>JAZGUH010000491.1:0-600000 GCA_037893225.1 Hippasteria phrygiana
GGGTATTTTTTAAAAAGGAAGGAGGCGCTTTTTTTTATTTTTAAGATGGCCGCCATTCTTTTTTTTTTATTTCCACCAACCATTCAAGATACAAAATAGAAGAGACATGCTGGACAAAAGAATTGAACATGTTTACAGTGGTTTTAATACATTTAGTAAGCTTGTTTTTTATTTTCCGATGGATCGGAAAGTGGGGAGGGGGGCCATTGCCCCCCCCCCCCCCCCCCCAACTTTTTTCCACTTGGGGCAATTGGACCCCCCACTTTTTGCAGTTCCGCATAAAGAAAAACATAGCACCGGCGGTTGCCCCTGTTGCCCCCCCCCCCCCCCCCCCCCCCCCCCCCCCCCCACTTTTAAAAGTGTTCAACCGCCCCTGGATGGTCACTGAAAGTCACATAACCATTCACATACATGTACATGTGCAGCTTAAAAATCCAGCTCTAGGTATTATAGGCTCATGACGTGAGATTCGCCATCTCAGTCACATGTCATGATGAGCCTCGAGCTGGAATTTTCAAGCTAGTGCATGTGTATGTATTTTTTTTTTTAGATTTTGCCTACATAAATCTAGGTTAAAACAGGTTGCGCACATGTTAAGACAATTTTTATCAAGGAGGTTCGCTTATTTTCCAAGATTTTTCTGTTTCTGATTTAAATCTTGATGTCGACTGCTAATTACGCGGGTTGGGATGCCGGGGTCATTTCAAGTGCAGGTAGGTCGGGCTGCGTATGTGTACTCTGCATGACGTTGGTGGCGCCACTTCGTTTTATGATTGGGGCCCACACTAAGGCTTGGAGTGTGGCAAATTAAACTAAAGCAGTGAGTTGAATACTGCATACATTTACAAACGCCCCAAAACAAAACTGTTGAATTATGAAATGCCTGTCATTTTCAAGAAAACTGGAATTTTTGTACAAATCGATTTCCGGCGATCGACCGATCCTGCAGCATATGCCGTCGATCATCGTCTAGTCCCGTGACCTCATAATTTCCTAACGTATATAAATTGCTCCGGTTTGTCTGAAGTAGGGTCAGCCGGGAACCAGAACCCCTGTGGTACAAGGCTAAAGACCTTCCCTCGGCCACCCGGAACCAGGCCCAAGCAGTATAGGACCTACGCTCCTGTCTGGGGAGGGGTAGTATTTGCTTATAGAAAGGGAGATGTCGCACCCGGGATTTACCCCCAAAATTTGGGGATTTGTTTCGTCAAAAAGCAAGCAATTTGCTTAGCACACTAAAATCTAAAATAGTTTACCAGCCAAACTTCCGTGTGATTTCCATTCCGAGTTAACAATAACTAAATAAAGGCTAATTACCGTCGTTGAATCTTGACCAAGGACGACTTTTTATGCTTTTAACCAGTTCGCGCCGGGATTATTTTTGCCGAAAATTTCTATTTTCAAAAAAAGGCTAAATACATGTATACATGTACAGGGTGCCCGAACAAAAATGTCCAGGCCAAACCAGGCAACCTCAGAATCTAGATTTCGACAGATCCTGATGCGGGAACTTCTTACGTGAAAAATAGTCTTTATTTCATCAAAATCAGTCAAGCCATCAATCAGAAGTTATGTCATTTTTTGTGCAGCAAGGTCAGCCTCTACCTAGGAGTGACTGACTGACTTTTTTTTACATTTTGTATTCCAAGAAGCTGTCCGTCTGTGGTTAAAGCAGCCCAGTCATGAAGGGAATCTCTCTTATCGTTTGTTTCTCTTATCGAGTCTAAAGTAAACTCCCTGGGTGGATGGTCTTTTGCTGCATGCATAGGCTCTAGTGTTGTTTGTTGATGATGTACCCATTCAGAGGAAACTTTGCCTCATCACCACAGATAAATCGTCGTCGCATAGCAGTGAACCAACTCGAATACCGCATTCTCTGCTCTGGATCACCTGGAGCTAAGCCTAAGCCATGCCTGGTCAGGACTTTGTATGGAATTTTACCTCTGCTGCCATTCGTGAAAAGGACGACTTTGGAATGTGTATTTGGTTACGCATGGATGATTGTCTTGGGTCGTCTTATGATACTCGTGTATGTATATGTGTCCATGTAGGCCTACTTATTGTAGTGGAGAACTTCTTTTGATTGCCCCATGCCAAGATGGTTGGCCAACAGTTCACAACAGATAAGCGATTCTTTATGGTCAAAACCTTCCATGAAACTCAGGATGTTGCCCAAACGATCGAAAGATTCCAGCAGAGATTTCCTAACAGGGACCCACCTGTTGGACGAACAGTCAAGCGAAATGTGACAAAGTATGAAAATCATGGCACCAGTTTGAATCGGAATAAGGAGAACAGTGGCAGGCCAAGGACACGGAGAGACATAAATTCCTTGCCGGCACAGTTCTAGGCCTCCGATGCGAACTACATGTACTGGTATAGGTAAAGCAATGTTTCACAATACGCCACTTAATGCGCGCGCAATACTTGGTTTACCTAACAACGCGCGTTGTTTTGAAAAGTTTACGTTTTACAGTGGGTCGCGCCGCCGCGCGCCGCGCGCGCCGCCGCGCCGAGAATAAGTAGGCCTTTTCACCCGTTTAGTGCTAGTTAGCAATGCGGATGAATAATGCAAACCAATAAACTAAATCTCAAAATACTTACAACTTTTTACTTTTTACTTGTTAATTGCAAACATATCACACAATATTTAAAACGATTTATAAGTTTGTCTTTAACAAAACCTCAAGTGGCATTTTTATCAGTTCTCAAACAATGGCTAATCTCGTAGATCCCTTTTCTGCGCGGAAGAATACAATAAACGTATTGACATTTGCCCGCCTTCGAATTTGGTCACATCGAACATTCGACAAATTCGTGAGCGAACTCGTATCAGGCAGTCAGGCGTGAAGTTCATTATTTCCAACTTTCAGTCTATTCATATGCCAAACCAAAATGCGTGAAATTGTCCACATCCAAGCAGGCCAGTGCGGAAACCAGATCGGAGCCAAGGTAGGTCGATCTTTTTGGCTTTTCCGAAATTTTTCGGAAAAGCCTTTGTTTTTGTTCTGTATTATTTGTAGCCTAACGTTAGGCCTAACAAAAGTAACATGCCTAACTTTTGCCAAGTCCGAATTTTTGAAATCATGATTGCTGTTACATTTTAATCATTGAATTAAGTCATTCATATTATAAATAAAGACAAAGATTTGTTACAGAAAATGTGAGTTTTAACCCCTTGAACCCGGTAATATAGGGTAAAAGAGGGAGTAGGCTAGGCCTGCCGGACCGGGTATTTCATGGGGGCGCCAGGCCGGGTTATGCAGTCAAGTGAAACGGAAACAAGAGGTTTGTGCAGCCAGCCCAAAAGCATAACGTACCTGGGTCTGTCCACACTAAATCATGATACTTTGTGTGACATTTAGAATGAATTTCCAACTGTAAAATGTTGCCCTTATTTTTTGCTTGAAAAAGACCTTATCGCGAATACCGCCTGGATGAGACGTCACAATGGTTACTAGGGACGTGGGAAAGAAACGCGCACCAAAATCGCTCCCATTTCCTTCCCACAATCCCTTGTGACCATTGTGACGTCTCGACCAGGCGGTATTTGCGATATGGTCTCTCCTATGCTTGTTAGTCCAGAAAGATTGAAGGTTATTGAAGCCATGTAAACCCCAATTCAATTTTTGTCGAGACTGTTCAACCATAGGCCTATATAAAAAACTTTAGGCCTAACATGAAGAAATACTGACATCTTTACTGACTTAACGTTTGTTACATGGACAGACTTTAATAATCACGTTTGTCACATGGACAGACATAATTGTTTCTTAAATTAAAAAATAAAAGTAAAAACCATGATTTATAATTAGCCTAACTTGTTAAATATTTTTTCAAAGTTAATATTTGATATTTTTATTTGCAGGAAGACTACTTCAATTTAGATTGCAACCATGTAATTTTATTTCATTGAATAACGTTTGTTACAGGGACAGACATTGATTATCACGTAATACGTACTTACATGGACAGACACATGCATTGTACAATGCAAGATAACGTATGTCACTTGAGGACAGACAAACTTCTCATTCTTCATTCAACAAAATGCACAAACTTTTCTAACTAAATATTGACTGTTGTATTGCACACACCTTTGTTATAAATATATGTGCACTCATAAGACTAGTCCTTTACCCTGCGCTGCACTGCCAATTCCTACTGACGCGGTGACACTGCCTGCTTTCTTTGGGGAAGCATGTGCTTGTAGCGTATTATAAAAAAAACACCACATGCCCTCCTAAAGACCTTGGGCCTTGACTGGGTCGGCAGACTACAAAGGCCTGGCCATCTGGAGCTGGGCTATTGACATATCATTTACATGCCTGTGGTAAAACCAATTATGAACAAACAGGAAGGAGGTTTGTGCACAACCCTATGGGACTTTCCCTGAGACATGCATTTCTATGGCTTACCCTGGCTTGCCCTCCAACCCAGGCCACAAAGTGACTATACAGTGCTTTTCGGCAAGGACCAGGCATATCTGGAGAATCAATGTATGTGGGCTTTTTTTTTTTTTTTATAAGGAAAACAACAAAAACGGCGTTCCTTGGGGACGCCGCCAGTGCAGCGCAGGGTTAAAGATTTTTACAGTTGGCAGGAGATTATTTCATGTGACAAACGTTAACAAAAATAGACAGACATTTGCAATTCCTTTAAATGGATCTGTGTTTTGTTTCCCAAAGAATAAAAAAAGCCTCAAAAATGGTATATAGAATAAAGGTCAGATGTTTTCTCGGCAAGATTTATATATATATTTTTGTTGAAATTTATTGTTAAAAATCAAAAAATTAGCTGGCCTGACGTTTCGAACTTAAGCAAGTTCTTTCTCAAAGGCAAATGACAGAGTACAAGAAACAAACATGTAGGGAACATACATGCATAAGGGGGTGGGTGGAGAAACACAAAAGAGGGATGCAAAGGAGCATGGCAGTGGGTAAACATCAAAGGGAGGGGAAATGACAGCCAGGAAGAAAGGAACAAAGAAATGTTGATAAAATGCCAATACCATAACAGCCAGTATAACGTTCGTCACTAAATGTACATGGACAGACACAGTGACGTACGCGATTGCTGAATTAGCCGTTCCTAAATTTGTTTTAAAACACCTTCAAGAAAGAAAGGTCTTAAAAATTGAGCAAATTTCTCATCTGTGATTTTTTGCTAACCATCATTTAACATGTCAATATTTTTCTCTGATAACACATTTTTTGTATGTAACCTGAAAAACATGAGTTTGCATGGTTATATGCATGTCCCATCAGAACCCCCAAAAATACGATTTATTTTTCATCAAATTTCTCATTTTTTAATCAACCAACAACCAAATCCTTTATTTTTTTGAAAACTATCTCTCTACAATTGTACAACTACTATTACCATCGTTAAAGTTTATTTCCTGAGTTTCAACACAATTTAAATTAGAGCTAGTAATTGAGATGTGCAATTGTATCATTTAGTGTGGACAGACCCACCTACACAATACTCCAATAAAGGCAACCTAAACAAAATATCTTTTTCTCATCAGCGGCCGGGCGGATTTTTCCTGCTGGGTGGATATTTTTTTTATATTTTATAATTATAAAAGTTAAATTAAAATATAAATGTACCCGACGCTCAGAAATTCCGAGCAGAATTTATATATATTATCGATTTTCATTTTGGACCATCCTCTATCGATACAACTCATTTTCGACAATAAAATTCTCAATATTTAAAGAGGTTCTGCGTTAAGCCGACCGTCAAACGGTCGCCCTAATGCGGGTCAACCTAAGGTCTGAAAAATCTTCAAAAACGGTCGACCTAATCGCGAATTAGTATGTATATATATATATACGCTATAAAACACGCTGTTGTAAACAATGCCAGGTAAAACTCACGTTGGAGAGGTTTTTATAAACACCGACAACCTGATCCAAAAGCCCGGGCTGCATATGTAATGATAGTAAAGTTAGTGGCCATGTGACAGAAGCCAGGAAAATCAATAAATCTAGGCTGGTATCAGGCAAAAGGCTCGCGACGGATCGGACAGGAGCTAAGCCGAGTGCGAACAGTCGTCTGTGTGCCTCTTCCATTTGAAAATAGGGGTGCCAAAATAGTGGGAAAATTAATATCCGTTTTAAAGTTTTAACTGTCTGTAATTTTGAAAAAGAATGCCATGTCGCAACAAAATTTCTGCCAACCAGCGCTTTCGCTCGTGCCCACCGCCTATACTAGTACTGGGCACTGGGAAATGCTGATGAGCTTCACAGAATTTCTGTGAAGGAAAACGCACGGCATTCTGGGTAGCGTACAATGACATTTTGAATTGCATGCCGTGCAGCTAAGCCACGGAAGTGGTAACCCACATTCATAAGTCACAAAAAATCTATCCAATCAGAGCTGAAAGCGCATCAGCGCTTATTATACAACGCTTGAATAAATCCCTGGCATCCGATTGGTGGATCGTCGATCACGTGCATTGAATTATTCGTTCCATCGCACGGTGCGAAGTTACATCGCACGGTAGGGGCACGCGATGTAACTTCCCTAATTTGATGGTCACTGTTGGTGCCGCTACAACTGTGCATTGTTGGCTATTTGGAAAGAGATGGAAATAGCAAACCAAGTTTGCCTTTAGAAAATTTATAGAATCATTTTTATTTTCCTGACAGTTCTGGGAAGTGATCTCTGATGAGCATGGCATCGACCCCACCGGCACATACCATGGCGACTCCGACTTGCAGTTGGAGAGAATCAACGTCTACTACAATGAAGCTACCGGAGGCAAATATGTGCCCCGTGCCGTACTGGTCGACCTGGAGCCAGGCACCATGGACTCTGTCAGATCTGGTCCATTCGGTCAGATCTTCAGACCAGACAACTTCGTCTTTGGACAGAGTGGAGCTGGAAACAACTGGGCCAAGGGTCACTACACAGAGGGGGCTGAGCTGGTAGATTCTGTTCTGGATGTTGTACGCAAGGAGGCCGAGAGCTGTGACTGCCTACAGGTAGTAGCATCCCCCTCTTTTAATAAATGTTTAATTGTTTGTGTGAATATTGTATGGAAGAAAATTAACAATATATTTGATGAACTGTATTTTTTTCAGGGATTCCAACTTACCCATTCCCTCGGTGGCGGCACTGGCTCTGGCATGGGAACACTGCTCATCAGCAAGATCCGTGAGGAGTATCCAGATCGCATCATGAATACCTTCAGCGTTGTACCATCCCCTAAAGTATCAGATACAGTTGTAGAGCCCTACAATGCAACTCTCTCTGTCCACCAGTTAGTTGAAAACACCGATGAGACCTACTGCATTGACAACGAGGCCCTGTATGACATCTGTTTCCGTACCCTGAAGTTGACCACCCCGACATACGGTGATCTCAACCACCTTGTGTCGGCTACCATGAGCGGTGTTACCACTTGCCTTAGGTTCCCTGGTCAACTCAACGCTGATCTTCGCAAGCTGGCTGTCAACATGGTGCCATTCCCCCGTCTCCACTTCTTCATGCCTGGCTTTGCTCCCCTGACCAGCAGAGGCAGCCAGCAGTACCGTGCCCTGACCGTTCCCGAGCTGACCCAGCAGATGTTTGATGCCAAGAACATGATGGCTGCTTGCGACCCTCGTCACGGCCGTTACCTCACTGTCGCTGCCATATTCCGTGGCCGCATGTCCATGAAGGAGGTTGATGAGCAGATGCTGAATGTGCAGAACAAGAACAGCAGCTATTTCGTGGAATGGATCCCCAACAACGTGAAGACCGCTGTCTGCGACATCCCACCAAGAGGTCTGAAGATGTCCGTTACCTTCATCGGCAACAGCACAGCCATCCAGGAGCTGTTCAAGCGCATCTCTGAGCAGTTCACCGCCATGTTCAGGCGCAAGGCTTTCTTGCATTGGTACACTGGGGAGGGTATGGATGAGATGGAGTTTACCGAGGCCGAGAGCAACATGAACGACTTGGTGTCTGAGTACCAGCAGTACCAGGATGCAACAGCAGAGGAGGAGGGCGAGTTTGACGAAGAGGAAGAAGAAGGAGATCAGGAGCAGTAACCACCAATTTTAATGACATGGAATTAAACTCAACCAACTAAACACAATTCAATCTTATAGCATAGGATCCATCTCAGGCATTCAGACCTGTCCTAATACACCACCCACTGTTGTGTTCCTTTAGGTATTAGATAATTATTCGATCTTAAGTTTACAAATAAAATCTTGTAGGAAAAACATATTGCTGCTAAAAAAATAACCCAAAATACAGTGGGACATACTCACACATTATTTCAACAAGGAGTGAAAAAATGTATCGCCTTTGATCTGGCAGTACTAGCCACAACATAGTGTTTGGTAACTACATCACAATACACCAATCCAGTAAGGCCCCGCCCATTACGCACATGGCAATTAACACGTGTTCCTCTCCACTGCATGTTCCAGCCACTTGCGTCACATGCGCGTGCACGCACCGGACTTTTTTGCACGCATGTCGGACATAAACCACGAATGTGATTGGTCATAACACCATCGGGCGACGCTCACTGGATCGGTCTATGGGCAGTGTGTCCCATTGTATTAAAATTCTGTCTTTATAAGCGACTTCAGAAGGAATTGAATTTAATTGCAACAATAAAACAAGAAGATGCTAAATTCAGCTGAAGGTTTCAGGTGTGATTTGATTATTTAGGTCTCCCCCCCTCCCCATTCCATTTGTTCAGCTTTTTTCATTATTGACCAAGAACTCATCCATGCAGAGCCATGCCACCATAAAATTGGGGAATTTTGTGCTGTAATGTTGTTACATGTATAAGATTTCTGGTGTAGCAGTGTTCAGCACCAAGTTTAGTTGATGTGATTGGACGTTGCTTTACAAGTTGCAGGCCGTGCGATTCTATTAAATGTGATCTACATTTTTGCACTTGTAATCCCTACAGCCGTGTCCGCACTGGACTTTTTTTTGGGAAGGTTTTACCGAGACGATGGTAAAATGAAAAATGGTCAAATGTTACCACTATCCGCACTTGGACTTTCGACACGCGAACATTTTTACCGAGACCTTGGTAGAAGTAACTAAGCTGTCAATATAACGACTCATGGGGGCGCTTTGAGACCTTATCGCAAATACCGCCTGGATGAGACGTCACAATGGTTACTAGGGACGTGGGAAAGAAACGCGCACCAAAATCGCTCCCATTTCCTTCCCACAATCCCTTGTGACGTCTCGACCAGGCGGTATTTGCGATATGGTCTATTGACGCGATTGATCCAAATCACGCGTGCTTTTTCATTTTTCCGGCCGATGTGTACACGCAGGCCTACTACGTCTTTAGCACCAATCAAACTTCCGACTTTATCAATAATAAAATCTGCCATGATTGCGAACAAAAGAGGAACAATGCACTGGAATTTGGAAACTTGCCACATATGCACCGCACCGCAGTGAAACAATGCAAAGCGCATGCGTGGTTTCCCTGTGAAGCATGACCTTGCGCTCGGGCCGGATGTACGCTTTCCTGAGCCGCTTTTACCGACTCGCATTGTCTGCACTGGACTTCTTGTCTCGGAAAAAGTTACCTGGTCAGTTTTCCTGGGCAGCAGTTGCCCGGTAGAAGTAACCGCTGGACTCAGGAAAAGTAACTGAGAGGAAAACGTCCTATTAGGCTGTCCGCACTGGACTTAAAATGGGAAAAGTACCCATCGTCTCGGTAAGTTTTACCAAAAAGTCCAGTGCGGACAGAGCTTAAGACTTGATAAAGAAACACTCTTATGAATGCGAGTTCCCCTAAAAAAAATCCCACACATTTTATGGGAAAGGCTCAAAACAGCACAAAAAGATAGCATTCAAAGATGAAACTTCCTCACAGTGACACCCAAACAAGACAGGCAGGACATAGTTACATTTCATCTTCAGTACATTTAAAGCCAAAGCCAGTTCATTTGGGAAAAACATTATTTACGCCTCTTGGATCAGAATTTGATAGTTATACTCTGTAGCATACTGGGAAGTGTAGATATGGTCATTGTCCAACATTAGCATAATCACCTTTCTTTTTTGGGTCACTCATATTCGTTCTCTAGCTTTTTCTACACTTATAGGAATTAACAGAAATAATATCAAATTTGTCAAATTTCAAAGTGACTAATCCCCACTTTTCGTTTCATCATTTGGCTGCACGCTTTTACTTTCCATTGCTTACCAAATTATGCCAAGTCCAATTTGCATAAAAGGAAATTAGTGTTGTAAAAATGCGTCCAGGTAATTTTTACCCTGAATAATCATAAAGGCTTATTGTTTTTTGTGAACATTTTCAAATAACATCACCTACAATAGAAAAACTTTTGCCTAAAAGGACAACATTTACAGTTGCAATGTCACTGCTGTCTGAATATTTAAATTCAATGGATTTTCTCCTGATCCTACAGACGAATAATGGAGGAAAACTATTTTTAACCCCTCAAAAAAGGCTCACTAAGTCTGCAATCTTGCCCTGTACATTAACACTAATAGGAGCATCCCGCTCCTATTGCAAAAATTAAAACTGATTAACTATGTTTATCTTCAGCGGATTTTTGTGTATGGAATGTCTTATTGGAAAGTTCACTTATCCAATACTAACAAATTTGAAATTCAATTTGAAAATTCATTTTTCAGGGTAACATGCCCCAAAAAACCGTACAAAGCAAAATAAAGTGAAAGTAAAAAAAAAACTTGTTTTACTTTCCTGAAAATTTTATTTGTCAACACAAGATATCCAAACATAAAACTTGATAGATGACATCTGTTTGTACAGAATAAATGTTGAAAACAGTAATATTTTTTTATTTCTCAACTTCATCCTCGCATACGAAGCTGTAAGCATGGCATATTTAGTGTTCTTGGTGTGTGGGCTGTCACTAAAAATGGCACATCTTTGTTTTGTGTGCCATTCTTCCTTCAGCACGCAAACACACTACATTTTTTTTCAGTGTACCATGAAAACGTCATTTTCAACCAAACTTTTCACTTTTAAACAAAGTATTAACCAAAATCGAAGTGAAAACATGTTTTTCTTGTGGACAATATTACACATTGAAACTCACTAGTTTCTCTATATTCAGGGATGAGATTCTTCTGACTTTCGGCTGAATTCCGACTTTGGGACTTTGAAAATCCGACTTTGAATTTCAGTTCCGACATTTTAGAATCTCCGACCGTGACAAGTTGCCTTTTGAAGTTCCGACCTTTTACTTTCCAACAATTTTGAAATGAAATAAAACATTTTGTGCTTACTATTTTGCCTTGTATCACGCCTTTCTTTAATTCAATATGCCTTGCGAACGAGAATGTCTATCTCCGGAACCAGGCTGCCATTGAGAGACAATAAAACAACAAATTCCATTGGCTCTTTCCGAAACAAAGTGGGTTACCAAATGACCAATGACAATCACTGTGTAAAGTGCATTCATGTTAGGTCAACGATGTAACTATCAGTCTTACAACTGCTCTGATTGGCATGTTTTTTTCGGTATTTCCGCTTTCAACCAATGACCGAGCACAGACCATGCGCCGCGCTGCAACGCACGTGCAATGTACATCTGGTGCACGCCTGCAGTACTTGTTCGTTGTACTTGTCCTGAGATTTCCCCACCAGCTTTCGAGATTGTTGGTTTGCATCATGTCTTGTCGTAAAGACATCGTTTAGTCGGAAAGCAGAGGGACTGATAAAGGAAAAGGAATTTTTAAAAATACCTTGCGGTGGGATCGGGTGGAATCGAAATCTGGAGCCTTTGTGGAAATTTTTTTGTCGGAATTCATCCGGAAATTGAAAGAGCCGGGGCCCGGATAAAGCACTATGGCTAGGGTGCGATGCTAAAATAAACTATGCATCGCGGGGGAAGGCGCTTGTGATATGCTCTTACTGGGAATGTTTATAATTTTTAAATAATTTCCCTATTTTTGTCAGATTTGTCTTCTTTCCCCCCCAATTTCTCAAAATAGAAAAAAAATACTTACGAATGACAGCATTTTCCAATATTTATCCAATGTTTATCGTATGGACTTTGCCGTGCCCACATGCTGCGCATGTGTTATTTCGCGCTGCACGCATGCTCACTTCCCATGGCGGAAAGAAAATTCAGACTTTTTTTTATTTTTTCAGAATCTCATCCCTGCTATATTGCAGTGTTAAAATGCAGACACAAAATGTCAATCCTCGCTGTGCAAATTCACATGGTGGAAAAACTGCATATTATCTTCAAAATGGCAATAACCATGGCGCAATGCGGAGGATGATACAAGTTTATGCTACACCTTTTAAAATTAACCAACAAGAATCAAGGATTAAAGTTTGCTTGGAAGTTGGAAGATAATTAACTTTACCTTGTTTGTTTTAACATCTTGCACTGAAAACAGAAACACACCTTAAAATCAAATCAGTGCCCAATTTCATGGCCCTGCTTACCATATATGAATTGCCACTAATTATAGCAAAAAATTATGCATTAGCAGTTAGCATATTTTACTGGTTAGCACATGTGTACATCCCATAAGTAATGATTCTGTGCTTATGCGGTTAGTGCAGAATTTCCATGCTTGCTCAGTTAACACAGAATGGGAGACTTGAATTCTGGTGGCAGCAGATTGGTAGCTCTGGGCATGCGCGCGTTGTTCCGAACACGCGCACGACTGGTGAGAACAATGGAAAAAGGACCGGTGCAGTGTGAATTTCAGTGACTATGAAATGCAGGCTCATTTGTAGTGTTGCGCGCATGCCTGAGTGAAGATAATTAGGAGAGTGGCCGGTCACGTGAGAGGGTTTAACCAATAATAGGGAAAAGGAGTCCGATTTTCATGGCAGTCGGATATTCATATGACACCAGTATGTCTTCTGCCACCATCATCTCAAAAGCCTCCCATTGCAGGCTTAAGCTCCGAATCCAGAGGCACGAAATCCATAAAATTGGGCCCAGAAATTCACTCCAAGGAAGCTTCCTTGTTTTGTTGACTGTTACAAAACAGAAAAATGGTTCGTGATTTAACTGCAACTGGAAAAACATTCAGAAAGGTACGATCAATTCAATTTACTGAAACCAAACTTCATGTATTTTGATATCTGCTAATTCCAAAATCCTAGTTGAACTTTGCATTCAAATTAAAATGTTCTCTTTCGCTGGGCATGTACAATTTTTTCTCTGTCGTGGGTTTGCTTAGGTTTTACAATCCCATGTAATTAGTTCCGATTGAAGAACCACTTTTTCTTAGAAATATGAGGTAAAACTATCCACAAAGATCTGCACAACTCCACACATCCTACACGTGTCTGGTGTCCCACTAAAACTTAAACCATCGCAGCGTCAAAGGCTGGTAATCATGCAATCACTCAATTGTTCACTGTACAAAAAAGCCAACTCATTCACCATCAGTTCCACAGATGAAGAAGACGTGGCTGGTATCGTTGAAATGTGGAACATCTACAGCTAATGTCATCTTCACTTGCAATGAACCAAGGGTTGAGATGGGCCAGCATGTCCAAATTGGCTATTCTTTCTTCTGGTCTTCTGCAATAAATGGGGAATATAAAAACAGCTCAGGGCCCAATTTCATAGCGCTGCTTAACGGTAAGCAGGAAAGTTGTGCTAACTATAGCAGGAAAATTTGCTTAAGCATGAGTGTATTTCATGGCCAAGTCGTGCAAACACTTGCGCGTGCATGGAGATTTCACTAATTTAAGCAAATCCTGCTTCCGAAGTTAGCGGGCTCTTCGCTGTGCTTACTGCTTACAGTTTCTATGAAATGGGCAAGGGTTCCGTTAGCGGAAAATAGTGTGTTACGCCGCGCTATGAAATTGGGCCCTGTACTTGTTTAAATACTGTCCGCCTACTGTATTATGCTCAAAAGTTTTCAAAGCTGCTGTTGTTCTGTTGTTGAACATACACACAAAATCAAGGAATATTTCATGGCATTTTGAACTTGAAGTGTTGTGACTACCAATCATTTTATATTGCCGTAAGTGTTGAAATGCAAAGGCCATTTCCTCTACTTCCTTGAAATTTTGCTGACAAATAAATCCTGTAGATTCCTTCAAAATATTGTTATAAAATAATGAATGTTTGTAGTATGTGACATGTATGTACAGGAAGAGGGATAGCTCGGGCGGCTTGCTTCTATTTGTGACACTTTTAACAGCCCACAGGATTACACAGAAAATGCACGTCTAATTTTATTTTGAGTGAAAAAAAAAATATCATATTTATGTACAAAGACGGTTTCCCTGTGGTTTCTATCTGATTTCAGCTGAGGGGCTCTTACAAAAGGCCAAGGTTCCTGAATATGTCTATCTTTCTTTCTTTGTTGTTTTTGTTTGCAGTTTGGGTTTTTATGTTTATTTATTTATTTATTATTATTATTTTTGTTATTTATTTATTTATTTTTATTTTTTTTTGGGGGGGGGGTTGGTTGATTGGTTTGTATGATTGTCTGTTGGGTTGTTTTGGGGGAAGGATCTCAACATAAACTGATGACAGGCGGTTTTAGTTCTTCGTTTATTTTGATTTAATTTTTCAATTAATGTTACAAGATGGACTTAATGCCATTGCTTGGCAAGATATGTTTTATTCTACTGATGACATCACAGCCAGAATTTTTTTAATAAGTGAATTGGTGAAAAACGAAGATGCATCCAATAACACAGTTTGTTTCCAGCCAAATGACCTAAAAATAGATCCCAAGAAAACCAGCTGCAGAGTGTTCACCATTCTATCATCCAAACGCGCATTGTACATACATACTTCCAGAACCAGAGAGACACATAGAAACTGCAGTGCTGTCAAAGATTTTTTCTTTTCTTTTTTTCATGATCCATAACTCGTCACGAAATTGTCTGCCCCAACATTTCATATGCATTATCTTGATATAGCTGTGTACACATAGGTTAGGTTCAGTTCCTTGAAATGTCACTGAAAATAGTGAAATTTTACGTGAATATCACTTACATACATACCAAGACCACAGGATTCACCACTCCAAAGTTGAACATCGTTTGTTGTCAACAGAGGGGGCGCCTTAACACATTGACAAACCACAGCATTAAGGTGCCCTCTGTTGACAACAAACGATGTTCAACTTTGGAAAGGTGAATCCTGTGGTCTTGGTTAAGCGATATTCTCGTAAAATGTCACCATTTCCAGTGACATTTTAAGGAACTGAACCTAACATACGTGGAAATAGCCCTATCAAGATAATGCATATGAAATGTTGTGGCAGAAAATGTCATGGATCATGAAAAAAATGGAAAAAAAATTAACCACAGCAGCTTTTATGACAATGTGTCTCTCTGTAAGGCTTGTGAAAACCGTACAGTTCTGGAAGTACATACATGACATGATCTGAACTGACGTGACCTGGACATGCATGGCACGTACGTTTCCATGGAACGTATCCACAGTATCCCAGGGTCAGGTTATGTCATCATCGTTTGAAAGTTTATATATATATATATATGCACAAATATTCCAAACGCTTTGACATTTAGAAGCATTAACCCTAACGTCCTAGGCATTACTTTGGTATAAAGGACTGAGTACTACAGAATACTACTTAGTATTTTGTAGCACTGAGTCTCTCTGTGACTGATGAATGGGTGTGTAATGACAGCAGTTTAGATACTGGCAACTACAAAATACCACTGGTATGTAATAGTGGTAATACAGGTAAGTTACTAGAGAGGTTTCGTTAGCGCACGGTTAGTGCGTACGCCGACGATTAGCTCTAAACGGTACGCAACGAAAATCGGTAAACAATGTTCGTTGGTTTTATCCGTTTGTTACTTGCATGTATTGCGACCGCTATCCGTGTAAACAAGCTGATTACGTTTAGGATGAGTGAGGAAAACGTCAAACAAGCGCAAAAACTGATGAGCTCACGGCAACTAAACGTAGTCGTCTCTCTAACCGTGCGCTAACGAAACCTCTCTATTGACTACTACCATTTACTAATAGGATGTACATTGTAGTATTACAGGTACCAACCCAAATCCAAAAAAATGTATCATCTCTGAAAACCAGTAATTCATACTGTTTCCGCCTTAGATTAAGAACATTTTTCCTCTAAACCCAGCAAACGTAGTACTACATACATGTACATGTATTACTACGTACACTATTTGGGGTGAAGTACCAAATACTAAAAATTACTACAGGCATTGCACACAATTAGTTGAGAGTACTGCATACTACATTTTACTACTACATGTAGTAGTATTTTGTAGTATTCGGTGACGTTAGGGTTAAACTGAGGACGAGCAGTTGCATGACACGGTGGCATGAACTGATCTTCGAATCTTCGATCATATGATTCTTAGTTCGGGTCATGTCATCGTATGTGCATACGGCCTAGGCCATAGGAGGCAAGCTCCACACGTGCACGCTATACGCACGAATATTCACACCAACATTTTGTCCTCAGAAATGACGTATGTAAGGTGCGTTACTTACTGGGCACAGGCTTGCCAGCCTCCCATTGCGTGATGCGCACTGCCGTTTCCTCTATCTTCAAGGCTTCCGCCTTGAATTCAGGCTTCAGAGCTCGTCTCAGGAGCTGGGCACACAACGCTGAGTACTGGATGTAGCTGCAGTAGGATACATCATGCATTAGTGGTTGCAGTAAAAACAATTGTTTACATGACATGAAATTGACCCAATGTATAGCATGCATGACATGAACAGAAATCAAAATCACAGCATAAAAATGCACTGCCACTGGTATGAATATCTAAAAATATCTCACAAACAAGAAAATAAACAAAAATTTGTTGTGTTAAATCGTAGCCTTGTAGTGCATAGGGCATTTAACACAAGAGTGGAAGGTTGTGAGTTCAATCTCGCTTAGAGGTGTCGAGTGCAATTTAGGTCCCTCGCGCAAGTTTAAAACTTGCGCTCGCAAGTTTAAACTTGCACTCGCAAGTTTAAACTTGCACACGCAAGTTTAAACTTGCACACGCATTAATTTCCTTGCTGCAAATTGCGCACGCAAATTTAAACTTGCGCAGTACATACTCATTGAGCGTGGCGCTCGACTTTGACATGAACTGCATGCTGCATTGCATTGCATTGCATTGCATTGCATTGCATTGCATTGCAATGATTGCATATGAACAATGACCCGAGTTGAGTTATGGCGGCGGCAGGGCCGGCAGCCAACTTAGGAGGTGTTTTCTGAGTTTTGCGACTCAAAATTTCCAATTGAAGGGGGTCACCACAAGTTCCACAATAAGAAGTGAAAAGGGGACTCTATTATTAAATATATGAAGGGCTGGGGTGAATGAAGAGCAGCCAGCTGCTTAATAATTCCCTGAACTTTGCCTGCACATATCAGGTCTTCTCACCGGTTAAAATTAATCATTGAGTGAATGAAGAATAAAGATCCACTTTGTAACACGCAAACCAGTCCTTGCATCGCCAAGACCAGAGACGAGTTTTGAAACTCCCGCTCTCTGGGATTAACTGACATAATTGGCCAATGGACGTTTAATGTATTGATGACGAGTCCACGAACCTAACCCACTGACTGTCATCTTGCAGAAACAGTGGCCAGAACTGATTCCCTCGAGGCGTATTTCACAGATTTAAAAGTTAGAAAATATGCTCTGGGTGCATGGGTCAGTCACACAACCACACGGATGGCATACCAGGGGTGGATCCAAAGGGGGGGGGGGGGGGGGGGGTCGACCCCCCCCCCCCAAACCACTCATTGCCATTTTTTTGGGGGGTAAGGGCCTACGCCTAAAGTACCATAGCAAACCAGAAAAGAAAAGCCCTGTAAAGGTCTTACATGTATTTTGCGTGGACGGGTAAGAAACAAAACAAAGAGGTTAACCCCTTGCGTACGGATGACGCCATATCGCACACAAAAACAAAACAGTGCCACCAGGCCGGATGACGCCATTGGCCGGATGACGCTGTTTGTTGGATTGTGTATGTCATGCTTGACTGCACAAACACAGTGTAGCGGTTCGCTTGGCTCCCAGAACCGCCACAACACCCCGACGTCTCCCGTAAAATACCGTGCTGAAGGGGTACCGTTAAATGGCGCAACCAACGTTGAGAAATTTCCCCCTCCCCCCCCCCCCATAACATTTTGAGAGGCAACTTTTTGCGCAAATGTACGAAAAAAAAATTCTGAAAACACCCCCCCTGTGAACAATCCTGGATCCGCCCCTGCATACCCACCAGCCTAATCGTAGATATACAAAAATAGTTTCTGCAGACCAGTCACTAAGATAAACCTGTCATGATACTTGGCTCAACAGAATCCTTCGTCCTCCAACCTTTTCCGCATCTCAAAAACGAATGGAAAGAAAGAGGAATGACTCTGCAGGGATCAAAATATCCACTGGACTGCTGGACCTAGTCCAGGGGCTAATTTCACGAAACTCTTCTTAACTTATGACTCATCTTAGGACTTAAGACGAGTTCCTGCTCTAAGATCGATCTTAGCTAAGACGCGTCCTGAGATCGATTTCACTAAACCCTTCTTAAGCAAGACGCATCCGTAATACAGATAAACGAACCGCTAATTATTGGACGAGGATTACCTTTCGCATGCCACGGCTGTATCATGTTCAATTCACGCAACAGCCGTCGGATGTGTACGCGCTTGCAGTAAATTCAAGATGGTTGATTGGTGATTGTTTTGGGTGAAAAATTTGGAGCCTGTCACGTTGGTGTGTTTAAACGGTTGTTTAAACACGGCTGTTAAAAACGGGTGTTAAAAACGGCTGTTGAAAACCCTTTTTAAAAACGGCTGTTAAAAACGGTTGTTTAAACACGGCGCATCATAACCAGCTGTTCTCAGCCGATACACAACAGGGAGAGCGTAGTAGGTGCGCGCAAAAGATGTACTGAACTTCATAATGTAAGACAACGCTAATGCACGCGTATAAAACGCTGCATTCGTGCGTGTGCGTTCGCGTACGTGACAGACAGGCGCGGAGCGCCTTCACGCGCTCACAAGGCCTATACATGTACGTACGCATGTGTTTTGTACTGAGCAAATGGGAGAAAAAGTGGGGAGAAAAAGTGGGGAGAAAAAGCTTTGCATTTTGTCCTTTTTACGGGAGGTTTTTGCATTTTTCGGAAGGGTCGTGACCGCTGTTAATGGACCTCGCCTTTGGCTCGGTCCATTAACAGCAGCCACGCCCCTCCTCGGTTATTATTGACGTGATAAAGACCGGGTCATCACACTTTTATCCCCTTATTAATATTACACTAACCCGGGTATCGGACTCAAATTCATCTCCAACCCTTTCTAGAACTTGGAATATTCCCTGCCTGGTGAACCTATATCTCTGGAGGATTTCCTCGTCATTAAGATTATCTAGTGGATTTCTTCTAACTCGGAATATCCTCTCTCTCCCAATTGCCCGCCGAGCTTTGTAATCAGCGAGAAACATAAGGGCCATTGTTGCTGTTCAGTAAATTGTACGTGTTCGCATATAAATACGACGACCTCCAGACCGATCTTAAGTTAAGATGAGTTCAGCCGCGTTGCTAAGGAAGTTAGGACGTGTTGAACGCGTCCTAACTTTTGTGAAATCGATCCTAGGATGAGTCGCGAGTTAACCCTAACCCTGCCAGACACAGCACAGTGCATCTGTGGTGACAGCTTGACCTTGCTGCACTCTGCACTTAAGTCAATGTGACAAAGTATGCAATCTGATGCGTCTGGCAGGGTTTCTAGCCAAAATACCCTGGAGGGTTAGGGTTAAGACGAGTTACTCTTCCTAAGACGCGTCTTAGCGTTTCGTGAAATCAGCCCGTTATTTGAGCGTTGGTCTAGTGAACTCTTGACCGAACTAGTCCGGTGGTCTAGTGATTTTTTTCATGAACTGCATGAAATGCTACACACGTATCACAAAAGTCCATTTTGGAAAGATTTTACTTTAATACCCCCACCAAAATCGGTAAGGAACAGCAAATCTTGGAAAATAACCATCCATTTGTGTTCATAATTGTACAAACACTTGGCACAACCTATAATTTTGAGAATTTTGTTGAGACATAGTGTAATAGAGGGGAAGAAAGTTTGTGTTTTCTGTGTTAGAAGTTCTTGGCACCATGTACATGTAATAGTCACTCCAAAGTGTTCACATTCATGTCGATTCCTTCCTCATTTTTTACAGATTTTGCTGACATAAATCTTGAAATAACAGGTTGTGCCAAATGTTTAGACAGTTGTTATCACGGAGGGTTGGTTATTTTCCAAGATTTTGCTGTTCTTGACCGATTTTAGTGGGGGGTATCAAAGTAAAATCTTTCCGGAGTGTCAATCAAAACAGCATTTCTAACCCCTCCCCCAACAAACTTGTACAGAAGCGTATTTAGGACTATTGAGTATTTCGCCCGGGCGGATTAGTATTTCGCCCGGGCGGATTAGTATTTCGCCCGGGCGGATTAGTATTTCGCCCGGGCGGATTAGTATTTCGCCCGGGCGGATTACTACATGTATTTCGCCCGGGCGGGTTACTGTCGAAATGGCAAAACCGTTAATCCGCCCGGGTGAAATAGTAATCAGCCCGGGTGAAATACTAATCCGCCCTGGAGAAATACTAATCCGCCCGGGCGAAATACTAATCCGCCCGGGTGAAATACTAATCCGCCCGAAATAGTGAGTGGAAATTTTTTTTCGGTCATGTCCTGAATACGCTTCCGTAAAATTGCACTCGACACCGGAATTGATTTTCTTCTCCCCTTTTCTAATTTGACTAGCCTGCCAAAGGGCCTAACGTTAGGCCTAACGTTATAGGCCTAGTAATAGTATTAATTTGTTTTTCTTTGGCACGTTAAAAAGTGTTTAACAATACAATGATAAACTTTAAATAGGCTATTTTTGTATTTTATAATCCATGATTTGGGAGGACCTTTTTAAGCAAAAAAAAGTCATGGATAAGATGACAACCGACAAAAAATCATTTCAGCATATTAAGAACGTTTTGCTGGTTATGCCTTATGCTTCAACAGGACTATAATTAACGTTAGTCCACTCACTACTCACTGAAGTGAAAACTGCCGGATGAAGAAAAAATATCCACTGCCTTATCAAGGCTTCTAATCTTGTAATTTCAAAACATAAAATTAATGTGAATACTACCTCATTCCGGCTTGACGCCACGCAGCAACCATGTTTAAAATATGTTGGTAGATTAGCGTTTGTAAGGTAGGGAAATGTGGTAAATTAGGACAGAATTTGGGCCGGGCAGTAGCGTGCAGAAAAATTATTTAACCGCATCGCCGAGATCCAACATACGCCCTCTATTGTCAAACAGAACTCTCATGACAATAGAGGGCGGTATAATAGTAAATTAATGAAGAGACGTACAACAAACTACATGACGTGCTTGTGCCAGTGGTGCAAAATTCTGTTCCAGGCTTTGAAATATTCTACAAAAGCGGCATGAATTTGAAAAGTTTGAACTAACGTTAGGTTGGCGATGTGTTTTGGAGAATTTTTATTAAGTTTGCTGTAGCGATGGAAACAGGTAAAAACTTCTAACGTTATGATTTCTTAGTCTTGCACAAGTTGTAAGTGTAACGTTAGCATGGCGTCTGCATGGTTATGTTGAGCGCAATCTTCAAAGGCGCGCGTTTTTAAAAAAATGCGCGTTGCGCAATTTTTGAACGCACAAACTTAGTTTGCTTGCGTAAATTTAAAATTTGCGCAATACAGCTGGTGCGCAATTTTTGAAAATCACGCGATCTTTATTATTCAAACAGTGAACGGGTTGCACACGACCTGTAAGTTCTACATTTCTTGTGACAAAGCGCTTGACAAGGGATGCTGGGATACAATTCAAGGTTTGACCAAAGTATGGAAAACCAATAGTGTGAAACAAAAAAAGAATAAAACCAACTTTGTAAAAATACTAGAAAATATTTAAAACAGTGCTCAATATATTAGGAACAAGCTAATAAATGACATAATAATGCATTTGCCTTTCAAAAGATTTGTCTGACATTTTTGATTTGGATCACAATTTATGTTCACAAATTGAAAGTGTTTGTAACTTTTGGCCGCCCATACCTACCTGTGCGGTTTTAAAAATGGAAAGGCCATTGCCCATATTTTTTAATGTCTGGAGCCCGAATGTGGTTTCTGATACTTGAACACTTTATGTGGATTCAGGAATGTAGACAAAAAACAGTGCCCTCACGCGTTCAAAAATAAGGGCAATTGTTTGTTGGTCCATGGAGGAAGGGTTAGTGATCGCGATCGATCAACGTGCTGCCCATATAATAGAACTATTATATGGTGCTGCCTGATCGCGGTCGGGACCATATGATGATGCACGATATGGGGCAAAGCGAACCCCCCCTCTTTTGTGTTGGTCATTGTGTTCCCGGAATCTCAGGAATTCTGTTCAGAAGCCTAGGGGGGATGTGTTAGGTAACAATAGTCTGGAGAGTGTATAGGGTATAGGGACAAAAAGGGGGGTACCCCTCTGCCCCATATCGTGCTGGGTATAGTCGGGACCTCTCTTTTTTAACACAAAAATCGCCATTCTCGTTCCCTTCTTTGTTGGAAATTAAAACAATTCATTTTCTACAAAAATTATAAAACCGATGGAAATGTCTGTCTACATAAAATAAAGTCGGGACCGAAGATTGGCATTGTACGTTTGTCAAGTTCCGTACGTGCCGCGGGGTGCACCATGTGACCATACCCTTAGTGTAATATCACTTAACTTCATAGTAAAAAAGAATCTTATCCAGTAGTCTCTCATTTGCTGTGAACAATGCAAATTATAGATTGCTCCTTAATCTTCCATTTTCTTTGGATATTTGGAAAGTTTGCCGTTCAGTTTTAGATATTTCTCAATGAAAAAAAAAACACCTCCAAAAATGTATTTTCCCCCAGACCGCCTTAATGTCATCATGCGAAGGCAACTTGTCGAGCCAAACATGACCCAACTTTAAAGCCAAAATTCATAAAGGTTGAATCACAGAATCTCAGGTAATAACAGATGATATTTGAAGATCACCACAAAGATATGCGACAAAGTATATTCAATACAATTCACATCGAAAATTTTATTCGCATAGTTCACAAAGTCAACATACTTGCAAATCAAATACATAAATGCTACACAATAACAGAAGTTATTGAAGGTGACGAGAACTTGCTTTTTATACTAAACAATAACTCGACACTACCAGAAGTTATTAAAGACGGCAAGAAATGGCTTTTTATACTTTATGTGATAAAGAGAAACTTGTCCTTCTCGGGGGCATAAGCAGTACATATTATGGGGCTCAATGAGAAAATTAGCAGCCATGAGATCGGCAGTCATCACAGTAGTACGTCTCAACGTTGGATCCAATGTGAACACATGCAAAGTGGTACCACACATGTCACAGTGATCACATTGGATCCAGTCCACTTTCTTTGTCCTTAGCGAGAAGCACTTGATGACCGCCGAACAATTCCCATTCTGTTTCATGTTGATTTGCTGCATTATGCTGCTCCTGATGTATCTGATGTACATTGGAGTGTGTTGTTGCCTCATGATAATAGGTGAAAGTAGTCGGAGGAATGGGAGAAAGTTCCAACCCCTTCAAGAAGGCAAAAATCTTTTCTCCCTTTCCTCTTCCTACCGTCAAGCTTGTTGTAGAGGAATCTGATAAAAAATGACCTCTACACTTTATCTACAGAACTCGTCAAACTCGTCAACATCTACTGCCGATTGTGCCATGATGGTATACGGCCGCCATGTGTCTGACGCCGATGTAAAATTCATGTCTACCGTGTAGTTCGTGCCAGTATCGTGCCTCGGTTGTTGTCCGTAGCGCGCATTTAAAGTTTGCGCGCACAAACTTTAAATGAAAAAATCCCAGCGCGCGTTTTTTAAAAATTGCGCGCGCAAATTTAAAAAACGCGCGCCTTTGAAGATTGCGCTCAACAGTTACACTATTTATTAACAGTTAACGTTAGGCCTAGTCCGAGTATAAACTTGGACCCTTTATCGCCTTTTTTAACATTTTGACATGATCTGGCTATAGTATTAGTAGGGTCCAAGGCAGCGTTTGACGATTTGGCACAATTGCAGAATACCCCGCCACTCGTATCTCCACCTCGTATCCGGATATGCGGATACGGGGTCACTGTTCATTGCCCGCAATAAACTATTCCTCCATGGGTTTTTTTTAAAGGGAAAATGGCGCCCTCTATCGCCCCGCCACACTCCCTCCCACCCCGTATCCGCGTATCCACCTCCGGGGACATACATTGGACCATGGAGGAAGGAATCCATGATTGGACTTAAGACTTTTGACCGAGCTTGAGCTTCCCATTCGAATTACGCACGCCAGTCAGATTCCAGCCCCCATCGGAGGATTTTTTTTAAAGGGAAAATGGCGCACTCTATCGCCCCGCCAGACTCCCTCCAACACCCCGTATCCGCGTATCCGCGTATCCACCTCCCGGGACATACATTGGACTTTTGACCGAGCTTCCCATTCGAATTACGCACGCAAGTCAGATTCAAGCCCCCTCGGAGGATTTTTTTTTAAAGGGAAAATGGCGCCCTGTATCGCCCCGCCACACTCCATTCCACCCCGTATCCGCGTTTCCACCTCCCGGTAGGTGGATTGGACTTAGACTTTTGACCGAGCTTCCCATTGCAATTGCGCCGCAGGTCCCATCCCAGCCCCCTCGGAGGATTTTTTTTGTTTTAAGGGAAAATGGTGCACTCTATCGCCCCGCCAGACTCCATCCCACCTCGTATTCGCGTCTCCGCGTATCTCCGGGGACATACATTGGACTTAGAAATTGCCCCCTCTATCGCCTGGTCAGACTCCATCCATTCCCACCCCGTATCCACGTATCCGCGTTTTTTAGGGGGTTCTTTCGGGTGGCGGGGTATTCTGCAATTACTCCGACGATTTCCTATTCATTAATTCAATACGTCTAAAATCCCAAAAAAATAATTCAGAATTCAACCTTAAACGGCCACTAAAATACTAGATACGCCACCATCTGAACAAGTGGAGTTCCATGATCAGATGAATGTACCAAGGTTTACTTAACATTCAAATAGAAAGTGAAATTTTACCGTTTAATTCGCAGAGACCCCCGCAGAACATGTCTTTTCGCTTTCTTGGAGTTCAAATAGTGACTCCTCGACCTTGCATGACGTACGTCACCCTGATGCGCAGCGCCCGCATGCACCGCGCGACAACCTGTTTATGCCGGCGACTGTTTCGTGAAGAATTCCCTCCCCCATGACGCACGTGCAACCTCGAATCAATATACTACATGTATCTACACACGAACACGTACCGCGACTGTTATACCACTCACGAAACAGTCGCCGGCATAAACAGGTTGTCGCGCGGTGCATGCGGGCGCTGCGCATCAGGGTGACGTCATGCAAGGTCGAGGAGTCACTATTTGAACTATTTGGATGTTAAGTAGCCTTGGTACATTCATCTGATCATGGAACTCCACTTGTTCAGATGGTGGCGTATCTAGTATTTTGGTGGCCGTTGTAAGGTTGAATTCTGACTTTTTTGTTTGGATTTTAGACGTATTGAATTAATGAATAGGAAATCGTCAAACGCTGCCTTGGACCCTACTATCGCCAGATCATGTCCAAATGTTAAAAAAGGCGATAAAGGGTCCAAGTTACTCGGACTAGGTTAGTGCATGGTATGGATGGTTAGTGTTCGTATTGCGTATCATATCCACGTGTTGGCAATTTTCGCGCACCTAAGCTCCACAGCGAGATTTCACTCACGTGAAAAAAATAAATAGAGCCTTTGACTATACTTCTATTCTCCCAGTGTTGCTACCTGCCAGAAAATACACTTCCAAGGCAGCCAAGTGTCACAGTGCACAACTAACGTTAATCTCGTCATCCTCAAATGCACTACTGCCTCCGTGCTGCCGAAAGCCCATATTCGCGCATAGCACAACAAATGTCATTGTATCACACTCTACGAGAGCCACGTGGAACCATATTTAGTTACTAATTTTAGTTACTAATTACTTCACATATGGAGAAAGGTGGTGCGCGAATATTGCCTATGCGTGAATATTGCTGGTGGCACAATACATACATGTAGGTCACTAGGTGTCTACATTGTGTACGTGTATCAACCCCTAGGCCTTAGGGTTTGACTTCGAACCAGATTGCTTGGAGAAAAATCGGCAGGCAGTTCTCCTGGCCTGGGGTATAAACCAAGGTCCAAGAAACTTCGAGATGATGCAGTGCCTACCATATTGCAGTGCCTACCACCGGGGCGCTGCCCCTGGACCCCCACCGGGGCGCTGCCCCTGGACCCCCACCGGGGCGCTGCCCCTGGACCCCCACCGGGGCGCTGCCCCTGGACCCCACAAGGGGGCCTAAGGCGACCCCTTGACCCCCGGCCGTTGCAAAATATTTTCCTGTTTTGTTATCAACACCCATTCTCATGTCTGACTATGGTGCAAGCTTTAGGCTCAGCCCGCATGGGCCGGCGCTGTGTGTTGTGTGTATAGCCTATGTACGAGTGCAGTATGAATCATTCTATTCTACACTGTCGGCGATCGTCGCGGTAAATAAAATCATAGGCAAGGAACAGAAAATAAAGTAATAAACGCTGAGTTTGCTAATAACACAATCTCCATAAGTTTCACAGGAAAAAGACACATTTGAAACCAGATATGTAGTGGAATAACATGTACATGTATTGGACGTCGAAATCCACAAAGCACGGGCCTCACAAGGTGACACCATTCACTTTACATGCAATTTCAAGGGCTTATGTTTTTCATTGAATAAGGACGTCTTGGAACCAAGACTATCATTTATGCAGCGACTGATCCCCTCAAAATAGGAATACGATCAAGTTAAACCCGAAAAAAAGATGCATTTTTCGTGCAACCCGGACCATGCACAAACGAGCTGTGTGTAAAACAATGGGAGTGGATTCTTGAATATGAAATGAACAATGGTTTGCGATCAATTACCCGGCCAGCGGCACTGCGCGCGCCTCGGGGCTCGATGTACAACGGCTGTTTGCTGAAGCGCTGACAGCGATCAGGCGTTCTTTTGCAGGATTGAGGGCATAAGGGAATTTTGCAGAGGATCCAGGTCATCAGGCCCAATCTGATGCTGGAAGAATTCGGAGGATTGAGGTAACAATGGTGTTTATGAAAACCCCTGGAGGATTTTGCATGATTCATGTAGTGGGTCCCCACAGGATATTGGAGGATTCAGGTTACAAAGGGGAAAAAGGATGTAGGGAGTTAGGGTTAATAATCCCAGCATTCTCTGTTCTTATCATATCAGTCAATATTCCAGTTTTGTGTCGGAGTTTAGTTCAGAGGTGCTGCAGCGTCAGCGAGGTAAAGGTTCAATTTGGCACCATCTGTTTCAGTTGCTTGACATTTTTCAGTGTGGCCTGCACCTTCTCTAGATCTGCTTGCAAGCCGTTTTGTCCAATGATGTGACCAAGGTACCGCATTGAGCTACATGTACATCCAAAGGCACACTTCTCCCGGTTGACCGGTCAAGTCTGCCTCACTGAGCCTCTGTATAATTTCCTGAAGGTGTTGATCCACAGACGAAGAGTAACATCAAGATAAACATAGTGTATTTTTCCAATGAGATCTTGCAGAACCGTCCCCATTAGCCTTAACCCTGCCAGACGCAGCACAGTGCATCTGTGCTGACAGCTCCACTTTGCTGGACTCCCCACACAAGTCAATGTGACAAAGTATGCAATCTGATACGTCTGGCAGGGTTTGGGTTTTGGCGACGGTTTTAAGACAGTTCAGACGTTGTTTGCCCTCCCTGGCATAAAAAGCTGGATACGCTACTGGTGGGTGGGCGGGTCTCTTGAAGACGGAAGGATGCATTTCTTCCATCGTGCGGTTCAGTACGTACATTGTACTTGACAGCTTGTCGAGCAATAGCCCTTTACACTTGGCAGCTTCTCACGGAGTTTAGTGCACAGAATCTCACTATGCAGTGTTCCATCATAACCTTCACATGCCCAACTCATCTGCTGGCTTGAGCTGTCTTCAAAAATGCAGCTTGAGCCTGTTAGCGAACTCCTCAAACATTTCATCTGATTTCTTAGAAGCAGTTTTAAATTTGAGGTGATAGGCTTCTGGTGTGAGCTGGTAATGGCGGAGGATAATATCTACTATCTATGAATGCTTTTTCTTATCCTCTGTTAAGGCATTGAAAGCCTTTTGTGCTTTCAGACATGGCTCAGAGGTAGGCAGGGCCATTCGCTCTGGTTTCTTTGAAACCACAGCCATGCATTCAAGTGTGGCCAAGTAACATGTAATGTCATCATCGTTTGACAGTTTATGAAAGTCTGGCAGTTCGGGGTCTACTCTTATGGAAGAAACAGACGCTTGGGTGGCTTTTGTAATCGCCTCCAATAATGACTAGCAAAAGGGCTTTGTTGGCTTTGGTAAATTTCATATTGTTGCCAAAGTATTGAAATTTGTAGACTCAAAGATGTACATGTATTTCTCAAATTCTGTACATGGGTTTGTTGTTTGGCCAACAATGGCCAAAGTCTAACAGAGAAATCTATTGAATTTGCCCTTGTAATTGTCAAATACAAGTTTACTCTACAAACTGCATACATTTTTCCAAGTACCTAATACAATTGTATTGAGGAAATTATGTAAGTTTGGAAAAATTACAGAGTGACAGTGCATTTTACATTCCAGTATGTATACATATTCACAGCTCAGTTTGATGAACAGTGTCGATAACAGTTTAGCGGCCATCTTCAAGGGTTTTTATCATTCAATTTCTGTAAAAGAATTGGCACAAAAGGTCGACTCGGGCCTTCTCAAGAGCAACAAAGACATCATTAAACTCTTAAATGGTGAATGGCATTTGTGTTGATTTGGTCATGTTTTCAGTCCTAGCCAGTCCACATAACATGTTTTTCCATGGAGGGCAATAGAGCATGACCTTCAACGTTTTTCCATTTGTTCCGTATCCTATCGTTATACTTCTAGAACTTATAATTCTAGAAGTTTTACCATGCAGCAATTTTTGTTTTTAAATCTTTGTGGAAATTTTCCATATTTTTATTTTTTTTAAATCCCAGGTAAAGAAGAACCTCCCTCAGCAGAGCAGACCACGCATACCTTCGAATCCTCCACTGCTGTTATTAAGTTCAGTGGGACATGCCTTGGGTCTGACTCTGACAGTTTCTCATCGGAAAACAACGAGGAAGGAGAATTGAACGACGACGATCAACGACAGTCCCTCTCAGACCAAAACAGAACAGGCTTTCCCAAATCCAACATTGGCACATCTGATTTGGTGTCAACGCCAACAGCTAACTGGAGAGAGGAGAGCTGGCGGAGCGACTCGGGCTTCAACAGCGACACCCCGACGACCCAAGGAGCGAGGCGCGATGAGTATCGGAGCGTTGCGGAAACAGGAGAAGTATCAGAAAATGATGCAAGGCAGCACAAAATGCCAATCCAAGAGAGGTCGTTAAGCAACGGTAGCATCCCAAACGAGTCTTCTCAAACAATACCGGGAGGTTCATTAGCATCCTCATCTGAGAGTTTTGCCAAAGAGAACGCATCGTCTTCACTGACGGAAGACTCTCCGCGAAGTAGCAGCAGCGAGAGAACATTGCGGCACGAGCGGTTCAATCCATTCAACAGGGTTCCTTTCATTGATGATGATCACTATGACAACCTGGGTAGTTTTCCCTCCGTCTCCGGCACCAGTTTTTCAGGAGATAGAGAGGACTTTGGTAAGTACATGTATGGCAATACTAAAAAAGAAGAATGCTTCCATATTTAGGGTTTGAGAGTGTTGATTATCAGGAAATTCTGCACTATGGCACCTTGGCACTAGTTTGCTGTACAATGTAGTTGCAATAATTACATCCCCTAGGTCCAGAAAGAAGGGACCTTAACCCCTTGGGTTACGTTTGAAACAACTAATCTGTTCATCTTTTTTTGTGCAAATAATGGATACTTGAATGTCACCTTTTTCAACCCCATGCATCTGGCATTTATTTTTCGGGTGCTGGTATACCAAGATTGGGCTGTGCAACCAAGTGTAAACACAAACAATATTGACCACACTGAATTCAAGAACAATACATGTAGTTGAAACATGAATAGGAAATACAGGAAATGCGCCTTTACATGTAGTTAAAAGTCAACCGGCCAGGTGGTCTTTTTCAAACCGCGTCTATGGCCGTCATCCGTATTCAAGAAGATAAGTGCACAAAAGTACATGTAAACTAAAATTTTGCTGAACTGCTTAGCCCAATTTTTGTCAATCTTCCTTACAGTTTTGTTAAAATTGTCAAAGCAAAGCTAAATGTGTATTTGTGGAACCGTGTTTCTCATTGGTTGGATAGTTCGTGCATTCTTCCGTTATTGCTAGTGCTAAGCGTAAACTCAGTGTTGTTTTAGATTGTGCACAGGATTATGACTAGTGTACTGAGCAAAAAAAGGTCTTGGTTTCCATTGAAGTACAAATTAATGTGAATCAAATAGGAAAGGGCATATACATGTATGGAAGACTTTTAACTTCCTACATGACCCTGATCATTATGCAAAATCCATTTTATTTTTACTTTGTTATTGTGCAGGTATTCTGTAGCACCACCGTACCACTTGTTCATTCTCAAGACTTTTAATAAAATTTAATGGTCTGCTATTCACGTTGAACGTTCGTACATGTACATGTACAGGTATGTAAAAAGGAACAATTGGGTTTCTGAATTGTTTAAATGTCAGACCGTAGCATTTCCTTGAACCATCCCAAGCCATTCATGTTGCCAAGAGCACAGGATTCTTCGTCTATGCCTGCACTTCCAAAAGATGCATGCTGTCAGCATTTGTGACCTGCCACCACAAAATGAGCTGAAAGTCGCACTATGGCTTCCTGAGTTACATGTACAAGCAGAAACAACAATTTTTCACTGAATAGTCAATTTGGGGATTTTAAACAACTGTATTGTCAAAAACCTATTTTATCATATCCCAAAGTTTTAAAACTGAATCGATTCTCGAAATATTTTTTGAGGTGAATTATTTTTTGAACTCGGGTTAAAGTGTGCACAGATCACAAACTTTGACTGAGCTTCATTTTCTCAAAACAAGGGGTTAACTCTAAAAGGTTGTATCGGGGTCTTGGAATGAGATACCACAACACACAATATATCAAATTAAAGCTGTTAACCTGTACTTTCACTCAGAAAATTCCATCGTCTTGATTTTCAAATTTTGCTACTTTACGCCCAATTTGTGGTAACAGCTCACATTTATCAATTTAAAAATGCGCGAGCAGTGGTAGTAGGGGGTGGTAAACTCCAAGGTCGAAATTTGAAGACGTCCATTTGGGAAATGATTAACACTATCAATACAAGCATTTTGACACCAAAAGAAATGCTGTATCTCTTAAATAACCCCCCACCCCTTGAAATTCAAAATGAACGCCAAAAAACACCCAAAACTGCTACAAAAGGAAACATTTGAGTCACAGTGGCATGTAGAAAACTTAGGAAGATGCCAGCTTGTCAGGGCTTTGCTGGAAATTCTCATATTCCAGTAATGTTCGGTCGAAGGGCTAAACAAGTCATTCATATTTAGCACTTTAATACCGACTGAGCGTGTAATACGGATTTCGTATAATACAGATTTCGTATAATCCAGATTTCGTATAATCCAGTGCGTATAATACAGATTAGTTTTTTGGCCGGGGTGGGGGGTTATTTTCATGCTAGATACCCACTTCCTGTGCAAAATATCTCCCAAATGACCCAATGCATCACCCCTGAAGTGGACGTAATCATATTCCAAAATTTTGGTTTTCATCCCTATTATCACCCCATACTAGCAGTGGCTGTGGATTTTTATGCAAATGAGCAATTTCATAACCGTGCAGGTTGCTTACAGTTTGTATACCAGCTGCACTATGACTAGTGTTTTGGTGTTCTTCACATAAAATTATTACACAATTATTGTTTCCTTGTCCGTTTCATTGATCCATAGGTTTGCATTGAACCTAAAATATTGAAAAAGGAAAGGGACACTCAATTCCTTTTTGATGTTTTCGTACATGATGTAAATGAAAACCAAGAGTATCAGAATATTGCAAATATTGTTTCATTATCATGAAGGTTTTGTTGCTAATAATATGCCATTTTTTTATGACGGCTTTGCATTGCTGTATCTGAAAGTATCAGAACCAACCCGAAAGGAAGACTGAAACCGGATACAATATTTCTCTGCACATTACCCATGATCATTACCCCAGCCATATATTGCTGATAAATGACTTGTCAAACAGTACGGCTTGTGACAGCTTTTTGCTCATTGAAAGTGTACAAACTCCTTTTTTGTACATTTAACAATTGTTGACTGAGACGTTTTTAACACCCGAGGTAAGCCGAGGGTGCTATGATGCGTCCCCGAGGGTGTTAAAACTTCATATCCCGCATCACAGCAGTCAACAATTGCTTTGTTTTGTTATACCGCCAAATGCAGTTTTTTTTTTCAGTTCAACTTGCCTTGCTGGGTGGAAATTACCTCAAACAAATCACGCGATCAAAACAGCTGATCGTCTGCTAGCCCCGTTGCTCCCACTATAGTTTATCATCAACAGTGTAGGTGAAAATTGCGTGGGTACCAATTAAACTCTGATTGTCTGCTAGTTCACCGCTCCCATTATAGTTTACTACTGTCAACAGTGTACATGTAGGTGAAAATTGTATTAGTACCAATGATACAGCTCAATAGCTACATGTAGCTGGCTAATGTGTGATATCATTCTTGGAGTGTGCCAGTCGTTTTTATAGATCGGATAAGCTTGTGCGGTTTTAGATTAAACCAAAACCGAAAGAAAACGCCCAAGTTTGACTCGGTTTAACCGGTTTACCGACCTTGAAAACAAAGGGCGCCGCCATCTTGTCGCCGCTGGCTTCGAGCTCACGTGAAACGCGTGCGGAAACACCGGATGCGTTCCCCTCCTGCGAACAACGCGAACGCGTACCACTCTCTTGTCGATCCTAAAAATTATTTCTTCGCGAAGCTAGCCATCGTTCGTGTGACTGGGAACGCAGCGCTGGCTTGCGTAATCATGAGCTTTTGTCACGCTAATAGTGGTACATGCGGAGCGGAACCAACGAAGCTGACGATCCCTGCGACCAGCGAACACGTGCAAAATTGAACGTATTACACATGTGAGGGAATTCCCCTGCATGTGCAATGCGAGAATCAGACTCGCCAAGTCGAAGCAGCTTATTTTTAGTTCAGTTGGCAGTTTGTCAATTTTCGTGACGCGTTTAATACGTGAGCGGTATGAGTGTTTCCAATAGAGTAGGGCCTACTAGGTCAAAGTCTAATGAGATTTGTGACGTAACCATAGTCGCGCACAAGCTCGTTAGTACGGGGTAATACGTCTAGCATTTAAACACTTTTTAGAAACAATGTTTAGACCGGGAAAAAACGGTTTACCGGAAAACCGCACAAGCTTAAGACCGGACGCGTAATCGTTCCAGGCCAATCAAAATACAGTATCCAAGATGGAGATACATGTATAGGCCTAACAATAATAAGCCTAACAACCTAAGCATTTTCACCAGAAACCTTCCTGAACCCATCAAATTCCAACAGCATGTTTGACTGTTGCTGGTTGACAATAACCAACCCATCCAACTCCAACAGCCTATTTGCCATAACACCACACAACACCTCAAACTCCAACAAGCTTTTTGCCCTTATAGCTGTTGGGTTTTGATTGAGTGGGTGCACTTCGCCAAATCCACAGCATGAACTACATTGTATGGGGATATACATGTACATATGTACAGTAGGGGAGATGGGGGTTAGGTGGAACACGGGTTAAGTTGAAACATTGAGATTTTTTTCCACAGCTAGTTGTTTTTCTACAGCCCGTGTTCTAACTAACCCCCATCTCCCCTACCCCTCCTGTCAAAATCCAACTACTGTATTCATGTGCAAATTTTTTTTTTTTTTTTTTTTGTTTTTTTTTTTGGGGGGGGGGGGAGGGGGGGTCCACTCAGATCAGTTCTTGCTCTATAGATGCTGGAACCAACCTTCGCCACTCAATCAAAATCTACAAATACTGTACACCTACAGTACCCATCCCATCATAATCTAACACCACATCAAAAGTACATGTACACAGTACATGACTCATCAAATTTCAACCAAACCTGAAAAGTTAGGAATATTCCTATGTTGGACTTGGGAAGAATAATTTTTCGTAATAATTGTTAATCTTTGATGTTATGACAGTTTGTATAGTTTCGGCCATCAAAGCGGTCGTTTTGGAAGCTATTTAAGGTGGTTACCATGGCAACAGAAAATATTAAACTCATTCATCCTTTTTATCAAATTTATTGTAGTCAATTTTATAATACCTAGGAAATATCAAAAATGTTCTATTCCAATTATCTTGGACGTTATGGCAGTTTTGTCATTTTTACCACCTTTTACAGGCTCAATGGTTGTCATATTGCTAGTTACCATAGCAACAGTACACACAATACTTCTCAAACCCTTTCTATTGAATCCATTGGACCCCAAAACATATATCTTGGCCAAAACATAATAAATTTATGGCAGAAAACATTGAAATAATAGGCATTTTCGAATGTTAGTCCTTCGCAGCAGCCATCTTGGACGCCATCATGAATATTTTAAATTGCTCAAGGGTGACAGGTCCACACCACCCTAGATCTCAGAGAAAAAAACTGTATCAGACATTTTGGGGTTAGGGTGAAATTTGACCTTTGGCTGCCGGACTATAAATCCCGGACTTCTACATGTAGGAACAATTATTCTTCCTAAGTCCAAGATTCCTAACTTTTATGAAATAGAGCCCTGGTGTTGGAGTTTGACTGGATGGGGATTGTAAACACATGTAAATCCTTCCAATATAATGGATAAAATGGTACATATGGGCATAGCATTGGCTTGGATTGCAGCAAGGGGTATCAGCGGAAAGATTTTACTTTAATACCCCCACCAAAATCGGTAAGGAACAGCAAATCTTGGAAAATAACCATCCATTTGTGTTCATAATTTTATAAACACTTGGCACAACTTTTAATTTTTGAGAATTTGTTGGGACATTTTAGTGCAATATAGGGGAAGAAAGTTTGTGCTTTCTGTGTTAGAAGTTTTTGGCACCATGTAAAGTCACTCAAAGTGTTTACATGTTGATTTCTTCCTCATTTTTTACAGATTTTGCTGACATAAATCTCAAAATACCAGGTTGTGCCACATGTTTAGACAGTTGTTATCAAGGAGGGTTGGTTATTTTCCAAGATTTTGCTGTTCTTGACCGATTTTGGTGGGGGTATTAAAGTAAAATCTTTCCGTATCAACATTCAAATGTTGGCTGAAAGCAGACAGGCTGTTTTTCAGGCTGAGAATAGACAAGCAGATATTGACATGTAACGGGGTTCCTGCGGCCTGGAAAAATCCCAGAAAAGCCAAGGAATTTTTATTTTCAATTTCCAGGCCTGGAAAAGTCATGAAATTCTGTAAAAATGACAAAAGTCATGGAATTTTATGAAATCTGATTTGTATACCTCCCATAACCCTAACCCCCGTGTATAATTTACTAGGAGCCATAACCCATCCTTGCAAATTCCAACACCCATTATGGTAAACTGTACACACAAATTGTTGGACTCTGGTGGTATGCCAAACTCAGTGTAAAGGACTATCAGTTTGGGGGTCCAGTACCCATCCTAACAGATTCCAACCAAACATGCTGTTGGGTTTTGACGGGTTGAGTACTGTTAGTTTAAATGCATCTAAAAATTTGTCTTGTACTTGTAGGCCTACTCTTTCTGTTAGGGACTTTTCACAGAACAAGTTTCGCAGTTTTGATCAGCATTTTGATAAAATAGGTCATGGATTTTCATGATTTAGTCATGGAAAAGATGGAATTTTATTGTCCTAAAGGTGCAGGAATCCTGATGTAATCCTAGACGAAACCCTGACTAGGGCCAAGGGTTTTTCCACTAATAAAAACGGGGGAAAAAAGGATGCACTTAACCAAATTACCCTTTTGAAATGGAGTTTTGCTTTAGAGAAAGCTCTACAGAGTGTGCACTGAAGGGATGCAAAACACGTATAATATAAAATGGATTCCTTGCAAAATTTGTCAATGCCAAGAATAATTTAGAGCCTTTTAAAGGGAACAACGTGTGGAGAAAATTGATTGACAAAACAAGTTTCTTCAGCCATTTTCAGTTGACGTAAACAACATGACACATTATGAAGTATAAAAACTGTTTTGTCAAAACAGTTCTAAATTAGACTTTTTGTAGTCTTTTTCCAATGTGTAGTGTATGAAGCACTGTGTGCTCAGTGCTTTCAGAGAGCCTGTGGGAAAAAATCACAGGCTTACTCAGGTGGGACTCGAACCCACAACCTCCTGCTTACTAGAGCAGATGTCTCGACCAACGAGCTGGCCGGGATCGGCTGGCCAGTTCGAATCCACTTTAGCATACACAATCAGTCTGTCTTCTCACAGAAAAGTTCTAATGGTTGAAATGGAATCCAGGATTATCTTAAATGGAAACAAAAAATCATTGAATCTTTTTTACCCAGGTACCCCAAGGCATGAGAACCAGTCAACATCCAGTGACACGGACACAGAGGTCAGCCTTCCCTCCAAGGATCTTGACCTTGCGCTGATCACCAACGAAGATCTGGGAATCACGGAGGATCACTTCTCAAGCCCTGAGGTATGCCATGTGTATCACTGGGAACGGCGACACATGTATCTGTGACTCTCAAAAACTCAACTTGTTTGTATGGGTGTGCATTTACGGGTAGTATGGGAATCGGGGACCCGATTGAAAAAAGCACGGGTACCCAGCAGTGTTGTAGTCAAGACCTTCATGTCCAAGACTGAGACCAAGGCTTTCGAGACCGAGACCAAGGCTTTCGAGACCGAGACAACACTTCCGAGACCGAGACTTTTGCAGGCCGAGACCGAGACCACAACTTCTGAGACCGAGACGAGACCCAAAACGAAACAAATTATGGTGTTTAATCAAGCCGATTTCCCTGATCGGGTGTTGTGCCCTGCTTTCGATCAAAAGGTTCAAAAACATGAGGATGATTATTTGTGCTAACTCGTATGAAAGGTGAACATCAGGGATCATCTCATAAATTTATATATACATGTACATGTATATGAAGTCGGCTTTATCAAGAACCACTATCTTTAATTATGCAAGTTATATAAAATTAAGTGTTCAACTATCAAGAATCACAGCGTACACACACCCAGTCGTACTTCCCCAATACGTCCAAGGACAATGCTTTGTGTTTCCTATTGTTCCTTTAATATAACCAACCTCTATAGACTAAGCACGTATCCTTACGTTCGAGGACCGATTTCAACAAAAGACTTGAGGACTGAAAGGTTTCTTTGTGTTTCCTTTCTTCTCTTGTCCTCAGAGATATATACAGTGCACGTACATAATTTCAAGGATTCTACAAATTTGAGTTATTTATTTCATCTCTGGTAAATACATGTAGTTGAGGCTTTGAGACCTATAGCACTGTGACAGACTAATTTCTCCAAATATTATTTGCATAAAAATTCTCCTAAATGGAAAATGACTCGGGCTTTTCCAAAAAGTTGTGTACATGTATTCAAAACACTGAAGGAAAATCAAATTAAAGCGTGGAATACTGCCTTAAGAAAGTTAGTGAAAAAATTATTTAAAAATAACTTGATGGCATCACGTGCAGTTTTATTTCAAACACAACCCTGACTGGGAGAAATCTGAGATTTTAAAATCCAGTTTTCCTATTTTTTTTAACCGAATAACAATTATTTGATTTCATCGGAAGTTCCCATCCAGCTATAAACAGTCACGCCAACAAAAAGTGATAAGTGAGGTGCCGCATGAAATGCCCTCCCAATGACTGGGTATAAGTTTGCAGGATTCAGTGACCACTGGGTTTTTACAAAAACTCACTCCAGAGCTGTAATGTGGGGGAAAATAGTGAAATACATGGGCGATGCACATCCGCGGGTACCAGTAGTCCAGTACTCCGAATAAACAAGCCGCATATACTGGTCTCCTTTCCAGCTTCAATCTGATTCTTCTCCATAAAAACTTGCACTTACAACGTCGTTTATCATGTTTATGTTTGGAATGAAGACTAGATTTGTGTGGCGCATCGCACGTACATGTATTTTTGCTGTGGTCTCGACGGGTCTCGGTGGTAAAACCCGAGACCGTGGCATTCGAGACCGAGACCCGAGCATTCGAGACCAAGACCAGCCCTCCCGAGACCGAGACTTTGTTAGGACGAGACCGAGACCTCAAAAAAAGGTCTCGAGACGGTTTCGAGACCTACAACACTGGTACCCAGGTATCTGTTAAAGAAAGCCAATTCCACAAGCTATGGCACTGCAACTAGTCGCGGCACCATAGCTACAATGTTAGTCACGGCACTACGACTAGTCCACTACTGAGAAACTGGTGTTTGTACTCTAACAAATTGTCATCAATGATGACTAGTTGCGCTAGTCAAACATTGTTCTTGAATTTTGCTGAATCCTGATTCTTTCCTCACGCCAGGGCTGCTTTGGATTCTCCAGACTAGAGGAGCTTGAGATGGCCATTGAGTTTTGCAAAGAATCGGTCAAGGAGACCAGTGAACACTCTGAGCAGCGACGAGAGCTTATTAACAGGCTGGTCCAGCTACGCATGAAGCTTCTGGAAATCAAGGTGAAACCAACCAACCAATGTTTGTATTTATTGACCTCTCGTGATAGAATCACTGCAGCTTATGAAATATTGTCCAGTTGTTTATAATTTGACCCACCGCTTTCAAGATCCTAGACGAACCGATTGAATTTCATAAGGTTGTCTTCGGGGCGTGTTTAAGCCCTGCTGTCCAGCTGGTACGCCAAGATGGGCTTGTGCAGCCAAGCGTAATGCAAACAATAGGCAAAGAATGGATTGACTACGTGCAGGAATGCGCATATAGACAACAACCAGCCAGGTGGTCTTTTTCAAACCGCGGGTATGGCCGTCGTCCGTATTCAAGAGGACTCAAATCACAATCAGCCATAGGTCAGTTGAGTTCGGGCACGAGTCCGGACTCCAGTTCATTTTGTAATGGACTTGGACTCGGGTATGGACTTGACTGCCAAAGACTCGGACTAAACCTTCTGGACTCGAGCTGGACTCTGGCCACGACTGGGCCAAAACCCGTGATGAACTGTTAGATTTGCACGTTACAAAAATACATAATTTTTTTATCCATGATTGCAAAAGACAAAATCTAAATTTATTTACAGCTTCGTGTACTCAATAGTGCAACATTTAGTTCATCCTGTGGATGTTCTGCCGGGAGTACATGCACATGCAACAGCAAAGTATTGAAAATCTATTCATCTGTGCATGGCGAGCCTGTTATTTGGGGGTTTTTATCATATGCTGCATCAAAATACACAGTCTGGTTTCACAATCATTGCATTAATAATAATAATTTATAATAATTTCTTATAAAGAGATTTACCAGTGATGCAGTCGAGGCCAGGCACAAGGCCAGGCACAAGGCCACTTGGAGCACATCCCTTTTGTTCGAAAAAGCTCCATCTCTTCATTACACTCCCATTCAAGAACAGTATACATGTAGCTAAAAATTAAATGGATTGAGTATGTACAGGTATGCGCGTATAAACGAAAACTGGCCAGGTGGTCTTTTTCAAACCACAGCTATGGCTGTCGTCCATATTCAAGAGGTTAAAAGCTGGTATGCAATTATAAATTATTATCATCATTACAATTGATGCATCATTTATGATATATCTCTAGGAGGGTACTGGGGATGACCCCGACATCAAGCTGGTTCTGGGTCACAAGTTTGCCAAAAGGAAAGGCAAGAGCTCTAACCACCAATGTGAGACCTGTAACTCTGTCATCTGGGGCATGCTGCAGAGCTGGCACAGGTGCATAGGTGAGTTCAAACTCCACTGACCGTAAAGCCTTGGGCCCAGTGTCCCTGCTCTGCTTACTGTGAGGCCAAACAAAACAAATTGTTGTGTTGCCCTCAGACCGACCGACCGTAAAAATCTGACAGATTCAGGGTCGGGTTTGTATTTGATGTTCCTTCTTTATTTTATGCTTATTTTCATAAGAATGATACGGGGGGGGGGGGGGGGGGTTCATGCAACGTTTAGGCCTCAACATGCCTGGGTGAGTCTGAACAGACATACATGTACGTAGCGGAAGAGTCAAATCGAATCGGCAAAAACTTCATCGTTTCTCTCAATGTTTACAACAACCGAGAGACAAAAGCAACCAACTTGCTTCTTCTTTGAATCGGTCACATGACGGCATGGCTTAACCACATCCACAGGGCTTGCTTTATTTTCAACCTCGTTTCCAATATTATTAGATGAGCAGGTAGTTGTGGGAGCGTACTGCTTGACATGTCTTAATGTGTTTGAACCAGGAACAACAGAAACTTTTTTTTCCATAAACCTGGGCCAAGTGTCTTGATGAGTCACGACGTTCCACCTACCTTTCTCAAACCTTTCTCAATAGATAGTTTACCACCATCAATGGAGTATGCTGCAGAAATTGGCATGGGTGGTACATGTAGGGTGGGCACTTCAAAATGTCACCAACCCTACCACCTCTGATCGCAACCTTTCACCTAGCGTGGCTTTTAGCCTTGTATTTGATGATTTAAAAAAAATATATTTAATTGATGTCTTATGTTTTTGTTTTTTTCAGACCAGTATAGTACATTGCATTCGAAAGTTGACCTCAAAATGGGAATTTGTCCATACATTTTCTCTTCCCAGGGAATTCATTTTCATTTCACAAAATGTGAATTTTTTTTTCCAAAGTGGGGAAAAAAATTCACGCCTTTTCACACAATTGGGAAAACAATTTCACGCCTTTTTACACAAGTGGGAAAACATTTTCACACAAGCGAGAAAATATTTTGACACCTTTTCTCAAAGTGGGAAAATAATTGCCCACTTGAATTCACAGGTGAGAAAAGTTGTCACGGTGTGAGAAATGTGAAATGTGAAATGTGAACGTGAATGTAAATGTGAAATGTGAAATGTGAAATGTGTTCGTGAATGTGAATGTGAATGTGAATTCTTTTCACATATTTCCCATTCCCATTCCCATTCACAGTGTTAACTTTCAATTGCAATGTACTGGTATGCCCATCACTTCTGTGTTATGTGGTTTAAATGTAGCCCTTTGTAGTCTTCTTACTTCCACAACCAGTGCAACTCAGACTGGTTTTACAAATGTAGTCATTAACAACTTTATCTGTGAAACAGATTGTAGGATGGACTTGAAAATAAATGTATACATGTATATGGGTCATTCCATAAATTTGGGGTCCAAAAGTGTGACATTGTGTGGTGTCCCTACTACACCTGACCTGTGTAATTTCCCATCAAGTATCATTAAAATTGACTTCACACTATTTTGTACTTGTTTTGCAGGTACTTTGCTTTACATAATCACTTTTGGAGATAGAAGGCATTAATTAAAGAATGTGCCTCTGAATTGCAAAATCTTATGCATGTCACTGTAATAGTACACAAAAAAGTCACACTTTTGAAGCCCAAATTTATGGAATGACCCATATACATTGTACTTCCTTAATGTTTTTGAAAAACATAAAATAGTATTTTGCAGTCCTCCATCCCCCCCCCCCCCCAAAAAAAAGAAAAAACAATCTACAAAACTTTTAGTGAATTATTTGTATTTTCTCCTAATATTTGTATAACTAGAATGTGGATTCAGCTGTCACAGCAAGTGTCTCAACTTTGTCAAGAGGCAATGCGCCAGCACAAAGGTAAAGTGTTACACATAGAGCTTGTGTTTCAAAAAAGGTTGGAACTGAAGGGAAATGGCTGAAATTTTTTGTTTTTTTAACAAAGATACTGACAATTTGGGAGACCGCCAACACAGGGCAAGATAGCTCAGTTGGTAGAGTGCCAGTACGGTAACCCGGAGGTCGCAGGTTCAAATCCCGCTCCTGCCAGTTTCTTTGTTCACTTTGAAAATGTATTGTTTAAATGTTTGTTTGTTTTGTTTTGTTTTTGTTTTTGTTTTTGTTTTTGTTTTTTTAGGGGGGAGGGGGGGTTGGAGGGGGGACAGTACACTTAAACTGTTTCTGTAATATGTAGCATTCTAGACATAAGTCGCACTTCATACAGTGAGCCATTATGTCCACAACCGCCCAGTATTGATTTCCCATATTTCACACAGAAATGTTTCCAGTACAGATGTGCAAAAATAAGAGGATTTCTGAAAAATGAACTCCCATTTTTAGAACAGAGCTTCTAACGTACTGTAGGAAGCACTCTATGCTCGGTGCTTTCACACAGGCTCTCGGAAAGCGCTAAACATAACAGTGTTTTCTAGACAAAATCATTCTCGGTGCAAATTCAATCTTCGAACGCCCATTTTTTTATTTTTGTTAACGCCTTGGGCACGGTATTTTACGGGAGACGTCGGGGTGTTGCAGCGGTTCTGGCAGCCAAATCGAACCGCTACAATGTGTTTGTGCAGTCAAGCATGACATACACAATAATCCAACAATGGATTGAAACTGCACAAACAGCGGCCAGTGGCGTCATCTGGCCTGGTGACACTGTTTTTTGTGTGCGCCATTTGGCATCATCCATACGCAAGGGGTTAACGCTGAAAGCAAGAGGCAGGGCAATTGCATGCCCGTACATTTGCACCGCTGCCTGTGTGACTGTACACTGTATATCCAGCATAAGAAACCTCATAACCTCGTGACCAAATGTCGTGTGACAGTTACTATTTAAAAATCCACTTTTTGTTGATCTGTGTTATTCGTTTTTCAGGTTGCACACCCTGTTTTCCCAACACACGTAAATGCGGTTTGTTATTAAAGTTTTTGCCTCCGCTTGACAGCTTCTCACCATTTTGCCTGCATTTTTACTTTTTATTTAAACCCTCCTACTATTTAAAAGGTCAAAATCAGTCAAAATTTCCTTCCACCTCCCCTGCTATACTTTTACACAGACATGATCAGATTACATGTGGTTTTGTACTATAGACTTCTTCGCAAATATAAATACCGCCTGGTTGAGACGTACGTCACAATGGTTAAAAGGGATTGTGGGAAGGAATGAGACTGCTATTTCCTTCCCACAATGCCTTTTTACCATTGTGACGTCTCAACCAGGCGGTATTTGCGAAGTTGTCCATGGCAGGAGGGTCAAAAACAATCACCTTGACTGATTTTGACCCATACAACAACACGACTCAGAATGTATGTTTGCATAGGAGGGTTTTAATAAAAGTAATATTACTGTAAGATAATGTCAGATGACACATTTCGAAACAAATCAATTTTTGCATAATTAATAAGGCCACATGGCATGCTTCCCACGTATTAAATCAAAGCTAATGGCTTTTGATATGCATTTTACACACATCATGTACTGAAAGCAAAAGTCACACAGCATGTTCGACCATTGACCAAATTTGCATATTTCTGCTAACTGCAATATTTTTTTCCAATAGAATTTCCAGTCATCACGCTGAAACCCTTGGATGCGATTTTTCTATTCAAAATAGACAGGATTAGACGGATGTGATTTTAACAATGAGGGTCCAAAATCACATCCAGATCCCAGAATCGCAATGAGTTTTAAGCAGTTAACCCTTTCCTTACCAGTGTAGAGTTTACTCGACAAGGAAACCACACACCAGAGTATCCAAACAACAAATATATTTACCATGTTTCAACAAACTGTAGTGCTTGTGTTTTTCGCTGTCCATATATGATCTTTATACAACAGAAAGAGCTTGTTCGGATCTTTCCAATGGTGCTATCAAATTCATGTGTCACCAATATTTTGAGAAAACTATATCCAAAGTTTTCCTGTACAGTTGTGTGTATGTGGTGCCATTTGTTCATGTGACAAAAAACAGCCGTAACTTTGCTATTTTAGCAGTTATGATTTTGCTGTTTACACCATATGAAAGAACATTTTTCATGGAACAAACTTTACACACAATAGGGCTGTTCCAAGTGTACCGAATATTCGATTTTTCAAAAATTTGAATGTCGACTGAATATTCGAATACCTTTTTGGCGGTTTGAATATTCGAAAATGCACGTACAGATACGACTCTGATGCCATTTTTATAGAAAAGTTACAGCGCTGAGCAGTGTCAAATGTCACATTTTTTCGACAGTAACTTTTTGTGGCAAGAGGTTTATTATAAAATAATTCCTTTAAAAAAAACGCAGGCTGGAGTTTGGTTTCTTGTTATCAGAACGTTATATGTACGCGTAATGATCTTGATACCACAGCTGCATACCAAAAAGAGTTGATCGGGCGGTCCATAATATAGCGATCGCCGCAGCATGCAGTTGCAGCTGACGCGTGAAAAATGTTGACCGGCGAGTATAGAATATTCAAACATTCAGTCAAACCCTAAGTTTCAAATAATCGAATACCAAATTATTTGAAAATGAACAGCCCTAACACACATTTTCCTTTTCAATCAATTCTTAAGGGTTAAATCTTTGGTTGAAAATACAACCATTCAACAAGCAGTTAGCTGCTTTTTCTGTGTAAGTGGGTTCATGCTTGACTGAACAAAGAATGTGGTACTGGGGGAAGATAAGCCAATAAACAATGTGGTAAGGAAAGGGTTAAACCCAGAAGTCACAATGTACTCCTCGATTTGATTTTGAATAGAGTAGAATGTGATTTTGGATGCCCATTGTCAAAATCACGTCGTCCTAATTCCCCTGTCCATTTTTTATTGAAAATCACATGTAGTAGGTTCACAGAGCATTGCACAGTTTTAGTGCGGTGGGGGGTGAGTTGTGACCGTGAGTGCACACTGTACACCGCACAGATTTTAATAGAAAAAGCAGTGCATGTACACGTGGTCACAGGTTTATTGGAAAAAGGCACATTCAAATTCTGCACCAAAATTTGAAGGCATGCGTAAGCTTAGACTTCATAAAATGGATAGGCCAAGGGTAAGGTGATGGAAGGGGGGGGGGGGGGGGGCTCAATGTAACAAATGTTGGTGTCAGTTTGCTACATTTACTATAGCTAATTGTGGTATGCCAAATGTATTGTACATCAGTTAACAGCTTGAGATATTTGTTGTGGTCGTTTTGTGTTTGGCATTAACTGGGACATTTTATTAACTGGATGGGACCTGGCCCTCCCTTCCCCTCTCCCCTACCAGTTACAGTATGTGCGTGTTTGTAGGACTTGCTTCAAAATGAGTGTCAGAAATTTTTCCAGTTAAATACCAATTAATATACTCTATTTAATTGCACATTGACCAATTCTTTTGCATTTCTCTCTTAAAAGCAAATAAATTCAAATGTAATTTCAAGTGTAGTAGGCAGATTTTTTATGGAATATTCCCATTTTTATCCTGTGGGCAATGATTGAATAACAGTGGTCCGGTCCGGTCCGGTCCGGTCCGGTCCGGTCCGGTCCGGTCCGGTCCGGTCCGGTCCGGTCCGGTCCGGTCCGGTCCGGTCCGGTCCGGTCCGGTCCGGTCCGGTCCGGTCCGGTCCGGTCCGGTCCGGTCCGGTCCGGTCCGGTCCGGTCCGGTCCGGTCCGGTCCGGTCCGGTCCGGTCCGGTCTGGTCTGGTCTGCACTCATTGTGGATAATTGTCGGTCTCGTCTCTCTGGGTGTGCACTCATTGTGGATAATTGTGGGTTGACATCCAGTACATGTACACATGGGCGGACATTTGAATGTGTTGGGTAGATTTTATAAAGTTGATTTGACTAGTATTCACACGTCAAACATTTTCTGATAAATTTTCATTTTTGCATTGCCATTCAGGGCTCGGATTGTGCCCAATATATACCAGGATAACCATAGCACTGTTGAATAACCACAGGTACTAATTGCAATCATTTTAATCATGCTTATCACTAGATGTCCACTCACAAGGCTTCACGAATCACTGATTCAAATATATACATCATTGCTTTACTCAGGGTTTTCAATAACATACAAGTATTAATTCAATATTGAGTTTGGCCCTTTACCTACGCATTTTATAAACACTGTATGCTCAGTGTTGTCCCGAGAGATTATTTGGAAAAAAATCACTCGGGGCGGATTCGAACCCACGACCTCCTGCTTTCTAGTGCAGATGTCTAAACCACTCAACCACCGAGCTTGCCGGAGTCGGCTGGGTGGTTCAAATCTGATATTGCGGCGGGTACCGCAGCCAAACTATTCATGGAATTTGCATCGGGATAATGTAAATTCAATATTGGGTTTTGCCCTTCCATCTTATGAATAGTTTGGCTGCGGTACCCGCCGCAATATCAGATTCCAACCAGCCAGCTGACTCCGGCAAGCTCGGTGGTCGAGTGGTAAGACATCTTCACTAGAAAGCAGGAGGTCGTGGGTTCGAGTCCCACCCAAGTGATTTTTTCCAAATAATCTCTCGGGACAACACTGAGTATACAGTGTTTATAAAATACGTCGGTGAAGGTAAAAACCCAATATTGAATTCAGATTATCCCGACACAAATTCCATCTTATGAATAGTATAGTATTAACCCCAACTCCCTAGTATATTTTACTATGAACCATACCCATCCTTGCAAATTCCAACACCATATGGTAAACGGTACACACAAATTGTTGGACTCTGATTCTGGTGGTATGCCAAACTCAGTGTAAAAGACTATCAGTTTGGGAGTCCAGTACCCATCCTAACAGATTCCAACCAAACATGCTGTTGGGTTTTGACGGGTTGAGTACTGTTAGGGTTAACACTGGGTCTGTAGTCAAATTTATATTATACTACTTTTTGTTGTTTTTTTCCCCTTTGTTTTTCCAGTCATTGCTTACATGCTAGGTATTTGTTTCCATTAACATATTTTTTAAAATTAACATTAAGTAAATTAATATTAAATAGCATCAACTAAATGTGGCGCCGCCATGTTTTTATCCATAATAATATACACCACTGTTCAGGTCATGTAATGAAACAAAAAACCAGTAACCTCGCTGAGTCATGCCCAGCACATACATAATTTGTTTCATTATGGATTTCGGTGTCTATGAACATTGGCATAATGTTACTAAATCATGCGACACACTTCTCCGTACTGTATTTTGATAGCGTATCATTCAACTCTCAAAAATTGAGGTTGATGCCTTTTTCCCATTCCATCAGCACAGGTAAAGAATGAAAGTGATTTTCACGCTACAGATGTTTGAAGTACATGTATTTGCAAGCAATCCGTCATTCACATCAACAAGTTGTTTATTGTGCGAACATGCTCTTGTTTTTGGTGATACGTTATGGTAAATAGACGAATTTCAAATTGACGAAAAATAGCACCGATCTGCGCACTTCCGGGTTTTTAAAAGAGTCTAAGTAAACAGATGACTATGCTTAACGGGCGCTGCGCTGCCATTTATGGCATGATTCATTCATGCATACATTAATTTGTTGAATAGCACTGTTTTTGTTTAGCATTGACATCCTTGCTTTCAACCCGGAATTCTGTCGATTCACAACTCGGTGTGCCGCCAGTGCATCATGGGAAAAAGTCGACATCGCAAAACCGGAAGTGGGAATCGCCAATGCATCGACCGTACTTCTTACACCCCTTTATGGCTAAATCTATCAACTCTTCTCTCTTCTTTCCCACACAAGGTATTCCCCGATTAGTCAATAATTGCTTTAACTCATCCACTCGCATTCGTGCGAAATCCATACTGCTGTACTGTTCACCATCTAATACAAGGCGATAGACGAGATGTCGACCCTGAAAGTGGGAAATTGGCCTTTCCCGGCTTGCCGCTGGCGGCACACTGAGTTGTGAATCGACCGAATTGCGCAGATGAAATCCCTCTATTCAGGAAGTGAAATAGAGAAAGTAGGATGTGTTTTACTTTCAACATTGATGGCTGCCCACTGTGATGAGCTCAAGGCAGGAACATGTGACCTTAAAAATTATAAATTGTTACATTTATGACCTAACTCAACAAAATAAGCCAGAAGTTGCCAGAGCTACAGCAGGCCTTTAAACACGACTTTAATACATAATACAAATTTGTATTAACTGTCCAACTTTTCACCCCCATATCATGTACATGTATTAAAATTAAGAGCTGAGTATGTTCTTCAGGGGTAAGATTTCTGAGATTGTTCCTAATTTTAGGATTTTTTGTGAGATTTTATTAGTCCTTAAATTGTTTTTATCATTCCAAAATGACCTCTGCAACCTGAAACGGTCTTCTTTTCATTCTGATGACCCTACATTTGGAATTTTTGTTAGAAAATGCGGTTTTCTTATGCATTTTTCAGCAATGCCATACGTATCAAATTTTCCTCAAATCTCACCCTGCCGCATTCTTATGTTCTGATGCATGCAAACAGGTTTTTCTTCTAAATGTCCTATTGCAAGTGTTTTATGGAGGAAATGTTTCATTGTTACCTTGGGTGTGTCATGCAGCATAGAGATCATTAAGAACTAGATATGTGATGCGATCAAGCAAAATCAGTCTGAATTAGGCCCTGGTTAATTTTGGGATTTTTACATGTTCATTTGTAGCGTAATTCAAGCTCCATATTAGTGAAAACCCCATGTGAATACGACCTTTTGTTAAAAATTTACAAATATTTGAACACCGCTACATTAAAAAGAAAGAAACTAAGAAAATCAAGTTTAAAGTTACAGTACTTTAATTAACCCTCCTGTGCACCTGGCCAAAATCGACCCAGTTGTTGTACAGATCAAAACCTATCAAATGACAGATTGAAACACACACACAAACTGTGAGAGTTGGTGTTTAGAGTTTTTGATAGGCTGTGATAGTTATAAGTATAGGAGGGTTAAGTCATTTTTAGCGCACTTATAATACATGTCACAACAAAGTCCTCAGCAATGATAGCTTTTGGTGCAAGATATGGCTATTGAAGTCAATTTAGATTTTTCCACCCCAACGGACATATTTCGGCCCCATATCTCAAAACAAGGATTGGCGAGTTCCGACTGATTTTGCTTGATGTACAGCAAATACAGAATTACGAGTCTTGAAAAACGTTGTGGATACTAACACTCATTAATAACATCAAATCCCATTGGGTCTGCTAGAAATGAAATTAAGACTCATAATTATAAACTTGAGAACCATGTAAATGTTAGGTTTAATTTCTGAATGGGGACACTCACTCATCACTTCGGTTTCCATTGGGAATTCATCTGTGGGCCGATTGTCATTACATGTAGATGACATGTATTGAAATAGTATCATTTGATAGCATTAACCCTAACGTCCTAGGCATTACTTTGGTACAAAGAACTGAGTACTACTTAGTATTTTGTAGCACTGAGTCTCTCTGTGACTGATGAATGGGTGTGTAATGACAGCAGTCTAGATACTGGCAACTACAAAATACTACTATGTAATACAGTTCAAGTTACTGGGTACATTATATTTGTGTCAATGAATTGGATGGCTAAGATAAAAACAAATATATCATCTCTGAAAACCAGCAATTCATACTGTGTTTCCGCCTTAGATGATACAAAAAATTTCCTCTAAACCGAGCAACCTTAGTACTACATATTACTACGTACCCTATTTGAGGTGAAGTACCAAATACTAAAAATTACTACAGGTATTGCACACAAGTAGGTGAGAGTACTGCATACTACATTTTACTACTAGTAGTATTTTGTAGCTTTATGCGATGTTAGGGTTAATTTGTTTGTATTTGGGGTTGGCTAAGGTTAGGACATGTCTTTCCAGTTGTTACAATGATGGTTGATGCAAATTTCACAACATTCTCTATACCAGGAAATTTCATAGCTTGTGTGTCCATGGTCAGCGTGGCATGTAGAAGTATATATGTAACTGTAATATGTGCTGGCATATTAAAACCCAATGCAGCAACCTACTGTTTTGAAAGTGGAAGAACATTTTCATCACCGTCTGTGAAAGGGAAAACCCTCTGAAGCTCTTTGTGTTTGTTTTACTGGTTACATGGTTGCATCCTTGAAGCATGGGATTAAAAGAAAGGTTAGAAATGTTTTGACAAGGAAATGGACTTTATATATTTCTACATATAGTTCTGGAAAAAGGATAATCTTTACAAAGTAAAAAACCACCGTAACAAACAACATGAGATCCGTGTGAAATGTTTGAATTTAGTCATTCATAGCGTCTTTTATTGGTGGGGAAGGGTTGTGCTAAATTATTTTCCAAAAGGTAGTCAGTTTTTAACCCCTTGAGTACGTTTTTTTTACGGGAGACGTCGGGGTGCTGCGGCGGCTCTGGCAGCCAAGCGAAATGACCACAATGTGTTTGTGCAGTCAAGTGTAACATATACACAATAATCCAACAATGGATTGAAACTGCTCAAACAGCGGCCAATGGCGTCATCCGGCCTGGTGGCACAGTTTTTTTGCGCCATTTGGCGTCAGCCGTACGCAAGGGGTTAAGAACCTCATTTTGACATAAAGTTGTAAATAGTTGGACATTTTTGGCTTTTCCGAAATCCTTCGGAAAAGGCTTTGTTTTTGTTCTGATTTTTTTTTTTTTTCTTCTTCTTCTTCTTCTTCTTCTTCTTCTTCTTCTTTTAGTTCTGACCAAAATCCCATAGACTTTGTACACGAATTTTGTCAGCGGCACTTTAGGTCTTAAAAAACCTCAGAACCTAACCAAACTTACATCAAACATAGACCCTAAGCTGAAATTGTATGTCGTAGAGTGACGTCATGATGACGTCATCACGTGTCACGTGACGTCATCCTAAATGTGCGTTTTTCAAGGGCCCATATCTAGAGAACGGTATATCCAATTTCCTTCAAACCTGGTATGTTGGTAGGCTAGCTCGTGTTATAGATGAAAATTGACGTGACGTCATGATGACGTCATCATGCGATTTTATAGTAATTTTTAAGTTTTTGAACTTTAAAGTTTCTTAAAGCCATATCTCACCAACAGAACATACTAAATTCAAAATTCTTTTTGTAATAGCTCTGTTAGCTCCTATATTCTTTCACATAAATGTGAAAAATGTGTGACGTCATCATGACGTCATCAAAAATATGCTTTTTTGAAACACATATAAGGGTAGGGACGATCGTCATAAAAATTAGTGTGCAGGTAGATAATGCTACTAGGATGTTAAATCCGAGGTGACGTCATGATGACATCATCGGCTGATTTTCTATGAATTTTTAGTTCTATCCCAAATCCCATAGACTTTGTACACGAATTTTGTACGGGACACTTTGGTCACTAAACAACATCAGATCTTAATAAAACTTAACACAAACAGGGACCCTAAGCTGAAAATGTATGCCAAAACGTGACGTCATGATGACGTCATCATGTGTCATGTGACGTCATCTTAAAGGTGCATTTTGGAAGGGCCCATATCTAGAGAACGGTAGGTCCGATTGCCTTCAAACCAGGTATGTTGGTATGGTAGATCGTGTTATAGATGAAAATTGAGGTGACGTCATGATGACGTCATCATACGATTTTACAGTAATATTAAAGTTTTTGAACTTCAAAGTTTCTTAAAGCCATATCTCATCAACAGAACATGCTAAATTCAAAATTCTTTTTGTAATAGCTTTGTTAGCTCCTATATTCTTTCACATAAATGTGAAAAATGTGTGACGTCATCATGACGTCATCAAAAATATGCTTTTTTGAAACACATATAAGGGTAGGGACGATCGTTATAAAAATTAGTGTGCAGGTAGATAGTGCTACTAGCATGTTAAATCCGAGGTGACGTCATGATGACGTCATCGGCTGATTTTCTATGATTATTTTAGTTCTATCCCAAATCCCATAGACTTTGTACACGAATTTTGTACGGGACACTTTGGTCACTAAGCAACATCAGATCTTAATCAGGCTTAACACAAACAGAGACCCTAAGCTGAAAATGTATGCCGAAACGTGACGTCATGATGACGTCATCACGTGTCATGTGACGTCATCTTAAAGGTGCATTTTTCAAGGGCCCATATCTAGAGAACGGTACGTCCGATTGCCTTCAAACCAGGTATGTTGGTATGGTAGCTCGTGTTATAGATGAAAATTGAGGTGACGTCATGATGACGTCATCATACAGTTTTACAGTAATATTAAAGTTTTTGAACTTCAAAGTTTCCTAAAGCCATATCTCATCAACAGAACACGCTAAATTCAAAATTCTTTTTGTAATAGCTTTGTTAGCTCCTATATTCTTTCACATAAATGTGAAAAATGTGTGACGTCATCATGACGTCATCAAAAATATGCTTTTTTGAAACACATATAAGGGTAGGGACGATCGTCATAAAAATTAGTGTGCAGGTAGATAATGCTACTAGGATGTTAAATCCGAGGTGACGTCATGATGACGTCATCGGCTGATTTTCTATGAATTTTTTGTTCTATCCCAAATCCCATAGACTTTGTACACGAATTTTGTACGGGACACTTTGGTCACTAAACAACATCAGATCTTAATCAAACTTAACACAAACAGGGACCCTAAGCTGAAAATGTATGCCAAAACGTGACGTCATGATGACGTCATCACGTGTCATGTGACGTCATCTTAAAGGTGCACTTTGGAAGGGCCCATATCTAGAGAACGGTAGGTCCGATTGCCTTCAAACCAGGTATGTTGGTATGGTAGATCGTGTTATAGATGAAAATTGAGGTGACGTCATGATGACGTCATCATACGATTTTACAGTAATATTAAAGTTTTTGAACTTCAAAGTTTCTTAAAGCCATATCTCATCAACAGAACATGCTAAATTCAAAATTCTTTTTGTAATAGCTTTGTTAGCTCCTATATTCTTTCACATAAATGTGAAAAATGTGTGACGTCATCATGACGTCATCAAAAATATGCTTTTTTGAAACACATATAAGGGTAGGGACGATCGTTATAAAAATTAGTGTGCAGGTAGATAGTGCTACTAGCATGTTAAATCCGAGGTGACGTCATGATGACGTGATCGGCTGATTTTCTATGATTATTTTAGTTCTATCCCAAATCCCATAGACTTTGTACACAAATTTTGTACGGGACACTTTGGTCACTAAGCAACATCAGATCTTAATCAGGCTTAACACAAACAGAGACCCTAAGCTGAAAATGTATGCCGAAACGTGACGCCATGATGACGTCATCACGTGTCATGTGACGTCATCTTAAAGGTGCATTTTTCAAGGGCCCATATCTAGAGAACGGTACGTCCGATTGCCTTCAAACCAGGTATGTTGGTATGGTAGCTCGTGTTATAGATGAAAATTGAGGTGACGTCATGATGACGTCATCATACGATTTTACAGTAATATTAAAGTTTTTGAACTTCAAAGTTTCCTAAAGCCATATCTCATCAACAGAACACGCTAAATTCAAAATTATTTTTGTAATAGCTTTGTTAGCTCCTATATTCTTTCACATAAATGTGAAAAATGTGTGACGTCATCATGACGTCATCAAAAATATGCTTTTTTGAAACACATATAAGGGTACGGACGATCGTCATAAAAATTAGTGTGCAGGTAGATAGTGATACTAGCATGTTAAATCCGAGGTGACGTCATAATGACGTCATCGGCTGATTTTCTATGATTATTTTAGTTATATCCCAAATCCCATAGACTTTGTACACGAATTTTGTAAGAGCCACTTTGGTCACTAAACAACATTAGATCTTAATCAAACTTAACACAAACAGAGACCCTAAGCTGAAAATGTATGCCGAAACGTGACGTCACGATGACGTCATCACGTGTCATGTGACGTCATCTTAAAGGTGCATTTTTCAAGGGCCCATATCTAGAGAACGGTACGTCCGATTGCCTTCAAACCAGGTATGTTGGTATGGTAGCTCGTGTTATAGATGAAAATTGAGGTGACGTCATGATGACGTCATCATACTATTTTACAGTAATATTAAAGTTGTTGAACTTCAAAGTTTCCTCAAGCCATATCTCATCAACAGAACACGCTAAATTCAAAATTCTTTTTGTAATAGCTTTGTTAGCTTATATATTCTTTCACATAAATGTGAAAAATGTGTGACGTCATCATGACGCCATCAAAAATATGTTTTTTTTAAACACATATAAGGGTAGGTCCGATCGTCATAAAAATTACTGTGCAGGTAGATAGTGCTACTAGCATGTAAAATCCGAGGTGACGTCATGATGACGTCATCGGCTGATTTTCTATGAATTTTCAGTTCTATCCCAAATCCCATAGACTTTGTACACGAATTTTGTCGGCGGCACTTTAGGTCTTAAAAAACCTCAGATCTTAACCAAACTTACCTCAAACATAGACCCTAAGCTGAAATTGTATGTCGAAGAGTGACGTCATGATGACATCATCACGTGTCACGTGACGTCATCTTAAAGGTGCGTTTTTCAAGGGCCCATATCTAGAGAACGGTAGGTCCGATTGCCTTCAAACCTTGTATGTTGCTAGTGTATCTCGTGTTATAGATGAAAATTGAGGTGCCATCATGATAACGTCATCAACTGATTTTCTATGAATTTTTAAATATTTAACATATTATTATATATTACTGTCATTGATCAGATTGACTCCAATCTCGACACAGGCCAACACCATGTATAAGTACTATCCTTATAATGTCATCATAGGTCAAGTAATATAAACTTAAAGGTCAACTTTCAAGTAAGAAATCTAGATCATGAAATAATCTCAGATCTTAGAAAACTCAGCGAAAACAAAACCCTTAACAACTTTAATGCTGATTAAAAAAAAACCAGGAAAAGCCATGCGTCTGTTGACCTCAACAGACGCTTAACCTCTAGTTTGGAATTTGTTTTTATTTTTCAGTGATTTCTCATGTCTGTAACAATTTTTTTTTGTTTCTTCAGGATTTTTTTCTGGGGGGGGGGGGGGGGGGGGTGGGTTGGGGTTGAAAGAGGTGTAGTTAGGAGGTGGGGTTTTGGTGGATGTGGGCAGCACCTTCATGTTACTGTACCTGGTTAGTCATTATCGTGGTCTATGGTATGTTGGTATGTACTGCACACGGCAAATCGGGAGCCAATGTTGGCTGTGTATGTTTAAATGGAATTCTATTAGAACATTTTATTATTCTATTTTGTGGTTGTTGTTTTTTTACAGATATCTAAACGAGGTTATGTAATGGATATTTGTCCGGAGTCCGGGTTAGCTGCTCAAAGTTACCGCTGCACAGAATGCAGGACACAATTGTCTTTCAGTAAGTAACAAAATATATGAATCAAATAAATAAAATCATTATGTTGTGAATCTTATTTTACAGAAGTGCAGGCACATGCTATGTCTTTAACCCCTTGAACCCGGCTGACGTCTATAGCCGCGGTTAAAAATTTGAGAAAAAAACCTGGCTGGTTGACGGCTATAATCCGCATTCTCTGCATTTTCGTTAATGTTAAGTTATTGTGTGCATTACGCTTGGCTGCACAAGCCTCTTGTGTGCGTTTTGCATGGCTTCACAAGCCCATCTGGCATAATGGTGCCCCATTATAACACCCTGGTGAAAGGGGTTAATAGTGTGCTGGCCAAACAGCAGTGTACACACCAAAAACACTGCTTTCTGTACTTGGGGCAGATGTCATGCTTACTGTGAGACAGCTCGTCAGTTAACCCGGTACTACAAAAATTCACTTAGCGCATCAAAGCTTTGCTTAGTGATAACAGGTCACTATTGAAAATGTAGTGAATGTATATATTCTGTATGACTAGTTCTCTTCTTAAGTGGTTTTGCAGACACACAAGGGAGATGCGTGCAGAACGGCCATGTTATACATTTTTCAGACAATTTGAATGGTTCTTTAGTCACGGACGTAACACCCACACATCTCCAATCGTGGCCTCACCCAGGATGGTTGAATCTGTGAGATGGAGACCAGGAGTGCATAAAGAGTTGGAGCTCTAATAATTCATTATACCGCCATAGTTCAATCAAAACATTTTGTAACTATCAACTGTAACCCAGAGAAGCCCAAAAGCTGTTTCATTGATACGCTAAGCATACAAATTTATTCCTTGGTAAAAACAGGATTAGCAGCCAAATGTTCATGTGATGTATATTGCTTGGGACTGATATTCAACTGTTTTTTGCTTTATAGAATACAGCTTTTTGTCCTTTCCCGACGTCATGTATGAAGTCTGGCTCAGTGCTTTCCAAGAGCCTGTGTGTGAAAAAAAATCACAGGCTTACTTGTCAAGCACTGAGTGTACACGCATCCTCACATATGCACCCATATGGGGTACTTCTGTTGTAGAATTTACTTTCCTTTTATTCTCCTTTGTCCCTATTGAAATCTCAAACTCCATAGCATTAACTTTGTGGGGTACCTGGATTTCTAAAGACTTCCTCGTGGGGTACTATTGTCCCCATTGTTACCCTTTCTAACCACTACCCCGTAAGGAGACTAATGTAGGAACAGTGCTTCGTACACTACGTCGGGAAAGGGAAAAAAAAAACTGTCGTCTAATGTACATCACCCCCATCGCAAATTCCATCTTCACACTGTTTTTTTGCTTGGCATGAAAATCACATAGATTTGGCTGGTGGCCTGTTTTTACCCATCAAGACTTTTTGTGCTAAGCCAGTTGTTGTACTTGGCAGCTCCGTGAAATTGGAGTTGTGAGTTGACACATCTACGTATGAATAACCCTAACCCTGCTAAATCCAACAATTTTTATATGATTTTGCATGCACCCAAGGGGATTAGGGTTAAGGTTCAAAAACCAAAAAAAAATTATGGATTATTTCTATTTGGATTAAAAGCAGCAAATAGGCTGAAAACATTCAAAGTTACAAAAAGGTTTATAAACCAAGAACATAAAATCTAAATAATGTAAATTGTTTATCTAAGTGCAAACTTAGAAATAAAAAAGTGGATAGATTACAGAGACTAGACTCGTATTAAAACAGACTATTTTAGAATTCTGTCCATTCTGGAATAGTAGATTTCTTGTACCACTCAGTGTTACACCTAGGTATGACAAGACCAGACAGAGTAGTAGTCATGTACCTCCCTGGTTATTTTTCTCTTGTTGGAGCGTATTTTGAAATCTGGTAGAGTGCTTCCAAACATGAGTAATCGACCTACATGTAATCGTCTGGATTCCAAACTTTGTATATACAAGTCTGTGTTTTCTGAATTTGTTTTTCTTCTGTGATTTGTTTGCCAGAGGGTGATGCAATAGAGCCGAGGCAGTGTGACTATGACGGTCACTTCTACTGCAGTCAGTGCCACTGGAACGACACGGAGGTCATACCAGCGAGGGTCATTCACAACTGGGACTTTGAAACCAGAAAGGTCAGTCAGATCTCCTGGGTCCGGTTATACAGGTTGCCCCCCCCCCCCCCCCCAAAAAAAAAAAACAGCATACAATTGTGTGCAAAATAATTCGAACACTTGACATATCGGAAACATTGCTATTTAATGCCTTACAATGCCTGGTTTACATTTTTCACCTGTAATAAATAGAAAGGGTGCATGTAATTGTTGTGAGCATAGCTCACATTAGTATCTGCAAGTCCTACCATCTTTTTTCATCAAACTTTACTCTAATATTTGGTGTGTCCACCCTTGGCAGCAATCACTGCGGCACATCTTTCGTGTCTATATATTTCCTGAGAGTTTCTACACTAATGCTGTTCCAAGTCTTCTGAAGTTCATTCTAGAGCGTTTCATTTTAATGTACATTGGTATTTTGATTGCCATTTGCGACCCGCTCCAGAAAAAGGTGATATAAGTCGCGCTATGCATTTACGTGTAATGGCCCTTTCAAAGTTGATGGTGAAATTTTTAATCAAAATTCATTTTTTTTTTTTTTGTCTTTAATGACATCTTATATCTAAAGTTTCAGGTTTGGTGCACAACAATGTTGATTTTAGTGAATAAAGTGAACAAATAACCTTTTTAGAGTGCATTGTTCTATTGCATTGTATTGGAACTAGCTATTTCAAACCCTGTTTTCTCTGTTGTGCAATTTGAACTTCATAGAACTAATTAATATGCAAAAACGCGATATCTCCAGAACGGAAAGGGCTTTGGAGCTCTATCATGAACCAAATGAAAGCTTACATTGCCGGCTTTCCAAACATACATACCTTTTTTCAGAGTGGGTCACATTTCATCACAAACAACTAAAGTACCTAAATTATGCGAAGTGTTCGAATAATTTTGCACACCACTGTACTTCCACTACCTTTAGAGTCAAACCACCTGTACCGATGGATAAAGAATCTTTTCAGAAGAAAAATTATACTAAGACCTCCCGATTCGGTCCAGTAGTTTCTGTTCCAGAGCCTATTTTGTGAAGCAAAGTCGGGTCACTTGGCCGTTTGTTCCATGCAGAAAAGAGCATGATGATAGCATGAAGCTCCTTTGTCCCATTTCCCCAGCTTCATCCCTCTCATCTTAATCCCTCCCCTCCTTCATCCTTACCCCAACCACACTTCTTTGTTCCTTTCTTCCTGGCTGTCCTTTCTCCTCCCTTTGATGTTTACCCACTGCCAGGCTCCTTTGCATCCCTCTTTCCACAAAATAGGTTCTAGAACAAAAACTACTGGACCGAATCAGCAGATCTTGGTATCATTTTTTCATTTACCAAAATTACTCATGCATTGGTATAGGTTGTTTGAGTCTCAGAGAAGCGGAAGTATGGCGTTCCACGTAGAACTTGACATGCCGGGCAAAGCTCTGCCGGGAATCAGTCACCATCATGCTGTCTTGGCTGGTAAACTTGTCTGCTGTTGAAAGTTGCTCCATCTGTGCTTGCTATCAATTTTTTTGTGGTAGTAATTATCACAGAAAATTCTTTTTCTGAACAAAAAAAACACACATTCACTTCACTGTGGAGTGTCTTCAGCCCTACACAAGAAACTTTTCTGGAATGAGTACTTTTATTGGCGAAACTAGACTAAATTTATGCCTGGGAAGTAATGATTGACAGAGGAGTTTAGTAGTAGCTAGAGTTTAGTGGCTCTTGTTCCCGCGTCTCGCAGCACCCTCAAGAAGCTATGCACACAGCATAAACAGTATCGTGAGGAATAACCATTAGAGTGAGGAATGAAGGAGTTATATGTGGAGCGCTGTGGCCTTGTGGCTTAGTGTACCGGACTTAGATCTCGGTGACACTGTAGATTGTGGGTTCGAGACCGGCTGGGGTCATGGTGCGTGTGTCCTTGAGCAAGGCACTTTGTCACAAGTTGCTTCTCTCCACCCAGGAGTAAATTGGGTACCTGTGAGGGCAGTGATGGTTATGTGTTTGATTAGCCCATGTGCGCTTAACTTGCAGCTGGGGGAGGGGGGTGGGGCTGTATACTCCCCAGGGAGCTGAGGTTACAGGAATGATTAATGGGCCAGATGAGCAGGGATAATAATGCTACCATGAGTACTGTTTATTAGAATCTAGATTATTATTATTATTATTTTATATCTGTGGGCGTTTTTGATGTAGGTGTGCCGACAGTCTAAGCAGTACCTGAAGTTAATGCAGCGGAGAGCGGTGCTCTGTGTACAAGATGTTAACCCCATGCTGTTCAACTATGTAGAGGAACTCAGTCAAATCAAGGTAGGTTTACCTCTGGTCTCGTGGTTGGTCTGAAGACCCAAGGCAGGGGGAGTGATAAAATAAGTCCACTTTCAAACCTGTAGATTTATCAGCACCAATTGGCGTGGTCGAATGCACCCACTATTGACCATGGCCTGGGGAAATAAGATTGTCTGATTTGATGAGGTGGGCTTTAACTCTACTCCCTGGTTAATCTTCTTTTTTTTTCAAGAAAATTTTATTTTTGGTTTGAGTTAAATTGTTAGTTAATTTGGGGCTTTCAAGTATTCCTACTTTTTTGTCCCACAACTCTGAAAAATGAAATCTCATTGAATATTTTTCATAGCAGTGTTACACGCTTTCATATGATAATCACACAATGAAGGGCTTGGGTGCAGGAGTACTGCAACTTTACTTCCAAGAGCTTAGTTGAGGATGAAGTGTTGTGAGTACAGAACATGCCAAATAAGGCTTGTGATGCTGTGGACATGGGTGAGTATCAATAAGAACTACTCCTGATGAAAGTCCGTAAAAGTCCCACTTTTATCCTGAATTTTTTTTTACAGTTTGATCCTACTATTCTCCTACTTTTTCACCTGGGTCTGCGTGAAAGCCTGTAATTACCCAGTTTGTTTTTCTATATTTATGGTTTTTTTTTTATAATTTCCATTTTGGTTTCATTAACATAATTTAGACTTTATCATTCATGTTTATTATTTTCTAGGTTACTCCATGTCTTTTGGTTGATTTGTTAATGACAGAGGTGATTAATTAAATGGCATTAAATCAATTTTTGTTTTTGTGTAATGATTGTTTCAGTATGGGAATTAGAATTCCTGTGCATGCGGCAAATGGGCGACTCTGCCCGAAATAACCCCAAAGGGGCGACGCGCGAGTCGCCCATTTAGAGCACTTTCCCCAAGCACCCTACTAAAAAAACACTCCAAAGGGGCGACTTTCACAATAGGGCGACAGTTATGTGTCACCCTATTCGACCGCATCGCCCGAACCCACTCTTTTGTAGCATTATGTGTCGCCCCAACCGGCAATTGAGGAAAATTAGTGTACAAATGATTCATTATTAAAATTTTTATTTGTTTTTTTTTTTTATTTTTTTTTTTTTTCATGCAGAAGTTGCGTGAGGAGATTCTTGTCATGAAGATGTATTTCTTGTCTTGCCGGAAAGCTATGGAGGACAAGCTCTTATTGCAGGTACAGCTTCAATTTTTGTTATGTAGCTTACAGGAAAGTCGCTTACATGTAACCCTTTTTGGTCAAAGAAAGATGGAAAAGATTCAGAGTTTGTTTGGAGGCAGTGACAGAGATTTATCTGTACTCCAGTTTGTCAAATTTTCGCTTACAAAGTTCTGCTGGCTACTGAAATATTTTTTTCTTTATCCGGTCTTCAGTTGCAGAATAGGCCTCACTTCGTAGAGAGTGCCGATGCCTACTCATTACAGGATCTGATCGATGCTAAGGATAATACTCTGTTGTCAAGCCTGTCCAGTATCCATAGCAACTATGCAGTCCACATCAGGATAGAGTGCCCGGTAAGAAACGTGGACAGTGCCTTTAAAGGTAGTATTCAACATTTGCAAACATCAAATTATTACGAAATACCGTACTAGACTGTAAGTAAATGGCAGTCTCAAGCATCCTGTGAAAGCATGGCACCTGGTGTGCTGCCGTTTTGTCGGCCGACAATCGTTGGAAACAGTCTAGTTCCCCGACCTGATAATTCCCTGACTCTATAAGTTGCTCCGTTTTGTCTAAAGTAGGGTCTGGGAACCAGACTACTAGAACATATTTTTTCTGTTTCTCTCTCTCTCTCTGTTTTCCCAGCATCTATACACACAAAACTTTAAACAGGTCAGTGTTACGGTATTTGCTATAAAATACTGATCCCCAAATCCAATTATATTTTCTGAAAATTACAGCAAAAGCAAATGTTGTATAGTATACTACCTTGAAATGAACCATGCAATAAAATACCAGTTTAATCTGTTATCAAATGTTTATATATTTATGTCTTATATATCCTGGGTGGCCTGCTCAGTACATTAGCACTGTTCTCCCCTCAAGGCCCATAGTGAAGGCTATAGTTCAAACATGAATAGATTAAGTAAGTGCAAGAATACGTGTATAGACGTCAATTGGACCGGAGGTCTTTTTCAAACTTTGGCAATAGCTGTCATCTGTATTCAAGATGTTAACGTAATAACAATTTGGCAACTTGGAAAACCGTAAGGGTGGTACAACCTAAAATGTGGCCAACCCCACCACCTCTGTTGTAGCCCTTTACCTAGAGTGGCTTTTAGCCTTGTATTTGTTTATAAAAAACAACACAGTTTGTATCCAGTGCACTAGCTTACTAGGCCAGGGTTCTCCTATCTTCAAACAACCAAATGTTACACTCCTGCTGTTTTATACTCTCCTGTTGCCATTTTCCCCGTCCACCCTAGCTGTGCCAAGCCAGGGGCTTTATCTGTGAGCTGTGTAACACCGACGAGGTACTCTACCCATTTGACATGATTGCTGCCGTGTGCTCTGAGTGTTCGTCTGTGTTCCATAGGTGAGGCCTCTGCCTTCCTCAGAAAGAGTACTATGACCCTAACCCTTCAGCAAGTATTTAGTTACAACCATAAAAAGATCCAACAATATCTAACAGCAGTGGAAGTGTGAAGCCTGCTGAATCTTACAGAAACCAACAAGATCGACGAGACCAAACAAGAAATTTCCCGGGGAAGATTTTACTTAAATATCTCCCACCAAAATCGGTCAGGAACAGCAGATCTTGGCAAATAACCACCCATCTGTGTTCAGAATTGTATAAACACTTGGCACAACCTTTAAATTTGAGAATTTAGTTGGGAAATTTCCATGCAATATGGGGGAAGAATGTTTGTGTTTTCTGTGTTAGATATTCTTGGCACAGTGTATGGTCACTCAAAGTGTGCACATACTTGTTAATTTCTGCCTCATTTTTACAGATTCTGCTGACATAAATCTTGAAATAACAAGTTGTGCCACATGTTTAGATAGTTGTTATCAAGGAGGGTTAATTATTTTCCAAGATTTTGCTGTTCCTGACCGATTTTGGGTGGGGGTATTAAAGTAAAATCTTTCCATTTCCCGCTGTTGTGTCTTGTTGGATTAAGCATGGTTATGCCCCATGCAAACACAACTACAATCGCAAATTATGCACTTGTCAAACGGAAATTTGTCTGAATTGTTTGAATGGATTCTGAGAATATTAACTATTAAGTATAAATATGCCTTCACATTTGGGGAACTTTCTTTATTTTCCTTAAAGGCCTATTAAGTCATTTATAGTTAAATTGAAAGCCAATCACAAGTTAAAGGGGATGAACCATGACAAAGAAATGCCCTTGTCAAAATGACTTAAGACCTCGTGTTGTGACTTGTGATCAACTTATGATGCCTTAATGAGTTAAGTAAGGGTATGAGTTTTGTACATATCTTCGCCATCTTGCCCTAGAAATTGCAGTACTTGGTAGGCACCTGGTGCAGTTTTCCATTGCATAAACGTTCTGGTGTGTGTGGCCAGCAAACAGTGCATGCCGCGGTTTGTGTACATTCAGATTGAAACAGTTACATTTATTATAGTCAATCTTGCTCAAGGCAAGATCATAAACCAGATTCATGTGTATAGTTACTGCCCATTCAGAGCCATTTCTCAAACTTTGGCTTTTCTTTGGCTTCGGCTTTGGCCTTGGCTTGGGCTTGGGCCCTTATCATTTAGCACTTGGACCAGATAGTTAATAGTGAAGCTGAAATCATTTCAAAAACACTTATATTATCTCCACTTATATTGATAAAAAAGCTGAATAAAAAACGGTGCCGTCAATACCTCTACACTCAAACCTTGATCCCCACGGTTTCTTTTACTTGATTTTCACAGGGACTGCTTCTTCAAGCAAGATGGAGAATGCCCAAAATGCGAGCGCATGTCCAAGCGAAGTACACCCGAGGACAGATAGAGTAGGGTGTAACCAAGGAAGTAAGATGTCTAACATGTTGAAGGGAACAAATATAAGTTATTGCAGACCAGTATTGTTTTTTAAAGCTTTTCAGAATTTAAAAAAAGGAAAAATAGGGATTTGGGGATACTTACAAAGCTGAATCTTGGTGTATCTCGTCGTTCCTTGGATTTCTGTACCTAATTTAAAACAGAACTCGAAAGGTTTGGCCCTGAAGGTGCAGGCAATGATATCCATGGGAGACTTTTAAGACGCTGGTGGCACATGCTCGGAACTACGGGCGCATGCGCAGAACTAGCAAAAAGGACCAGCATGTCTGTTGCTACCAGCATCTCAAAGGTCTCATTTGAATTGCATGAGTTTTTTAATCTAACCTGATTTTTTTTTTTTTTTTTACTTGAATGGCATTACATGCATTTTATTTTCAATTTTAAAGACTAATTAATTTTGTCCAAATTGATTGATGTTTGGTTGAAGTGATCATTTTTGTTTACCACTGGAGTGGTTTTCAATGTTTTTTTGTATTTATTTAGATTGCCGTTTTTTAGTCATAATTAAACCCAGGGAATTTTCGGTGTTGATTTTGTATGGAACTAATGTATTTAAGAATATCTGTATCAATATTTATACCCCAGTGTTTACTTCATTTGAGTTAGATTCAGAATACCTTAATATGGCAACTCGGTTTTGGCGTAACCTAATTTTATCAACAGTGATTTTAAAGTCTTAAGTCTTTTAATTGTACCTTCTTTTTTTCACTCGTCTGGCTTTGGGTAACATCGGGCATGGAACAATGCAATATTTCCCTGGCCAAGGGACTATCGATGTCAAAAATCAAATTGTCTTTTGGATTATTTTGAAGGATGCAGAGCAATAGTGACAATTTAATCCTTTTGGTGTCATGAAGTACCTGGACTGTCAACAATGCAGGCGGGTTTGAGTGCCTCCGAAATTGGCCTGCTTTCCAGAGTATTTTATTGTGACATTGTTTGACCCTAACTCCTTGGGTAACTTTACTAGAAAGTATCCTGAATCTGCCAAAATCCACCTATTTTGTCATGCACGAAAAGTTGGTTTTGGGGACTGCTCAATATGGAGGTATCCTGAATCCATCAAAATCCTGCAGTAACGCTATCCATCAAAATCCCCCAGGTTTCAATATGGAGGTATCCTGAATCCGCCGAAATCCTCCAAAACAGGGCAGGGATTTTGATGGATTCGGGTACGTTAGGGTTAAAGGTAGTGTACACGATTGGTAATCCTCCAATTCTTTTTTACTGAATTGTTACGAAATACCTTACTTGACTGTAAGTTAAATGTAGTGTACACGATTGGTAATCCTCCAAATTTGTTTTACTGAATTATTACGAAATACCTTACTAGACTGTAAGTTAATAGTAGTCTCAATCATCCTGTGAAATGATGGCACCAGGTGTGCTGTCGTTGTCAAGAAAAGTGGACATTTTAGTCAAGGCGCGTGGCTACCCAGACGAGTGGCGCGCCCCGGACATGCTGGCATCTGGGGCACGTCACGCGTCCAGGTAGCCACGCGCGCCTTGACTAAAGGCTATCATCCGCCCGACGGTTGAAAACGAGTGCCGTTTTTCTCTCACTTTTTTCACCATCCAACAACGCAAAACTTTGAACAGGTCAGTGGAACGATATTTCCTATAAAATACTAAACCCCCAAATCCGCCCATTTCTGGAAATTTCAACAACGTACACTACTTTTAAGATATATGATCCGATATCTACATCCCTCCGATCAAAGGCCTTTCACTCATGGTTGCTATTAGCTTGTAGGTCCCCCCTGCTAGAACTGAATTATTGTCAGTAGTTTGACATTTGTTAACCCTAACTACCCCAAGCCTTACAAACTCCAACAGCAGGTTTTGTCTAATTTTGAAAGGTTCAGGACTGTAGGGCCTTGGCATCATTACTTTACATGGAGCTATGATTGCCCCAATTTGTCCAAGTACAAAGAATGTGCCATAGGTATACTGTAGGGGTGTGCATTTACGGGTATTAAAAGAACCGGGTACCCGACTGAAAAAAATACGGGTACCCGGGTACCCGTTAAAGAAACCCAACTCAAAACTTCCAATCCCGGAAGTTGTAATAATATCTTTCTCTGAATTCAGACAAAATTCTGAAAATCTCCAGTCATGCCTGCATCCAGTAAACATGATCACTTCTCCACCTTTGCGTGTGCCGGCACGCGCATGCACCGGCATCATCACAAAAGACTTGTCCGGAAGCTTATACAGTTGTATTTTTTGTGGATTGAGGCATGCTATTATGTCTCGTCGAGGCTCTTATCCATACCCAGACTGCAAAAACCACGACCAGTAAATTCCCTTTATTGTCAACTTTCGTGAGCGTCATAAACGTGAAATCTGTGCTGTTTTCCCACATACATGTAGTCCAGTTTTAATTTTGAAAATTCCCGACAAATACATGTAACATTCAGAACCTTTCTTTGTTCATTGTCTGGGAAGTAACTATGCGATAATGTAAAGTTGTACAAGTAGTACTCGATTCCATAATCTGGAACCGGTTCCTGACATGAACGGTCGGGTACTCGGGTACCCGGTTCTAATGCACACCCCTTGTATACTGCACAGTGTTGGATTTTGACAGGTTGAGGACACTTCCTAGTAAAAATGCCTAAGGGGTTAGAAATAAAGCAACTAAACCTGGGCAGATTTTTCTTTTTCAATGTTGCATTCAAAAGTAAATCACTTATATATTGGTAGAAAAACAATTTGAAAAACTATTATTTTTGTCATTGTTAAAGCTGCCTGTCAAATCCACCAAAAAAAATATACTCAGTACTCTTTTTTTAAAATATCATTTTAGGCACCAGAACATCAGAGTTGTAGTTAAATGCCTGTGCAATTTGCCATAAAATGGGAACATTATCCAAGAATGTTATCCAGGATTTCAGAAAGTAAATCCAAAAATTCGGATAGAACTAAAAAAAACAATCACTTTTTTGTAATAAAGAACTAAGTTGGAATATGTATTCATTAAGTACATGTATATGCATTTATATTAAGCCGGCTGCAGCAAAACTCACCGTGTTGCATTTGCAATTTTTGTGGACTTTTTCTGAATTTTATGCCAAATTTTAGTTGGAATGGATTTTTTAAAAATTATTAATGATTTTATTTCCTGATTTTCATTTTATGCTAGTGAAATGTACACAAAATCAGTGTAGACAATGTTTACCATCCTTTTATATTTCAAAAAGTGGTTTTGTATCATGAAAAGAAAGTTTGGTTTTAATATGAAAAAGGGCTCCATAATCTCATTTCTTGTGGGGAAAAAAAATTTGATGTCAATGTTATACCAATATTAGTAATATTGATGTGAGCATGTGAAGGTACTAATGCCAAGTGTTTCTACTAAACAAAAAATAATTGATTTTATTTTCAGAAAGTATGAATTCTGAAAAAAATTATTACCTACGTGCAACTTTCCTCAGGAATTGGCAAAGTAGTATTTCTTGGTGCAAGTATAATAAGTATGCGACCATGTATGACAAGGAGTAAAAGTTTCAAGAGTTTAGCCCTAACCACCGCCAAGCCTATCACTGTAATCCTGTCTTCTTTAATATTTAACTTGTTTTAAAGATAATGTTGATTGCTGAGAGAAGTCTGTCATTTTGTAGTTTTATGTAGATTGCGTATTATAAAATAAAACGGCCAATTATCTGCCTTGAAATAACAAAAAAAGTGACTTTTGAGAGCTATTTTTATTAAGTCCCCTCTAGCGCAGCATAGCCCGCTGGGGCAATTTGTATAAAAGTCATCGCTGCGGGCAGCAAACAAATGTGACGTCACAGGACGTACTCCCCTTTTGTGTCTAGTGCTGCTAGACACAAAAGGGGAGTTCGTCTTATGATGTCAGATTTGTTTGCTGCCTGCAGCAACGACTTGGACAAATGGCACCCAGCGGGCTACGCTGCGCTAGATAGAGGGGACTTGATAAAAAAATAGCTCTCAAAAGTCAATAATTGGCTGTTTTATTTTAGAATAAGCAATCTACATAAAACTACAAAATGACGCAGACTTCTCTCGGCAATCAACATCATCTTTAAGCAATTTATTTTATACACCTTTTTTTCTGTATTTCTGCATGTGGTCAAATCTCGCTGCATGATTTGGCCGACTGTTGATGCTACTTCCTTTGACATGTCTGTAATATTCTGTAAATATTTGAATTTCTAGTATCATAATATGATATGTATTGTTGTGTGTCTTGGTGCTGTTGATGGCAAATAAACCATTCCTGGAATCCATCCCAATGTATGTCTGGCTGTCTGATCACTTTGACCTTTGCCAATTGGGTGTAAGCCTCAGTAGGTTAAAGGTTGTAAATTGGAGTGACCTTTGACCCATGAGGTCACAGCTACTTTCCCCTGGGCAGCTACCTGTGTCATTAATAATGGTCTTTTATATTTGTTCTTTGCATTTTTTTTGGTACATTTGAGTCTGACCGGGTTGTCTACTTCAACATTGAGTGTTTCACTCCAAGAACGTATAGGCTCTTTAAAGCATGCAGCATGTGTTTGTGTACCACCCCCCCCCCCCCCCCCCCACTTGCCTGTGTAGTATAACGAGACACCTGAGCCTGTGCCACATAAGTGGTGCAACAGGTTGAGTGAGGCCACTTTTCATGAACCATCTCTGTTCTCATTTTGAACACAATTTTTTTCTGACCTTAAAAAATAGGAAAGTTTTGTCAATTTTGACCCCCAAATTACTTTTTCAGAATTTGTGCAAAAACTGACTGTAGACACTTAGGAATCACAGAAACCCATTTTGGAGTATAATCAATGTATATCTCATAAACACCTCACAAAAAGTATCGAAACACTTGAATCAGACCCCATCACATTTGAAAAATATAACTGTAATAAAAATGAATAGTCCCTTTGAATTTCCAGTTTTGTCCCGATCATTTTGACACCTCACATGTTATGATCTGACACTTAATGTGGCGCTTTTGAAAGGAGGTACTCGGCTGAATAGGCTTAACTGTCACTTTGAAATTCGACCTTTCATCATTCAAATGATCATTACTCCTGTAATTTATGTCAGATCATAACATGTGAGGTGTCAAAATGCTTGGGACAAAACTGGGAATTCAAAGGGACCATTCATTTCTATCACGCAGCTATAATTTTCAAATGATGGGGTCTGATTCAAGTGTTTAGATACTTTTTGTGAGGTGTTTAAAAATTTAAATATTGATCCTACCCATCTGAAATTGCAAGGCTGCAGCTCCCATTGCATTCTACATCTCTGCTGCAGGTTTGAAGGCAACTTTTATTTTTGGACCTTGAAAATTACAAGCAAGGGACACCCCTTGCATTTTTGCTGATTTTAAGCTAAAAATTACTTTTTCAGAATTTGAGTGAAATTGACTGTAGACATTTCGGAATTCCAGAAACCCATTTGTGTCGATTTTGAGCCAAAAATGACCCTTTCCAAATTGATGAGAACTTGTCTCTGTAGACTTTTAGAAAAGCCAGAAACCCATTTGCACTTTTTGGGAAATATATGTTTACAGAACTCATTAATTAAAAAGTCCGACATTTGCAATTACAGGGCTGTGCTCTTTCTTAACCATGAGAAGAACTATAGCCTAGACCTACGAAGGAATTTCTTCGATGGCACTTACTTTTCCCCTACACCTTGCCTTTCTAAATTATGAAAAAAATGTATTCATTGTACACTTTCTTTTTCAATCATTCTTTCTAACCCATGAAATGATATGAAATTCATGAACATACTCGAAAAGGGAGCCTATTTGTTCTTTCTAAACCGTGAAAACTGATATCCGTATTTAATTTTCAACCATGTCTTTCTAAACCATGAACAAAAATGTATTCATAAACGTGTTGTTTTTTTCTGAACCCTGTATTTGAACCTTATTTGCTTCATCGACTGTTGGAAATTCATTCACACACGTTTTGTCTAAACCCTGAAATAAGAAATGAATTCACACGCTTAGTTTCTTTCTATACCATGTAAAAAGGGGAAATAATAAAATAGATTCGCTCTTTCTAAATCATGAAAATGGACATTCATTCATTCATTCATTCATTCCTTTAAAATTCACATGTCAACTGAACTGGAAGCGCGTCTACCGGTTTTCTTTGTTCACTTTCAAAATTCAGTCAAATTACCTGTTCAGTTTCCCTCGTGGTTTGCTTGATACACTCGGCCAAAAAAGAAAGTTCCCGCCTTGTACTTTCTTTAATAGCTCGAGAATACTGTAGTCATTCAGGGGCGGATCCAGGATTTTTTGCGGGGCGGGGATTTCTGAAGAAAAAAGAGTACAAGCGGGGGGGGGGGGCTGACACACCTCACCATTGGTGGCGCCATTTAACCTCTTTGTTTTGTTCTTACCCATAGGCAAAATAGGACTGGGGTTTCTGGTTTGTTGCAAATTTAGGCGTAGGCCCCTACAAACAAAGGGGCAACGAGCGGGGGGGGGGGGGGGGGGGGGGGGGGCGGGGGTTCGACCCCCAACCCCCCCGGACCCGCGCCTGAAACACTTCAAAAGGTCATAAATGCAGAAAAATGTTCTGCTTCTAATGATGCGTCATTTATGGCACACGACGTTTGCAGATTTGTCGAATTGGGTGAAAAAAATTGGCACTTTTATGATGCAGACTCAATATTGCCTTGAAACTGGGTGTACAAACATTTTCATTAATGTCAACATTTCTGTTCTTTGCGGATTAACACAATTATCGATTTCAGCAACCGACTTGATAAGCTTAACTCGAGATTGTTTGACATTTAAGGGGGCTTTTGCTAAAGGATGAAGAAACACTTTCAATGTAATTTCATTATTAAAAATGCCACTTATATTTTTGCACCTCATTCGACAAATCTTATTATTTCTCCCCTAAAAAAATCGTCGTTGGCCATAAATGACGCATCATTAGAAGCAGAACCTGTTTCTGCATTTATGACTTTTTGAGGTGTTAAAAATGATTACAGTATTCTTGCGTTATTCTGAAAGGTACAAGCCGGGTCTTTCTTTTTTGGCTGAGTGTATTAATAAATATGTTTTCAAAGTGAACAAAGAAACTGGCAGGAGCGAGATTCGAACCTGCGACCTCCTGTATACCGTAACGACGCTCTACCAACTGAGCTATCTTGCCCTATGTTGGCGGTCTCCCAAATTGTCAGCATCTTTGTTCGGGTGGGCGCAAGTCAGAAGTCATAAACCCAGAATGCCGTATAGCCAGGGATCACACCCAATTTTACGATACAACCTGGGAAGCGACATTGTGGGGATCACTCAATGAGGATACGACTTTTTACCTTATATAATTCGTCAAACAATCCATAAGGGAAACTGACTAGGTAAATTTCAAATTTACCTAGTCAGTTTCCCTTGTGGATTGTTTGACGAATAAATATGTTTGTTAAAAAGAGTGTATAGAGCACGTTTCAAACTGAAATGGCTGCAGTTGTTATCAGTATTGTCACAAGGCTGTTTCGACAGATGGGAAAAAGTTGCCGATGGATGAATGTTTGTCCTCGAGGACATATTTTGCTTCCTTTGCTTCCGGACAGCTAGCCCCTAGCTGGAGAGTTGTCTGGGAACCCCTTAGCTTCTTTTGCTTTCTGGTGACAGCATTGATCAGCATCGGTATTCCAGTGGACTGCGGTATTCAAACTTTGTTTCTTCGAACCAGGGAAAGCAAATTTTGTTCTGATGTTCTTTGCGGTTTCTGTTTGGTGCCGTTGGTGGCGCCATTGATTCATGCGAATCTAGTCTCAAATTTTGACGCGTTGTAACGTCATCACCACCATATATCTATTATGAGCACTAATATTTACACTATTTTCCTGTGGAAAGTTGAAATTTTGTTCTGAAATTAAATCAAGGCAAGATGAATTTTCTGCAGTCCTTTCCGGCGACTGTTTCACGTCGTTAGTGGCAGCATCAACAACAATCAGAGAGTTGTTACGTGACTCGTTCGGGTTTTGTTTGGAATTGTGACGCGTCTGTCCTTAATAAAAAGTCCTAGAGGTATTATCTGTTTGAATGCAAACTTGTTTATTCTGTTCCTGCTTGCAGGGGGATATTATGATCGCCATTTGAACTGTTGCCTTTTGAGATGGCGCTACTGTCTTGTACTGACGGCTTGGGAGAACCATCCGCAGTTCTTTCCTTAGGTGCATTTGTCTCATTAGTGTTTGCCTTCACTCTTCCAATATTTGCTTCCTCCTCCTGTTTCTTGTTAATGTGATTCCTATCCCATTTTGATATCTGCTTATGCGTGACTGACAGACACAATTCGTTCTTTCTTTACTACGTATGTAGACCTATCTGATCTCACGTCTACCACACCCACACGTGTTTGTACAGTCACGCTAGTCTCTTTAGACAAATGGGTTGACGGGCCAACCGAGCCGTCTTCCTCTGAGACTGGATTCAAGTTCTCAGATGGATCGGTGGTGCCGTCCTCGGTATCACCTTCAGAGTTTGAGGATACTTTGACAACGTCCCCGTCCAGATCTATGTGCTCCTCGTGTTTGACAGAATCTGAATTCTCGTTTTCCTCTTTGTGTTTGGCCGTGCTCGGGAGAAGACCCTCTCGACTGTGCTGTTTGACGGCCATGTTCATCCTTCGAGCCTGCAGCCGTCTCAGCGTCCTCTCCATCTGTCTAATCTCCTCCTCTTCCTCCTTTTCCTCCTCCTTGGTCTTGTCCAGTGAGAACAGCATGAAGACGGCATCCCTCAGCCTCCGTTCATCACGTGCTTTCTTTGCGTCTTCGTCTTCATCTTCGGCAGGACCAACCACGGCGTGATTCCTAGAGCACCAGCACCAGGCACTCTTGTCATGGCCCACAGGGCAGAGGATCTTGATGAAGGTGACCATGAGGTAGGCAGTGAGAGGGACCAGGCAAATGATCAGCATGCTGAAGAAGACTTTGTTGTTCTCTGCATAGTTAGAGGGGGTAGTGGCGTTTGGGTGAGCTGTTGTCGGTGCTGTGATATTGGGAGGAGTTGTTGGTGCGGCATCTACGTTTGAAATAAAGAAACAGATAATTGAAAGCGGTAGCCCGTATGTTTAGACCACACTTTAAAAGATGTCCAATTTCATATACAAGGGAGGTAAACCAAAATCTAGTAGTTGAGGCACTAAAGCTTTGGTATAAAATCATCAACTCGCTGTGTATAGAAAATGAGCGTCATTAGGCCTATAATTGCATTTGAACGGGGACAATTGATGTTTTGATAGCATACATATTTCAGTAGATTTTGACTGCAGTTTCTTCATAGCACTTGTGAATAAATTATGAACCTTACCAAGAATTTCAAGTGAAGATGTTGCCGTCCACATCGTTCCTCCATTCGGCCGTACAAAATGCCAACACTGCCCGTACCCTACATGGCAACATGCGCCCCAAAGCCTCTTTTTGAATCAGGTTGACAATCATTTGAAGCAAGACAGCATACCCACGAAATCAGATAACAAAAATATCTGGAATTACACCAACACCAGATACTTGATAAGTTGATATAACTTCTAAGCTGTGGTTTTTCGAGTTTTTGTTTTATGTCTTAAATCGGACATCTGCGACCATTAGGGCCTACACAAAATATCCGCTCGGAGTGATCATCATCAGCTTTCGAAGATAAGTGTTTCAATTACCCATACCCAACCCAAGACAATCCGGTCTTCAAATTCTGTTCCAGTGCTGCCTGCATCACACAAACTGGTGGCAACTTGCTCAACAAGCACAACTACACGTTTTGAGATAAAAGACTGATATCCTTCAAGAAATTCACTCACCGAGAACAAAATTATACAGAGCTGAAAGAGAGCGAGGGAAAAATCAATGTTCCCAACAATGGCTCCCAAATCTGTCTCTCTTTGTTATTCTTATTCCTCCAAGGTCCTTGATGGTGCAGTTAAACCTTGGGTACACAAAGAATAGGTTGCTGGGAATTGAAGGCCTTGTAATTTTGAGATCAATAAAAGTTGCCCATCGCTAGGTGTATGACTAGGGGCTTACATTCATGGGCGTAAATCCCGGGGGGGGGGGGGGATGGGCCAGGGGAATATATCCCCATCCCTCTTACTGACCAGGGGGCCGGGGCTGGGGATGGGCCACTGCATCACCGCCCCCCCCCCCCCCCCCCCCCCCCAGATTTGTGTGGCGAGAAACAAACCATTCTGATTTTTTGTAACTTTTCAACACTCAGTTAACATTCGTATTTAAGAAACCGGAAAACAAACAGAACAAAAACTTGAAATGCACAGTTATGTTGTAAGGCATAGGGACATACGCATTTATTTGTATTTAAGAGTAGCCTAATTAGCCTACTTAGGCACAAGTAAGCGCGGGTGAGAAATCGAACACGCTGCTTTGTATCATGAACAGCACCCCTAGTGTCAGTATTGTCTCCAGTCTCCCCCCCCCCCCCCCCCAACCCACTTTTCGAATTTCTTTGGCTGGCAGAGATTTTTGTCACTCCCCCCCCCCCCCCCCCCCACTCGCCGAAACGGATTTACACCACTGCTTACAACCCAACATGAAAAGCAGAACTTGGGATTGGTGTAAACTTTACCCACGGTCATACGTTAATATTCACGGCGCTCCAAAGCATGCCAAAAGTTTAAGTGCAGACTTTTTAGGATTGCAGTATGGAAATAGTTTTTGCTTTCTTTCGATCACCCCATCGATTTCTTTATATTTAATTAATTGCTGTATATTTGTTGCTGATTATAACTTTGTCCGTTCGTTAGTATAGTCCTGGAGGAAGGAAACTGGTATAGTCAATTGCCTCTGTACACAAATTGTATTTGTATACCTTCCTTGGACATCGTTTTATGTCTTTTTATTCAATTTTTCATAAGCTTCGGGTTTCCCCCATACTCTGTATCCCCCATGCAATTACATATTTCACAGATGTATTGTTATTGTTGCAAATACCGCCTGGTTGAGATGTCACAATGCCCAGAAGGCATTGTGGGAAAGAAACGGGAGCAATGTTTGTGTCTTTTTTCCTTCCCACAATGCATTTTGAGCATTGTGACGTCTCAATCAGGCGGTATTTGCAATAAGGTCTATGGGTCTACATACATGTAGGAAGGAACAAGAGAATGAACAGACAAACAATCAATGAAATGGATTCACTGCCAATTAACAATATTTATTCCAAACCACATGGTAAATCAACAAATAAAATCATCTGTATCCAATGGCGTAGGTTCTAGGGGCAATGGGGGAGGGGGTATATCTCCCCAAATTTTTGACTGGGGGGGGGGGGGGGGGCATATGATCACCCCCCCCCCAAAAAAAAAAGTTGTTTGTTTAATAAAAACGGGGGAGAGGAAACTAAAGGAAGACGCCAGGAGCCAATAGGAAAGGGGCTACGGTAGGCCTAGTGCACATATTGCCAATAATTGATACACAACGCTTTTCGAAATTTCCAATGTTGGCATGTTTGGGGATCGTAGTTCCCCACCCCCCCCCCCCCCCCCCCCCACCTGCCCCGACTTGTAGACTTGAATCTATGCCATTGTCTATAGCATTCAAGGCTTCAGCAAGACATATATTTGAACTTTAATTGAATTGTAATTTCTTTTAATTATTTCCTTAATCAACCTATAATTTGTAAATAACATGTCATTTACACTCAAACAATTTATTTAAGTGAAACTTGCTGGGAATAATTTGAAAAAAAACCTATCCATTGTAGTATGTAAATAATTCAAATTAAATATCAGTATTTTGTTTGTTTAACTCAAATTACACAATTTTTGATTATTTTTTGAGCGGGGTGGTTTTTATTGTTTCAGAAATTCAATGACCATCACGCCTTAAATGTAATTATCACTCGAAGTCTCAAATACCACTATAATAATAATTATTAATAATAAGTAATAACTAAGCCAATTTGAAGTGAAAAAGAACACATTTGAATGATAGCTTTTAATTGTCACAATAAAAGTTTGAAGAAAATCTTGAATTTCAATGAATCATCGTATAAGGATATCAATATCATTTAAAAAGCAGACCTGCAAATATACAAAAATAATCGGGGTCACTTTTAATCTGGAAAAGCCGGTTTTGTTAATAAAGAGTGTACGGTTTGGACTTTCCATGACAATTATCTGTGAATATGTTTCCTTTTTTTCATGAAAAAGTTTGCAGAAGCAGATAGTACAAATAAATTTCTGACTGCAAAAAGGAAAGATTCTTCTCTATTGGAACTGTGTAAGGATAAAATGATTTTGAATTTAAAAACATAAGTGCACGCAAAAGTGTCCAGAACTGCAGAACAGATTCTAAATATTATTGACCTGTATGTGGTTTCAATGTAGTGTACACAATTGGTAATTCTCCCATTTTTTTGTTTACTGAATTATTTCGAAATACCTCACTAGACTGTAAGTTATTAGTAGTCTCAATCATCCTGTGAAATTATGGCACCAGGTGTGCTGTCGTTGTCAAGAAAAGTGGAAATATATATCGTTTTCCAACGATTTCCAGCTGGAAATCGTTGGAAAACTGCCCTGCAGCCGTTAGTCGAGGCGCCTGTGGCTACTCGGACAAGTGGCGCGCCCCAGACATCGACATGATGGCGCCATGGCATATCCGGGGCGCATCACGCGCCCAGATAGCCATGCGCGCCTTGACTAAAGGCTATCATCCGCCCGACGGTTGAAAAGGAGCGCCGTTTTTCTCTCGGTTTATTCGCCATCCCAAAACGCAAAACTTTGAACAGATCAGTGGAACGATATTTCCAATAACATGCTAACCCCTAAATCCGCCCATTTTTGAAAATTGCAACAATGACCATTCATGTACACTGCCTTTAACTATGGGTTTTAAACATGACATTTGCAAACAAGAGAATGCATTCCTATTCATATGTTGGTCTTAAATCTGAAATTCACTACAATGTCAAAATTTTAAGATAAGTAACTGTGAAATAATTTGATTTGATTTTAATTTTAATTCTTTCTGGAAATAAAACCAAGGATTCCCCAAAAGTGTATATCGTACTGTAGCACGCGAAAGCCTGAAGGAAGATGAAGAAAGGTTTCCAGAATGATATTCTTGGGGGAAACTCACAGAATCAGGCAGGGACTGAAAACCCAATCCACAATCCTGGTGGGATGCGAACCCGGGTCACAGGAGTGAAAGGCGCGGAAAGTACCACTAGGTCAACCTGACTGAGTGGGTTAGGCTATACGAGAGAGGACTTGGTACAATGGGGGATTAGGGATAACAATGACACCGAGGACTTGGGCCGAGTCCTCGGGAGAAACCTTATGGGAGCTGTTTGGAAAAAGTTAAAGTACAAACAAAGGGAACAAAAGAAGGGTTCCATTCATGGTCCTCAGTAGTATAGGAAAACGCACATGTATGTGTGTGTGTACATGTACTGTATTACGTTCGAGGACAAGCGGAGAAAGAAAACACAAAAGAATCTTTCTTGTCCTCGAGAGACGGTCTTTTGTTAAAATCGGTCCTCGAATGTACGACTACGTGCTTAGTCTATGGGGTTTGGCTATATTAAAGGAAGAATAGGAAACACAAAGCATTGTCCTCGCGAGTATAGGTAAGTACGATCGTGTGTTTGCAAAAGTGTCTAGATAGCTCCCCTCAGCACACATACTTAAAGTCCCCATCTGATTTTGGTAAATAATTGACAGAAAACTTCACCGTAATACAGACATTTTGTGTGCAATTTTTACATATATTAGGGGTGTCAATTTTGTTTCATAATTTTTTTTATTTTTTTTAAAAACATATAAAATTAAGACTGTCTGAAATTTCACAAATGCAAAAAATGGAACACAGCATAATACGGTGTTCCAAAAACGTCTCTATTTTCTAAGTCAGCAACCTTAAATGACTGAACATTTCACTTGATGATGGGAATATGAATGACTATAGGTATATCAACCAACTACATTCTACTTGAAAAATTATATGCTAGTCAAATTATGCCCAAGCAAAATGTATGGTGGGGTTAGGAAGCATTTCATATTGGCCAGATGCAGTAATGATTGCGGTACCGCTGTTTTTGTTTGCGGCGCCGCATTCCTTACCTCAAACCTCACTGGAAGCCAGGTGGTTTGAATCACTGAATAATCACGAGGTAAAATCTGGAGCTTGGAGCTCATTACAGCCCGGTCGGCTTGTCAAAGATTTCCAGTTTGCAGCGGTCAGACCACGGACAAAGAACCCTATTCGTGGAGGTCTTGCTGCAATGAATGTTTATTAAGAGCTCTGGCTTGGGACAGTTTATTTCCCCACTGTCCGCCGAGATGGATAACCCAGAGAGCCGGGAGATTTGTGATGGCGCAATTAGATTCCTTGTAAAGCACTCGCAGCCAGAGGACCACCCACTCCTCATGAATATTGCGGTGACGAAGCGGCCTGAGTGCACTGACATGTATAGAACGAGCTCATTATATCAGCCAGTTGGGCAGTATAATGCTGATATCTTGTGAAATGATTCCAAAACGCATTGGTTTGGAAACAAACTTTTGCCTGTTTCTTTCTTTTTGGTGGCAGGAGAGGAGCTCTTCTTCTTGCGATCAGTGACAGTTTTGGCAGTTAGGGTGGCACCGCTTCGCCTGCACACGACATTTACATCCACCAGACGTGTCCCCGGTCCCCTGCGGGAGAAAAAAAAGATCAACATGATGCCAAAAGGCCACTCAAGGTGTGGGATACAAAAGACAAAAGAAAAGACAGAAGTCACAGGGATAGAAAGTATCTATTCACATTTCATTTGAATTGTGAAAGATAAAAGTGGAAGGGGAAGCAGGTTACAGGTAAGGAGTTCCAAAGAGAGGCAGTACGAGGGGGAAAAACTTGAAGACGGTATCTCCATAGAGCAAGGCCTTGCTCTATGGTATCTCACAGTACTAGCCTTTGGAACAACAGTGAAAGGATGTGATGAGACAGCCAGGCGAGTCGAGTGCCTGAAAGTTTGGACAGGGGGAACTAATGATGAAAGGCCACTGGAACATCTTCCACCGATAAAAGAGTGTAACAAAGCCCCAAAACGTTGTTATCAGTTGTGAATCCAGTGGATTCACAACTCCCCCCAACTCCTCCCTCCTTGCAACATTCTGGAAGGTTTCATGCCTGTTTTAAGACAATTAACTCCTTGGGCACGGTATTTTACGGGAGACGTCGGGGTGTCGCGGCGGTTCTGGCAGCCAAATTGAACCGCTACAATGTGTTTGTGCAGTCAAGCGTATCAAAAACAATAATCCAACAATGGATTGAAACTGCACAAACGGCGGCCAATGGCGTCATCCGGCCTGGTGGCACTGTTTTTTTGCGTCCACAGATGTCATCCGTACCCAAGTGTGTAATTACACAAGTGTGTAAATACCGGCAATCGCGGACCTCCTATTGTCCACCTATTGTTCATACTTTAACTCTTTGGCAAGGACCCTCATTGGTTTTGTGCACGATTTTCAACCGGGGACCTTTCTTAACAGGGGACCCTATTGTCCTCTATTGTTAAAACGTCCCCTAGCTATTGAATGCAAAAACAAACCCACACACCCCCACACCTTCCAAAATGTTATAATAGATTATAAATTCCAGCATCTTTTTACACAATTTTTGTCTTCAATTTTTCTGTCCCCGACCCAAAACCAGGATGCGCCACTGGGTGTGATTTAGATTTTTCTGGAAAACTTTCTTTTTTAAGTTGCCCAATACAAGGCTAAAAGCCACTCAAAAGGGGCTACAACAGAGGTGGTAGGGTTGGCGACATTTTAGGTTGGCAGCCCCACCCCCTTCAGATCTGGGTGCAGATCTAATCTTCAATAGATACCAAAGAAATTATCCCAATTTTCAGACCTATAGACCCAGGTGGGGTAACTTCCACCATTGGTGGGATCAACTCGTAAAAAAAAAAAAATTCTTACAAAAATTGGTAAGCCCCATTCAAATCCAGCCAAGAGTATTAATATAAGGATTAGTTTGTTGATCTCCACATGTTAATTCTAGATTTTCTTCTACATCTTAAAGACTAGCATTTTCTTCCATTTTCTCTTGACAAACCCTTGGCTACACTCTACTACATTAACCCTAACCCCTGCGGCACTTTTACTGGAAAGTGTCTCCAACACTGTGCAGTAAACCTATGGCATATTCTTTGTAAAAATTGGGCCATAAACGGCTCCATGTAAAGTAATGGTGCCACGGCTCTACAGTCCTGAACCCATCAAAACACAACCCTAACATGGTGATACTGACAATTTGGGAGACCGCCAACATAGGGCAAGATAGCTCAGTTGGTAGAGCGCCGGTACGGTAACCCGGAGGTCGCAGGTTCGAATCCCGCTCCTGCCAGTTTATTTGTTTACTTAAAAAATGGTGTTGGATTTTGGCAGATTTGGGACGGCTAAGGTTAATTACGTTCAGTTGCAAAGACTGAGAGATAGCGCGGATAGGAATACCAATGGCTTACCCCTGGTCCCCATCGCGATCCCTTGGTAACCCAGCACACCTCCAGTTTGCACATGGAACACATGATCCAATCGCATCCATCCTTCTTGACCATGATGATGCTGCACCGGGGGCATTTCATGGCCTCGCCACTTGTTATCATTTTCTGTGAGGAGAAATGCACCTTTCTTAAGAAGAAAAATGGTAGAAAAACCACTGCTTTCCCTAGCCGCTCTGCAGTACAAACCACCTCATGCAGAGTTGTCATTTTCCAGTGTGGCAGTTTTCAACTGCCTCTGTTTTAGGGTGACGACTTGAACAGAGAACTTGAACTCACGTAAATTTCCCAACCCAACAATTTAACCCATTCTGTCAGGCTGTTATTAATGGGGTGCCGGTATGCCAATATGGGCTTGTGCAGCCAAGCGTAATGCACACAATAGGCAAACAATGAATTGAATACATGCAGGAATGTGCATATAGACAACCGGCCAGGCGCTCTTTTTCAAACCACGGCTGTGGCTATTGTCCGTATTCAATGGGTTAAGACTAAAATTATGTGATGGGCGGTGGTGCACCCGGGGGGGGGGCAAGCCTGTGGGGAATGGGGGGGGGGGGGGGCACAAGCCCCCTGCCACCCTTGTCAAGAGGGTGTCAATTTCTCTGGGTTTTTTTTCTTCATGTTTTTTATATATGTGCACGGAATAATAGAAGTAAAGAATATGACAAATGAATTGGCCACACCAATATCGAAATGAGTTTCCCTGTCTGGATATGTCTGTCAGTCTATACTTCATCTGTCTATCTGTGTAATTACATTACCCCCAACATAGTTTTGGTCATCACTGCAGCCTTGTCCAGGCTAACTCCAGCATATTAACTCCAGCATATTCTTGGCTGTCATTAGATACCCTTCTCTGCAGATCATCCCAGTAGTCCTTGCTGTTAGGTTAACGGATTGTTCTTTTTGCCCTGCTGTGTCTGTTTGTATATCTGTATCTGTCAGTCTATTTTTGATCTGTCTATCTGTGTGACTACCTCCAGTATAGTTTTGATCATTAGTGCAGCCTTGTCAAACCCACCTATGGATGTTATACTGGGAGTCTGCTGTTTGTTTGTCCTTCCTTGCCTGTCCATGTCTGTTTGTATATCTGTGTCTGTCAGTCTACATTTCACCTGTCTATTTGTGTGATTAACTTCAACATAGTCATCATTGCAACCTCATCATTAACTCCCCTCGTCTGCAGATCATCTCGATAGTCTGTTTGTCCTTTCTTGCCTGTCCATGTCTGTTTGTATATCTGTGTCTGTCAGTCTCTATTTCATCTGTCTATCTGTGTGATTACCTCCAGCATAATCTTGGTTGTCATTGCAGCGTTGTCATTAGCCGCCCTCCTCTGTAAGTCATCCTGATACTCCTTGCAATTCATTCCCTGATGGATGGCCTTACACGTCAAGCAGTTCTCATTGCCACAGATAGGGCACTGGAAAAAGTTGATGTTGTCATCATAGAAACAGAAGCCCAAGCAATCGGGCATCTTGCAGTGAAAGCTGTTAGGGTCCTGGCTCTCGGCAAGAGTCAGCCCTCGCTGAAGGTAGTTGGCAAAATCTTCCGGGCTGACAAGCTGTTCAGCAAGAGGACAAAAAGATCTTTTTCTTTGAAGATTATTCTTTTTCAATGTGAACAAAGAAAACTGGCGACCTCCGGAATACCACACCGGCGCTCTACTAACTGAGCTATCTTGCCCTATGTTGGCAGTCTCCCAAATTGTCAGTATCTTTGTTCGGGTGGGCGCTAGTCAGAAGTCATAAACCCATAATGACGTATAGTCAGGGATGAAGCTAAATTTTACGATACAACCTGGGAAGCGACATTGTGGGGATCACTCAATGAGGATGCGAGTTTTTTTAACTTATAATTCGTCACACAATCCACAAGGGATAAGTTAAAAAGACTATCTGTCATGTTTTCAAGTTTCACCTCGAAGAGAATTTTGCTTATTTTAAATTGTTTTGTACCTATATCCACTCAACAAGATAAGACATATTTGGAGTCAAGAACAGCAATAAAAAGTGATGGAAGCAGCACAGAGCCAGTGGAAACATCTCAACAGTAATGATTGAACCTACCGCCTTGATTTCTCTTTCCAACAGTGCCTCTGGGCATGTATAAGTTCCATCGTTGTACGGACACATGATTACTGGCTCCGTATTGTGCAAGATGTGCCCCTGTAAGCAATCTCTGTTCGAAATAAAAAATAAAAAATGTGACCCGCTCTGCAAAAAGGGTACTTATGTTGCAAAATTTGAAAATAGTGTTTTATATATAGCTGGAAAGGCCATTTTATAAGCTTTCATATGGTATATGTCTGTGGTCTCTAGCATTTAGCAATCACAAGATATTTGGACATTTGCATGTTTGTTTTCAGGAATTTCTTGAAATGACTTAAGGAGAAACAAGCCATTTAAATAAAACAAAAAGCAAAGCAATAGATGGAAGCACTCGACAAAAACACATTTTTTTTCCAACTTTATTCACTGAAATCAAAGATTTTGGTTATGAAATAGAATAATATAGGTATCAAAGATGCAAAAAATTCCCTCCCTTCAAAATCACTTGTTTGAAGAATTTTTCACCCTCTTCACATTGAATGGCCCATAACTCGTAAAAGCATACAGCGACTTATGTGCCCTTTTTGCAGAGCGGGTCACAAATGGGAAAAGTGGTTAATTTTCCAGTGGGTAGTATTGCTTCTGCCAAGTTCTGTGAAACTGTGCCCACAAAAAAATCCAAAGCTTGCTCTCTTTTTATTATTAATATTATTTTTTTGGGCAGGAAACAATCGTGGAAATACAGTAACTTTCATGAGTAAATATGCAAATAGTGCTAGGCACAAAAGGGGAGTTCGTGTTATGATGTCAGACTTGTTTGCTTCCCGCAGCAACGACTTTTGGACAAACAGCACCCAGCGGGCTACGCTGCGCTAGAGGGGACTTGATAAAAAATAACTCTCAAAAGTCACTCATGGCAGAAATAATTGACTGGTTCTATTTGACAATACGCAATCTACATAAAACTACAAAATGACGCAGACTTCTTCTCTCAGCAATCAACATCATCTTCAATTGATGCAGTGCCTAGCGTTAGAATCTAGAGCAGTTAGCAACCACTTCAAGTGTCACAATCCGATGACACAATCCGAGGTCAGGGAAGTTAGGATCTAATTAATGCCATGTATGATTCCTACATGATTAAAAAAGAAATCAAACCTTGACCGTTGAACTCGTACTCACTTGCAGAATGTGTGGAGGCACTCTCGGAGCAACACCCCTTCCGTTGTCTGTACCTCGCTGTAGCAAATGAGGCACTCGAATGCCTGAGCGTTGGGTATGAGGTCCACTGAGTCAGTCATCAGCAGGGCCTGATAGTTGCTATCACGGCTCAGCTTGGCCTCTTGGTTCTGTTTCCTCTCCAACTATACAGACAGATGAAACAGTTCCACCGTCACTAAGGTTACATTTATAGACTGTCATGTCACTTTCATCCCTCACAGCTTCAAAGCCTATTCACCAATCTAAGGCAAAACTGCCACGACACACAATGGTGGTGAGGCCTACTAAGAGACACAAAGAACAACTCAGAACTTTGGTTCCTGTTTTCTGAACATTCAGTTCATTGGTCATCACTAACGTTACCAAAAAAGGACATGGTGTACTAAATATGACCCGCTCTGGAAAAAGGTATATTATGTCGCAAAATATGAAAAATGAGTTTTATGTATGTTTGGAAAGCCCGCAATGTCAGCTTTGATTTGGTACATGATAGAGCTCCAAAGCCCTTTCCGTTCTGGAGATATCGTGTTTTTGCATATCTATGGACTTCAAATTGCACAACAGAGGAAACAGGCTTTGAAATAGCTAGTTCTAATACAATGCAATGGAACAATGCACTCTAAAAAGGTTATTATTTTCACTTTATTCACTGAAATCAACATTGTTGTGCACCAAACCTGAAACTTTAGATATTTAAGCTGTCATTAAAGACAAAAAACAAAAAATGAATTTTGAAGAAAAAAATTCACCCTCTCAACGTTGAAAGGGCCATTACACGTAAATGCATAGCGCGACTTATATCACCTTTTTCTGGAGCGGGTCACAAATTGGTACTATTAACACTGATTGTCTTCTAAACTGGTTGAACTCACTTCAAAAGTACCTGTCTTTTTAAATGTAGTGTACACGATTGGTAATCCTCCATTTTTTTTACTGAATTATTACGAAATACCTTACTAGACTGTAAGTTAATAGTAGTCTCAATCATTCTGTGAAATGATGACACCAGGTGTGCTGTTGTTGTCAAGAAAAGTGGAAATATATATAATTTTCCAACGATTTTCAGCTGGAAATTGTAGGAAAACTGCCCTGTAGCTGTTAGTCAAGGCGCGCGTGGCTACCCGGACGAGTGGCGCGCCCTAGACATGATGGCGCCATGGCATATCCGGGGCGCGTCACGTGCCCAGATAGGCACGCGCGCCTTGACTATAAAAGGCTATCATCCGCCCGACGGTTGAAAACAAGCGCCGTTTTTCTTTCGTTTTTTTCGCCATCCAACAACGCAAAACTTTGAACAGGTCATTGGAACGATATTTCCTATAAAATACTTACCCCCAAATCCGTCCATTTCTGAAAATTGCAACGATGACCAATCATGTACACTGCCTTTAAACACATAGGGGTCTAAGCTGAATATTGAAATTAACATTAATTCAACTCAAGTAGCAATCTACATGTAGGCAGGACTTGCATCAAATCACTACTACAGTTATGCCCAAAATTATTCATGCCCAAAATTATTCATACCCTATGAAAATCTGGTAGTTTGCTTTTCTCTCATACATAAAAGCTGGATTGGCGGAACTTAGGCTTTACTTAATGACTTTTAGTTGGCATGACAAATCTACATATATTTTGGTTTCACATCATTAGCATAAAAGTAGAAATAATAAATAAAATGATTCACAATACCCCGAAATTTGGCATGGGTATGAATAATTTGGGGCATTAAACTGCAGGTGACGTCACTTACATTACATCACTCACGTTGAAGAAATCACACAAAAAGTCCTTCTATGTTCAAAAATATTACTTTACAAAATGTTGAGTGATAATTTTAAACAAAGAGTTGTCCACAATATGTGCAGAATGCAATCCAAACATAAAAGGATATCAAAGTTTTTGAATTTTTTTTCTTTCAATTTGTTTACCTATGGCTGTGGAATTGTCCACATGCAGATTTTTTGTCCCACTCGCAACATCAACAAAAATAATACAGTTCGTCAAACAATCCACAAGGGAAACTGACTAGGTCAATTTTGAATACATTTTCAAAGTGAACAAAGAAACTGGCAGGAGCGGGGTTCGAACCTGCGACCTCCGGAATACCCTACCGGAACGATTTAGTGTATAGGAGTCAAACGTGAAGTCTGCAATTGCTAAATATTGCCGGGGGAGGGAGGCCCCCTTCCCCTGTGACACTTTACCTTTGTTTATGAATGCACAACTATAGGCATATTCAGACGGATAGCAGTTTTTGAGCTAGCTCTTTTCCAACTAATGAACTCAACGGGGGTTCTGTAGAGCTAGTGATACAATCTAAAATGTGCTCACATTCATACAATGATGGTTAGCTCCGGAGCTAGAGTTGCATTGGAGCTAAAAGGTCTCCAAATGTTACGTCATAATGTGTTCATGGGGTGATGTCGAGTCCCACACTGTCGGTGCGGGATAAATTAGTTGGGTCTAAATGACAAATTATGATGGAGCTATAAGTCGCAAAAAGATGCCCCGCTGATCCCCAACAATTATCGGGGCTAGAATTAAAGCTGGCTAGCTCCGCAGCTGGCTAAAAAGGGGAGCCAAGTTAGGCGAGACTAGCCAGCTTCATGGCTATCTCAAGAGATAACCCTCTGTCTGAATGACCCGACTTTTACAACCCATACTTACCCCTTAAAAATACTTTAATGACCCCCCCCCCCCCAAAAAAAAAAAAAAAAAAAATTTAACAATTACAAATTAAAAAAATCTTCACTTCTTCATAAAAATATGCACTGAATTTCCCCCATTCTCACCTCTCTAATAATAATAATAATAATAATAACAACAACCGGAATTTAAGAACGCTCAACATAGTAAACCATATCACAGCGCTTACAATATTATTACCCATGCTCATCGGGCCCATTAATCATTCCTGAAGCCTTCTCAACTCCCTGAGGAGTATACAGCCCCGGCTGCAAGTTAAGCGCACATGGGCTAATCAAACACATAACCATCACTGCCCTCACAGTTACCCATTTACTCCTGGGTGGAGAGAAGCAACTCGTGACAAAGTGCCTTGCTCAAGGACACACGCACCATGACCCCCAGCCGGTCTCGAACCCACAATCTGCAGTATCACTGAGATCTTGAGTTCGGTACACTAAGCCACGAGGCCACAGCACTCCATAGGCCCAAATTCATAGGGTTGTTCATTGGCTAGCAGAAAAGTTGTGCTAACTATAACATAAAAATGTCTGCTAGCTTAAGCGCTATATATTACAGTCAAGCCATAACACCTACTCGTGCATGGAGATTTATATTGCCGCATCACTGTTTTACGCAAATTCTGCCGATGAAGTTAGCTGTGAAATTGGGCCCTGGTCTTTGTCCTCTTGAATACAGAGGATGGCCATAGCTGCAGTTTGAAAAAGACCACCTGGCTGGTTGATATCTATATGCGCATTCCTGCATTTACTCAATCCGTTGTTTGCCTATTGTTTGCATTACACTTGGCTGAATTGCATTGGCAAAAGGGGTTAAACATTGAAATGTCACTGCGGAGAACTCGGTAGTTTAAAGGGAGCCCTCTGGGAGGAGTTTTGAAATGTTAAAGGCAGTGTACATGATGATTGGTCATTGTTGCAATTTTAAAAAATGGGCGGATTTGGGGGTTAGTGTGTTATAGGAAATATCGTCCCACTGACACTATGAACATCTAACAAAAGAAAACCCACGCAGTCCTTTGTTACACAAAGGACTGCGTGGGTTTTCTTTTGTTAGATGTTCATAGTGTGACCTGTTCAAAGTTTTGCGTTGTTGGATGGCAAAAAGACCGAGAGAAAAACGGCGCTCGTTTTCAACCGTCTGGCGGATGATAGCCTTTAGTCAAGGCGCGCGTGGCTACCTGGACACGTGATGTGCCCTGAATGCCAGCATGTCCAGGGCACGCCACTCGTCCGGGTAGCCATGCGCGCCTTGACTAAAGGCTACAGGGCAGTTTCCAACGATTTCCAGCTGGAAATCGTTGAAAGACGATATACATTTCCACTTTTCTTGACAACGACAGCACACCTGGTGCCATAATTTCACAGGATGATTGAGACTACTATTAGAAAGGTATTTCGTAATAATTCAGTAAAACAAAAATTGGAGAATTACCAATCGTGTACAACTTACAAAGATTCAAGGGATATCACAGATAGGAGTACCAGTCACCCCAACCACCCCCCCCCCCCCCCCCCCCCCCCCAACAGAGTTTGGTCTGGAACCGAGCATAATGTAACATCAGTAAATAAGTTTACTTTCATTTTCTTTGTAATATAATTTGTGGATAATACACCATTCACAAACCACAAAACAAGCTTTTGACTCTTCCCCTTTTCTTGCCGACTTTCATTCACTATTCTTACAAGGGACCAGTCAGAAGTCACATTCCTCCATTTTGAGCTACAGGCAAAAATCCATTTTCATTTTATTGCTTAAAATATGTACAATAAAATCATACTGTGTTTTCGTTTTCTTTTTTTAATTTAAGTACAATAAAATGTTTTAACATTTGACATTTGAATAGTGTATGCACTGAGCAGCATTTTACATGTATACCAGTGTGTTCCTACATTAGTCTCCTTATACGGGGTACCGGGAAGAAAGGGTAACAATGGGGACAATGGTACCCCACGAGGGAGTCTTTAGAAATCCAGGTACCCCACAAAGGTAACGCTATGGGTTTGAGATTTCAATAGGGACAAAGGAGAATAAAAGGAAAGTAGAGTCGACAATATGGGTGCATATGGGTGCATATGGGTGCATATGGGTGCATATGGGTGCATATGGGTGCATATGGGTGCATATGGGTGCATATGGGTGCATATGGGTGCATATGGGTGCATATGGGTGCATATGGGTGCATATGGGTGCATATGGGTGCATATGGGTGCATATGGGTGCATATGGGTGCATATGGGTGCATATGGGTGCATATGGGTGCATATGGGTGCATATGGGTGCATATGGGTGCATATGGGTGCATATGGGTGCATATGGGTGCATATGTGAGTACCGGCAATCGTGGACTAGGGACAAAAGGGTTATGGCGTAGACAAAGGGTCCATGATTGACTGAACGTCCACGATTAAAATTCGTGTACAAAACATATGGGGGGCCTTCCGAAAAAGTTAAATGTACAAACAAAAGAGGGACAATAGGGAGTCTGGGATTGCCAGTATTTACACACTTGTGTGAGGATGTACGTGCACTGTATATATTTCCGAGGACAAGAGGAGAAAGGAAATACAAAGAAACCTTTCAGTCCTCGCACGTCAAGTCTTTTGTTGATATCGGTCCTCACACGTAGAAGTACGTGCTTAGTCTATGGGGTTGGGTTATATTAAAGGACCAGGGTTGATAAAAATCATGATTTAAATCATGATTTAAATCGATTTTTTAGATACCATTATACCATTGGCATAAAAGATTTGTTTCAAATAAGTCAATTTAAATGACCATCATTGAAAGTCAAGTATAACCACACACAATTGTTCATGAAAAATCAGTACTGAAATCCCTTTCATTGATCATATTCTTTTCTAGAATACAAAGTTTGTCTTAAAATCTCTGTTACAGCATCACCATCATACTGCACATTTCTCATCCAATTTGATAACAGGAACCCCCCTCCTACCATGGTGGAATAAAACTATTTATTGCAGCCACCATATTTGTTTTAACGCACTGTCCTTATTTTGATCCTGTAAAAGTTTTTACGATTTTTGCGGTGGAAATATTGTCCTTCGGGGTCATTTTGCATTTGCAGCTGTATAATGGGAACCAGACAATTAATCTTTCAATGGACAGAGCACCATTGAAGATTTAGGCCTATGTTAAAATATAGACGGTTGAGCAGAGACGATAAGGCAAAATTTACAATTTTGGAAAACGTAAATATTTATTAAAAATCATTAAAATTGTCATTTTTATACAACTCAGCAGAAAGTCCTTAATGCCTGATGAACTGGAGTGGGGGGAGTGGGGAGGGGAAGGGGGAGGGTCGGGTCGGGGGTCAGGTCAGGTCGGGGGGTATCAATTGATAGGCGCATTACAACATGCATGAGCTATTTAAACCTAATGTACAAGAGAGGAATACTGTATCATACATGCAGGTAGTACATATACACACACAATGTACATGTACTTCAGAATCATATGCATTGTACACAAGATAAATGTAGTACAGTTTCAGGAACCTGGCCTTATACATCCCTTTAGAGTGAGTATAAGCGATTTAAAGGTAATGACAGTCAGGTTTGAATATAAACAGAAAATGTTTTTACATACAAAAAATAGAAATTTAAAAAAATCAAAACGTGATTTTTATTAGTGATTTTCTTTATTTGTTTCCAGTGATTTAAATCATGATTTAAATCAATGATTTAAATCGAGTGATTTAAATCGAACAACCCTGAAAGGAACAATAGGAAACACAAAGCACGTATTGGGGAAGTACGACTGTGTGTGTGTGCACGCAGACCACAGACTACATGAGCCACTACTGTCAGACCAAACTGGCCAGCTATCTGCATCGGGGCCAGATTATCCAATAAGCACAGTGCCTGCTGGGCCTATGAAAAATTAGGGGGCCTACAGTACGCCACATACACCCAGACCCACGAATGCGCACGCAATGACACACGCAAGAAAAGTTGTTACCATCGCCTTCGATTTTGGGAAAGCTTTTAAAGACCAACCGCTGCTTCTTGAAAGGGTGCCGGCCCCGGTGCTATCCAGCGTCATGAAATTGGTGTTGACGTGAATATGTGAATCATATTGGGAAAAAACTGAACTCCAGAATGTACTGTCTAAAGGAAACTGAACTTGTTTGATCTCAGAAAAGAAAATTAAGTTGACTTTAACTCGGTTATATGTAGTGTGTTGACCTATTGTATGTTATGTTGGGTTGGGAATGCTGATAAGACAGTGAAAAAAGTTATTGAAGACACCATCAAAAGAGCTGGTAGGATAATTGGGGAGTGTTTGCCATCAATGGACACGGTCTACAATGAACGGATGCATAACAAGCTAGCTGAAGCTGGTGTGGAAAGATTTCGGTCGATTCACAACTCAGTGCGCCGCCAGCGGCAAGCCAGGGAAGGCCAATTTCCCACTTTCGGGGTCGACATCGCGTCTATCGTGTTGTATTAGATGGTGGACAGTACAGCAGTATGGATTTCGCGCGAATGCGAGTGGATGAGTTGAAGCAATTATTGACTAATCGGGGAATACCTTGTGCGGGAAGGAAGAGAGAGGAGTTGATAGATTTAGCGGAGAAGGGGTGTAAGAACTACGGTCGATGCATTGGTGATACCCACTTCCGGTTTTTCGATGTCGACTTTTCCCCATGATGCACTGCGTAATTTGGCCTCTCCCCGGTTGACGCTGGCGGCGCACCGAGTTGTGAATCGACCGAATTGACAAGTAACATCATCTCTCGCAGCGGTAGACTGAGACCAGTGGTGGCAAACACAAACCGATATCCTTCTTTCTTCACTGCCAGGGCCATCAAATACCACAATGATATTTTTACAAGATAAAGTTTTTAGAGAATATATCTATTTTTAAAGGTAATTTTAGGGTACAGTTTTAATACAGTTTGAATATAACTTTTTTTTTTAAATCTCCAGAAGTATGTGTTTTTATAGTTTATCTTTTAGTGTTTGTGTTAAGTTGTAATGTCTCGATGAATATTATGGTGTTTTTTTTTTAAATAAATTTTCTTAATGCGAGACGATGACATGTAATTTCCAGTTATGTGGATTAAATAAAGTTCTATCTATCTATCTATCTATCTATCTATTTATCTAGGTCATAGGGCCTACAAACTACACTCAATTTTTTTGTATGTCCTGCAAAATATTTTTTAAAGGTGGTGGGAGTGGTTAGAGTCCACTTTCAATAGCTTTTCCTTGAAAGAAACTTGTTTTCATCATTCTCTGAATAAAATAGAGAATGCCTTATCACTCTTTATTTAAGTCCAGTTAATACGTAACAAATTTAAGATTAACAAACAGGCCATGTGAATTGACGACAACTGTTACAATCAGCCCACAGTTTCAAAAAAAATAAAAATATTAATTGGCATAATTAACAGGTCAACTCAAACCCAAAACCTTTTTGGCGTGATGCTGGAAATGTCTAATAATGCAAAAACTTGTTGGAAATATTTAAGTTGCAAAACAGATTGTGGAGTATGTACATTCATATTGCACTTTCTGGATGTCGATCACCATTCACCCCAGATATACATTTATCCCTCTACACACACAAATTCAATACAAGCCTTCAACAACATTAGCTGACCTAACGTTTGGAACTTTATTTAAGCAAGTTTGAAACGTTAGGCCAGCTAATTCTATTGATTTGCATATCTCAGGTCAATCCAGTCAGTTAGCAGTTTAATCAATTTTCAAATAGTAAACTCAATACAGGTACATTTTTATCCCAAGTTGTAAAATGTCACTAAAAAGGTAAGCAACATTTTTTGACCGCCTCGATTAAGTAATACTTCTTTCAAATCACTGTCACATTTTTTAAAAAGCAATAAAAAAAAAAAAGGGAATAGACCAGTCCATTATGTCCCACCCCTTCACCTATCGACCAATCACAGCCGCATGCACCACATGCACGTACACGCATGTCCAGACTTTTGTCAGACCGGCGACAGACCGTATCGAATGTGATGTCACTCCGACCTTGATAGCGGCCATGTTGTGCGACACACGTGTACATTTAATACGCGCACGCCTGTCCCATAATATAACGGCCGTCAAGGAGATGGGGTTGTTGCTATGGCGACAAGGGGTATTTGATACCGTTGATCCCTTACAGAAAAACCCTATAATATAAGATCCTACAGGATTTATCCTATAGGATTCCTATACAATTCTTATAGGTTTTTGTAGCACTTCCTATAGATTTTTCCATAGAAATGCTCTAGGATTCCTGTAGGAAATCTAGAGGATTCCTGAAAGGCATTGTAAGGCATTGGTCAATACATCAAGGTGCACGACATTTAATGGATTAGTCTATTGGATTTCAGTATAGGAATGAAAGAGTTACATGGCTAAAATATGTGGCAGTATGCCAGATTCTTTGTTTGTTGACGGTCTCTAAATAGCTACTTAAAGATTTTGGTCCGTAGACCATGTCGTGAGCATCAATCAGCACAGTTACCGTCATCATCAGCACTTATTGTTCATGACCCTGCAGCTATGAGATGTATGACGTCTGTCGAATAAAACAAATAAAACTCCTACGAAATGATTCAGAAATCAGCCTTTTCCACATTCCGCGGTTAACATTCTACGGTTCACTGAAAACAAAAACTGGCCACGTAACTCTTCCGCTACACGGTTGGCCCTGTAAAAGTTCCCGCTGCGGAGAGGGATAAACTGACAACCGACGATCGGCACTTTTACCGGCAGTCCGCACTGGACTTAATTTGAGTCTCCATACGTTTTACCAAACAAATCCAATGAGGACACGGCTTTTTGGTGAGCATAATGCCATGTAAGTTACAATGTCCGAGTTCATGTAGGGAACATATGGTTGAAGTCCAAATTTTTCCAGATCAGTATTATTTGATGATTCTGATCACCATCACGAGAATGCCGGCAACTGACGAGGAAAAGAAATCAACCAAAAATAGCCAGACCTTCTTTTTTTGCCCTTTCCCGACATAGTCTATGAAGCGCTGTATACTCAGTCCTTTCCGAGAGCCTGTGTGAGAAAATCACAGGCTTACTTGGGTGGGACTCGAACCCACGACCCCCTGCTTACTAGTGCAGACATCTCAACCACCTCGACCACCGAGCTTGCCGGGGTCAGCTGACCGATTTACATTATCCCATTTGTACACAAAAAATTAGCTGCTAGGATCCTACGTGCAAAGAAGTCCTCCCCGACTGGTAGAGTATTTGACCGCTGCATTAGAGTCACTTGTAATAAACAAAATGGACTCTTTCGTGCACAAGTCCATGGACCGCTATTATGAAGATATTTCTTGCAAAACAATGCTAATCATCAAACTCATTAAAGGTGAGATTCTCCTCAGGCAGGATATCATCGTCTAAAGAGCACAGCCCTGTCTGGTCTGGTTCCTGAAGTCCAATAAAGCTCTGGGCAAGAAAAAATAATAAATAAATAAAAGACAAGAAAAAAAAAATAGGATCAGTCCACAACTCTGTCACACTCAGACCAGCTTTCCGCTTTTCAGAGTTATGCAATGGTGAAGCTGGATTTTAACATTTCACAGTTAATAAACTCCACTTTCTTGTTTCTTTTTTTTATTCGGCTTTTTGAAGCTTTTTTGGAACCAGACCAGAGAACCAGGCTGCTGCAATTTACAATTTACCTACCGATGAATGGACAACATCACTTGTTGCTGAAAATGTAAAGTCCAGCCAATTTGATTGAACCAAAGTGCTATACTATTAAACTACTAGAACTTTAAACGTAGTATACAACATTTGAAGACTTCAGGCGCAAAAGCCGCTACACGCCAAAACAAAATATTTGATTATCGTATACTAGGCACTGAGAGCTTTCACTTGATATCGTTATCTCATTTTTCATGGAAGTGGCGCGTTTAGCGGCTTTTGCGCCTAAAGTCTTCATTTGTTTTTGCTGTAATTTTCAGATTTGCGGGTTAGTATACAAATAATGAATGTTTATGAGTGTGATGGTAAGAATAATTTCATGAGGTGACAGATGGCATGTTCTATTCCACGAGGCGAAGCCGAGTGGAATAGAACATGCCAAATTATTCTTTCCATCGCACGAATGTGAAACATTCATTATTTGTTTTATACAACGCCTGAATAAATTCTCGTCATCTGATTGGAAACTTGTAAACTGGTGCTTACATAAATGTAAGAAACATGTAGTAACACTGATAGCTGGGGGAAACACTTTCAATGCATTTTATTCAAGTTAAAAACTGTTCAGAATTGTAAAAAACTGTTTCACGGTGAAGTCCGGTATAGCGGATTGCATGCATGGATGTCTTTGTGTACAACGTGCCGTTTTCTTTTCTCAGTCCCGCATAAATCCGGGACAAAAAATTGTCGAGTTCCGAATTAGTTAAAGCTTCAATTGTTGTTCCTGCGCCGTGTCTAGCAAATTCATCTAATCGTTTCACTGCATATTTGATTTGTCTCTTTGTATTTGGAGCGTCAGCATTGCTTACAAGTTCCAATATTTCGTCGTCTGTTTAAGGAGAACAAACCGCGGCAGTTCGGGTAACTCGGCCGCCATGTTGCGTGAATGACAGCGCTGTTGTTGTAGCGCCACCTATAGTGACCGTGAAATTAGAAAAGTTTTTTGGTTCTATCAATGCGCGAGCACCATGTGATAGACCCATGTGATAGAACGTATTGGGCGGGGCGGGTTCGCGTCGTGTGACCGGGTCGAATAATTCAATGCACATTCAATCGACTCTCCACCAATCGGATGGCGGGGATTTATTCAGGTGTCGTATAATAGTTTATAGCAAATACTGTAACACTGACCTGTTTAAAGTTCTGTGTGCATTATAAATGCTGGGAAAAAAAAGGAAAAAAATGCTGTTCTTGTCTGGTTCCCTGACCCTACTTCAGACAAAAAGGAGCAATTTATAGATGTCAGGAAATTATCTGGTCGGGGAACTAGACTAGCCAGTTTGCACCCATTCACAAATGTGTAAGCAATTGCCCCAAACAATTTTGACTAACTAAACTTGGTAAATTCGGGGCAGTATTTGAAGAAAACAAATCAGGTTTTTTTTTCTAACGATGGCCAGCCGACCATTGCTGGAAATTAATACAAAAATCCACTTTTCTTGAAAATGACAGCACACCAGGTGCCATGATTTCACAGGATGCTTGAGACTATTATTTACTATCAAGTAAGGTAATTTATAATAATTCAGTAGTTTTGTTTTTGATGTTTGCAAACATATATTACTTCAAAGTATTCAGTGATTCCTGCAGTGTGCATTCGTGTCTGTTCACAGAGTTGTAATCAAGTCAATCACAAGTCAGATGAAATGACAAATCACAAGTCAATTACAAGTCAGCTCACAAGCTACATGGGATGAACAATGACAAAGAATGCTTTTGTTACATAGTGTGTTTAAATAGCTTGTTACATGGCTTGACACCAGAATTGTGAAGTGACTTGTGAAGTGACTTGTGAAGTGACTTGTGAAGTGGCTTGTGAAGTGACTTGTGAAGTGGCTTGCGATTGGCTTGCGATTGGCTTGCGATTGGCTTGCGATTGGCTTGCGATTGACTTGCGATTGACTTGCGATTGACTTGCGATTGACTTGCGATTGGCTTGCGATTGACTTGCGATTGACTTGCGATTGACTTGCGATTGACTTGCGATTGACTTGCGATTGACTTGCGATTGACTTGCGATTGGCTTGCGATTGACTTGCGATTGACTTGCGATTGACTTGCGATTGACTTGCGATTGACTTGCGATTGACTTGCGATTGACTTGCGATTGACTTGCGATTGGCTTGCGATTGGCTTGCGATTGGCTTGCGATTGGCTTGCGATTGACTTGCGATTGACTTGCGATTGACTTGCGATTGACTTGCGATTGGCTTGCGATTGGCTTGCGATTGGCTTGCGATTGGCTTGCGATTGGCTTGCGATTGGCTTGCGATTGACTTGCGATTGACTTGCGATTGACTTGCGATTGACTTGCGATTGACTTGCGATTGACTTGCGATTGACTTGCGATTGACTTGCGATTGACTTGCGATTGACTTGATTACAACTCTGTCTGTTCACAAACCTATGGAAAGCTCATTATTGATAACGGCTTTTAGATCACTGCATGTATTTACAAATGCGCTTGTACTGATATTCATGCATTAAACAACACAAAGGCACCTTTGGTTAAAGGAAAAGTACGGTTTTCCGAACTGACCTCTTCCATGAGTCTTTCATTGCGATGCAGCTCGTCCTGTTTGACCTTCTCTTCTGGATCCATGGTGTAGGAGTCCCGGTCTGGGATCTCGTAGTCCTCGGGACGCTCGGTCATACAAGCCCGGCAGCCCGGCACGGTGGGCGGGTTGATCAGCGTGCAGCGTGGGCAGTGCCACCCAACCTAGCACAAGAGAAAGCAATTACTTGGCCGTGCTGTCCAAAATATTCGCGGGAAACAAGAGACTGACAAGATGGCATCACTGCAAGATTCCCTCATGAAAAAGCACCATGGTGAAACCATGGTAAATTGTGTAAAATCCACGGTAATTGGCCACTGGCCATGGATTTACCATAACTAACATATAACCATAGTAACTATAGTAATATTATGGTAACAGTACCAAGGTAATGCAACAGTTTTATCATGGTTTTACAATGGATTTACCGTGGTAACCACCATATAGGCCTATCCATGATTACTACGGTAACACCATGGTACTTTTTTCATAAGGGTTGGCACTCGCATCAGCATTTTGGGAGGCAAATTTTCATAATGCTCATTGGCCGCACCACATGGGAATACATTTTTAGCAACATGCACGTGTGTTTTGAACATATGCACCGGCGTAGAATAAGCTGTCGTGTAAAATGGTCGTCTGCAGGGGCTCAATAGGCAATATTTTTCAGTGAATGAGGGCACTAACCAACACCATTTTAGGCAGTACAAAGACAGGGTATACATGTACATCTATTGTGTATCTGCAACCCTTAGAGCACCCAGGTTTTTTTTTTGGGGGGGGGGGACCAGTGAAGTAGACTTAGTATTTAGCAGTGGGCCTTGCGAAAAGAGCAAGGTACCGGTTAATTTTTTTCATAATGACTGCAACCGATCATTCCCCGCATCATATCAACTAATGAAACACATGAAATCATCAGGGTACATGTTCAAGCGGGAGAGGCCCACAGCTGCATCACATCGTCACTGAAGTGGACATTTTATTATTTTTGATAATTATTTTAAGATTAAAAATTGGGGTAGGTGGGTGCGTAAAAAAAAGAATTAAAAATTTAAAAACATTGAGCATTTTAAATAGCCCCTTTGCATTAACCCCTTGAGTACGGTATTTTACGGGAGACGTCGGGGTGCCGCGGCGGTTATGGCAGCCAAGCAAACCGCTACAATGTGTTTGTGCAGTCAAGCGTGACCTATACACAATAATCCATCAATGGATTGAAACTGCACAAACAGCGGCCAATGGTGTCATCCGGCCTGGTGGCACTGTTTAATCTAACAATGGATTGAAACTGCACAAATGGCGGACAATTGCGTCATCCGGCCTGGTGGCACTGGTTTTTTTGCGCACATTTGCGGCATCCGTACGCAAGGGGGTTAAACCCTAACAGTGCTGAATCCATCAATATCAATACGAATTTCCACACACCCTAGGTGGTTAGGGATGAAAGTTGGAAAGCAATTTTATAATAATAATAATAATAATGTGGTGGTTATATAGCGCTTTACACAAATGTCTCAAAGCGCTTCACAATTATTACCCCTGGTCATCAGGCCACGAGATCAGTTCTATGCAGCAATTCGAGATCAGCGCAATCCGTTCTCTACCCTCACAGGTACCCATTTATACTCCTGGGTGGAGAGAGGAAATTGTAGTAAAGTGTCTTGCCCAAGCACACAAGCACCATAATCCTCCGGCGGGGTTCGAACCCACATACCATCGCACGTGAGTCAGACACGGTAACCATTGGACCATGGCGCTCTACAATAAGCCAGTTCGGTATTTGAACTGCGCATGTGCACAATGACATAGTTATCCCGAATGACTCGCGTCCTAACGCGCGCATATGAACGCGCAAGGTGGTTGTGCAAATGGGCGTTTTCGCGAAACATCCTGTGGCATTACATCAGCAATTTTATAACCTTTGATAAGATACTAAACTGGCTTATTTGTACTAGAAAAAAAAAATTCTTGCTGGCATAATGAATTTAGGACCAAGATCTAGCAGGTCTTGCATACTTACATCTTCAGAAGTCGGCTTACTGGGTGCTGCAGGTGGTACAAAGATAATAGAAGGCATGTGTGACATGTCTCTGTGTGACATGTCTCTGTGTGGCATGTCTCTGGGTGCCCTTCTGCTGGGTTTCCTGGGGCCTGGGATTGGAGCGGCCGACTTTGCCTGAGGTTGGACGTTTGCTGGTACCATGGCTGGCATCGCTCGCATAACTGAAAATAAAATATACACATCTTGTTCAATTTAGTGGGGGAGACTAGTTGGCCACATAATTCGGTCTTATTTTTTATCTATTTATTAAAAATAAAAATTTTCCCAAGAATTAAAATAAATAAATAAATAAATACAAATTTCTTTTTCCCTTAATTCTTAACCAAGGATCCCACAAAAGTACATATTGCACTGCAGCTTGAAAGCCTTAAGAAACCTGTAGCACGGGTGAGATTGGCCAAAATCGAAAAACCATGAAATCGACGAAAAATCCACGAGAACCCCAGACCAAGATATAGTTTGTATTTGCCTAAAGGCAGCCCCTTCAAATATTCATTTTTATTGGTCTATATCCACTTTTGCTTGTTCAAGATTTAAGAAAAAGCTAGCCTTTACAACTCAAAGGCGAGATTTTTTTCCAAATAATTTGTTGGGGTCGTGTGGATTTTGTGGCCGGCAATTTTTTGTATTATTTATTTATTCAACTCTTTAACCCTTAAACCTTTCCAAATCTGCCAAAATCCAACACCATGTGTTGAATATTAATGGGTTCAGGACTGTAGCGCCTTGGCACTATTACATTACATGGAGCTATGATGCCCTAATTTGTCTACAAAGAAGGTGCCATAGGTATACTGCACAGTGTTGGATTTTGACAGGTTGAGGACACTTCCTAGTAAAAAAATGCTAGTTAGGGTTCATGGCCCATTCAAACTGGAAATCTTTCACAAGCCGACTGAGCTTGAACCCATTATGTCTGGCAGTTATTAATGATGTGCCAAGCGTAATGCTCACAATAGGCAAACAATGGATTGAATACGCACAAGAATGCGCATAAAGACAACAACCGGCTAGGTGGTATTTTTCAAACTGCAGATAATTATGGCCGTCGTCCGTATCTAATGGGTAAATGAGCTCCACACTCCAAAGTTTGACCTCATGAATATGCTGCTATTTCCATTTATCAGGTGTATGGTAAGGATTGCGCCACCGCAAAGAAAAACAGCGGTATACCGCAATCAGTACCGCATCTGGACAATATGAAATGCTCCCTTATACAACTAAGGCCAAATAAAAAAAAAAACATGTTTAGCGTCCTGCCTTTTTGAAAAATAGGAAGGAGGAGGCCCTTTTTTTTTCTTTTTTTTTTTTCAAAATGGCCGCTCGACACATTTTCCAAGACGTCCGGCCGGGCTATTTTTCAAGATGGCCGCCAGCATACACAAGGTGATGCTAAAGTCTAAAAATACGACTTTTTGTTTTTGGATTTTTTTTTTTTTCGAAAAAGATCAAATATTCTTCATTTTTTTTCGTGTTTTTTCATTAAAAAAAACGAAAAAAAAAACAGGCGGCTTCAAAAAAGGAAGCGGGCGGGGACGCTAAACATGGATTTTCTTTTATTTGGCCTAACCACAAGCAGCTGAACGAGATTGGCTCCAGGGATACTCACACTGCATCTGCTGGGCCATCATGGCATTCCTTCTAATCTCCACCTCCTCCCGCGTGATCCCGGCCTTCTCGGCCGTGATCAGATACAGGAAGACCGGCGTGCTGGAGTTGATGCGACACTCCATCAGCGTCTCCGCGTCCTTGATGATACGCCGACCGATGATCCAGATCTGAACCTCCACCGGGAATTTGTACTGCTGGAAAACCTTTTCAAACAATTCAATAATACTGGAGTTGGCAACTTTCAGAATCATTTGGCGGTGCCTGGAATTGTCTGCAAGGAAACAGGACTATTTTTGGGAGTCAACTTCTCCAAAAAGTGGAATCACATTTCTCACTCTGATACTGGAGTCAAATAGGTGACCCGCTCCAGAAAAACGTGATATAAGTCGCGCTATGCATTTTTGTGTAATGGCCCTTTCAACGTTGAGAGGGTGAATTCTTTTTTTTAATTCATTTTTTACTTTTTGTCTTTAATGACATCTTAAATATCTAAAGTTTCAGGTTTGGTGCACAACAATGTTGATTTCAGAGAATAAAGTGACAAAATAACCTTTTTAGAGTGCATTGTTCCATAGCATTGTATTAGAACAAGCTATTTCAAAGCCTGTTTTCTCTGTTGTGCAATTTGAACTCCATAGAACTCATTAATATGCAAAAACGCCATATCTCCAGAACGGAAAGGGCTTTGGAGCTCTATCATGTACCAAATGAAAGCTTACAGTGCGGGCTTTCCAAACATACATAAAACTCATTTTTTTAATTTTGCGACATAATATACCTTTTTCCAGAGCGGGTCGCATAGAGTCGATTCTTGCATGGAATCGCCCAAGCCTACTTTATCTGTTTCCTCTATACAGTCCTGCTAAAGTCAAGTCTAGGTGTTTAGTGATCCCATCACCGGTACCAACACAAACCAAAGTCTTTACAGTTTGTATGTGAACAAATGCACATGACTCTGAGATTGTCCTTAATAAATGCTGATTAAATGTATATTTGTGTGCATATCAGGGCCCAATTTCATAGCGCTGCTTAACACACGATTTTCTGTTAACGGAACCCTCGCCCATTTCATAGAGACTGTAAGCAGTAAGCACAGCGAAGAGCCCGCTAACTTCGGAAGCAGGATTTGCTTAAATTAGTGATGCAACAATATAAATCTCCATGCACGCGCACGTGTTATAGCACGACTTGGCCATGAAATACGCCAATGCTTAAGCAAATTTTCCTGCTATAGTCAGCACAAATTTTCTGCTTATCGTTAAGCAGCACTATGAAATTGGGCCCAGGTTTTCAAGCAGATCCAAAAGGACAAAAGTAGGACTTTAGAGGATAAAATCAGGATAAAGTAGGACTTTTGCAGGCTTTTAGTTAGTAGCTTTCATTGATACTCGCCTATGTCCACAGTATCACAAGCCTCATTTGGCATGTTCTCTAAGCTCTCGGAAGTAAAGTTGCAGTACTCCTGCACCCAAGCCCTCTGTGTGATTTTCATATGACAATGTCTAACACTGCTATGACACTGTTATTCATGTTTTGGAGTTGTGGGACAAAAAAGTAGGAAAAATAGGAATTTCGAGAAAAAGAGTAGGTAAAGTTGGAATACATGAAAACCTGGCATATGCACACGTCCCCATTTTTAATAGGACCACACATAAGTGTGAATACAAATTCAGTACATTACCATCTTCTTGAGATAGCTAATAGTCATGTTCGGGATCACATCAAACAGTGTTATTTTGGCCCCAGACGACTGGCGATCCTCTACACACACATCCAGGCTATCACAAAAATAAACCAGAAAACATACAGTTACAAAAAAAGAACAAGTTTACAGAAAGCTCCCCTTTTATCAGGGGGTGAGATTTGAGGAGAATGAAAAGTCCATGAAACATTTGATGTGTATGGCATTGCTTTAAAAATGCATAAGAAATCTGCATTTTTCAACCAAAAGATCATTAGTTTTTAAAGTGAACAAAGAAAACTGGCAGGAGCAGGATTCAGACCTGCGACCTCCGGAATACCATACCAGCGTTCTACCAACTGAGCTATCTTGCTCTATGTTGGCAGTTTCTCAAATTGTCAGTATCTTTGTTCGAGGGCCCTGACAATTTGGGAAACCGCCAACATAGCAAGATAGCTCAGTTGGTAGAGCGCCGGTACGGTATTCCGGAGGTCGAAGGTTCGAATCCTGCTCCTGCCAGTTTTCTTTGTTCAATTTGAAAATTATTCAAATTTACCTAGTCAGTTTCCCTTGTGGATTGTTTGACAAAAGATCATTGAAATTATTAAAAAGAAGACTGTTTCAGGTTGCTGAGGTCATTTTGGGAAAGACCAAAAGATCTTCCGGAAATCTTGAAGACGTCTCACAAAAAATCCTGAAATCAGGAAAAATCAGGAGAAATCTCACCCGTTTTATGCTAATTTATGCCCACTAGTGGCTGCAAGAGAGAGTGTGAACCCTTAACCCCTTGCGTATGGATGACGCCATAGGGCGCAAAAAAAAAACAGTGTCACCAGGCCGGATGACGCCACTGGCAGCTGTTTAGTGCAGTTTCAATCCATTGTTGGATTATTGTGTATGTCATGCTTGACTGCACAAACACATTGTAGCGGTTCGATTTGGCTGCCAGAACCACTGCAACACCCGGACGTCTCCCGTAAAATACCGTGCCCAAGGGGTTAACGGGTGATTGGTCTACACTGTAAACATGACCCGGCACCACAAAATAAGTGGAAAGTAGCAGGAGTTCCAAAATGAAATTATGGTCTTGAAAATATGTGGAGTAAATTTGATGTATTGTGTGTTGCTGTAGGTCATTCCTGGGCACTGCTATAACCTTTTGAAGTTGTCAGAGGTCATCCCCACAAAATATTTGGAGATCGAATTCAGTTTTAAAAATTTGGGATATGACCGAACAGGGCTTTTCAAATGTTAAAATGTCAAAATCCCAAAGCTGATTTTTTTGTCTGTGAAAAATTGTTGTTTGTGCTTGTAACTGAGAAATCCATAGTGCGAGTTTTAGCTCATTTCGTGCTGCCAGATCACAAATAACCATAGCATATTTGTTTTACTTTTTGAGTTATTCTGTGGACATTCGTGCCACAGTACAGAGAACACTGGAGCAGAACTGTGTATCAGCAAACTGCATTGTACCTGGTCTGATGTTTATGGTGCTCATTCCATATGAGAGCACCAGATTGTTCCGTTTGGCACAAATTAATGTGGCTAAAGGACTATTGCAGAATATGCTTGGATTTTTCTAAAGGGGTATTGAAAACTAAGTGACAAAAAAAAACATGTTGGAGAAATGAATGGGAGTGAGAGAGGGAGCACATGGTCTACAGCTAATGAGACAAGTGCCTCCCCCCAAAAAATACTACTGTGGTTAGCCATGCTCCTATGGCATTTTGTGCAGTAATTCTTGTCTGTCATGTGGTTGGACAATATTTCACAAACTGCCTTCATGCGATTCTACTGCAATAGGTCAACTTGCCATTCCTCCAGTCTAAACAAACTTATAAAGACCACCATATGTATGTGATGCGATCAAGCAAAATCAGTCAGAACTCGACAATCCTTGTTTTGAGATATGGGCCAAAATATGTTCGAAGTGGAAAAATCTAAATTGACTTTTTTACAAAAACAGAAGGGAAAAACAATCTTCTTTCACATTAAAAAATGACATGTATTATAAATGTTGTAAAAATGACTAGGCATTCATTTTGGGTCAAGTACACACTACTACAATGTAGGCCCCTACTACACAGTTTCTCATAGTGTAGTAAGAGTACTCAAGGCTACAGTTTACTCTTAAAAGTAGTATTCTGTAGCTTTTGGCGACATTAGGGTTAAAAAAGTATTGTAACTTTAAACTTGATTTTCTCAGTTTCTTTCTAAGGTTGTATTCACATGGGGTTTTCACTAATATTGGAGCTTGAAATACGCTACAAATAAATATGTAAAAAATCCCAAAATTGACCAGGGCCTACTTCAGACTTGATTTTGCTGGATCGCATCAGATATAGGGGAGGTGAGTTGGTCTCATCGACAGTGGAAGTTACCCTGCCTGGGTCTATAGGTCTGAAAACTGGGATAATTTCTGTGGAATCTGTTGAAGAATTTAGATCTGGGCCCAAGGAAAACCTCAAGGGTGGTAGGGTTGGAAATTCAAAATCTTGCCAACCCTACCACCTCTGATCGTAACCCTTTACCTAGAGTGGCTTTTAGCCTTGCATTGGGGGGGGGGGGGGGATTTCAATTAACCCTAAGCCCCAGGGTGTTTGAAAAATCATGTTGAAATTGGAGGATTTAGGAATGTTAGGGTTAAGAAAAAAACACAAATTAACCTCTTATATCTGGAGTTATTGATGAGGGGTTGGTATGCCAAGAACGGGCTGTGCAGCCAAGTGTAAAAGCAAACAAAAGGCACCACACTGAATAGAGTGGTACTATTCATCACACTTGGAACCCCCTTCCGTGTGAATGAAAGCTTTGTTTGAAAAAAGCTTCATCTATTCACTACACTGCCATTCAAGAACAATATAGTTGAAACATGAATGGATTGAGTACGCGCAGCAATGCGCGTATAGACGACAACCGGCCAGGTGGTCTTTTTCAAACCTTGGCTGTGTCCGTTGTCCAAATCCAAGAGGTTAAAAACTCACCTAAACTTGCTACGGATTCCCGGTATGTCCCCTATCTCATCAGCGCTGATGCTGAGTTTGGTCTTCTTCTTAGCCAGACCCATTGCTGCCTCGCTTGCCCCGGAGCAGTCACCGCTGGCAATGTACCGCTGCAGGGCATTCATTAAGGAGTCTGTAGGAGACAGATATCAAGTTACAATCGAATGCTGGATATCAAAAATATCATGGGTTAAACAGATAAATCTAGGTCTGTGAAGAGGTCCGGTTTGAGTGTAAAATAAAAGCAATAAGTCAAAAAACCCACATTAATCACTGGTCTGAGAGGTGCACTGGTCTGAGAGATGTGCTTTGTGTTTCCTATTCTTCCTTTAATATCACCCAACCCCATAGACTAAGCACGTATCTTTACGTTCGAGGACCGATTTTAACAAAAGACCAACTCTCGAGGACAAGAAAGATCCTTTTGTATTTTCTTTCTCCTCTTGTCCTCGAACGTAGTACAATACAAGAGCACACAGTCGTGTTTTCCTATACTTCGGAGGACAATTGCCCTGCCCCAAAAAATGCATTATTCCTCAATTCTCAAATCTTTTGCATTTATGTTTCCCCAAAATCCTCCTGTTTCTTAAACACCATTCACCCTCAGTCCTCCAAGTCTACAAATCCTCCTGTTTCTCAAACACCATTGATCAGTCCTCCAAGTCTAAAAATCCTCCTGTTTCTCAAACACCATTCACCCTCAATCCTCTAAAATCCTCCTGTTTATCAAATACCATTCACCCTCAATTCTAAAAAATCCTCCTTTTTTGAAACACCATTCATCCTCTAGCACCTGCTTACAGTTATGCTTGTACTAGTTTTCCGCATGTTCGCGCATTGCATGAAGTTCCAGAAAGATATGGCGGACGGTGTCATCAACTTGAACAGCCAATGATCTATGCAAAGTTTTACACATGGAGATCAGTGTAACTAATCATGTAGGAACGATCAATGCCTTTCCTACGGGTCTACAAACACATTGCACACAATAAACCTATCTGTAGATTTACAACAAACTCAGGAACCAGTGTTGTAAAATGTCAACACAAATTTTCACAGACTAAAGACAATCAAAATATTACTGTACAACAAATTCCAATTCCATGTGAATGTGTCATCAGTGCGTGATATCAGTTCTTGGACAGGGCTACTCTCTTGCACCAACCTATTTCCACCCCTCTTGCTGGTGCTTCAAGCCCACTGCCTTGGCCAACCAGGGGCAGCGTAGAAGCCTTCGTAGCCATGGGTGCCCGTAGTGATACTGTACACAAATATGAACAAAATACTTGTTGGTTAAAGGCAATGTACATGATTGGTCATTGTTGCAATTTTCAGAAATGGGCGGATTTGGGGGTTAGTATGTTATAGGAAATATCATTCCACTGACCTGTTCAAAGTTTTGCACAAAACTTTAAACAGGTCAGTGTTAGGCCCAAAAAAAATAGTTGGTCTCTGGTCAGACCAAAGTTCCGGAATTGATGCGGCGATGCATTTTTGGGGGTGTTTTTTTGCCTTTTTTTTAAAGCTTGGATTGTACAGACAAGGTGGGTACTATTTTGCTTTTTATGTGTCCTCATATGCCTTGGTGTCGTCATCCATCATTTGTCTTAGTGCCCTCCCCATTCCTTGGTGCGGGGCCTAGATGCTCTCCCCATGCCTTGGTATCCTCAATGTGCGTTGGTGCCCTCCCCATACCTTGGTGCCCCTCATTTGCCTAGATGCTCTCCCCATGCCTTGGTATCCTCAATGTGCGTTGGTGCCCTCCCCATACCTTGGTGCCCCTCATTTGCCTACATGTAGGTGCCCTCCTTGTTTGCCTAGGTACCCTAAATGCTTTCCTTCACATTTTCCATACAGCCAAGGCAACTTTGATGACTTGGACTTTGCCTCCAAAATGTTTTAAAAACAAGCCCTGCTACACATTCAGAACAACAGAACCTGTTTTTTTCTTCTTTTTTTAAACATACATTAATTAAAGACTGCCAATAGTCCAAGCCAGCTTTATTTTGTTTGTAAATGTATCTTTTGTATGCTGCATTTATGTTTAGACCATAAAAAGCAATGTGGTTTTATCGCTAGCTGGAACCAGAGCCATTTTAAAAATGACAAACAAGCTTTTAACCCTAACCCTCCAGGGTATTTTGGCTAGAAACCCTGCCAGACGCATCAGATTGCATATTTTGTCACATTGACTTGTGTGCAGAGTGCAGCAAGGTCAAGCTGTCACCACAGATGCACTGTGCTGCGTCTGGCAGGGTTAGGGTTAATATTAATTTTAACATTTATTTACGAGGATGAGCTGCCCATGAACATTTAAGGTGGTGCGGCAATAGCTGTTGTACCTACTGCGGAAAATTTGAAAGAAAAAAAAGTTGACGCGCATGATCAAAATCGACACGCGAGCTGACCAGAGACCGAAAACATATATTTTGTTTGGCCTTACAGTATTTGCTAGCATGCTATCAAATACTAACTCCCAAATCCATTTATTTCTGAAAATGACAAAGCAAATGATAAAGTGGTGGGTAGCAAATGATATACAGGTATACTACCTTTAAATATCACAGATTGTTAAAAAAATCCAATACCTTGATAATTTGGTAAATTATGATCCAGATTAATTTCCACACAATTACACATTTGTTTAAACCAGGTCTATGGCACCCGCGCTGTCGTGCTAGGTGTGCAAACATTTGAGTGATTGCACTCTTATTCAGACCAACATCATATGACCCAATACCTACTAAAACACGGAATAATAGTTTTGCACACGTACAGTTGTGGTTGAATGTTTACATACACTGCAAACAGAAGCTCCGAACAAAATCCATTCGATAACACAGGCCTTAGGATGGACTTTTGAAAGATTTTATTATACAAGATTGGCTGAAAAGTTCATAGGTTGACTCTGAAGGACTAATGCCAGATCAATGAAACTTAGCATGGATTTATTTCAACCCTAATTGCATTGTTTCTTTCCAGGTACATGTAAAGCCGTGTCCGCACTGGACTTTTTTTTGGAAGGTTTTACTGAGACGATGGTAAAATGAAAAATGGTCAAATGTGACCACTGTCCGCACTTGGACTTTCGACACGGGAAAATTTTACCGAGACCGTGGGAGAAGTAACCGAGCTGTCAATATAACGACTCATGAGGGCGCTTTGCGTGACCTTTCTACATTGACGCGATTGACCCAAATCCCCGGCCCAAATCACGCCTGCCTTTTCATTTTTTCCGGCCGATGTGTACACGCAGGCCTACGTCTTTAGCACCAATCAAACTTCCAACTTTTTTATCAATAATAAAATCTACCATGATTGCTACCAAAAGAGGAACAACGCACTGGAATTTGGAAACTTGCCACGTGCACCGCACCGCTGTGAAACAATGTAAAGCGCATGCGTGGTTTCCCTGTGAAGCATGACCTTGCGCTCGGGCCGGATGTACGCTTTCCTGAGCCGCTTTTACCGACTCGCACTGTCCGCACTGGACTTATCGTCTCGGGAAAAGTTACCCGGTCAGTTTTCCTGGGCAGCAGTTGGCCGGTAGAAGTAACCGCTGGACTCAGGAAAAGTAACTGAGAGGAAAACGTCCTAGGCTGTCCGCACTGGACTTAAAATGGGAAAAGTTCCCATCGTCTCGGTAAGTTTTACCAAAATAAGTCCAGTGCGGACAGGGCTTCTTTTTAAGGCTGTATTTGGTGGTTTGTAGACAACTTCGTAAAAATAGACAAAATTTGGCATCAAAACGACCTTGGCCTTCTTTGGAGGGGGTGAGGACGTGTGTTTCCACTGCATGGATTGCCTCTTTGTCTCTGGCTCAAACTGATGGACCCAGCACTCATCCTGGGTTAGGAAACGTTCGATGAAATTAGCTGGATCTGCTTCAAAACGCTCCAAGTTATCCCTTGACATGACCAGCCTGGTACGCTTTTGATCAGGGGTCAGAAGACACGGCACCCACCGAGCAGAAACCTTTAACATTCCAAGTTCTGTACTCAGAATGTTCTCAACTCTCTCACGGGAGATTCCAACATCATGCAATTAGTTATCAAAAGCCTTGAAATAAATGCATTTTAAGTTTCATAGATCTGGCATTACTCTTTCAGTGTCAACCTACGAACTTTTCAGCCGACCCTCGTACTGAGAATTCAAAATAGACAAATTGCAAGAAACAGAATGTCTCCAGAAACAATTGAAAGAATAATTTCAAGCTTGACTGGACAGGTAATACACCGACTACATTTGTGACCTGGCAGCACAAAATGAGTGGAAAGTTGCACTTCGGCTTTCTGAGTTACAAGCCGAAACAGCCATTTTTCACTGAAAAGTCAAATTTGGGATTTTGACATTTTTAAATTTGAAAAGCCGTATTCTACCATATCCCGAAGTTTTAAAACTGAAATGAATCCCGAAATAAAATGTTGGGGTGATTTGTTTTTCGAACGCCAGTTATAGCATGATACAGGTCATTGAGCTTCATTTTCTCAAAACGAGGGGTCGAAAACTGACAGCTTCAAAAGATTACAGCGGGGCCCAGGAGCTACAGCAATTAACACACAATACATCAAATTAAAGCTTGTTGCATATTTTCAGGAAATACCACAAATTCGATTTTCAAATGTTGCTACTTTCCACCCATTTTGAGGTACCAGGTGACAAATTTTAGCCTTTCATGCCACCACCCGAAAACAGAGCCAATGAAAGAGCACTCATCATCATTTGTCAGTGCAATGACCTGAGTTGCCAGGAGGAAGTGGAGCATAGAGTTGATTCCAGGAACAAGACTTGGCGCATTTCCTCATAGGCATTTATTTTTATATTAGCCAATGCAGCCAACTACATGTATACATTCTTGACTCCTGCGGTTATAGACCGGTTCATATTTTACACAGATTTGACAGCGAAGTGCATTTGTTAGGGTAACAATAGGCCTATTGGAATAGTGAGCTGGCCTTTAGAGTAAAGATTTGGAAATATTGCAACCATGCATTAAACTTTTTAAAAAAATGAAACTTTTAAACAAACTACATACAATCATCTGCTTCTTGTTAATACACTCCTATAGTGGAAATGTACAAGCTTTAGCTTGAATTGTTATTGTTTCTATCGTTTTCCGTATCATGGTCTGAAGGATTGCAGATGTTATGTGTAGGTACAAAAATAGAAGGAATGAAAAGTTAGTTTACCCGCCCTCATTAAAGCTCACAGAATTCTGGAAATAAATTGAATAGCAAATGCAGTATGGGGCCATCCATAAAGTACGTACGCACGGAGGGGGGGGAGGGGGGGGTTGTTGACATTGCGTACACCAAGCATACAGGGGGAGGGGGAGGGGGAGGGGGAGGGGGGTCCAAGAGAATGCGTACCGTACGCAAACTGACAATTTGCTTTTAATGAATTGTCATGAAATCAATGTACTATCTAAATATAAATAACTATCAGGACCAGCTTTTTTGCATCGAAAAACAGTTATAACACAGTACCCTTCACCCCCAACCAAAAAAGTAAATTTATCTTTCCCCCGCCAGCCAACTCTGGCCTATTTTTTAGACCGTAACAAAAAGACTACTTTATAAACCAGCAGTGTACACCAGAAACGTACAGGTGTACTTGTATCAATTTCACCCGCGTGCTGTCCAAAATCGCTCATGTACTAGAGGTATAAAACAAAAGAACATGTATATCAACTGCCTCTTGTTCAAACTCATATTTTCGTGAAAAGCGTTATTCACTATCTCAATAAACCACTCATGAAACGTCAAGAGCAAACTATGCAAAAAAAATAGTGTATCAGGATATTGCTTTTTTCCTTTTTTAGTTCATGTCATCATTGACTGCTGTTTTGGTTTAGAATATATCGCTGTTCAATCATTTCCAGGTCCGTTAATAAAAATGTTTGCAATTATTTCTTTCTGTCAACATTTTGTGATTTATTTTAGTCTTTGGATGCGACATGCGTATCATACTACTACAGCAGGTGTACTGTGATGTTTAATGATGCTAGAATAGGGTAGTCTGGGAAGTCAAAAAGAGATGTGGAATGCGTATGCGTGCAGGGGGGAGGGGGGTTGGAGCCACTGCGTATGCCATGCATACAGGGGGGAGGGGGGTAAAAAAAGTCGGCATTTCGTGCGTATGTACTTAATGGACGGCCCCTATTGATACTAAATCCTGAACGCATGCTCTCATGTCTCCCCCCCCCCCCCCCCACCAAAAACAATAAAAAAATATATAAATAATTCAGTTAGTTTACATGCTCCAACTACATGCCATTTGCCATTTTGTTTACAAGGTGAACAAGTGCAAATTTGTACCACAATGGCATTAATTTACAAAATCTGATTGGTTGAGAACCAGTCACATGGCTGATGACACAAGTTCAAGTATCATGCTCCCGGGATGAACGACTAGTGATGCATACAACTCAGACACATCACACATACAACTCCACAATCTCAAAAAAAAAAAAAAACATTGTGGTATAAAACCAGCAATTGTCATCTGTTGTAACTATAGTGCAGTGCCCGTTCAAAATGTGCCTGTTCGAAACAGACAAATTGCTTGGCTTTCGTAAAAAAAGTCACGGGTGTATGTTTCCATGCCACACGCGGACTACAGTTTTGGAAGTGAGTTTCTTGGGAAGGGCTTTTTGGTAACACTGATGCGCATGCGTCTAATTTATTTGCAAATGTGACGCAGTGCGTGGCGGTCTATACTGCCACGTTTGCAGATTTAGGCCCCCGGTTTGCTTGTGTTTTTTTTGCAGTTTTTGTGAGAACCGCTCATCCAAACAACTTCAAAATTGACACTGCATTCTTGGGTCCTGAGCAATACACCTGATGATTTTCAACTTCATACAGTGCCCGGTTCTGGAGATAATCGAATTACACAAAGACACACATACTGATCTGACAGACAGAGATTCCTGGAATTATAGTAAGATAGGTTTCATACATATACTTCAGAAGTACAAATAATGGCAGCCTGCCAAGAATGCAATTTTCTTTGTCTTAAAGGTAGTATACAACATTTGCAAACATCAAAAAACAAAACTACTGTAATTTTCGGAATATAGGCCGCGCGGAGTATAAGCTGCAGCACGCAAAAATCTGCAAATTCAGATTTAAAGTTGCCGTAATATCCGCACCGTCGTATACGCTGCACCACGGCGCTGACAACGTCCAACCACAAAAGTCATCGTGCTGCATGCTGAAGCGCTAGTATATAAATGGTTCCACTCATAGATGTAGAATTAAAAAGACTAGATGGGCAGCGCGTCTATTGAGTGTTCACAAATTTCCCCGTTCTCTCACAGAGAGTGAGAACGTCACTCAATTAAAATAAGTAATCGAATTGAGTTTATTGAAAAACATTTATTCACACATTGCGTCTAACAGATTAAAATTAAAATTAAAATTAATACAGTAAAATAATATTGGCTTCCCAGTTGTCTTTTATTGCTGTGACAAACTGCAGCAGCGCAGTTTGAAACAATTTTTAATGTTGAATAACGTATCATCATAAACCAACAGACGCACCACACGATTTGTGAGGTGTGAACGGTACTTACGGTACATTTGCAAGTCTATTCGGTCCCTCTGGACTGATTTCCGTTATTTCCAACATGTGAGTAGAGCGAACGTAAACGGCAACCAACAAAAACATGACCGCCTGCACCGGAGCGCCGCCTGCACCGGAGCGCCGCCTGCACCGGAGCGCCGCCTGCACCGGAGCGCCGCCTGCACCGGAGCGCAGCCTGCACCGGAGCGCCGCTTGCACCGGAGCGCCGCCTGCACCGGAGCGCCGCCTGCACCGGAGCGCCGCCTGCACCGGAGCGCCGCCTGCACCGGAGCGCCGCCTGCACCGGAGCGCCGCCTGCACCGGAGCGCCGCCTGCACGCATGGCCCGGGCTGAGGCGCGGTTTCTGTGACTGATTTTATTCTTCAAATGTTGCCATATAATAGCCACCCGAAGTATAAGCCGCAAGGACATTTTTCAGCGTGAGAATCAACATATAAGCCGCGGCCTATATTCCGAAAATTACGGTACTGAATTATTACGAAATACCAATGAATATACCAATGAATGTGCTGATAACCCATACTCACGATGACACTAGCATTGCATATTGCATAGGTCTACAATGCATGTTTCCACGCATTTTCATTGATTTTTTGCATGTATTTAAGCAGTCGGTACAAGAGCTTCAGGTACATGTATGAATTATGCAGTTAGCCAAGGAGGGTTAATCAATACTGAAAAATACTGATACCAGTACTGGCTGCAACTCTCAGACGGGGCAGTTGATAATGCTGTCCAGCTATAGGCTTGTCCATTTGAGTGACTTTTGCTGGAAAGATTATAATTATAAATCAACAACTCTTGGAAGACCAACCACAAAACATGTCAGCCCAGGCTAAAAACTACAAAAATCAAATTATATACTGACATACATGTAGTGTTATATATAGAGTACTATTAAACTGTTCCATTACAATATGTAGGTGATGTGCAACTTTTTTTTCTTGCTGAATTTACCCAAAGCCTCTCTAGGTAAGGGGGTTTAATGATCAGTGGTAGGGTTGGCGACATTTTGAATTGCCAGCCCTACCACCTAAGGGCAGATCCAGACGGGGGGGGGGGGGCAAAGGGGACCATGGCAAAAAGGCAGCCACTGCGTACACCCACCAACAAAACTCAGCCCAACATTTTTTTGGCCCCTCCCAAAACAAATTGCAAATAAATTTGTTTTGGCCCCCAAAAATTGTGTTCTGGATCCACCCTAGCTACCACCCTTACGCTTTTCCTGGGCCCTGATCTAAACAGAGGGTAATCCTTCAACAGGTTTCCAATTTTCAGTACAGCTGTGAAGTGTTATGCATTTGACTCAAGAACTATTCTATAACCGACGGCAGTCATTTTGTATGCATCACTTGCTTGCTTACAACGTATCCAGAGCCATCGCGCTTGGCCATGACTGCTGTTAACATTACCCATACTAAATTCCAGATTGCATAAAATTCAAGAATACAAGGTTAACCCCTTGAGTACGGTTTTACGGGAGACGTCGGGCTGTCGCGGTGGTTCTTGCAGCCAAGCGAACCGTTACAATGCGTTTGTGCAGTCAGACGTAACATAAACAATAATCCAACAATGGATTGAAACTGTACAAATGGCGGCAAATGGCGTCATCCGGCCTGGTGCCACTGTTTTTTGACACCATATGGCGTCATCCGTATGCAAGGGGTTAAAGACCTACATACATAGCTTCACATGTACAATGTTTTAAGTTTTTGATAAGTTTGTGCCCAATTTTTTTTTTTTTTTTTTTTTAATTCTTTTTCCATGTCGAATTGTCTGTTACTATCTGTATATGAACGTCCTGTTTAATATTCGTTTACATGTCTCATTCTATTTGTGTGATTTTATAACCTACAATCTGTCAAAGTACATGCAGCTTTTCCGTTTGTCTGCTTCTATAGTCAATTCAGATTGAGCTTTGTCAAGATAAGGTTACAAGGGTCATTCCATGAGGCCGGGACACAGAGTGTAACATTTTACTACATGTACATTTCCAGGATACATACATCTGTACAAGCCATCTAGAAGGAAATGTATCAACTTATTAGTTAAAGATTTGTTCCTGGTATTTGTCTTGGATGTTGGACAGATTTGAGCAAGTATTGTACCATTTGAACATTAGTTTCCTGAGAAGTTTGACATTTCATGAACAAATTATAACTAACTGTGACACTATGTCTCTTTTACATCTTTTTGTCATGTTGCAAGATTTAATGTACAAACCTTCTCTGTACTACATGTAAAATTAACTGCGCCAACCATGGTCTTATGCGAGCCAGGGTTGAATTGCATTGGGTTTTGTGAGCGCAACCTGCCTGGGTCAGCTTAGACTTTTGTCATTGCAAAAGACTTTGGGCAAGTGGCTGCAGCCCTGAGCGGCGCAGCCCTGAGCGGCGCAGCCCTGAGCGGCGCAGCCCTGAGCGGCGCAGCCCTGAGCGGCGCAGCCCTGAGCGGCGCAGCCCTGAGCGGCGCAGCCCTGAGCGGCGCAGCCCTGAGCGGCGCAGCCCTGAGCGGCGCAGCCCTGAGCGGCGCAGCCCTGAGCGGCGCAGCCCTGAGCGGCGCAGCCCTGAGCGGCGCAGCCCTGAGCGGCGCAGCCCTGAGCGGCGCAGCCCTGAGCGGCGCAGCCCTGATGAGCGGCACAGGATTTGCCTAACAAGTGGGTCTGCAACCTGGAGATTCCAGACAGTGTGAAAGGACCTTTGCAAATTCAGTTTGAAGTATGTATGTCATCTCTCATACCTGGCTCCGTGGGTTTTGGTGGTGGTGGTAGTCGTAGAGCAGGCCGACGTGGTTCCATGTCTCGATCATGAAAGTCTGCAAGCATTTGTTTCATATATATTTGCAATTATGTTTTCAAATTTACCTACAGACATGCTACAAACATTTGGACCATTTCCAACATGGGTTGACACTTGTGATTTCAACAAATATGTGAGCTTGACCAGAGATTTTTAAGATTCTTAACCGTGGCCCTGACACATTCAACTCAAAAATATTACCCACCAACTCTGGGTTGAAAAGGAGCAAGCGTGAACAGAGTTGAAGAAAATCTTGCGGTCCGACACAGGTTTTCTGGACAGTGTGAAAGGGTCTCCTGATGAGCAGGACCCACGAGATGGAGCAAATACTTTGCTAAACAGTAAAGTTTTTGCTCATTGATCAACAAACATTACCTGTGATTTAAATAGCTTTTGATTGGTTCCCACCAGATTTCTCAACAGATTTTCCATTTAAAGCATTTACATGTAAATTAGACCAGAAAGGGATTTAAATTGGACACAGATTAACCCTAACCCTCCAGGGCATGTTTGCTAGAACCCTGCCAGACGCATCAGATTGCATACTTTGTCACATTGACTTGTGTGCAGAGTCCAGCAAAGTGGAGCTGTCAGCGTCAGCACAGATGCACTGTGCTGCGTCTGGCAGGGTTAGGGTTTTAAATAAAAAATCATTTACTTTTGCAAAAGTTAATTTGTACAATTCTGGCACAAAATATACAGTACTTGGGGCCAATAACTTCCCTGGAAACAACACAAGGATACATTTAAACATAAATTTGCTGCTTGCATACTCGCTCATACTTCAACAACTTTTTTGGTGACAAATTTAAAGACACAAATTACGGTGCTTGCGATTATCATAAAAACAACAATTTGCAAAGTGGAAAAACAAAATATTCTGAGAGAAATATTCAGTGGAAATTGTTGCACAGCAAACCAGACTTTTAACTGAACAGACAGATTGAAATAGTGGTTTTTAATTAACTGACTTCCAAATGCCAACCACCATGACCACTACCCAGGTTAACAAATTTAATGACTAAGTGCAACAGGACCATCAACTACGGTATTATGCAGGACACAAAATATTCCACCTTTCCATGAAATAGTTGAATTTTACAACCTAGACAGGATGCATTTAGCACGTAAATGCCACTTGACAACACTGAACACTACGTACCTATAACAAGAACTGTGTCAGCCGAGCTTTTCTCAAATAACATCCGTGAAATTGCAACAGTTAGTATGGCATCTTTAAATTTCCATGCAACAGAATGCACACCTTACCTTCAGAACAGAACGGCTGGACACAAACAGTTACATGCACGGATCAGCCTTTACTATAACTGTGACTTGTGAGCTAGCGATAGCTGAGCCAGTGGTTCATTCTTTTCAATCCACACGGGTACGAACGAACAATCTACATATGTACTACCCCCACCATATAATCGACCAGTCCAAGTTCAAGAACTGTCATTCATTGGCTGCTAAATATAGCCCGTATCTAACACCACACATACATACAGCAATCATACACTGTATCATACAATGAGCACATACATAAAAAAAACACTAGCACAAAAGGTTACATTGTATTTGCATACACATGTATGGCCCACCCCACCAACATAAACTTGAGCTTGACATCACAATGTTTCAACTGGTGCACAAATTTCCCGCCCACTTTAGAATCATGTATGCAAACTGCAAAGGTTCGATATATGTTTCTTTAGCACCAATCTGAACAAGTAATAACTAAAAAGTGCATATATTTTGGAATGCGGAAGTTGCCTTATTTATTCAGAAAGTGTCTGTTGAAGAAAATAAATTCCTGTTTGCCAGTACATTTCCAGTGAAAATGATTGGCACCTACGATGCGGTAGAAAGAAATAATAAGGGCCAGTTTAACATTCTATTTATGGCTCAAGAGATTTCATTATTTCAAGCATGTATGCAAACAGAATGGGGAATTCCAGGAACGTTTAATACAATAGGGTACAACATAGAGCAGACACGGACAACAGGTGCGCTCTGCTTTAAAAATATCCTTCCCCAATTGTTCCTTTTCTTTCACTGACCTGTTGCATGTGTGAAAACTTAAATGCGTTGCCCTTAAATGGGAAAAAGCAATTTTTTTGTGTTTAACCATCTATAGGCCTTTTCACACTAGAAAAAATCTCGGGGGCGGCCCCGGGGCGACGCGGGGGTGAGAATGTGCGACGTTTCACACTAGCCATTTTCACCCCGGGGCCACCCCCGAGATTGGTCTCGCCTCAGGACTCACCCCTGCTCCAGGCCAGGGGTGAGATTTTTCAACCCGGGGTGAGACCGATCTCGGGGTTGGCCCCGGGGCGAAATTGCTAGTGTAAAACGTCGCCCTGCTTGCGGGGTTTCGTACAACCCGGGTTGAGAAACAGGTGGCCTCGACAAAAGAATTCCAAAGGTCCTGTCAAAGCACGCGCTATTGTTAATTGTATACCGCTTGACCGAAAGCGCAGCGCCATTATTCTGAAGCACAATATGTGGCTGAGGGACCCCCCCTCTATTGTGTTGGTCATTGTGTTCCCAGAATCTCAGGAATTATTTTCAGCGAGGAGGAAGTTAGGAATTTACTGGCCATCTGGGGGTCGATGAAATACAAACTAGTGTGAAACGCTCATGCCTAACCCCGGGGCGAGCTTGCCCCGGGGTTGGCTGAGGTAGGTTTGCGCGAAACGAGTGTGAAACGACGCGGGGTTGAACTCGGGGGTGAAAATGCCTCTTGTAAACAATACTACATGTCGTGTAAGTCGGGAGGCAAAAAGTAAGATTATTTAAACGTGTGATGGCAAAATGCACGCTTGTGCCATCATACATGTAGCTGTATTTAAAGACAATGATTTTAATAAAACTTGTTCATTTTGTGCAGGAAAAGGTAAGATTTTAAAAACCAACCAAAAAACCCCAGACTTTTGTGACTTTAAGGATCGGTCGCGGAGGGCAACACAACTATTTTTATTTCTGGCCTTAAAACAGAAACAACATCCCTCCAAGGACAACATTGTATTCCTTTGGAGTAAAAGACTTGTTACAAGCATGGACAGTAAACAACATTTACGACAGACTATTGACAAGTATCATGTAACAAGTTCAAATGTAATGCAAACATAGCTTAAAGATATGGTGCGATGAATACAGGCGGGGGTTATGGTTAGGAACAAGGAAGTACGTGTACATTACAAGAGTAGTTGAACAAGATCACATAAATGTAGAATGTGTATGTTGGGGGAAATCGGTAGATTGTTCATACAACCATGGAGGAAGTGGCACAAGTATCACTCGATCATGCAAACATCAGTCAATCGTGCAAGCACCAGCCAATTGAGCAGTGCAGACTTCGCGTGATCTACCGATCAGGCAGTTTTGCCACCGTACTCAATTGCTCTGCAAAAGTGAGCTCGGCAGATTGTGCGGGAACAGGTTAGCATGATCGGTTAACTGCAAAGGCCAGATTCGCAATTAGCCAATCAAGTAGGCAGATGGCGCGATAGACGTCCGATCATGCAGTAATGCGATTGCGCGATTGCTCAATTGCATAAGTTCTCTGCACGGTCGGTAGATGGTGCAAACTCTACCGTGCACAATCGCACAGATCCACCAATCGTGCCCAACATGTAGCTGAGGAATATGGCATCATTAATAGATGAATCATTTCACAGTAATCTGTGTCACGGTTTTCACTTGCCAAATCATTCATTTTAGAAGAATTGTCATCTGCAACCTGATACTCAAACTTCACACGCACTTATCTGGAGAGCACAGGAAAGTCAATCTACAAGCCACACATACTGCAATGCATGTTCTAAAAATTTGCTCTTTTTAAAGCACGGCACATTACTATCGTGGCCCTGAAGGGATATGACACATGATACACATCGCAGATTTCTGCGCAGATATTTGCAATGTCGCACATTTGATCGCACATTTCTGCGCAGATATATTGCGATGTTGCACATTTTATCACACATTTTTTCGCAGATTTCTGCGCAAATATTTGCAATGTCGCACATTTTATTGCACACTTCTTTGTAGATTTCTTTGCAGATATTTGCGATGTCGTGCATTTTATCATAAATTTTTTGCAGATTTCAGCTGTGGATTCAGTCCCCCCACTTTCCCCCTATAGAAAGCCCTGGCTACGCCACTGCGGCTATGGCAGTGTCCCCCTAATAATTTTCCCACTGTCATATACATTTTATGGGCTATTTACTTTTACATGCACCAAAATACACAAAGATCAGCACACATTTTCAAAATTTTCCCAGGATACACGAGTGACACTGAGTACAAAATGCTTACATGTGGTAACAATTGTTGTTGGTCGTGTGCTTTTTCCTCCGTCCCCACCCCCCCCCCCCCAACCTCGATGAGAAATCACCGCCACTGGTCATATACAATGTCATCCGCAATTTGCCAGCCACTGTCAGTCTGATAAAAGTAAACACAACTCACCTCTCGATGCCAGTTCTTCCGTAGCATTCTTGAGAATGAGGAAAAAGTGGTCCTGGTCTCTCGGGAGGCCGAACTGCAAGCAAAATTTTACATTGGGAGCGCGATCCGCCCGCAGGTTCACCTGCAGTAAAGTCTCGGACAGCTTCTTGATGGAGCTGACGTTTCTGATGCTCGTAAAAACCAAGGGCTGCAAGAGTAAATGAATTGGGAAAACATTAAAGGCGCAATCCCTCGATGCTAAAAAAAACATACCGCAGTGCCATCCCTTTTTTTTTCTTTCTCATGATTTGTCAACATTAAGTTTGAAGGTATGATACAGCCTTGGCTATTATCAAAAACCAAATCGATTAGTTTGAAAGCCCACTGTTCATAAAGACTGTGCCAACAATACCAATCCTCCTGAGAAATATTTCTGTCTGAAATTCTGTTATCTTAAAAGAAAATTGCATCTCAAGACCTCCACATTTGAAATAAGCCTGACATGAAATGTGCACAAAGTCACGGTTAAAACAGAATTTCATTTTTTTGACTCATCAGTTGATGGATTGAGCTCAAACTTTCACATGTTTGCAATTACATGTTTATGTTAAATCTCACAAAGTATGAACACTGCCTGCAACTGCACGTCCGTGCATGTTGTCAGCCCTGCTAATGCTATATCATACCTTTAACCCCTGTGTATAATCTGTACAGCGATATGCGGAAGTGCATGTAAAGGAAGATCAGAGTTTCACATTCTTGACCCCGGTTTGAATGACGATCATGTATCAAGAATTACATATGTCACCTGTCGAGGTGGTATTGATTGTTTGTTTGAATGAGTTACGAGGAGGCCTAGCTTTCACTTTAGAGGGACACATTGCCTTGGATAAATTCATAGAAATTTTAGGACGAACTTTAAAACCCTCCTACTCTTAAGGCAATTTATAAGAAAGTTTATTCACCATACAAAACCATACAGTGAGTCACTGAGTGTACATGTACGTCTGAGTGCACATAGCTCCCCTTGGCTGCGTTGAGGCTGCACTATGTATGGTGCCAGTCAATGCCCTGGTTGTTTCCACGGTAAATATTACACATTATTTTGGAACTTTTACACTCAGACGTTGGAAATATGATTGGGGATTCAGGGTAATACGTGTCTTTTAACTCCTTGTCTCCGGCTGTTATTGATGAGGTGCTGGTATGCCAGGATCGGGGCTGTGCAGCCAAGTGTAAACAATAGGCACCATACTGAATAGAGTGGTCCTATTCATTGCACTTGGAGCCCCCCTTCAAAAGCTCCATCATGTTACACTCCCATTCAAGAACAACTATGTAGTTGAAACATGAATGGATTGAGTATGCGCAGGAATGTGCCTTTTGACATCAACCGGCCAGGTGGATTTTTTCAAACCGTGGCTATGGCCATCATCCGTATTCAAGAGGTTAACGGAAAAAGAAAAAGCAACAATTTATAGAGTCCAGGAAGCTTGTTTTTAAGCTTCTTGACATGTTCCTGCAACAGCTTCACATTGTAATTAATAGTAATAATACATGTGTATCAGTCGATGGGAAGTTGTGCACTCATGGTACATGTATCAATTACTCTAGAACAACTAAATTCATTCTACAACATGTACTTCCGTTCTTGTAACCGAGCCACACATTTCCTCCATGATAGAATGTAGCATCACATGATCACAAGTTAAATATTAACCCAAAGTTACAGTCCTGAATCCTAAAATTTCAATACGTTTCACACCCCACCTAGGGAGTTAGGGTTAAAGGTTTCTATTACATATTGCTGGCTATTTTCACACGTGCCAAAAAACTAGACAACCAATTGCTGTACCACACAACACTCCACAAACTACGATGCAATAGACCAATTACAGTACAACGTCCAAGTCCAAGTACGGTATAACGTCACTATAACGAACACTGCAATACCGAACATTTGGCTACCTATATAATAAACATCACCTTTGGCTCCCAACGAACGACCACTGTCATGAACATTTTTTGTGGATCTCATGATGTTCGTTATAGTGGCGTTCTACTGCAAATCATCAATAAAAGGCAGATGCAATGCAGATTTCAAAGATCAGGGAAATTAAATATGATGATGGGGTTGACCGTGATGATGAAAATGATAACGTGCACATGAATAAGGAGGATGGTGCAGGAGGGTTTTGTGATGCCCGATGATAGCAGGAGCACTGATGAAAATTTGGGATACACTATGAAGCTAGTGAAATTCTCACCATTTTATCAAGAGAGTAATGATCATTTCAGATGAAGATGATAATGACACTGATGAGGTGATGGTACGAAAACGTCAAAGGTTATCATGAGAATGTTGATGATACTGATGATTTACGTTAACCCATTGAACCCGGTTGACGTGTATAGCCACGATTTGAACATTGACACTCTGGGCGGTTATAGCCGCATTTTCTGCATTTTTAATCCTTTGTTACCTCAATGTGTGCATTACACTTGGCTGCACATTCTCTTGTGTTTGTTTCACTTGGCAGCACAAGCCAGCCTGGCATCCCATTATAAATACCCGGGATCAAGGAGTAAACAAACCTACATGCACATATACTAAATGGAAAGATTAATTATGACACCGTACTTAAGGTCCCCAAACTTTCCAAGCTTATTAATAAATCCGACATCTACACTGCACATAGCGTTTGTTTACAGACTCACATTATTGCTATTAGCTGGGCAGCCTTGGCCTCAATCACCCTTTGAGCTAGCTAGTGCTTGATGAACCCTACGACACAGGTTCAAATCGCACAATAGGCATTCCTGGCAAGGACGCGTGCACGTGTACATGTAGCTTGGACTTGACCTACGCTTAACCTACAATGTATTAAACAATGTGATGTCAATGTTTAACGTGGCTATTAAAAAAAATACATATAGTTCAAAGTGTTGTACTCACATCCGAAAATGTCTGCGAATCAGTTGAAATTCTCAGCATAAAGTCATTTTCACTCTGTATGATTTGGAACTTTGCCGCTGTAAAGGGATTGGTCCATTTACCAAACGTGTCATCAAAAGCATCAGAAAACGATCCTTTCAATACAAGAAGAATTTCTTCTCTGGTGGAAGTGAACATTTTAAAGGAATCGGTTGACGGGTAAATGAGTTTTTCCTTTTTGCAGTCAGTCAGATGATATTCTCATTACTTGCCATCATCACCAAGAACCTAAAAAAAAAAACAGAGAAGTTTGGAAAAGTGTGACTCCTTTTTCAAAATCTTTCCTTATTTCTTGTACTTAGCCTAAATTTAAATCAAGAAATGAAAACCCAAAAATTTAGGAACAAAAAAACTAAACATTTTACTTTCTGAGAACTAAAATGTTATAAATGCAATCTTATGAGCTAACTCAATTTTTCTTTATTTGTTCTTCTTTCATTTCAATTCGACTCTGGAAGCCTCCTCTTAAAAGAAATGTGATACCCCAAATATAACTAAGTAAATTGCCAACTGGCACACATATTTGACTCTTGCCAAGTCTTGGCAACCAAAGAATTAAGTTATCACATACATCTACATGTATTCTCAAAACAGAGCATGCATTATACAAAGAATAAAGTTGGCATTCTGCCAAATGGTGTATTCTCACTGTCGGCATGACGTCGCATCTTCCCCTTCATCCTATTAATTACACGGCGCCCGATGTTTTTGTTTTCCCCTTCGCGCTGCATAGCAACCCACTGATCTCTGTAGAAAGGTCAAGCGAAGTTCCCGGATGTCCGACCGAGTGAGAATACACCTATTTGATCCACTGCCAACTGGGCGCCAAATAATAAACTTGGCAAACTTGGCACTCTGCCAAATGGGTGCATGCACCTATTAAATGCTTTGCTTACTGGGTGCCAACAGACAAACTTGGCACTCTGCCAACTGGGTACAAGTGTCGGATCTTTTCTGTGACAGCAGTCCGGTGCCAAGGCAAACTTGGCCTATTTCTGTTTAATTTCTGTTTAATTTATGTGCCCAATGGTAATTTGGCCTTTACTTCCAACAGTAACCAGGACAAAAAAACCCAAGGTCATCAACATCATGTAAGTTGAGGTAACAGAGGCGCTATAGTAGGCTAGGCATCAAACTGATGAGGGGCAAAAATGATGACAACAGCAACTTCAATGTTTATCTCCACAGTAAAAAGCTCACAAAGGATAACTCATCATCCAGCAGATGTTGAATTAGCATGCTGCTTTCCAGTTTGTCCAAATTCAGACTGAAACTGTTCTTTTAAGATGATGAAAATATTCTCATGATTCCTCAGAGCATGGAGGACACCCAAAGTATAGGTTAAACCAAACCTTCTCTCCTCATGCAGCATTCAATTTTAAAGATTGATTTCACCTCCACGTACTGAAGTCTGTGTAAAAAACGCTTTGGCACAAAGGCTCTCTGGAAACACTTGGGTCAGTTTCTTGAGATCCAATAGTTCCAATGAAGATCAAATTTCAGAAGTCACCATTGGCAATCCCACCCACGCAAATGAGTGAAAATGAAACATCATTTTTTGTTCAGTTCTATTTCTATCACTTCCAATGCAATTCTTCCTGACAACCGTTATTCAGCTTATTACATTCGGTGCTCATGACAAGCAGTACACAGTCTTCGCAGAAGCAGGGCAGAGTTCAGAAGTTGCAACACAGTGCAGTTTAATCATGGTAATGAGTCAATGAGTCAATGCATAAAAATAAAGTTGACAATGGTTGAACTTGAAGGAAGAATAGATGATACACTATACTACAGCATAATAAAAAAGTTCTTTCAAGCACCATCATGAAGAGTTACAATTATTAGTATGTTAAGTTCTGGCAAATGCTGTGCATGATGCCTACAGTATGATTGTCATGCATAACGTTATATATTTAAATTAAGGCACAGGGTAAATTGGTACATCCCCCACCCCGATTTCACAATCACAGTTTTCTACGCCAGGGATTCCCCGCCCCCGCCCGATGACGATTGTGCAATTACATACTCTCGCCGTTTCTCGCGCGCGCGCAACAAATTCGAGATTTGGATGTCGTAAAGCAGAGCCTTAAAATAATATTAATAATAATAATAATAATAATAATAATAATGCATCTAAATTAATGCCAAAAGATGCAGAATTAGGGTGAAAGTATTTTAAATTTTAGCATATATAATGTGATTTAATTGAATCAAATTCAAAACTGTTATTTTGCCAACAATTTTCTATTTTATTCTCGAAAACAGCTAGACTGGTTCCCGGTCCCTACATTGTCCTTCGGATTTCAAAAGTATTATATACATATGCGGACCGGGAACCAGTCTAGAAAACAGCTAGCTAGCTTGAGGTCTCTCGCCTGGTATCCTGCTTATGTATGCAGTTAGCTATATAACTAGCTGCAGGTTGCAGATAACCAGTTAAATCGTTAATTCAGGAAATTCTCAATGTTTAGATCGGACCGACCGGAAAATCTAGTGCGGTAGTGAGTAGAAAGTGGCTAGAATTCACATTTCTTCGCTTTCTGTTGTGCTAATAAGTACGGTAGGATTTATCTGCAAATTACACTGTAACTGCAGATCTCAGATTTGGTGGACCGAGTGGATTTTTAAGTTGGGTAAATCAGCCGTTTTTATTCGATCAGTTTTGGTTTTGAAGTCGAACTGTCACTGCGCCATTTCTTTTCAATGGAGGGTTTGTTGATTGTTGACACACGACGAAACTCGACGTCAAGCGCTAATTCTTGCTTCGATTTTCCACCTTCGTCACCGTCGAACTGTTTCCATCACCCCGTATTTGTTATCCGACATACAAACAGTCATTGGTGTTGGAGTAGTGGACGTTGCTGAGCTGAGTAAAAAAATAATCAAGCTTTTTTTAACATTTGTGGAGCCAAAAGTGCAAGGCCATTGACTCAATAGGTCGATATTCGACAGTAGGCCCTACTACTAGCAATAATCAGCCTGGTGCAAAAATGAAGCTTTTGGAAAACCCCAACCTGGACGCAATTGGTAATGCTCTTACCATTGAGACTGGGGACTGCAAAATTTCAGGGAGGTAATTTTTCTTCATTTCTTTTTAATTCATTTTTGCCATGTTTGTTTCTATTCATGTTAGTCCGGGCATAGACCCGCAAACGTGGCGGTATACACCGCCACGCTCTGTTGCATTGCAAAAACACTCTATTGGTCGATAAAACTTAAAAGACTCCTTGTCCATTGACAGGAAGATTTGTTATCGTTTTCCTGTTCAGTACTTACACATGGATTGCTCTTTTACACCAAATTCCGCAAGCATAACGTTATCACCTGTCATTCCCCAGAAATTCGATGAAAAAAAGGTGTATTCCTATACAAACATATGGCTTTCGGTTCGCGAGCGATGCCGGGATTGCCTGCAGATCTTCGCACAGTGCCCCGAATCCTTCCCGTATAAATTGCGATACTGTACTATGGCTGGAGAGACGTTACCATCCAGCAGGGACCAGACTTTTTGTTGCGCACAGTGACGTCGGGGTCAATCGCTTCATTCGGTGCATGTGCACAGGATTCCACAGGTTGACGACTGTTTTATGCTGCTTAAAGCCAGATAAGTTACGGCTCAATACTAGCCACTAGTAGAGACAGTGAAAATCTGCGATCGCGGAATCACGGACGGAATCGTGGAAGCAAGTGTCAAAAACGGAATTAAAGATTTTGAACGAAAAAAAACGGAAAACGCATTTCAAAATAAGATTAAATGAGAATCATATTAAATTCAATTGAATATTATAAAAATGTACTGAGAAGCTTTTTTAATAACAGAAGAATCACGTTAAAATGACGAAGCAGGCCAAATGGGGACGCTTTCAGGTTACCTATTTTTAATACGTACCGTTTACTCATCGGGGATGTAATTCTATTCAAAAGGCTTCAAATTCCAGAAAAACAGAAAAAAAACAATTTACAAAATTGCAAAACAAAAAATGCAAAATTTTTGAACGGATTTTCACTGTCTCTACACTAGCGAAGATCTGCCGGCAATCCCGGCATCGCTGGCGAACCAAAAAGGCCATATGTTTGTATAGGAATCCACCTTTTCTTCATTGAATTTCTGGGGAATGACAGGTGCTATGCTTGCGGAATTTGGTGTAAAAGAGCATGTGTAAGTACTGAACAGGAAAACGATAACAAATCTTCCCGTCAATGGACATGGAGTCTTTTATCGACCAATAGAGTGTTTTTGCAATGCAACAGAGCGTGGCGGTGTATACCGCCACGTTTGCGGGTCTAGTCCGGGCATTGACCCCGAGGTAGCAAATTAACACTGACGGTCAAGTTTTGGATTTGTTAACTGATGTCATACAAGGCCATTGTAAAATGTATTTATGCACATTTAGGTTAAGGTATATAAACAACATGAACAAAATGTAATTTTCAGAGCAATTGCTTTTTATCTAAAGTAAGCGTGTGATGTTTAAATGAAAAATATCAAAATGTATTTGGGTCTTTCCACATTAACGGTTACAAAAGTGTGACATTTAGAGGGAACTAGGGACAGGAGTCGATACATAAAGTAATTTGCCATGTTTCCCCTCTTTCTACATCCAATATTCTAGTATATTGCCCACGAAAACATTTGATAAATTTCTGAGGTTTGGAGGAATTACAGAGGATTATCCTCAAGATTTAATATTCATAACATGGACAGACATTTCATTTTAAAGTGTTGGGAAGTAGTAATGGAATCATGAATTATCCCAAATTTTGTTCCTAATGTAAAGCTATCCATTGAGGGATTGCCACTGGCCAATCTTAGATTAAACCTCAAGGTATTTTTAAACTACAGGGTGTACATCTTCAAGACTTCATGTTCATAACAGGGACAGACATTTGTCACAAAATTCTGTCCATGTTATGAACGTATTCAAGTCGCATCGTAATTTCATAAATACTAAATAGGTTGCTTTAACCCTAACCCCTTGGGTAACTTGACTAGAAAGTATCCTGAATCCGCCAAAATCCATCTATTTTGTCATGCACAAAAAGTTGTTTTTGGTGACTGCTCAATATGGAGGTATCCTGAATCCATCACAGGCCTCGCCCTTAAGCTTTTTTTTAACTAGCCCACCGGGCAAGTTAACTGGGTTTTTTACTAGCCCGCAGAAATTTTTACTAGCCCACATTTAATGGACACATTGTAACATCTCATTAATGATAACTCCCTATGTGTCGGAAATATTGTATTAAAATTTGAGGATTCAACAGTTATACGTGATTTTGCAATCTTGTGGTTGTCCGACTGATCATGTGACTTAACAGAATCTATTCGGAAATTGTCTGTGCCATAGTAGAAAAGGTTCTGTTTCCTTCCACTGCCTCCAGCCATTTTCATTTCGCGGCACACACCTCAAAACATTGTTTGTCCATCGTAGCTTAGCCAGCTGAAGTCCCGCTCCCAGTCTTGTCTGTAGACACGTTGTCTTTTGTTTTTGTCGTAGTTTGTATCATATTCTCTTTTGCTTCCTTTTTTGGAAGGATCAGACACATTTAGATATCGCCACATGACTGAAAACTTTCTACCAACAACGTACGTACACGGCCGGCTGTCATCGATCAAAGGCCCACGCACGAATTACCACACGCATGAACTTTCTTTCATTCACAGTACAGTACACTGCACTGCATGCATGCATGCTTGCAAAAGCTAGCGCGAATATTGCTGAGGTAAAGGACCAATGCGTATGCTCAGTATGTACATTGTACGTGGAATTCCCCGAATGGGCCATTTATCAAAGCTGGCTTCAGTTCGGGTCACTCGTGACATCGCGCAATGAATGGCATGTGTATGTGTGTGTGTACGTACGTACGTATAGCCGAAGTTACAACAAGCATGCATGGTGCGGTGGCGCGGCACAAGTATACTGATTGCATGAGAACCCGCAGCGCTGTACAAGTAGTCATTAAATAAAACAAGAACATTCACCCAAACTTCACAAGGACTTCCGTGTTATTCATCTCAAGCAAAAGTGACAATTTTAAACAGGTAGGTATATATTTTTTTGACTAGCCCGCCGGGCAAGTTGAAGAGTGCTTCTGACTAGCCCGGAGCAGTTTTTACTAGACATTGTACGCCGGGCTAGTGCTAAGGTCGAGGCCTGCATCAAAATCCTGCAGTAACGCTAGGCTTACAATCCTCAATCCATCAAAATCCCCCAGGTTTCAATATGGAGGTACCCTGAATCCGCCGAAATCCTTCAAAACAGGGGAAGGATTTTGATGGATTTATGAACGTTAGGGTTAATGTTGAGTGATAACAATTCTACATTGAACAATTAATATAAATGGAACAAGGGCTGGATTAATTATAACAAGAATATACCTGTATGATTCAAGAATGTCTGTCCATGTTATGAACATTTATCCTTCATTTCATTTTAGAGATTTCCTAATAATTTTCTACATATCCAGTGCATCAGCCTATTTATTTTTCATTGCAATCACGAATGATACAGGAATGTCCAGAAAACAAAAATTAGCAAAAAACCTGATTGAAATCCACCTCCCATGTCTCACCCACAAAGTTTTCAGTTGTAACCGTTAGTGTGGACAGACCCATTTATACATTTTCCCAAATATTAAAAAAGAACCAAGATTTTTAAAACAGGACCTTGTAATTTTGGGGATTTCAACATCCATGAACCTCATCCAAAGCCTTTGATTTGCTTAAAACACCAACCTTAACACTTAACCTGGCTCCACCTGAATTATGTTTTGCTTAGATTGCTGGGTTTGAGTAAAGCTTTTTTGTTCGTTTCTGTGCATGTGTTTTCCAGATGTTTTGCCAGGAGAATAAATTTGGGGTTTCTTTTTCCGTGCGCACATGAAGGCCTGAAATTAATGTGACTGTTAATTAAAGAGTCTTATTAATGTTATGGGCGATGTGTTCGCTGCCCCGATTAATTTCCCCTGTTAAAAATCATGAGGTAATGATCAAGGTCAGTAATTTACTCACTGTTGAGTTGCTAACTGCTAAATATAATTCATAAATACCTAAGACAGTTTACTCGTTCCTATTGGTCGAGCGCCCATCACGTGGGTGGTTTTAAACGGCCGATAAAATACCAACTGGTACTTGTATTAAACACTTTTTCCAGTGTCACATGAAATTTAGAGTCCCACGAATTGGTCCATTTTATTGGTTGAACACTCGAGCAACCAGTCACTCTCCCAGTAACACAAGCGCAATACTACTGATGCGTTCGTATTTAGAGTCCATAATTTCTTCATTTTAAATCCATTATTGGTGTATTGTGTACGTTATGTTTGGCTGCACAAGCCTCTTGTTTCCATTTTGCTTGGCTGCACCTACCTGGCGCCCCATGTAACACCCGGTGGCAAGGGGGTTAACAACTTGAATATAGACTAACCCTAACCCTGCCAGACGCAGCACAGTGCATCTGTAGTGACAGCTTGACCTTGCTGCACTCTGCACAAAAGTCAATGTGACAAAGTATGCAATCTGATGCGTCTGGCAGGGTTTCTAGCCAAAATGAGGGTTAGGGCTAATGTAGATACAAAACGTTAAACTGGCACAATATTACTAAAATGTAGTCTTTACAGGTACAATGCATGTGTTAATGAAAAGGTTAATTTGCACACACAAAAAAAGCACATTTCCTGTCTTTAACTAAATGCTTGAAATTGCTGATTTTTTTGGGTGGGGTGTGATTTGATTCCCAGGTTGGAGAGCTACTCTTGCAAGATGGCAGGCAACGACAAACGCCTGTTCAAGATGCTGAGCCAGGAGAACGGCCACACCCCTGATGACTTACAGGCACTCTCACCACCCCAGACACAGGGCCAGTTGTCTCTCAGTCCCCAGGCGGGAGTGTATGGTACCAGCTCTGGCGAGGAGTCTCAAGGACCGCTCTGTCACACTTGCAGCCGCAAGATGATCTTCTACCTCATCTCCACCCTGAATGCTTCTTTTCAGCCAGATTATGATTTCAGGTATGGTGGCTGTATGCTGTGCAGTGATAGTGCATGCTAGGGTATCTGCAGTTCTCCACCTCTTTAACTCTCCTATGGTTTGACCTTTCCAAACCTTTCAAAATCTGCTTACTGGCAAGATGGCGAAAAAATAATTATGAACCTTTTAAAACACTCCAGAATTTGTTGCTACTGCACTTTGAAAGGTATTGAAACGTAAAAAATTGGACTATGGTATACCCCTATAATAAAGGTATGGGAAGTCTATCAGAAAATGGCCAGACCCTCCAAAACGTTTTGAAAGGAATTGAAAGGTGGAGCTATTGCTCAACCAAATATCAGTACAGTTGCTATGCATAAATGGTTGGACCTTTCAAAACCTTTTGAAATGTTTTGAAAAGTAGAGTTACTCCCCAGTACATTTGCCAGTATAATTTCCCCCTTGATATACCTAACACCAGATTGTTCAGATAGTTGTTTCACCTTTCGAAACCTTTCACAGGTCCCTTTTATCAGACAGTTGTCTCACCTTTCAAAACCCTTCAGACGAGCAAACTTGAAAGGTTTTGAAAGGTCTGACAATTCTATGGCGACTGCACGGTACATAGGAGGGATAAGGCAACCATACATCCTGTCGTGGAAAACTACAGCCACATCAGGGTTGATGCTCTGGCTTGCTATTTGTCCCTCTTTGATAAGATTCAGCGGCGTGTTTGAAATCTGATTGGTCAGGACCTGGCGTCTTTCCTAGAACCCCCTCGTGTCCGACGCTCTGCTCTCAATGAGAGCCTCTTTTATCGATACTATCGTGGAAGGTGTTCCAGTGGCCTTTCATCATTAGTTCCCCCTGTCCAAACTCTTCTCGCCTGGCTGTCTTATCACATCCCTTCACTGTTGTTCCAAAGGCTAGTACTGTGAAATACTCTTCAAATTACAAAAAACACTTGTGTTGTTAGTATGTAATTGTTTTACTGGAGCTACTCTGTGAAAGATTAGCTCAGATAAAAAATAAAGACCAGCTATTATCAAATTAAAGTCAAAATGTGAAAACTGCTGCTAACTGACTGGATTGACCCGAAATATACAAGTCAACAAAATTAGATGGCCTAACATTTCGAACTTCATCAAGTTTTTTTCTCTTAACCCTAACCCTCCAGGGTATCTTGGCTAGAAACCCTGCCAGACGCATCAGATTGCATACTTTGTCACATTGACTTGTGTGCAGATTGCAGCAAGGTCAAGCTGTCACCACAGATGCACTGTGCTGCATCTGGCAGGGTTAGGGTTAAGCAAGTTCTTTGAGAAAGAACTTGCTCAAGTTCGAAAAACATAGGCCAGCTAATTTTGTCGATTATTTAAGTCAAAAGAATGACCAAAATGACCTCCATTTTATACTCCTAGAAATGAATTTATGTGAATTATTTTGTCATTAAAACAGCGATGCCAAGAGTCACGAGTTTAGCAGGGAGCCTAGTGTGGATTGGACAATCAGCGCCGTGGACAGTAACATGTTCTCCGCGGCTGGTGATGCATACGCTACACAGATTCGCCCCAAACTCTGGGCCGCTATCAATGAAGAGATATCTCCTAATGAGTGTGAAATTTACAGGTAGGTACTCGGGTCAAGCAATATTAAGTTATTGGAGGAGTAATTTATTATCTGTTAAAGGTAGTGTACATGATTGGTCATTGCTGCAATTTTCAGAAATGGGCGGATTTGGGGGTTAGTTTTTTATAGGAAATATCGTTTCACTGACCTGTTCAGTGACCTGACGTCTTGGATGGTGAAAAAAACAAGAGAAAAACGGCATTCGTTTTTAACAGTCGGGCGGCAATTAACTGGATTTGTTATAGCGCCCTCTTGAAAAAAAACCAACCAAATTTTTGTAAACGGGATCATTTTCAATTGGTCAGATAACTACGCGAGCTGACTGGTTACAACCCGTCGCTTCGGTACACTACGCGACACACACTTGTACTATAAATTTAACCTTGCGCCCGTTTTCGGATTATTAACCGATTTTAGACGCAACGCGGACTAACTACATTTGGTCAATAGAGGCAGCATTTTTAAAAATCCGTTATTTTTTCTAACGATTGTTATGTGGAACAATCGTTGGAAAACGATATATAGATTTCCACTTTTCTTGAAAACGACAGCACACGAGGTGCCATCATTTCACAGGATGATTGAGATTGCTATTAACTTAACCGTCTAGTATGGTATTTCGTAATAATTCAGTAAAAAATATTTTGGAGGATTACCAATCATGTACACTACGTTTAAGAGATCATTTCATATTGTCCCAAAAGTGGTACATGTATTTTTTTGTGGTGTCAGTATTAATGCCCAATAATTAATAAAATGAGCCCATTCTATACAGGTCGGTACACACAGGCCGTTTCGTCACTGCAATATTTATGACATGTATGGTCCCCTGGACGCAAGCGATTGTAAAGCTGGCCGTCTGTCTTGGTGGACAGTGGGGAATAAAAGTGTTCCTAGCCAGAGTTATTCATAAACATTCGTTGCAGCAAGACATCCACTGCAAACTAGAAATCTTTGACAAGCCGACGGGGCGTTGATGAGCTCCAAGCTCCAGTTTTGACCTCATAATTATTCAGTTATTCAAGCCGCCTGGCTTCTCATTCATCAGCTAGGAAAATGGCGGTACCGCAATCAATACCACACCTGGACAATATGAAAGGTTGCCTTATAAGTTCCTTCTTATCTTATCTGTTCATTGAATTGACCTTTCCCTTATACTGGTACGTAGTCACATTCCCTACACAAGTCAAAACAAAATTGCAGTAATTTGAGGTTCCCTTAGATTTTGTGAGTTCTGCACCGAATTGTAAGTAATCAGGGGTGAGATTTATCAGGATTTTTCCTGATTTCAGGATTTTTTGGTCAGGATTTCAGAATTTAAAAAAAATCTCTTTTGCAATCTGGAATTATAGAGGTATTGTCCTAAAGGTGTTTTTACCTGTAAAAGTGGATATAGACCAATAAAAATTGATATTTTAAGGGGATGCCTTTAGGCAAATACAAACTATATGTTGATCTGGGGGTCCTCCTGAAGTAATGTGATTGAACACTCTCACAAACTGTGTTTATGTGATTCTGTCACGATAGGCCAAGTTGGGCAATTCCACTGTAACAACGCCTTGACCAAGTAAATTCTCTTCCATCAGCTACAACCCTGATCTGGAGTCCGACCCATTTGGTGAGGAAGGCGTCTTGTGGTCCTTCAACTACTTCTTCTTCAACAAGAAGCTCAAGAGGATTCTGTTCTTTGCGTGCAGAGCCAGCAGGTAAGAGGCAGTGGCGGACGTCCTCATGTCCCCAGTCATCAGTGCCTTCGCTTAACCCATTGAATTTGGACGACGGCCACAGGCGCGGTTTAAAAAAAAAGACCACCTGGCTGGTGGTGTATACGCGCATTCCTGCATGTACTCAATCCATTATTTTCTGTGTTTGTGTGTTAGGCTTGTGTGCACAAGCCCGTCTTGGCATACCAGCACCCCATCAATAACAGATGGACAAAAAGGGGTTAACATCACAGACATAATGGAATTCTCTTTTTGGAATAAGAATTAGGTGTGGTTTTTTTTCGCTGTTCAAAATGTTCATATTTCCTGACGTATAAAGCCCGGTTCATACTTCATGCGAATGCGAAGCGAATTTCATGACGTCAACAATTAAAGTTTCATTGTGACGTTCTCCGTTACCTTAACAAATTTGCTTCGCACACGCATTTGCATGAAGTATGAACCGGGCTTAAGGGTGCTCTTGCTGTGATGTCATTCAGGGCACTCATTTGACATTTTAGGCGCTCACAGTAAAAGAAAAACCTGAAACATTTAAATGTGTGTAGCTGTTTGTTCATTAACCCTCCTGCTGTTATAACTATCACAGCCTCTCGAAAAACCAAATCCTCTCCTACAGCTTGTGTGTCTCAACCTGTCACTCGATAGGTTTTGATAGATAGGGTAGTTGGCTCCAATTTGGCACCTGGAGAGGGAGGGTTAAGTTTCATAGAGAGAAAAGAGGAAACACAAGTCAAAAATTGATCCCAGGAACAATCATTTTAACACAATCCAGATCTGTCAAATTCCAACACCATGTTGTGTTGAATTCTGATGGGTTCAGGACTTTAGAGCCTTGGCACCATTACTTTACATGGAGCTATGATGCCCCCATTTGTCCAAGTCCAAAGAATGTGCCATGCACAGTGTTGCATTTTGACAGGTTGAGGACACTTCCCAGTAAAACGTGCCACAGGGGTTAGAGTTAATGTGTTAATCAGTTTGCATGTGAAGCTTTTGCCCTAAATGACATCTCTTTTGTGCTGTGACATGAATATGTAAATTCTAATTAACATAAAATCCATCGGATTGCTGAAAAAAACCTTCAGAGCGGCACAATAATAATTGTAGTTGTTGCTTAGTTGGATAAAGAAGTGCGTGGTGTGGCTTTAAGAATTACATTTCGGGAGCTCTTTGAAGTTTCCCTGTTGAAATCTGTAAGCTTAATTGTTCTTTTGTGGCGTTACAGCATACGCTTGTTAATAACGGAGGTTGAAAATTTACACAATTTTTTGTTTTACTTCTTGAATACGGATGACGGCCATAGCCGCGGCTTGAAAAAGACCACCTGGTCGGTTGATGTCTATAGGCGCATTCCTGCACGTACTCAATCTATTAGATGCACTCATCCAGTCATATTGTTCTTGAATGGGAGTGTAATGAATAGATGGAGCTTTTTCAAACAAAGCTTTCATTCAAACAAAAGGGGAGGAACTCCAAGTGCGATGAATAGGACCACTCTGTTCAGTGTGGTGCCTATTTGCGTTTACGCTTGCCTGCACAGCCCATTCTTGGCATCATTTAAAGCAAGATATGGGACAGGGAATCCATCCCCCCCCCCCCCCCCCACCCCTGTCTTTTGTGGTGTTATTGTGTTCCTGGAATCTCAAGGAATTCCTTTCAGATATCCGGGGTGGGTGGCTGTGGTGCATGACCTGAAACCTCTAACATTGAAGACGGGTCAAACTAGATATATGTTGAAATAATTATCCTGGAATTTTGTAAATTCATCAGAGAAAACTCGGGGAATTTTGTTTTCATGAAATGGTGGGAAACCTGTGTTGGGTAACATTAGTCTTGAGTGTGTATACTTGCATTACCAGCCCCCATCAATAACTGCCGGACACATGGGGTTAAAAGCCGAGTCATTTCCTTTAACAGCAAAACCTCGGCAGTTGGAGCCGACTCTGGCATCGGTGGTGACTTTGAGATGTTACTGGATGAGGACATCTCGGACGATGAGGACGATGACGTGGAGGATGAAAACAGCATATGCATGGATGGTAACTCCTTCAGGCACGAGAGGTGCGTTTGATCTGAACAGTGGTAAAGGCAGACCAAGATAAACGCTCAACTAAATGCGTTCATAACTTGAGTATGCAAAATAAAGTAAGGCATATTTGGCTGACGGTTCTTGGTTACAGAAACGTTCTTGCAGAACAGCCACACAATGCCGTTTTTGAGACAGTTTGAATTTAACCCTTTTATTCACGTACAGCAATTCTAACATTTTGTTTTTTGCATTCCTATTTGGGTATACAGGAATCGTGTACCCGATTGAAACAAGCACGGGTACCCGTTAAAGAATGCCAAGTGCAAAAATTAGATCGCGGAAATTGCTGTTCATATTGTTTGTAAAGGTCCGCACGTTAATACTACCACATCGGTGCATCAGTGCAGCAAGATGCAAGTGTGTACAGTGAGCTCTATAGCTTTACGGTGTAAACTGCATTTTCGCAAGCGTCATAGGCGTTAATCTGTTTTGTTTTTACATGTACCCTGGTTTTCATTTTGAGAATTCCCCACAAATGACATTCAAAAACTTTCTTTATCATTTTGAGAGAAATTACTAACTAATATGTTAATTCGGTCATGGGTACAGTGGAATTGAAATTTACCTAGTCAGTTTCCCTTGTGGATTGTTTGATGAAAAAAAATAAGGCAACGGATTAAAAAAATATAACGGGTATTTGGGCTGTTTGCAATTCAGAACGGCCGCAGCTTTATGTTGAAGAGTGACAGGTGGCTATTATTTCCCCAAGGAATAGAAGGGAAAAGCCAACTGTTGCTTTAGAATTCGGTAAGCTTAGAAAGTATGAACATGTAATTACATGATTCAATAGCCGGCACATGTTCATTAACCGCCGGCTGAAAATTGCTATACCGAATGATCGCTATACCAAACAAAATCTGTGGATCCCGCGATGTTCATTATAGCGGCGTTCCACTGTACTTAATTCCATAATCTGGAACCGGTTCCTGACATTGGTGGTCAGGTACTTGGGTACCCGGTTCAGATGGACAGCCCATTCTTATAAATTCAAATGAAATCCTTGGAAAAAGTCCAACTTTTAAACCTGAAATATATTCATTTTTTTACAGGGTAACACCGTTAATGTACTGAGTGGACATTCAGTGTGGGGGCGTTGCATTGAGCTGTGCGTTGCTATGAGGAGGTTACATGCTGTCTATACAACGACCTTCACGCTCTGCAGTAAATGGTACGGTTTGATAAAAAGAGGGTTTCGTCTTATTACGAGAGGGCTGGCTACAAAATTTAACCCAGTATTTAGGGATTGATTTTGCTTAATTTTTGCATTTGGTTTTTTTTGTTAAAATTACATTTGAAGTTTGGATGCTGTGTTTAACAGGGATGTCAGTCTTCAGGTAATTGCCTGATTTCAGGCTCTTACAAAATTTGAAATCCTGTACATTTTCAAAATTTAACTGTAAATCCATTCCTCTTGGCTGTAATTTCAGGCCCTGAAGAGAAGTCTGACTGGCATCCCTGGTTTAAGTATGTTTTACATGATATTAATGTTGAAACTCAACATAGTACTCACAGAATACTAATTCACCTTTTAATATTCAAACATAGCTATCACTTTACATTGAGATATTATAGTTTAACAGTTCGCTCTCTATGTTGCATATATACATTTTGAACTAATAGAAATAGCATTCCGTCAGCGTCGTGAAAAACAGACAAGCCAAAGTCAGTCCTGTTAAGTTTAAATGGGATATTGATTTACAGATGTGTGCAGGAAATGCATACAGAATGAACACGCAGTGGCGTTTTCAGATGTTTAAATCGTTCTTTAGTCAAACCACGTAAGACATGTACACCCTTCCTGGCCGCACCTTGGGTGGCGTCATAATATATATATGGTACGAGTATGGCCAATGGTTTTCCATTTCAGAAAAGTGCAAATTCCGTTTCAGGCTGAAAAATTCCATTTCACATATTTGTTTTCAATACATTAAAGTGCATAATGAATTGCCAAAAGAAAAGATAGCTATTTTAGCAACGGCCGATCTATTTACAGCCGTAGTATTTAACTTCACCACAGTCAAGTCATTAATACTGCAACACCACCAACACCACACAAGTAAGAAACATGCAATAGCCGTATACACCACGACGTCACACACACATCACATGATTTGTATTTCTTCAGGCCGAAGCGAAATTCATGTCCGCCATTTTTGTTTTCACACTAACGTTAGGCGACAAAAAAGGATAGTTTACGGTAAATTTTTTTGATTTGAATAAGTGAATAAGCACAACATGCATTTTTTAATAGAGCCAAAGTTGGATGTAAATGAATGGTTGATGATTGAACGGAGAAAAATAAGCCTGCCAATGGAGCAAAAGAGACCTGCGAGATCGTGCCGTGAGTGTGATAATTTTCACCTGTGCACGGACCGAAAGCTACGGCGTGCGTCGGGTCTGTCACTCGCTTGCTAACGTTAATGATCTCGTAACATTTATTGTTCTGATCTTGAAAGTTTTTGTGTCCCAAAAATCGTGATCTAAACAACGCTTGTCTGTTTAATCAATCATCAACAATTCGTTTTGGACCTATACATTTTTCGAAATTGTCTTTTTTTATCAAGAAAATAGCAGAAGTTATTTTCTTCGGATTCAAATGCCGTTTTCCGTTTCGAGGAGCAGATTCCGCGAATTCTGTCCATTTTCCGTGATGGGGGAAACGATTGACCCCTATATGAGGGAATGAGGAGTTAGTAATTAATATCTTCTTGGTTCCAAGCTGTGCACAGATAAGGTCACATCATTTTCTTTGTGGTAAAATCGGAGTGAAGTGTATACAAAATTTTATCCTCCATTGCTGGACACGCTGGCTGATAAGCTTGACAGCTTCTAACTTCAAGAAAAAAAGCTTATATCTAATAGACAACCTTGCCCTTTTCTCTAACTCAAACCTATGCCCAAGTTATAAGTCGACCACTGATTATAATGGCCCCACCGATTGCTTGACTTTAAAGCAACCCTGTACGCATCACCCTGTAGATGGTCTCTCCATAAAATCTAAAGTACAAACCATTATTCATCCATTTGTGGCACAATTGTGGTTGTACGTGAAATTTACATCAGAAACTCTATTTTTAGCCTCTGGTGTTGGGGGGGGGGGGGGGGAACTGAGTAGGCTTTTGGAAGAGTTAAAATGGCATTTGACATGATGTCTGTGTAATGACCTACATGTACAAAGAAATGACGTTTCACTTTGTTATACATGCTTGCTTTATACAGGGTGGCCCCCCAAAAATAGAACGACATACTTGCACTACTTTTAGAGTCAAACCACCTGTACCGATGGATGGAGAATCTTTTTAGAAGAAAAATGATACTAAGACCTCCCGATTCGGTCCAGTAGTTTTTGCTCCAGAGCCTATTTTGTGAAGCAAAGTCGGGTCATTCGGCCATTTGTTCCATGCACTGAGAAAAGAGCATGATGATAGCATACTTGTTATACCTCGGCACCGAATGACCCTGACTTTGTTTTCACAAAATAGGTTCTAGTACAAAAACTACCTGACCGAATCGGGAGATCTTGGTATCATTTTTCTTTTAATAAAATGACCCATGCATAGGTACGTATAGGTTGTTTGAGTCTTAGGGTAGCGGAATTATATTTTGGGGCCACCCTGTATAGGAGCACGGTGCGACAACATCCCCCACCTTGCTTCTGTCTAAAGGACGCATGTAAACAAAGCATGACGGTATTTATTTGTAGGTCTAGTGTCCCGCTTGCCATGAGCAAGTACAATTAAGGACTACAGTCGCATGTAACCATTGTTGACAATTATTGGACTAACCTTGCCGTGGTTGACTAGCCAAGGTTGGCTAATCGATCGCGTCTAGTCAACCGCGTCTATTCAACCATCTAGAACCATCTTACAGGCAGGGTTGTAGACGAGTCCCTGCAAGTCCTTTCACAAGTCCTTTCGCAAGTCCAGTCAGAAGTCCTTTCATAAAGCTGGTCACAAGTAACTGGATGAACACTGACAAAGGAATGCCTTTGTCAGAGCTTATTTGAATAGCTTGTGATTGGAATTAGGACTGGAGGGCTTGTGATGGACTTGCAGGGACTTGTGATGGACTCGACTACAGCCCTGCTTACAGGGCACTGGTAATCAGTAGCAACATTTGTAAACCGTGACAAGTGAAGAGGGGAGCAGTGACACAACCATTCAGCCAGCTATCGTTGACTCATTGATACTGTTGCATAGGTGATGGGTACGCCGAAAATCAACTAAACCAATGTTCCTAACTCCAACGTGCTCCATTGTAAGCCAGCGTCTATGAAGTGAATACGCTCTTTATGTTTCTTGAAACTCGACGGAGATTAATGGGACTCGGGGCCCCCAGTATGACTTCTTTCTCTTTCTTATTGCAATAATCAGTATTCCAAGGTGTAAATTGTACATAATCACAGATGTGTTAAAAATAGACGAATCTCTAGTTTCCTAAAAATTGTATAAAGGTGCGTTTTAATTTGTCTATACTTGGCAAAAATACTGGGGGGAAAAAAAAACCTGAACAATGTTGAAGTTTTTACAGTGATTGATGTTAATTCGGTCGATTCACAACTCAGTGCGCCGCCAGCGGCAAGCCGGGAAAGGCCAATTTCCCACTTTCAGGGTCGACATCGCATCTATCGCGTTGTATTCGATGGTGGTCAGTACAACAGTTTGTATTTCGCGTGAATGCGAGTGGATGAGTTAAAGCAATTTTTGACTAATCGGGGAATACTTTGTGCGGGAAAGAAGAGAGAAGAGTTGATAGATTTAGCCGAGAAGGGGTGTAAGAAGTACGGTCGATGCATTGACGATACCCACTTCCGGTTTTGCGATGTCGACTTTTTCCCATGATGCACTGCGTAATTTGGCCTTTTCCCGGCTTGCCGCTGGCGGCGCCCTTGTTGTGAATCGACCGAATTGATGGAGCTGTTGAAATCCTTGCCGTAAAATGTTAGTCTTTCAGAGTACACTTTTTGTGTTTTTAAGACAAGTACGCGACATTTTAGGAAAATTGTGTCATAATTACTGCTTGTTTGCGAATTTTTTTTTATGGGGTTGGGGGAAGGCCAGCTTCAGGCCCATAGGTTGCGAAAGTTTGCATTGTACAGTCGAACCTTGATAATAAGAGCACTGTTAATACAACATCCTGCTTATAACGAGGAAAAAAAATAGGTCCCGAGTCTTTGTTTTTCTTTGTTTTCCATTACTGATAATACAAGGTACCTGTTATAACAAGGTAAATTGTAAAGTCCCAAGGACCTTGTTATAAAGGTGTTTGACTGTTTTTATATTTACAATATTTTATTATTATTATCTTTTTTTTATTGTATATTTACAATATTTTATGAAGACAAGGAAATGGACATAAAACCACATAGCCCCTGCCAGCTTGTACATCAAGACGATTAAATTAACAATTGCCCACACAATTGTATTTTTTTTTCTTATATAGTGCTGTAAACTGTGTATGTTAATACTACATACATACATACATGTATGATCATATGGTTGGAGTGGTATCAGCCTCTCCCCATGTCCCCCAATCTTTAAAAATTTGGTTTAAGCCACTTTACTGAAAATGTCCCAGACATCGTCGCTTTATTCTCTCATGTATCATATGTACTATTCCACATGACTGGTACAAGCTAGACAGAGGCCTCCATTATGAGTGCAGTTCACCTTATTGGGGAAATATCACATGTGCAAGTAATATGTCAGATATTGGAAGAAATGGCAGTGAAGATTGTTCAGTTGAAACACATTGTTTTTGGGTGGTGTGTTCAAGTATTCACGCTTTGCTATGGTTTTGTGTTTAATAATCTGGATGATGCATGTATATGAGATGCTGTGTGTAGAGAAGTTGTTTGGATGCAAAACTCAGAATTTTTTTCCTGGGGAAATCTAAAAAAGAGAATGGTCGAACGACTTTGGAAAACATCCTCAACCCCTTGCATACGGTTGACACATACGTGCAGATTGAAAATTGTCACCAGGCCGGTTGACTCCTATTTGTGTCAATCTCTGCACTTTCAATCCATTATTGGGGTATTGTGTATGTTATGCTTGGCTGCACAACCCGACCTGGTGCCCCGGCGCCTCCCATCTAAAACCCGGGGTCAAGGGGTTAAAGACAACGTTGGATTGATCCTATTTATTAAATGTGGTGTGGATATGTTCTATCTTTGTTTTAATATGTACAGAAGTCCATGTAAATATTATCGTGATTCTTTTCACATCAGTTTATACAGAGAGTGTTGACACTTCACAAAGTAAAATTTAGATAGATTTACATTAAACTTGGAAGATTCCAAGTGTACAGTTATCTACAAGCCGTTTGTCTTTCTTTGTACTTGCAATGACATGTCTGAAACATGAACAGCAGGCTATTTTCAGACATTTAATGTCAATGTTTGACTAAATAAAAGCCAGTTGTTAACCCCTTGAGTACGGTATTTTACGGGAGACGTCTGGGTGCCGCGTCGCTGGCAGCCAAGCGAAACGGCCACAATGTGTTTGTGCAGTCAAGTGTAACATATACACAATAATCCAACAAGGGATTGAAACTGCACAAACAGCGGCCAATTGCGTCATCCGGCCTGGTGGCACTGTTTTTTTTGCGCCATGTGGCGTCATCCGTACACAAGGGGTTAATGTTTCCGATATTGGACATCAACAATGGTGTGCCAAACATTTAAAAATTAGTGTACCGGCGCTCTACCAACTGAGCTATCTTTCCCTATGTTTGGCGGTCTCCCAAATTGTCAGTATCTTTGTTCGGTGGGCGCTAGTCGGAAGTCATAAACCCAGAGTGCCGTATAGCCAGGGATCACACCCAATTTCACGATACAACCTGGGAAGCGACATTGTGGGGATCACTTAATGAAGATACGCTGGTACGGTATTCCGGAGGTCGCAGGTTCGAATCCCGCTCCTGCTAGTTTTCTTTGTTCACTTTGTAAATGTATTCAAAATTTACCTCAGTTTCCGTTGTGGATGTTTGACAAACTGTCATTAATTTTCAAAACAAACCAATACAATAATCATGAATGTCAGTTTATTGATCAAACTGTCCAGATAGCAATATTTAACAGAAATCAGTTTGAGTTTGCACTCATTTTACAAAATAATAAAAAGGCCAAATACCTACGACTTTCTCTGAAATGGTAACTGCAAATAACATCCGTACAGTTTATAAAAAAAAGGAAAAAAATGGCTTCAACAGTTTTTAAAATGAATATTCATGTACAATTTTTCACAACCCAGAATCACATCACTGCTTTGAAGCAGGCTACCAGAACATACTACATATAAACCAAATACTTTTATTTGCTTAGGGTGGAAGTTTTCCTTTTAGGAAAGAGACTTGTGCCGTAACAATGTCACAGTGTGTCTTGCTTCATTGAATTTTGTGCGGCCATGTGGAGTCGGATTGGCATGCATTGCAGTACATAGAAGACCACATTTTTTTTTTTTACAATGGTTTCCTTTCTGTCCTGAAGACGAAGTAAAAATAATTCTCAAACATCTATGTGCAATGTACATTTTGCCGGAGAAACCACATACACGACATGGTCATCTTTCCATATGTACATGTACATGTAAACTTGGCCAACATGTTGTAGGTCTATTGGTGAGGCAGATAGAAAGATTTTACTTTAACCCCTTGCGTACGGATGACGCCACTGGGCGCTGTTTGTGCAGTTTCAATCCATTGTTGGATTATTGTGTATGTCATGCTTGACTGCACAAACGCATTGTAGCGGTTCGATTTGGCTGCCAGAACCGCTGCAACACCCCGACGTCTCCCATAAAATACCGTGCCCAAGGGGTTAATACCCCCCATCAAAATCGGTCAGGAACAGCAAATCCTGGAAAATGACTATCCGTGTTCAGAATTATATAAACACTTGGCACAACCTTTAAATTTGAGAATTTAGTTTGAGAATTTTCGTGCAATATAATAGGAAGAATGTTTGTGTTTTCTGTGTTAGATATTCTTGGCACAGTGTACGTGCACGCAATATATCTCCGAGGACAAGAGAAGAAAGGAAACACAAAGAATCCTTTCAGTCCTCGAACGTAGAGTCTTTTGTTGAAATCGGTCCTCGAACGTAAGGATACGTGCTTAGTCTATGGGGTTTGGCTATATCAAGGGAACAAAAGGAAACACAAAGCTTCGTCCTCGGACGTATTAGGGAAGTACGACTGTGTGTATGTCATACGTGTTAATTTCTGCCTCATTTTTACATGACATAAATCTTGAAATACGTTCAAATATTGGATTGTGCCACATATTTAGATAGCTGTTATCAAGTAGGATTAATTATTTTCCAGGATTTTGCTGTTCCTGACCAATTCTGGTTGGGGGGGGGGGGGGGGGGTATTAAAGTAAAATCTTTCCCTCATGGCAAGACAGCAGTAGCAGTACATTATCATGTTACCTCCAAAATGCTGAAATGGGGAATTTTGGAATTACAGGTCCAAAAGTCAGAAAACCATAGCACCCTAGACATTAATGTTTGATATACACAGTGCGGCATATATGGGCCGTTTAACATAGAGTACCGAAGTCTCACGTCAGTTGGCATGACAACTGGTTCCAAACAAATGTAAATTTCGACTGTTCCTTTGTTATCAGCCAGTCATGCAAACACACAACAAAAGTATTCTGGTTCCAAACATTGCATTGACGTCATCACTTCGGTGCTCTATTACCACGCGTCTTCCCCAGTACACAGCTCGGAGTACCTGAAGGGAAAGACTAGCTTGCACGAAGCTTGCATCGCTGATCCAATGGCCCGAAATCACCAGGGGTAATAAGTGTGAAGCGCTTTTGAAACATTTTACGGATAGCACGAAAATGGACAGCCCTAATGGGCAGTACTATTATAGTATACATCATTTGCAAATGTCAAACAAAACTACTGAATTATTATGAAATACCGTCATAGGCAATAGCCAGGGCGGTGGTGGGGGTATGTATTCCCCCTCCCCCCCAATATTTTCAGAGAGCCTTTAAAAAAAAAATTATTAATGGGTGCTGGTATGCTAATACGGGCTTGTGCAGCCAAGCGTAATGCACACAATAGACCGAGTATAGCCAGGAATGCATCATCCATATTCTAGAGGTTAAATATGACTTGACCATTCCGATTAGCCTTTTTTGAGATATGGCGGACACAATAAGAGCGGCCCTATTAGATTTGGGTAAAACTTTTGTAGGCACAAAAACGTTGACCCAAATCGAAAAGCGCCCTCCTGTTGTGTCCGCCATTGCACACACCTATCCAAACAGCCCACTTTGTCAAAATACTGCACCGGGTGTGCAGAGGGGGGCAACTCATGCAGTGATAACCCAATCGGTGTCCACAAACGCAAAATATAACTTGTAAAATTGCTTTTGATATGACCCACGGTCAGGAAAACGTGATTTTTGCTACGGCCAGTGTATTCATACAGGATTATTACAACAAGGGCTTTAACCAAGAAATAAAGCATTTTTCAAACCGCAAAATAAAACGGTGTTTAAAAAAAAATTCTGCTGAAGTTTACAAACTGAATGCATGAGCATGTTATTATTTAAGCATTAAATAGCTTGACTGTGTAATACTTTGGCTATTAAACAATAATCTCTTGTATAAGACTTCCTCAAAGTAAAATTATTTGAAAAGACTATTTTCTTAGCAAAATATTTTGCAAATTTATTTGATTCATACCATATCGAAGCAAAATTTACATATTTACAAGGGAACAATATTAAAGAAAAAAACAACAACAACCATTCATTTAAATGAACAGATGATCTTTCCCAGACACTAATGAAAAATGCTGCCTTAATTTAAGCGTGCATTAATCTATGTATAACATTTGTACAATGCAGGCATATTTTATCTGCACTACATCAACTACTGTGCCTTTCGCCGTATTTGTTTAGATCACATAGAACAAAAAAGCGGCCTATTAATTGACGTATACCGCTCATTGGTGGTGCACAGTCATACCCCTTAGACAATATTTGGAGCAGTTATTTTTATTTCTCTCAGAAAACAAGAATGACAAGAAATAATCTGTTTTGAATAGTGTATTTAATTAAATGACTGAAATCTTTTTTATTTAAATCAAAACGAAAAAAAAACATGACTGAAATACTAAACGTTGTATTGGACTCCCATGGCATATATAATTGTGTATTGCAACACAGAGGCACATTGATATATACATATACAGCTGCACACAAGTAACACGTGTATGAATGGGTGAAGATAAATATATACAAATATGTACAATTGTTGCTACCGGACATGGGCTAATCACACTTATCCTTCGCACTGTATGACGTCAATGCCAAATATTCACGCTGTGAATTTGCTAAAAGCTGTGCAAATCTACCCCGTGAATGTTTCATGACGTCTAATTTGTTTGAACCCACTTTCATAGCACTGTTCGTTAATACCAAATTTCCTAAAATTGGATCCCTTGAAATTTAATGAGGGCGCGCGCGCCGGGACCAGACAGAGAGCGTTCAGCATTCTATCATCCAAACGCACGTTGTGCGTACATAACACGACCTGACCTGCCCTGACCTAGACATACATCGCACGTAGTATCCCAGGTCACATCATGTCATGATCATCATTTGAAAGTTCCATGCCCCACGGGGAACGCACTACACACGAATATTCCAAAACAACACTTTGACGTTTAGAAGCTTTAAACCGAGGACGCGAGCGGGCTGCGCGCTGAGCGGTCCCTTTTCCATCCAGCATGCACTTGCATGAACCGTGACCCCGATGACGTTAGCTGACCTTTGAATCTTTGAACGTATGATTCTCATGTCATCGTACGTACGTACGGCCGTGGGGGGCAACTTGCACGCTATACGTACAAGCATTCATACCAACATTCTGACGTCATTAGCGAACAGTGCTATTCTATCTGGCCTGCAAATAATAATGATTGCATAATCACTTCTGTAATTGGCTTCTATATAATTTATGTCAAGCAAGCAAACTTAGTGAAACAAAAGACTGTTACTTTCTATTTATTTCAGTTCATGCTTCTTTATAAACCGTCATACAATAGAATAATTAAATTAGTCTTGTTGAATGATCATTTGAATTTGACAATGAAGTAATTCGTAAATTTGGAAACTCCACATACATGTACAACTTTATTTTTATTGTTATTAACTGATATACTTCAACTCTGTTCAATAAATTCTGTGTAAACTTTCATCAGCCAACCGTAACTAAACAGGTTTCTGTGTACCGTTGTTTACTTTCTATCAATAATTTCAACAATCCCAATGTCCTACTATCTACACACGGTGTAAACAATTCAATTGGGGTAATACTGTTTTGCACAAAGGAAAAAAATAGATGAATTATTGGTAGTAGTTTTCAATCTGTGTACGACATCTGTAGTACAAAAACAGACATCTGAATTACTGAATACTGGTGACAATAAACCGACAAGTCAATGTACAAATTCATTTTAAGCCGCTCCTCTATACTGTACAATATTAACTTGCACAATATTTTCCACTTGTTCCAACAACACCACTCCCATTTTTTTCTCAGTTAGTGTCTTTTTACACAGATATTCAGACATTACCGTGCAAACGCTTCATAAGCTGCTCATTTCCACGCTAGAACAGCTCTGTCAGCTGGCGCAATATGTTGCTAAACTTTGAAGTGCTCAAAAGCTGGGTTGGAGGGGATTTTTTTTTTTTTAATTAGGAAACTATGAATATATGCTTCGAGGTAGTCAGCTTTACGCACAGACAGTGCAAAGTGGGCTTTTATGAACAACAATCCGCCATCGTATCTGGCCAATGATGACTGTAGTAAAAAACCTCGCCTGGAATCGTATTGCACTCTGCTGCCAGGGAGACAGGCGTACAATACGTATCTACGGCGCTTGGTATCTGGGAGCTGGGATACTCGCCAATATCCTCTAGGAATAAGGCACTCCGATATTTCAACTGCGCATGTGCACATTGACACAGTTATCCCGAATGACCCGTGATGCGTATGAACGCGCAAGGTGGTTGCACAACGCGCACGTGTTAAATTCAATCAGAATGGGCGTCGGGTGACATTACGTCAGCAATTTTATCCCGAATAACCTTTGATCTCCGAGATACCGAACTGGCGTATTTCCAGTCAATGTCCCACCTCCCACAACGAAAATTACACGCCACACAGGGCTCCAAAATTCCCACTCGACTGCTGGGCCGAGTCTAGTAATTTAAGTGCTGATATACATGTAGTGGTTTCCATTTAAACAACAAATCTGGTGTTTTTGTGATTTGGACAAGTCTTTCTTGTATAATACAATGTGTACCTTACTGAGAAAGTAGAACAAAAGCAATGAGGATTATGCACATTTCTTTACACTTTAAAAGTGCATCTCGGTTTGCCGCAACCAAGAGTAGGTTTCCATCTTCATATTTCTGGTGAAATTGTGAGTGTTGATCCGGGAAATTTCCAGTTTAGTAGATTGCAGGAGGTATTAGGCCATAGGTCTAGCAGATTCGTTTCCGAAGTTCAACAAGTCTTCAACCCAAACCTTCCTCTAATCCCAGACCTTGCAAGTGACGAGTACGTCACTTGCAATGCTGGACATCAACCTATTCCTCCAAGCTGATTTGGCTATAAAGTGGTCACACACACACAGCCCCTGACCTGTTTCCTGTACGCTTACTGCTTACTGCATAGCCACTACACGTAAGTCATGCTTTGTGTCGCGGCGTCAGAGTACATGCAGATGTAGGCGTCTCCCAGTAGGCGTTCCATGAGCTCTGTCAACTGCCTGCTCTCAATTCTCTCCTTGATGTGCTCCACGTTCACCCAGCTCCGGAAGTCTTTCAGGTGCGTGATCTGAGGGATGTTATAGCCCTGCTGGTCACCTGGAGGGGGGGGGGGGGGGGGGGGGGGGGGGGGGGGGTAATGATATTATAACTTTTCAGTTTCTATGGGCATCTTCTGTTTTATTGAAATCTGGTTTATTTGTAAGAGAATTCAGAGAGTTAAAGGTAACATATAGCATTTGTAAATATCAAACAACAAAACTACTGAATTATTGTGAACTACTTTGCTTGACTGTATAATACTATCAAGCATCCTGTGAAATTATTCACGAAACCTTGCGCAGTTGCGTAGCTCTACTTACGCCACAATTGATTGCATAAGTTGCGCAACATCATTTTTAAAATCGATTTCACGAAAGGTATGCAGTGCGTAAGTTGCTGACTTGCGCCACAAAGTGTGGCGTAACTTACGCACTCGTATTAGGTGGCTTAAGTTGTCCGCACAAACACCGAAATGATGACTTAGCTAGCTGAGCTTGAGCATAGTAGAGTCGTTAGTTGCTCTAGGTTTACCTGTGAGATATTTCCGAAAGTTGCCATCAATTTCTTTTTCGGAAGCGAAGGATTCAAAAGTAAAAAGTTTCAAAATGGCACCCCACAGTTCAATTTTACGACTGTTCCATGTTTTTTTATTGTTGTACTAACAGTCGTTGTAAAAGCGGTATACAGTCGTCATAAAAGCGGCATGCAGTCGTCGAAAAGCGGAATTCAGCCTCGTCCGCGATGTATAAAACAAATAAAACATTGCGCAGCTACGCACCGTTTCGTGAAATGGATCACAAGGATGTTGCGCAGCTGCGCAACATCTTTATAGCGCAAGTCCTACGCCGTTACGCACGGTTTCGTGAAATCGGCTGCAGGTGTGCTATCATTTTCAAGAAAAGTGGAATTTTTCTATCAATTTCCAGCAAGGGTCGGCTGACCATCGTTGGAAATAGTCTAGTTTCCTGACCTGATAATTAATTCCCGGACATCTATAAATTGCTCAGTTTTGTCTGAAGTAGGGGTCAGGGAACCAGACTACAAGAACAGCATTTGTTACTGTTTTCCCAGCATCTATGCACACAAAAACTTTAAACAGGTCAGTGTTTGCTATAAAATACTAACCCCCAAATCCATTCATTTCTGAGAATTACAGTAAAAGAAAATGTTGTATACTACCTTTAACACCTGAGTTTGAGTGGAAAAAAACCAACCATTTTCAAAATTTCAAACGTCACACTCAGGTGTTGTAAAAACCATCATCATCCTCATCCGCGATGTCAAAATTTTTTTAATAATATAATGTGTATCATAAAATCGATTGCTAAAACACTGCTTAGCAATTGAACATTTATTTACGCATTTATCGATGCAGTTTTATGAAACCCTACCTTGTCTATCTGCCATGCTGTCGAAGAACACCCACTCGGAATCCGTTTCCCTTCCCGCCTTGACGAACGCCACGTAGTGACTGGTCCGGATGCAGATGACGGCAAAAAGATTCATAAACTTGGGCGTCAGCATCATCTGCCGATGAGAGTCAACGTCCTCGGGGGAGAAGCCCTTCTCGACAGTCTTAGAAAAAAATTCTTTCATGACGGGGTCTGGGATAATGAGCAGCTCAGGTTTATGGTGTGCCCGCTTTGTATTCACATGCATCTGAGTTGTTGAGAGAAGGAACGATTATTCTACTCTGATCTTTACAAACAATGTCGACAAACGTTTATGGAAGTTGCCCAATACAAATCTAAAAGCCACTCTAGGTAAAGGGCTACAACAGAGATGGTGGGGTTGGCCACTTTTTAGGTATTATTTAGAACGGGAATAATAGTGAAGGGTAGTTCATTGGTTAGGGCAGGGGGTAATGTAGGGTAGTTCATTGGTTAGTAGGGTAATGTAGGGTAGTTCATTGGGTAGTTGGGTAATGTAGGGTAGTTCATTGGGTAATGTAGGGTAGTTCATTGTGTAGTAGGGTAATGTAGGGTAGTTCATTGGGTAGTAGGGTAATGTAGGGTAGTTCATTGGTTAGGGCAGGGTAATGTAGGGCAGGGTAATGTAGGGTAGTTCATTGGTTAGTAGGGTAATGTAGGGTAGTTCATTGGGTAGTTGGGTAATGTAGGGTAGTTCATTGGGTAATGTAGGGTAGTTCATTGGGTAGTAGGGTAATGTAGGGTAGTTCATTGGGTAGTAGGGTAGTGAAGGGTAGTTCATTGGGTAGTAGGGTAATGTAGGGTAGTTCATTGGGTAATGTAGGGTAGTTCATTGGGTAGTACGGTAATGTAGGGTAGTAAATTGCTCCAGTAAAATTTTGACCACTGCATTCACTGTAAAATGAAGTCAACACTTTCTTAATTCCCTTTAAGATTATTGAATGTGATTTACCATGTCGTAACAACTTTCACAGTAGTTCTTGATGTGTGTTGTTTCCACCAGGGCCTCTTCTGATTTGCAGGAGTTACACTCAAACACAGCCAGGTTGCCGCACACGACGCACTGCCTCGGATCTGTCATGGAGATAGATACACAACAAGACATGATAATAGGACGGGACCAAAAGAAACACAACCCAAAAATACCATGAAAAGCATCATTACTCATTTTGTTACATGTTTCAGTTTCAATGGGTTACAGCTTTGAACGCAAATAGTGGACTACCCCTATCCAACCCCCACTCCTACCCTTCCAACCCTTCCAACCCCACCCCAACCCCACCCCAACCCCAACGCCACCCACAGTAAACCAATTTTTTTTATTAATATTAAAAAAAAAATATATTTATATATTTGTTATCTTTTAATATAGAGAATGGTTTTTAATATTTTTTATTCATGCTCGTTTATCTTCTATCCATTTTTATCCCATTCCTGTAATTAGTGGTTCCTCCGCTGTGGTTAATAAATAAATAAATGTTAAAAATGTATCGGAATGGCAACAAAGTGCTGAATAGCTCATTTGGTAGAGCACTTGGATGGCAGTCCAGACGTTTCAGGTTTTTCAGGCCATAGCCGCGGTTTGAAAAAGACCACCTGGCCAGTTGACGTCTGTGGGTGCACTGCTGCGCGTATTCAATCCACTGTTTGCCTATTGTTTGCATTTACGCTTGGCTGCACAAGCCTGTCTGGGCATAACAGCCAGACAGAAGGGGTTATAACATATCTGCACAAAGGTTACAGGTTTGAGTCCATGTATCACATGAATTCTTATAACTCATGGCGACTGAGACAAAATAATGAGGGTCAAATATATACTTGAGCATAAGAGACATGAACAGGAAAAATTGACTTACAGCCCTCGGTAATATTGGTGACGTCCAGCTGAAGCGAAGGCAGAATGCGCTTGTACATTTTGTACTCTTTACCAAACCTGGGCATCTGCACAATCATACAAGATGGAGCCTGCGAAGAAATCAAGACACAGGTAGAAATGTTACACATCAGGCAATAATTGGTGTGAACATTAATTGGTGTGAACACTTTTGGACCCCAAATTTATGGAATGACCCATATACCTTTTTCATGTATCCTCATGAACCGCATGGCGTAATAATGCTAATGAATTGCTTATTCAAGTAAACCAGTCAAGCATGCCACATGCGCGCACGTAGTATAACCTGCGGCCTGCCCCACATGCGATGCATGTACAACAATAGGGCTGTCCCGAATATAGCGAATATTCTAATTTTTGATCATCAACTGAATATTCTAATAGCTTTTTGCCAGTTCGAATATTCGAAAAAAATATATATGCACGTACAGATATGACTCTAATGCTATTTTAATAGAAAGGTTACGGCGCTTAGCAGTGTGAGATGCTGTATTTTTTGTGGATAGAAGGTTTATTGTTCCCAAACGTAAAACCCTTGACACTTTTAAAATAATTATTGCAAAAACTCAGGCTGGAGTTTGGTTTCTTGTTATCAGAATGTTATGTAATGATCTTGATACAATGCAAAAAATTACCATCAGGTGGTCTATAATATCGATCGCCGCATGTAAAACACCGTCGTGCTTGGCGTGCTTGGCGTGGAACTATTTACTGGTGCGGCATGCAGTTGCAGCAGACGCCTGAAAGACTTGATCAGCAAGTATCAAATATTCGGTCAAGCCCAGTCTCGAATAATCGAATCCCCTATACAACAATCACCCTACAGCAGTCCACACACGGTGGTTTACAAACCATTTACAGCATTTTTCCTGTCTTGATCTCTGTGAATCTTCCAGCCTTTCATACTTGCGGACTTTACACCAAGTGATACTTACTTTGACTAGTTTGAGATCGTGTTCCTGGAATGACTGCAGTAGCAGCTGCTCCACTGTCGGCAGTGTGAACGACTCATCTTTATCCAAGAAGATCTGATAGATGTTGGATTCATCCACTGCTTTGTTGGCTCCGTGCCTTCAAGACGGAAAACAAGACGGCGTGTAATCAAAGGGTACCCAAGTGTATTCAAATTATCATTATCACTGGGTCATTTGGAAGACCAAGTTTGCTAAAAAAAAAAATGTATTTATGCCATAAGACCATCATCTATTTCAAGAAATAATTTTTCCCTCGCAATTTTTTTTACATAATAAGCCAGTTCGGGATTTCAACTGCGCATGCGCACAATGACATTTTATCCCGAATGACTCGCGCGACCTAACGCGCGTGGGTGAACGCAAAAGGTGGTCGCACAACGCGCACGTGTTAAATTCAATCAGAATGGGCGTTCGCGTAACATGCTATGACATTACGTCGCCAATTTTATCCCGAATAACCTTTGACCTTTGAGATACCGAACTGGCATATTCCTCACCTAATCTTCAGCAGTGGTTTCGACTTGAAAACCTCAGACAGAAGCGTGTGAAGGAACTCCTCTGGATCTTTCTCCTCACTCATCAGACCCTTGGTGGTGCCTAGATTATCCAGGTGCTCTCTCAGCTGAAGGATGCGATCCGCTCGGACAAAACCATTCCTGTGTCCAGAAACAAGCATTCAGATGTCAACGTACAGTCAAGGTTTATTTATTTATCAACTCCATTTTTTTGCCCAGGCAGTTAAAACTGGTTTCCAGTGGGCCTTGGGGCCTTGCATACATCATAAATTGTGGCACCAGCAAGCAAAATCGGACGTTTTTAAAATTGAGATTTCCATTCAGTAATAAAATATATCATGTAAGATTTGTAATGGTGAAAAAAAATTCTTTTATATGATATTTGGGTTTTCAAATAGAGCCGTTAATTCAGCATTAAGAATGGAAAATAATACGTAGTTTACACAATTTTTTTTCTCGGAAGTATGCCAGAAGAACCCCTTGCCACCGGTTGACACAAATATGTGCGGATTGAAAATTGCCACTTGGCTGGTTGATGTCTACACATGTCAAAATCTGCATTTTCAATTCATTATTGGGGTATTGTGTATGTCATGCTTGGCTGCACAAGCCTATGGTTTCCGTTTCGCTTGGCTTCCCCCATGAAATACCCGCTTGAAATATGCTTTTAACTACAGTATTTTGACAAAAACATGAAGTGTGATTTTTTTACGATTTTCATTTATATTGCAATTACTCAAAAATAGGTCATGCGACTTGAAATCAGGAAAAATCCGGAGAAATCTCTGGAAAATAAATACTGACTGTGCCACACAGATAGTTTTGCCTCCTGACCTGCAGTAACCTTCCCACCAAGAACCATGTACTCACTTCCTGAGGGGATTAACAATGCTTTCTCGGAGCGTCTTCTGGACTTCTTCGTATAACTGCAGGTCATCCTTCCCCTGCGAGCGTCGTAGGAGCGGATCGAACACGCTGTTGTAGGCAAACATGCTGAACAGCGTCGTGTCCAGGTAGCAGGAGTTCTGGTCCCCCTGGATACCCTTCTGCATTCCCACGAAGTAGGACTTGAGGGCAGGTGGGGGGTCGATGAAGCCTTCAACCAACGGTGAGGCAAAACCGCCAAAATCTTTGGAAGCAGAAATAGAGAGGACCAATCTTAACGTACAGTGTGGTTAAAAAAAACCTACACACTTTTTACAGGAAAATTTCTCGGAATTGGGGAAACATCGCCAAATTGTTTCAACTTTATTTAATACTTACACCATCTTAGAAAACTTGAAAAAAAAATGGCATCAGTTGAAAGAAAAAATGGCAAAAAGACAGATTGTCCACACGAAAGTCTATAGGAGTCATGCATGCTACAAAGATCGATACTCATAGGTCCACCTAGGATGGAAGTAATAAGTATTCACTAACCCGGGAAGAAACAAAAGCACAACATAAACACTTCAACTGTTCTATTGTGTCAAATGCTATTCACTGTAAACCTTATTTTCTTTATTGACAAAGGGGATGACTGTGATCAATGTAGGCCTAATTACATTTATTGGAGTTCGAGTTTGTGCACGTGGTGTTAAAATGTATTTTGTTAACCAAATTCCATTGACTTGCGTGTGGACAAACTGGTTTTTGACCATTTTTAAAAATATCGACGACATTTCTTTATTTGGGCTTTATTTTTAACACAATTTGCACCATACACAACAAAGACGTTGTAGTTGACGAATATGTTAAAATAATTTGACCATGATTGCTCAATTCCGAAATATTTTCCATCAAAAAGGTGAGTAGGTTTTTTTTTAACCACACTGTACATGGTATACAAATATTGACTTTTTACGAGTGGCTAGTAAAAATTGCCTCCGAAGGTTACTATATTTTTCTTATGTGCAGCCAAGCGATAAAGAACTCTCAAGAGATCATTAACCTCTGTAATACAGTTGTTGTCTATAATCGCATTCCTGTGCATACTCAATCCATTCATGTTTCAACTATATCGTTCTTAAATGGGAGTGTAATGAATAGATGGAGCTTTTTCAAACAAAGCTTCTATTCAAATGAAAGCTCCTAGTGCAATGAACAGGACCACTCTATTCAGTGTGGTGCCTATTGTTTGCATTTACGTTTGGCTACACAGGCCCGATCCATCAATGACAGCCAGTTGCAGGGGGTTAACAAAATGTAGTCTAGGGGTGACACCTGGAGACGAGAGGCCACCGATTAGACCAGGGAAGGTGTGCGAACTATTATACACATTCCGTGTGATACCTACCTTGGCTCGTATGATGTTTTGAATTGAAAGTCTGCGACTGTGATGGGAAACGGGAATCGGGCTGGCACTGGGACAAGTAGACAAACATGGCCTTGTGGGGCTCGCAGTGGAAGTAACGCAGCTTGTTGAATGTGCCGTCTGTTGTACCTTGGGCAATAGAGGACTCCTGCATTCAGAAATAAACACAGAATACTCAAGTGGGAAAAAAAGGGCGGGTTTATTTTTGCATTCAATGGGGGACCTTTAACAATAGAGGACAATTGGATCCCCAGTAGAGAAAGGTCCCCGTTTGAAAATTGTGTACAAAACCAATGAGGGTCCTTGCCAAAAAAGTATGAACAATAGGACAATAGGAGGTCCCCGGTTGAAGGTGTTTACACCTTTCCAATATGTTTCCAATATGTGTCATATTTGTTATGCATACAGGTAGTGCACAAATGAATGGTGTTTCAAAAAAAGGAGGATTTTAGAGGATCAAGGGTGAATGGGGTTTGAGAAACAGGAGGATTTTAGAAAATTGTGAATGGTGTTTGAGAAACGGGAGGATTTTGGAGGAACAAAAATGCAAACATTTAGAGGATTTTGGAGGATTGAGGATGAATGCATTTTTTTTGAGACAGGGAAATCGGAGGATTTGGGCAGATTGAGGAATTGGTTCCTAGCAAAAAGGGTCTAGGGGGTATAGGGTTAATGAGCTCCAAGCTCCAGTTTTGATTATCAGTTATTCAAGCCGCCTGGCTTCCCATTCATCAGCTAGGTCTGAGGTAAGGAATGCAGTGCCACAAAGAAAAAAAAAGGAGTACCGCAATCAATACTACACCTGGACAATATGAAATGCTCCCTTAAATAAGCCCCAATTTAATTGCAAGACCAGAGACTGGTGCCTACCAGTTCGATTCCTGCAACCAGCTTGGCACTCTTGCTTCCTTCTGGAATACCAATCCACCGTATGACACCATAGCGGGTGATTGAGCCAGACATGCCTGGCACCTCCACCATAGAGTTGATCTCCAGGTCAGGGGAAGGGGGTGCGTCAAAAGGGTCATCCTCTAACAGGGGGATGGGGAGGTTCAACTCTGTCAGCAGATCTTTGGCTCCCTGGACCTCTTCTTTTGTATCAGTAGCTATGGAAACAATACAACAATAAATTATTTGAAAGCAATGCTTCTCTATCACAATATGGTTTATAAATGCCTTAATAAACTGTAATAATATTTTTACAATTTAACGTTTCTTCAACCTTAATTTTTCATTTGTTGTTTGTGGGTTTTTTGGGTGTGTGTGTGTGTGTGTGTGTTTGTTTACTTTTTTTAAGATTTATATTTTGTTTACTTTAATGTTTCACTAATCTTAATTTTTCCTTTTGTTCTTAGTGGTTCTGTAACGTTATTATTTGTCACAAGGCCCCTCAGGGACAGCAGTTCTTCAACTGATGAGGCTACCCTGTTAAAATAAAACTGTAAATAAATAAATAAAATAAATGAATAAATATGGGCCACAGGGTTTCTACGGCACATCGCTAGTCTTCATCAGGTGATGGTGTAGACCCGTCGTGGTACGTTAGTGTCTGGGAGGAACCAGTGTGTGCTGGCTTTTTACCAGCTATCTGTGAAATTACCCACCAGATCTTTGGTCCCTCCATAGGGAGAAGACATCACTGTTACAATACAGTAATGACACCTCATAGCTCAGTTTTACATAGGACTATGTGCCAAAGGGTTAAAATTTATCATGTAGCAAGTCCACGCTTTAAAACCCGACACAAGAATAAATGTATAAAGTAAATTAAGGTTGGTTTGACACCTTGGCTGGCTGAACAACCAAAATACCTTGATAGCTCCAAATAAATAGATGATTCATTTATCAACCGATTCATTTTAGCATAAGTGCATTACATTAACCACTTAAAAACAGCACAGTCATGAACGGTATCATGCACAGTCAAAGGAACAATGAGAAATTCCATCAAATAGTTGCCATCAGTAATTCGAATAACCTGATATTACAAAATGGGAAACCTCTCACAAGTCACTTGTATAATATTCGCAATCATTCTGAACATGCATTCCAACACCAATTTAATCATACTACTAATAATATGGCAACTCAGAGCACATTGTATTACATAATTGCAAAACTTGCATATTCATAATCATAGGCACAATTCTAAAAATCAGACCAGAAAATAATACATTTTTACTTCCATAACCAAATATTAATACACCTAGTAAAAATAATAGCCACAATATTTCTTGCTACACTGGTATATATATTTCAACACTTGGTACTTCCCCAAGCCTATACATGTACATGTATGTACATGAGCAATGCATCTTGGAGTGTTAGCCCATGTCCTTCTAATAACATGAATTTCCCCAAGGTGAAAATCCCCAATATTAGAGCACTGTTTCATGTCTTTTTGAGTATCTAAATGTGTTTGCCGATTGCCAACATTATCTTTCAACACAGTTCTAAAACCATTCTAAACTAACAGGCAAATTGTCCATGCTCTTCAATTAATTTACTTTATTTTCTTCGAAATATTTTCCTCTTACAAAAACTTTTTCTTTTTTTCTATTTTGGGTGTCTGCGACCTTCAAAAAACACTTATTTTTGGTTGCTTTTGTGCATCTAAAGCCGTGTTCGCACTTGACTTTCGACTTGGAAAAATTTTACCAAGACCGTTGTAGAAGCAACCCAGCTGGCAGTGTAATGACTAATGAGGGCGCCTTGTGTGACCTTTCGACATTAACCCAATTAACCCAAAGCATGCTCCAGCCTTTTAATTTGTTTTTAAATCATGGTCGTAAGACACGACATTGACGTCCATCATTATCATCTGGGAACGAAGCACTGGCAGAGTTGTAATCGAGTCAGTCACAAGTCAGATCAAAAATCAGATCACAAGTCAATCACAAGTCAGCTCACAAGCTACATGGGATGAATAATGACAAAGGAATGCATTTGTTGTGTTTGAATAGCTTGTTATTTTACATGGCTTGAGACCAGAATTGTGAAGTGACTTGTGAAGTGACTTGTGAAGTGACTTGTGAAGTGACTTGTGAAGTGAGTAGTGATGTGTCTTGTGATGTGATGTGTCTTGTGATGTGTCCTGTGAAGTGACTTGTGAAGTGACTTGTGAAGTGACTAGTGATATGTCTTGTGATATGTCTTGTGATGTGTCTTGTGAAGTGTCCTGTTATGTGTCTTTTGAAGTGACTTGTGAAGTGACTTGTGATGACTCGATTAACAACTCTGTCACCACTGAAAACACCAATCAAACTTCCGACTGTATCAACAATATCTGTCATGATTGTGACCAAAAGACGAACAATGCACAAGACTGGAATCTTGCGCTGCGTTGAAGCAATGCAAAGCACACGCGTGATACGCCCAAACCGGATATACAGCTTTCCAGTGCCACTTTTACCGACTCGCACTGTCTGCCCTGGACTACTGTCTCGGGCAAATTGACCTGGTCAGTTTTACTGGGCAGTGGTTAGAAGTAGAAGTTACCACTGGACTTTGGGGAAAAGTGACCACATGGAAAACGTCCCAGGCTTTTCACAATGGACTTAAAATGGGAAAAGTACCAATCTTCTCAGTAAGCTTAACCCCCCCCCCCCCAAAAAAAAAAAAAAAAAAGTCCACTGCAGACAGGACTTAATGCACAAAAATGATACACCTGAATTATTGTCCAGCCACAAATAATGTGAAATTTGTAAAGTTATTTTTCGACAACTAAATATGGGTGTGTTTTTTTTCTATTCAATGTCTCACTCAAATGTGAATAACTTCTATATTGCTAAAACAAAAATAGCAAAATGAAAAAAAAAAACTTTTCGGGGGAAAACTCAAAGAGCATAGATACAAGTAGTACATAGTATGTATATCTTTAAGAATGAGTAAATAAAGTTTTTTTAAAATGGAGAAACCTCCAAATGAAGACACCCCCCCCCCCCCCCCCCAAAAAAAAGAACACCAAAAAACCACCAAAAAACACCATAATTTAGCAAACGCAAACATCAATTTATATGAATTTGGGGAGGAAAGGGGTAAAATCCAGTTAGGCGATAAGTGCACTCACAGAAACATGCAGGGACACTGTGTGGGTGATTTTTGCAAACAAAATGCAACAGTGTTCCTTGAGCGATCCACAGATGTTTGTTTGTAGAAGACCACTGAGTTTTGAATTTGCTTTGTATGAAGACAAATATTGGAACTGGGTGTCCATTTATTTGGCTTCCATTGATTTGTTTGTCTCTATCTAGGATTAGGACTGTCACAACTGCCAGATAAGTGATCATCAGCTCAAGACAGGTGAATGGTTAGGGCTTATGACTGTAAATGTACATGTAGCTAAGAGATCAATTAAAATATTGTTTTTATTAAGCAAATGGTCATTCTATACATTAGAAGTCCAAGTTGGGTGTCCCTGTTACATCTGACATGTATAGCATTTTCAAATTCATGACACATTCTTTAATGCCTTCTAAAGTACCTGCCAAACAAGTAAACAAAATTTTAATTTTCAATTTTAATACTTGATGGAAAAATCACACAGATCAGGGGTCTATTTCATAACAGTTAGGAATATTCCTATCATCTTGGACTTAATAGGAAGAATACTTGTTCCTATGACCTAGACTTAGAAACAATTATTCTTCCTAAGCCTAATATAGGAATATTCCTAACTTTTATGAAATAGAGCTCAGGTGTACTAACACCAAAAAATGGACACCAAAAAATGTCACACTTTTATTTGGACCCCCAATTTATAGAATAACCCACATGTGTATGTGTTCTCATTGTAAAGAACCGTGTACAGGTACACGTACAGCCGACGCTATTGCGTGAAAGTTTGAAGTCAATGGGAGACTTTTAAGACGCTGGTGCCAGCAGACATACCGCACCGGCCCTTTTTGTTAGTTCTGAGCATGCGCTCGTAGTTCCGAGCATGCGCTCGTAGTTCCGAGCATGCACTCGTAGTTCTGAGCATGCGCTCGTAGTTCTGAGCATGCGTATGACCAATGAGAACAATGGAAAAAGACTTGGTATGTCTGCTGCCACCAGTGTCTTAAAGTCTCCCATTCGAAGCCAAATTGAGACATCTGAAGAAAATAATTTTGACGGCACTAAGAATTAGAGGCCTTTAGCTTCCATTTTTTTTTTTAAGACTGTGCAGAAAACGTTTGTTAGTTCAATTCCTGAACATAAAAGATAGCTCGGTCACCGGGCAACATTTTGACAACTTCTTCGGATAATGAAACCTCAAGCCTTCAGATGAGGATTCAGTCAGTTCTCAGGTAATCACCAGCTGAACAATCTACCTTCAATATCGCATCATTCCTTACTATAAAAATACCCACGTATAAATTAATTTATAACATAAATCATGTATTGAGTCACAGCCTCTCCTAAACGTTATGTACTTACATACGCTGGACATAAAATACTGCAAAGCAGATTGCCACAACTGTCCTTTCCTGCGATTCACCAACATCCTGACTGATAACGCTTGTTCTAAACCACAACTCCCACACTTTCATCCAAGTCCGATCGGGAAAAGTCAAGTCAAGTCGAGCAACAATCCTTCAAGTCAATTTCATCACCCAAAGTATTTCACAAGAAATCAAAAGTACACAACCAGCAAAGCCTCCTCTTTTGTGTCAAGAAACGAATCCGATAGTGAAACGCTACTTTTCACTTTACCGTCATTAATCTAAATACATACATGTTCTTAAAAAATCCCTTGCAGTAATCTCATCACTATCACTTTTGATCCAGAATAAATGCGACCGGCTGAAAAACATCACCACAAACAATGAAATCCTGAGTGCCAAACAGGCAGCGTGACCATGGAAACCACAGGAAATAGGAAGTATGATGACAATTGTATCCGCAATATGACTGGTTATATTTTGACTAACAGTCACATGACTGTGTTATTATGACATGCAGGATATACCCCAGAAGCTTCCATTTGCATCACTACAAAGTGCTGATGTCATCAAACATGAAGATCCTGTCTGTCAGATACTTTATTCTTACAGCTCCCGAGGTCCCCCCCCCCCCCCCCCCCCCCCCCCCCCCCGGTGATTAAGCACACTAGATGAATCAGGCCATGTCAAGCAAATCATATTTTCTTGGAAATGTTTCCAATCAAAATAAATAATCAAATAAAAATAAATAAATAAATAAATAAATAGCTATAGCACTATTACATTCTTAAAAATAGTACTGCATGGAAAACAGAAAAAAGAGAGCAATTCTAAAGCAAATAATTATATAATTTAGTACACAAATTAACAAAGAATTTAATGTTTCACTGGGCATTGGGAACCAGATTTTGGAAAAAACAAAACGGGTACTGCTAAAAACTGATACTGGAAAACAAGAAGAAACACACAAACAAACAAACAAACAAATGTAAGGACATGGCTACCGCACTTAAAATGTCTGCTCTGCTCCGTACATATGTGTTCCACATACCATTAATTTCACTAGGTCCTGCCTTCTTCATAGTTAATACACAGTGTGCACATCCAATAAATCCCATCATACATGCGCATGTATCCGAAACAGTAATCCAAAACTCTAAGCTTCCCGCTTGCCCTCTGGAAACAAAATACCATCAACCAGATTCTTCTCCCATTTATATCCATCTTGTTCCACCACATGCTTCTCTGTGAGGCATTTGGGGTTTTTCCCAATAGGGCAATCTTATTTTAATTGCCCGTTTCTGATTTTTAAATGATATTCTGTGATTGTACATGTAAGAGAGAAATATTTGCAGCAATTTGTGTGGGAGACATGTGGGAGGACAAAATTCCTTCTGCAATCCTTGCTTGACAACAGTGGGAATCCCTACAATGATACATGTGGAGACTTGAATGCCCATACCTGGAAATGTATACTCATGCTGAGTTTAACTGACATATCAACACATGCACTTCGTGTCAGTACAGCCCTGTACTGTTTTTCAGTGACATCAACTGCAAGATCAACAATGCATTGGGGCGGGTCCACAATTGCTCAACACACTGTCATTGAACTTTACAATGAATATGCATTTGCAAGGATCAAAGTCCATGCATGATTGGTTAACAAGCAATGTTGATGAATATGTATCATGACATGGGTTAACTCTGACTAGAGCCTCACATGATTGGCTACAAGGGTTGAATAAATATGCAAATATGATTGATGAGTCATACCATGGGCACTATTCATGTACAAACATGCACAGTGCATGCAATATAACACCAGTATCATGTGTACAATGTACAGAGTATGCACTCTTGTATGCACATTGTATACAGTATGTACAGTGTATATAGCCACCACCATGGTTCTGTGTTGTCATGTGGGTGTATATAAACATGTTTGTTCCTTCCTTCATGGTGTAAAGCAAGATAAAATTTGCAAACCCAGTTTGAGCTGGGTGTCTTTTGTGTGTGTGCATGTGGGTGGATTTTCTTTGGTTAAATGTACGTGGGCTTACCAACAAGATTCATTTTCTCAAAAGGTACATCGACCAAAGAAATGTCAAAGAGATTTAATGTGATTCACAACAGCATTGGGAAATAATCCAAGAGTTCACGGGATTTTTTTAAAAACTATAAATATCTCAGCCCCCGATGATCACACAAATTCATTACCCAATGTTCAAAAAAGTTGAACATGCAACATTCTTTTATGTATATGTTGTTGGTTAAGGTTAAACTTTTTAAGCAAATTTCAAGAAGAATGCACACATCCATGTGTATACATCATCATCAGCTCTGTCAAAAGTTCTCCTGATCAGACTAATTAACTGTCCATATTCAGACTTTTTTTTATCGTCAAACAAACCACATGGGAAACTTGGTCATTCTATAAATTTGGGGTCCAATTTGGGTGTCACTGTTACATCTCACATGGCAGTTTCAAAATAAGCCGCAACCGGCGAATTTGACCGGCTATTTGAACTTTTGCGCCGGCTACTATTTTTCAATCCCTGAGCTACCACTTTGGGGGAATAGATCCTTGTTTTTAGTAGAAATTATATTTTGTTTGTTCACCCCAAAAAATACATCCTGGTCCATAGATCGTAATTTTAATACGGGGGCTAGCATAGCATGCAGCGTGAAGTATACATGGCTCACTACCCGGACCGCATAACGTACATGTCTCTACGTTACGCGGCCCAATATCGCGATATAGCTTTTCACACGTTCAAGATTTATCTAATATTTGTATTAAGTGTAGATTAGTTCAGATTACCTTGCTCGAAATTCCAGTTATTTCCAATAAATTTGACAGTAGAATAGTACGTAAGTACATGTAACGTATGATGTACCATGCAGAAATTTAAAAAATACATGTACTATTTTGTGTTGTTTCTTCGATCGTTTTCTAAACCCCGACAAAACTTCTCCGCAGCCTCCGCACCATTTATTTATAGCGCACATAGTGCATATTCCATCATGGGTGTAGATGTAGTCTTGGTCAACTAGTGTAAACAACCGCACTGAATGCTACCGTTTTATTCCCAGTGTACAATGTACGTACACGCACCTATCGTGTTGCAAACTTTTTTTTATACTTTTTTTTACTTTTCCGACAGTTTAAATACTCTTTTAACTGATGGAGATTAGTTTGCAGACGAGAGGGATTTTTTATTTCAAAAAAAGGGTTGTTATTCTTAACCATTTATCCTATTTCGCGAAAGCTCATTACATGTAAATGTATGTACGTGACCCCGTGACGTACACGAGTAGAGTCGGTTGATGCTACAACCAAACACTATGCATGTACGTACGTGGAGTTAATGCTGCTGGAAGAGTTTTGGTCGACGAAACTCCTCCGTTTTCCCGTCTATTTTGTCTAATTTTGGTATTATTTCAGTATGAGCATGGTTCTGAGATAATCATTATGCCTCGATCGTGTGTAGTTGGGAGTTGCACGAGGAACAGCGACAAAAACCCTGACCTAACCTTCCTGCGATTCCCAGTGCTACATGGAGTTCAAAGGCAACAGTGGGTCCACTTTGTAGACAATACAATATCTGATTTTAGGCTGTCGAAATGGTCGAAAATATGTGCAGAACATTTCGCCAAAGACTGTATTGATGATAGTTTTAGTATGAAAACTCAGCTGGGTTTGAAGGCACAATTCCGTTTGAAGGCTGGAGCCATTCCAACTCTAAAGGCACCGAGCATTCCAATCCTGTCCCGGACTAACGCGCCCCAGACCACGACGTCGTTCCCTGCGGTTGCCGGCTCGGGCAGCCAGAGCCCAGGCCGTCCCCCTGTCCACGCTCGCTTGACTCAACATGCATTGCACACGCACGGTACCGCATGCGCTGCATGCGATTGAGTCTAGTACCTTATAACAGAAATTGTGTGTATAGTTCTGAGAAGGTGCGGGTCCTTATGAGGGCTGCATAAGCAAAGTCGCCAGACTAGAGTATAGCATCAGCTCACACACAACTCACCGCGCAGGTCCCAATAAAAGCCGACTGCAAACAAAGGAAAGTATGACTCATAACTAGCTTTTCAGCAGGAACAAGCTTACAACCCTAATTCTAAATGTGTCTCACAAAGATGTCAACACTTTAATATATGTTTACCTTAGTGTTACACCTGTATCATGTGCAAAAAGCACAGCAAGTAATACTAGCCTTAGAAAAAAAGATACGTACAGACTCTACGTAAAACATTGTCGTATAATACAGTGATGTCATATGTTTCTACATGTATACGTCATCACTCGCGCGATACGGCACGCAGTTGACCTCAGCCTTTTCTGAATCGAGTCAAAGTGGCTCAGAAGGAAAAGGCTCAAAATCTTTTCTTTTTTTCAGAATCATGAAACTTGTTACATTAGTTTTGGGGAGGCATAAACTATCAGATATTAAGTCCAAAAAGTCAAAAACAATTTTGGCGTTTTAGTTGGTCTTTAAGTCTTGAGAAAAGGCTACTAAAGACCTGGGGGTTAGAGCAATTGCTTTAATAACTCCAACCCTCTAAAGCGCATCTGCGCGTGCGCGTTGCTTTGTTGCTAGCCTTGGTCAAGTGCAAGCCTTGAGAAAAGACAAACACATGTGGCGCATGCATTGTACAATGTACATGTACAATGTCTGTCTTGTGCGGGCGTACACAAGAAGATACGATGTTTTTTTTACAGCTCATCTGAGCTCACGTGTGATTGTTGGTGTCCATATTAATTATCAGCTGTTACTTATCAACAATGCCGAAATAGAAACAAACGTTAGTCTTTCTGAAGTGCCGCAAAGAAGCCAACTGAAGGTAAATGTTGTATGTTGTACTCCAATTTTACCCCCCCCCCCCCCCCCCCCCCCGATCTTGCCAGCCCGCGCCCGGGCGCCCGGCCCAATCGATCTCGGTGGTCGGCCCCATTTTGAATGAGGACGGAGGTTTTCGTGCAAGTTGTTCTGCCGTTACATACATTATGCCCATAACTTGCACATCCATACATTGTAGGCCTACCTTAGATTTATTTCAGATATATTTCATCGTCTTCTTGTTGCATTTCAGAACATTTAACTCTGTTAATGAGAATTCAAGGGGTTTTGTGCGCATGAACAAAAAGGCATGCGGTGTAACTCACATTTATAATATGAGTGTAAAATAATATTAAATAGGAGGTGGGCTGTTTTTCCCACATTTCCGGTAGATATGAATTACTCGGTAGATCTGAATTACTCTTGCTAAATATATATATACAATGATTACATGTACATTTACAATCAACTGGGAATCCTCTTGTCCATTTTTTTTGAAAAAAATTCTATGAAAATAGATTTTCTTCCAGCAGTCAGATAAATGGGTTGACCACCCGCAGGGAAACCCCTGGCCATTATTTTTTTATTTCATAAATGAATGCAACTTTAAGTACAGTATATACAGTAGGATCTTTGAAAACCTAGTCTCAGATGCCAGGAAATGCCTAGATTGCACCAGAGAGCATCTACAATCCAAAAACTTCTGGGGCCCTCGGCGGGCCCCGGGCCCCGGCCCCCACGCCATTGGGGGCAAGGACTCACTGCCCATAATGCAGTATAGCCAGGGATCATGCCCCAATTTTACTGTGCAACCTGCAAAGTGGCATTGTTTTATGCAAGTTTGCCCCAAACAAGGCTAAAAGCCACTCAAGGTATGGAGCTACAAAAAAGAAAAAGAATAAAAGAAACTAGAGATAGGAATTAATATTCCTCTTGAAGCAGGAAAGACTAAAGCCCGGCTCATACTTCATGCGAATGCGAAGCGAATTTCATGATGTCAACAATTGAAGTTTCATTGTGACATTCTCCGTTACCTTAACGAATTTGCTTCGCATAGGCATTCGCATGAAGTATGAACCGGGCTTAAGATGAAAGGAAACATCCATCAGTCAAAGAATGTGTCCATGCTTTTTGGATTATGGCAACCCCAAAATAAATGTTAAAATTGAATTGCTAATTTGTTAGATAAATAAGATTTCCAACCACAACAAAAATCATCCGGCGATAAGAAATAGATTGAATATTAAATTTGAATTGAATACATGATTGAATTGCTAGACTGATCCGGGTGAGGGGAGGGGTACGTTCCCCCCCCCCCCCAACCCATATTTTTGGGGAGGGGGAAGCTATGGCAGTGTTCCCCCCAATAATTTTCCCCTTGCCATATGCATTTTATGGGTCATTGGCTTTTACATGCACCAGAATACACAAAGATCAGCACACATTTTCAAAAATTTCCCAAGATACACAAGAGACACAGAGTATAAAATGCTTAACAATTATTGTTGTGTGCTTTTTCCTCCGTCCCTCCCCCTCCCAACCTTGACGAGAAATCTCTTCCGCTGCAACGCTTTCTTTACTTCCAAGTTCTAATGCATACACACTACTTCTGCATTAGCCTTTTTGGAGGGCACTACATATGTACATGTATTTGGGTCATTCTATAAATTTGGGGTCCAAAAGTGTGACATAGTGTATACACAGTGACATGTATAACATTTTGCAATTCAGGACACATTCTTTAATAATGCCTTCTATCTCCAAGAGTGATTTTGTAAAGTACCTGCCAAACAAGTAAAAGAATAGTGTGAAGTTAATTTTAATGATACATTGTACTTGATGGAAAATTATATTTCACAGGTCAGGTGTAAAAAGAATGTCCCAGTTTTGGACCCCAAATTTATGGAATGACTCATTTGGGTTGTGTGCACCCTTTTATAACTTTTGTAACCCTACTGTGTCCACCATATCTCGTGACGACTAAAATGGCATATGGAGCATTTTTTTTTATTGAAATAACCCAATATAAGGTTAAAAGCCGCCCTAGGTAAAGGCTTATTGATCAGGGGTGGTAGGACTGGCAACATTACGGTTTTCCTGGGCCCAGATCTAAACAGAGGATAATTCTTCAAAAGCTTCCAGCAGAAATTATCCCAATTTTCAGACCTATGGACCCAGGTGGGGTAACTTCCACTGTCGGCGAGACGTGCAGCAGCAAGTGCAGCAGAATGGGTGTACCTCACTTGGATTTGTACAATTTGCTGGTTGCACCACAAAGTGCTAGATACATGTATGATGTAGGACAAATTTCGTCACCATTTTCACAAAGGGACGGGCATGTCAAAAATGAAAATTTTTTCGATTCCGATTTTTTTTCTTCTTCACTTTTTGGGTGATTAACGTCGTACTTGACCATTTTGACTTGCTTTCGTGAGCAAAAGTTAATTAATTTCTTAATTAGACTAACTATGCCAGGGGCCGACATTTAACAAAATTGCAATTCCCGTTTTCACGAAGAGACGCGCACATGCCTGCCCCTTGAGCACACGTGGCAGAAGGCCAAAAAAGTAGGTCAACTGGGATTTTCATTCAACCACATGAGTGCTTTTTCCCTGCATAAAATTTTCTAAATGATTTAGGCCGAGTAAAAAATAAAACATGCTTTACGTCCGGGTTTTCAAAAAAGAGGAGGAAGAGGGGCTTTCTATTTATATTTTTCTATTTTCAAGATGGCCGTCATTTACAAAATATTCTGGCAACCGTTGGTGTTTCCCTGTTCAAAAACGCATTAATAATGAAAGAGACATGTTGGACAAGAGAACTGAACATACTTAAAGTGTTTTTTAGTATGTTTGTAACACCATATCAGCAAAAAAACAAAACAAAAAAAACTTCCGACTTGCAAGTATTTATTTTCCGATTGACAATTTTTTTTTATACACATAATTTTTCTGTGGTAAAAATAATTTTTAAATCCTGGCGGCCTCCAAAAAGGAAGCGGGCGGGGACGCAAAACACATTTTTTTTATTTCGCCTTACTTTTTGCAGTTTTAAAATGAGAAGAACTTTAAGTGTGATTATCTCGAAATGTGCTTTTCTTAAAAATCGACATGCAGGTCTCTTTGTGAAAACGGTGACGTGAGGGATAATGAAGTGAGGAATAATGTTTACAATTTTCTACACATTATCCGTCACTTTCTGGCGCAATGCCTGTACATGACGTTACTACATGTTACGACCTAAGATTGTATCAATTGCCAGGACTGCAAAAGACTGGTTTAGGTCTGAAGTAGTGCTCGGCAGGAAACAATGTCTCATGACATTTTGCCTCCTTAGTTAACCCTAACCCCCCCATGAGGTATTCTCCGAGCACCCTGCCAAATGCAACAGAATGCAACACAGCGGAAATAAGAACCCCGCCAAATGCAATGTTGCACTGTGCAGTGAACTCATCTGCACCAGCCTTGTTGCTGGAGGCTTATACATGTATAATACTAAATACAAAAGAATGCATCAGACCAGGAGACATGCCTTGACTGCTAAATGCAACAACTTTTTACCACTGGTGCATTATGTTGCATTTAGCAGGGTTTAGGGTTAAGAAATCACTTTAGTCGCATGAAAAAGTCACTTCTGGCCCCAAAGTAATTTTTCTCTAGAATCCACTTAACCTTCCTAATAGGAGAGACTAGGGTAAGAAACAAAGTCTCATGTTACTTCGTCTCATTTCAGTCAATTTTAGGAAGAAATCGGCCCTCTTGAAATGTTGTCCACATACGTTAGAATCTGAAAGGTTTTGCACAGCTAACAACATTAAAAAGTCACTTTTTAGTCAAAAACCCATCCACAAAACCCATCCACAAAACTTTCCTCAACTCTTAACCCCCTAGACACTTTTTGCTAGGAACCATCCTCAATCCTCTGATTGCCCTGCCCCAAAAAATGCATTCATCCTCAATCCTCCAAACTGCAAGGAGGATTTCGGAGGATTGAGGTGGGTTTATAGGGTTAAAGGAGTGACTAGGCAAGAAATAAAGACATTTTGTATCAATCCGGTCAGTTTAAGGGAAGAAATTAGATATCTTAACATTTTATCCAAATGACTCAAAATCTGAAATGCTCTGCACAGCTAGCACCATAAAAAAAAGTCATTTTTCGCCTAACAATTAAATTTCTATAAAATTTACCAAACCTTCCTTAACAGGAGGAAGTGGGCAAGGAACAATGTTTCATGACATTTCACCTCATTTCAGTCCATTTAAGAATCTGAAAGTTTTGCATAGCTAACAATATCATACAATTTACTAACAGCATTGTATTCCCCTGAAATCATGGATACCTAGCTCTTCGACCTACAAGACAGTTCTAGGATTTGTTTTCCCTTCTTGAAAATCCTCCAAAACCACAGAGGACATAAAGAAAAATATTTAACATTTACTAATAATCCTTTTAAGAACAAAATTGCCCAAGAAAAACAAAGAAAAACAGAGAGCAAAATATACCAAACACAATATGCGCGGTTTCGAATCCGCAACCTCGTGATTGTAACAGGAATGAGATTGGCCAAAAATGAAAAATCCACGAAATCCACAAAAAATCCACGAGGACCCCAGATCAACATAAAGTTTGTATTTGCCTAAAGGCACCCCCCTTAAAATATCCGTTTTTATTGGTCTATATCCACTTTTACAGGTAAAAAAAAAACACCTTTAGGACAACACCTCAGGAATTCCAGATTGCAAAAGAGATTCTTTAAAAATTCTGAAATCCCGACCAAAAAATCCTGAAATCAGGAAAAATCGAGACAAATCTCTAGGGCTGTTCATTTTCTAATAATTTACTATTCAAATATTTTACTATTCGAATATTCGAAACTGGGTTTGACCGAATATTCGAATATTCGATACTCGGCGATCAAGTTTTTCAGTGCATGCCACACTGGTAAAAAAAAAACATTGCACGTAAAAGCACGCCGGTGTTTTTCGTATGGCGATTGATGGACCGTTCAAACAGCATTTTCTTTGCATGCCCCTGTTGTATCAAGGGTTTTACCGACAGGAACAATAAACTTCCGTCCACACAAAATTGCAATTGACAAAAATGCGGCATTTGACACTGCTAAGCGCCGTAACTTTTCTATTAAAATAGCATCAGAGTCATATCTGTACGTGCATATATATCTTTTCGAATATTCGAACTGGCAAAACGGTATTCGAATATTCGCTTGACGATCGAATATCGAATATTCGGTATATTCGGGACAGCCCTACAAATCTCACCCCTGTTGTAAGACTAACCGTCTATCTGTTGAGCCATCGGGCTCAGCCCAAAATTGTTTTGGGAAATTTCATATGATCTCACTTCGATGATGGAACCATCGAGGAGTGTTGTATCAAGAGCAACAAAGCCTTACCTTGTGACTTCATGATGTCATCAATGAGAGCCGAATTGCCGCCTAGATGGGCTAGGACTTGGAGAAGTTCTCCCATGCTGCGCCGCCCTCCTTCCCCGCGACGTTTCCAACAATCCAGTGCATTGAATACCCTCTGCTCATTGGTCGGGTACTGGTTCTCAATTTCAATAAAATCTTCTGTATTAAGCAAGCCAATGACCACAGACAGGTCTCGGTAGTTCAACTGCTTGGACACTTTCACCAGATCCTCTCTGCAGATATCGTCCGGTAATACTTCTGATATTGAACCAAACATTGACACAAATAAATAAGATGTAGTGAGCGATTTTTACCCATCAATGATTGCCATAACAGTTTTCTAGGATAATATCACTTCTACTTCATTTTGTCTTCATTTATTAGACAATTATGAAAAGAATATTTGTAAAATAGAAAGTAAATTTTCAAAGTACACAAAAAAACTGGTAGGAGCGGGATTCGAACCTGCGACCTCCGGAATACCGTACCGGCAATCGACCAACTGAGCTATCTTGCCCCATGTTAGCGGACTCCAAAATCGGGAGACCACCAACCACTGACCATTTGGGAGACCGCCAACATAGGGCAAGATAGCCCAGTTGGTCGAGCGCCGGTACGGTAGTCTGGAGGTCGCAGGTTCGAATCCCACTCCTGCCAGTTTTCTTGGTTCACTTTGAAAATGTATTCAGTTTCCCTTGTGGTTGGTTTATCTGACAAATAAAAAGTATTTAGCTTGTTTTATTAAAACAAATCTTTAAATACAGCTACGACGGCACAATCGTGCATTTCGCCATCTCACTTTTAATTAAATAAGCTTACTTTTTGCCACTAAACTTCCGAGTTACATGACATGTAGTATTGTTTTCATGGATGGTACAAAAAAAAAGATTGACCAACCGACCCTCTCACCCAATTTTTCCCATTTAAAGGCAACACAAGTTTTTTTTGCCTTTATATATATAAGCTACTTGTGAAAATCAATTGGGTGATGCACAAAAATTGAGAATGAACGGTTTCAAGCGAGGAGGATTTTGGAGGATTGAGGATGAATGGTGTTTCAAGCGAGGAGAATTTTGGAGGATTGAGGATGAATGGTATTTCAAGAAAAAGAGGATTTTGAGGATTGAGGATGAATGGTGTTTAACCCCTTGCGTACGGATGACGCCATAGGGCGCAAAAAAAACAGTGCCACCAGGCCGGATGACGCCATTGGATGCTGTTTGTGCAGTTTCAATCCATTGTTGGATTATTGTGTATGTCATGCTTGACTGCACAAATACATTGTAGCAGTTCGATTTGGCTGCTAGAACCGCTGCAACACCCCGACGTCTCCCGTAAAATACCGTGCCCAAGGGGTTAAAGCACAGGAGGATTGAGGGTAAATGGTGTTTGAGAAACAGGATGATTTTGGAGGATTGAGGATGAAAGCATTTTTTGGGGCATGGCAATCGGAGGATTTTTGAGGATTGAAGATGGTTCCCAGCAAAAAGGGTCTGGGGGGGGGTAGGGTTTTAACCCCATGAGTATGGTATTTTAAGGGAGACGTCAGGGTGCCGCGGCGGCTCTGGCAGCCAAGCGAACCGCTACAATGTGTGTGTGCAGTCAAGCGTAACATATACACAATAATCCAACAATGGATTGAAACTGCACAAACAGCGGCCAATGGCGTCATCCGGTCTGGTGGCACTGTTTCTTTTGCGCCATATGGCGTCATCCATACGCAAGGGGTTAATGAACCCTATCTCCACCAAGCATTGATGTTTACAAAACAAACCATAACCAATGACAGCGATGCAAGCCCACCTTTTGTTTGGGGGTATCCTGGGTGTCGTTCTTTCTTTACAGTGGCTTCTTGCATCTTGGGTTGAGAGGCTCGGAGATTGTCCATCTCAAATGCGTCAGCGATTTTCTTGAGGTCGCAATTTCTCAGTGCATCCATGAGAAATATAAACCGATTGTTGGTGTAATCGTGGCGTTCTCTCCATTTGGTTAACATATTGTTGATGGTGAGAGTTTCTGGCGAGTTTTGTTTTTTTAAGCTTTTCACCTCTTCATCACTGAACTGAAGATGTAAGGCGAGGCTTTCCCACTCAACTCCAATCAGCGTTGATAGTTTATACAGCATCTCATCATCTACACCTATTACCAAAAAAAAAAGGCTTCATAGATAGTGGTGTGCAAAATTATTGGCTTATTGGCAAAAAACACTTGGCATATTTTAGGTACTTTAGTTGTTTGTGATGAAACGGCAATCGATACACCAATGTACATTCAAATGAAACCCTCTAGAATGAACTTCAGAAGACTTGGAACAGCATTAGTGTAGAAACCTCTCAGGAAATATACAGACACTATGCCCGAAAGATGGGCCGCAGTGATTGCTGCCAAGGGTGGTCACACCAAATATTAGAGTCAAGTTTGATGAAAAAGATTGTAGGACTAGCAGATACCAATGTGAGCTACATGTATGCTCACAACAATTACCTTTTCTATTTAATACAGGTGAAAAATGTAAACCAGGCATTGCACACCGCTGTATCCGAGTGTGAATATTTAACGAGGATGTTGATTGCTGAGAGAAGTTTTGTTTGATGCAGATTGCGTATTGTAAAATAAAACGGCCAATTATTTCTGCCATTAAATAACAAAAAAAGTTACTTTTGAGATCTATTTCTATCAAGTCTCTTCTAGCCCGCTGGAAAATTTGTCTAAAAGTTGTCGCTGTGGGCAGGAAAACAAATCTGACGACATAAGACAAACTCCCCTTTTGTGTCTAGCACTAGACACAAAAGGGGAGTTCAGCCCTATTAAGCCCAAGCCTCTTGCTCACCAGAAGTACTCAAGAAACCTACCATACCTTGAACAAGCTCGTGGGCCAGATCAACAAGTCCGCTTTCTCGAAGCCCTTTGGATAGCGCACCGAGGACATCGACACTACGGTGCTGTTTCCGTCTCCACAACATCAGCATCTGGTAGGGTTGCTTGTCCAGGGAGAAGTCCTCTAGATGCTTAATGTCCTTTAAACTCAGCCGCAGGGTTTGGGCAAGGATCTTCCAGTCATTCGCGATTTGTACGGCAAATGACAGCATAATATCATCATCCAGCCCTGCGTGCAATAGCACAAACATGTGTTTACACGCCAAGGATGAAAAACTGTTCAGCAGCGAAATAAAATGATTAAAGCATAAATGCAAACAGTATGCACCACACTGAATAGAGTGGTCCTATTCATGTACTGGAAGCCCCCCTTTCAAGTGAATGAAAGCTTTGTTTAAAAATACTCCATCTATTCATTACACTCCCACTCAAGAACAATAGAGTTGAAACATGAATAGGGTGAATACGCGCAGGAATGCGCAAATAGATGACAACCGGCCAGTTGATCTTTTTGAGACGTTAAAAAATGGGAAATTATTACAGCACTTGTGGAAACAAAGGACCAATCCAATGCGACAAATCCACATTAGCTAACGTTTCACATACCTCTGGCTACCTCGAGCTGCAGCTGTCGCAGCCCACAGGCCCGCAGAGCATTGCTCAGCAGCATGATCTTGTCCGAGTTCTGCGACTGTCTAGCCCTCCATTTGGCCAGCATCACACGGACGCGAGGCAGAGTGCCAAGTGTCTCCCTCTCCATCCTGTCCAGCTCGGCATCAGAGAAATTCAGGAATACACCGAAGGGTCTGGCCTTCTCGGGGCTGATGCCACTGGCTATCTTCAGCAATATTTCCTCGTCCAAACCTGTGTTCCATAATAAAAAAATAACGGCACACATTGCCCTGAATTCTCAATTTTTTTTTATCTCTTTTAAAGTTAGTTACCCAATCTATTTCCAAGGTTCCAGTGTAAAGAGTTCTACCATAATGTGTAATATTCATGAAGAAATGTGGAAGGAAACTGAAGCATTGACATCTGGGCATTCAGACTGGTGCCAGCCATAATGCAGCCCGTATGCAGCTAAAGTGCTACAGACAAAGGGCACCAAGCGGAATAAACCAGTTCAGTATCTTAAAGGTCAAAGGTTATTCGGGATAAAATTGCTGACGTAATGTCACGCCATGTTACACGAACGCCCATTCTGCTTGAATTTAACACATGCCCATTGTGCGAACACCTTTTGTGTTTTCACACGCGCACGTTAGGCAGGGGTGAGATTGGCAAAAAAATTGAAAAATCCACAAAAAATCCACGAAAAATCCACAAAAAATCCACAAAAAATCCACAAAAAATCCACAAAAAATCCACAAAAAACACATGAGGACCCCAGATCAACATATAGTTTGTATTTGCCTAAAGGCACCCTTTTAAAATATCCGTTTGTATTGGTCTATATCCACTTGAACAGGTAAAAACACCTTTAGGACAACACCTCATGAATTCCAGATTGCAAAAAAGATTCTTTAACAATTCTGAAATCCCGACAAAAAAAATCCTGAAATCAGGAAAAATCCTGACAAATCTCAGCCCTGGTTAGGTCACGCGGGGTCATTCGGGATAAAATGTCATTGTGCACATGCGCAGTTGAAATACCGAACTGACTTACTGTCCAATTTACCAAACCAAACTGGCATCCTCAAAATATTTTTCGTCAATGATTTTCGGACACACGGTGCATTTTCAAGGGATGGTCATGTACATTACATTATTATATTCTACGTTTGAATATTTCCCAACCATAACAATTTTAGGACAAATGCTTTTTGTAGCCCAATTTGGCAGAGTGTCTTGCTCAAGGACACAAACACAATGACCCCCTCCCCTGGCTGTGCTCAAACCCACAATCTGTCCAATTTTCCCACAAGATCTTGAATTCAATGCACTAGACAACTCTGCCACCGCACTTACAGCACTCATGTTTGAGCCGTGGATGAGTATGACAGTGGGGTCTTTTCAACAAGAGATAATGCAATCTTTGTTAAATTGCTCGTTTTCATTTTAAACTTCAAAGTTTTATTGGCAAGTGTTTGAAACAGCTTTTTGGATGTGTAATTTGTTTTTGCTATGTTTTTGTTTTGTTTTTGGTTGGTTCTTTTTTTGGGGGGGGTTGGAAAAACTTTTACAGGTTACGTCTCAAATTGTTGGACGTGAAATCATCACCTATTTTTTTTAACCTAGGACTATTATATATTCCACATTAATGACACAAATACAGGCACACTAAATCAAAATCAAAAATCAAAAATCAAAAAATTAAAATTAATTAACCTTCACCCTACAGCATGCCACCTTATTTCGCATTCATAGTTTGATTTGTTACTGTTTTAATAGTATAGTAAATATATAGTATATTTTGCTATTCTTATTGATTGATGTACAGTTAACCCCTTGAGTACGGTTATTTATAGCGAGGCGCCGGGTTGCCGGGGCGGCCTGTGCAACCAAGTGAAATGGACACAAGAGGTTTGTGCAGCCAAGCGTAACATACACAATAATCCAACAACGGTGGAAATTCTTTTTTTGCGTAATCCGTACGCAAGGGGTTAAAAATAGTCGTTTAAAATTCGGGTGATTTTTCCTTCATTTTCTTAATATTTTGTATAATTTTATAATAATGTTATTGTTACTTTGGTGTTGTACATGTGTGTCTGGGCTTTACATACACTCTTTTTGTTTTTATCTAATACTGAATGAAAGAAGAATACTTTCCAAAAAAAGATTGAAATTCCTTTTGCTAACAAATTGTCAGATACCTTGCTCCAACTCATTGGCAAGATCTTCAAAGCCGCAGTTCCGGCAAGTAACAGCCAGTCGGGAAATCTTATCATACCCCGCTCCTTTCTTCTGCCAAGCTTTCAGCATTTCCTCTGTCCGCTCTCTCTCGGTGGAATACTTCCTGTGAATGGCTTCAATTTCGTCTTTGCCCAAATACAGCCCACGGCCTACCTCTTTCCAGTTTTTGTGTATTGTGTCCGCGACTTCTTTAACCACGTCCTGTTCAAGATAATCTTTATCTCCGGTCCCTGCGAAAGTAAGAGCACGGTTTGCTGTGAACAAATGTGTTTCTGTACCACAAAGTTGGAACACGGTGCCTCTGTAACATCTGGACCCTGTTGCGAGGTAATTTCAGTACTTCTACATATCACTACACAGTTTTGCTATACATGGTTTAAAGTAACTGTATTATACACACAGAATGTACCCTATACAAGCTTTACGTTAGTAATACCAGGCCTCGATCTTAAGCTTTTTTTTAACTAGTCCAACGGGCAAGTTAACTGGGGTTTTTACTAGCCCGCAGAAATTTTTACTAGCCCACATTTAATGGACATTGTAAATATCCCATTAACGATGGTCAGTTTCATTTCGCGGCAAACACGGCAAAACATAGTATTTCCATCGTAGCTAAGCCAGCCAAAGTCCCGCTCCCAGTCTTGTCTGTAGACACATTGTCTTTTATTTTTGCTCTAGTTTGCATCATATTCTCTTTTGCTCCCTTTTTTGGACGGATTAGATACATTTAGATATCGCCACATGACGGAAAATGTAAAGACCCAAGTGAATAAAACTTCTCACCAACAACGTACACCGGCCCGGTACAGACCACACGCACAAATCTTCGCACACGCTCCCCGTACCTTTCATGCCTTCTTTCATTCGCTGCATGCATGGCTCATGGTCGCTGAGGTCAAGTGCCGATGCGCATGCTCAGTATGCATGTGGAATTCCCCGGTTGGGCCCATAATCAAAGCTGGCTTCAGTACGTACCAAAGATTGTATAGCGCCGCGTACGGCGTACGGTTCGCTGCGTCTTATAGACATTATTCCGCCAATATTAGTTGGCGTTTTCCTTAAAACTGACATGGGCCAAAAATGTGACGGTCCATAATAATTTTGTTTAAACACTGATGATGTACAAAATAAAAATGTTTCAGTGTCAGCCGTATCGAAGCCGAGCATTGAGAAAAGATCCATAGTCTTTTTTTGTGTGCACTTTCACTGTACTTTTCTTCCCACACCCAACCAGTCCCATGCGTACAGCATTTGGCAAAAAAAGTGCACAACACACTCTGGACTTGATATGAGACTACCAACCTTGTACAAGTCATGTGCGCTTGTGGCATCACGCGCGCAATGAATGGCATACACGTGTACGCACGTGTACACATGTTGACATCGGGACACAAGCTAGCTGCTGTGAGTACAGCGAGCGGCATGCATAGCGCTAGCGCGGCGGCTCGGCATAGTATTGACTGTGCGGGATGCCGTAGCGCTGTACTCAGTCATTAAATGAAACAAGAAGATTCACTCAAACTTACCAAGAACGTTTCTTTGATTCATATCAAGCAAAAGTGACAATTTTAAGCAGGTAGGTATGCTTTTTTAACTAGCCCGCCGGGCAAGTTAAAGAGTGCTTTTCACTAGCCCGGAGCAGTTTTTACTAGACATTGTACGCCGGGCTAGTGCTTAGGTCGGGCAACTGCATATGCATGCTAGCATGTTGGCAATGGCCGTGGTTTGAATGACATTATCTTTTAATGTTCAGACATGTGGATCGGCAAAAGATCGGAAAAATTACAGGAAAATATTCAAAATATTCCTATAAATTTTGTTGCTATGAATTTTGCAATGTTCCAACTTTTAAGCTATAGCCCCGGTTCTTCAAAAAGTTTAGAGCGGTAGCGTCGCGACACCAAACGGTTCCAGGACTTGTACATGTACGCACATGCGTTTTTTTTATGAATGACCTGGTACTTCGCGTGCGATTGGGAATGCAGTAGTAATTTTGTTTACCAGTGATCACAGCAGCGATTACGTGACTCGTCAAATTATGGAAAGCACATGATGTAGGCCTTATTCCGAAACGATTATTAAGCTGCAAAATGTTGATCTTACACATAAACAAAAAACACAAATGGAACTATAAGAAAAATCCCACATATTTACGACTATTTTGATGGAAATGCTCGGTTTTTTCAGCGTACCCTCCTCAATGTTTTCAACTGTTTTTCTGTTGATAGCGCCGCAAAGGTGAGGTCTGATTTCTATTTTGCAAGTTTTCCATGGGAACAAATTAAATGTCAAACATTATTTCTTTTTGGCCTACGATTACATGCAATACTGTCAACAACATGGCGCCGTCACGAGAGATTCTTGTTCGAATAATTATTGCGATTTAGCAAACAGTCGCTTCCAAAAACCATGGTGCAATGGTGAACAGTTTTGGGAAAAAAAAATCAAAAACCGCTTTAAAAAAATGCAAAAATGGACCACACCGGCACAACATATTTTGGCATGTCGCGTACATGTGCATGCTGTGTATATATAGGACATGCACTGACAACCGCGATTGTTTACACAGCAAAAGGCGCGCCACAAAAGGTGTTACGTAACACCAGGTCAACCACGCTGGCTAAAACAGGAAGCGTTTTAGCTAAAACCGTTCAGACATCGTTTTAAAAGATAAAACTGTTCTAGTTTTAGCTAAACCCCCCCTCCGAGGTGTTTTAAATCACCGTTTTAGCGGCGAGATCAAACCGATTCGGTGCAACTGTAAAAGCGTTCAGACACCGTTTTAGCTAAAACCTTTAACCAAATTGAGTTCAACTAGTGTTTTAAGGGAATTTAAAACGGTGTCTGAACGTAGCCCCTGTTAAATAAACTTTAAACGAAAACAAAACATGGCGCTGTTGGGCGCGATCGGTCGATTGCGTTGCACTATCGGTCGATTATGACAAATATCTTGGACTTTACTTACCTTTAAAAAACAAATCCTCCAGAGCCGTGCATTAGAAAGAAAATGTGTTCGACTGGTGGCAGCGCGATCGGCCCATAGCGTCACGATCTACCGATTGCGCCCAACACCTACATTTTATGGTGATATTTATGGTAGCTGCATTTCATTTTTTTAAATAGTTTTATGCAGAGTTGTAATCAAGTCAATCACAAGTTACCACAAGTAACTTCACAATTTTGGTCTCAAGCCATGTATAACAAGCTATTCAAACACACTATAAACAAAAGCATTCCTTTGTCATTGTTCATCCCATGTAGCTTGTGAGCTGACTTGTGATTGACTTGTGATCTACCTTTTGATCCGAGTTGTGAGTGACTTGATTACAAATCTGGTTGTGTGTAAAGGGGGGGTAAAGGGGGGTGGGGGGTTCCTGTTATCAACTTGGATGAGAAATGTGCAGTATGATGATGGCGCTGTACTTATAATAGAGATTTTAAGACAAGCTATGTATTCTAGAATATATTTTTTGATAAATAAAAGGGATTTGACAAGTACTGATTTCCTGAACAATTGCGTGCACTATGGTTATACTTGACTTTTAATTACGGTCATTTAAATTGACTTATTTAACAAAAATGTTTTAAGCAAATGGTACAATGGTAAAAAAAAAATATTTTTAAAAATCAGATTAAAACATTTTTATTTGTAAATCATGATTTTTATCAACCCTGGACTCAACTCTAAATGTCAAAACAAAAATGTTAAGAGTATTTAAAAAGGTTCTTTGACAGCCGATTAGCAGCAAAATGTTAAATGTCGAGCAGAAGTTACCGTGTGTGAAGCAAACCAGAACATTACTGGTGCAGCAACCAAAATGGTTGTCGAAAATGCTTTGATATGCAGTTGCAACTTAACATTTTAGTTCGGATCCACTGCAAATAAACCCTTGGATGCATCAGTTATAAGCAATGTGGATGTTTTTCCTCTTTTACAAAATTATATTTGAGTTCATTCAGCAGAGTTGTATTCGAGTCCCTGCAAGTCCTTTCACAAGTCCTTTTACAAGCCCAGTCAGAAGTGCTTTCATAAAGCCAGTCACAAGTAACTGGATGAACAATGACAAAGGAATGCCTTTGTCACAGCTCATTTGAATAGCTTGTGATTGGGATTAGGACTGGAGGGCTTGTGATGGACTTGCAAGGACTTGTGAAAGGACTTGCAGGGACTCGAATACAACTCTGTCATTCAGTAACTTAAACTGACTCAAGAAAGAACGTGACTTGATGTGTGATGACTCAACTTGACTCGACCTTGCTGAGAAATTGACTCAACTCGACTTCAGCCAGTTTAACCCCTAATCAGCCCTGGAGTCTGACTCAACTTTAATCTAGTCAATCTAGTATATGAAATTTGAACTCGTTTGAACTCAACCCCCAAGCCTTTCAGTCAGACTTCCACGAGGAGTTCTCAAGAGGATAATCACCAAGTACCAAGTAAGTACTTCGAGAAAACACATTGGTTACAACATTTATAACCCTACCCTTCCAAAATCCTCAAAAAAATCCTCTTTGCCAATTGAAGGAATATGGAGGATTGAGGGTTTTTGGAAGTTGAAGCATCTGAGGATTTCGCAGGATTGAGGGCATTCGTGGATTCTTGCCTCTGGAGGAAAATGGAGAATCCAGGTCATCAGGCCCAATCTGGTGCTGGTTGATTTCAGAAGTTTGAGGTTTAATACTGGGGTGTTTATCCAAAACCCACTGGAGGATTTTGCAGGATTTGGGAATCAGAGGATATTGGAGGATTCAGGTTACATGTTGGAAAAATGCTGTGGGGAGTTAGGGATAATAAAATATTTGACTCACTTGTTTCAGGGAAGCTTCCTCTGCGAGCCTCCGGGTCAATGCTTCTTTCCGAAGCATACCAGGAGGATTTGCTGGTCTCTTCATCTTTGCTTCCACTGTTAAACTTGTTCTTGAATTTGCCGACTCGGCCCTTGACTATGTCAACAAAACTGTCGTGTTTGGGTTTGCCGCCTTCAGCAAAGTGACCCGAGCTGAATGGCAGATCATCTGCCATTTCTTGACCCATCTCATTTCTGTGTGCAGGTCCTGTGGAAGATTGAAAACAGGTTTTAAAAGGTCCCATGTGCTAGGGCTGTCCCGAATATAGCGAATATTCGATCATCAACCGAATAATCGGATAGCTTTTTGCCGGTTTGAATATTCGGAAAAAATATATGCACGTACGGATACGACTCTGATGCAATTTAATAGAAAAGTTACGGCACTTAGCAGTGTCAAATGCTGCATTTTTTGTGGACAGAGGTTTATTGTCCCCGACCGCAAAACCCTTGACAATTATTGCAAAAACTCAGGCTGGAGAACGTTATACGTACTCGTAACGATCTTGATACAATGCACAAAAATCGGGTGGTCTATAATATCGATCACTGCATGTAAAACACCGGCGCGCTTTGCGTGCAACTTTTTACCGGCACGGCATGCAGTTGCAGCAGACGCCTGAAAGACTTGAACGGTGAGTAGCGGTCAAGCCCAGTCTCGAATAATCGAATAATAAGTTATTTAAAAATGAACAGCCCTACCAGGTGCCTACAAGCTGCCTAAAGAATTAGGCACACTACAAACACACACAAATAATCTAAGAAGGTTTTTCTGTTGAAACTACTTTTGGAATCCAACAGCCTTGAGAATGAGATGTGTCTAAAAATGTGTCGTTTGATTTGTAATAGACGGCATGCATGGACTCAAACGAATGGTCCAAAGACTGTTTAGTGGTGAATTGATGGAATTCAGATAAGATTTGGTGGTTAGCAATACAATAAAGATTTGTGGTAGCACCACGCACCAACTCTCTCTCCTGTGAGTTTGTGGGATTCTGTAAAGAACCGGGGGAAACTCAACGTTTCAGACAGTATACCCTGCCCGTTGTCAGAAGACTGAGGGATTCCAACGGTGAAGGGGAGTTAACCTCTTGAATATGGACGACTGCCACGGCCACGGTTTGAAAAAAAAAAAAAGACCCTCTGGCCGGTTGTCATCTTTATGTGCATTCCTGCAAGTACTCAATCCATTGTTCGTGTTACACTTGGCTGCACAAGCCTGTATTAGCATAACATTACCCCATATAACAGCCGGCCGGAAGAGGTTAAGTAGTGACTGGGAAGTGGTGATTGAAGTGTGAGTAGGATGCAACCAAGGATAGGATGGCATGGGACTGGGCATTATGGATGGGATCTCGGAGTAGCAGGACTGGAGGCATGGTGTTGGAATCTCTGCATCTTTTTAGGAAGGCCAGGTTGTTCATGTATTTTGTAAATTCCCTTTGTTGTCAACTTTGCTGAGTGTCATAAGCGTGAAATCTGTGCTGGTTTGCCATGTAGTCGGGATTTAATTTTGAAAATTCCCGACAAATTACATTCAAAACCTTTGCTTTTTCATTGTCTGGGAAGTTACTATGCGATAATGTAAAGTTGTACGGGTAATCGATTCCATAATCTGGAATCGGTTCTAGACATGAACGGTCGGGTACTCAGATACCCGGTTCCGATGCACACCCCTAATGGGCAGGTGTTTTACCTTCTAAATAATCATTTCTGTATGAATCTCAGTTTTTATAATTTCAATGCATGAAGTCTACCTCAATTATTTTTTATTTTACTTGACAAATTTTCAATTATCAAGAAATTGGGACTTCAATTGTAAGACACGGTTAATAGCACACCTGCATGGAATGTCGATGGATGGTGAGTTTTGATCGACTCTGATATGGTCATCACTTGTACAACAAGCCTCTTTGGTGGATAATTGTTTGAAAATTAGGTCCTGACCTGCAGTAACTCACTGCGCACATTTGCACATTAAACCTCCTGCTTACGGATGATGGCCACAGCCATGGTTGGAAAAAAACCACCTGGCCGGTTGATGTCTGTAAGCGCATCCCTGTGTGTACTCAGTAAATTCATGTTTCATATTGTTCTTGAATGGGAGAGTAATGAATAGATGAAGCTTTTTTAAACAAAGCTTTTATTCACATGAAAGGGGGGGGGGGGGCTCCAAGTACAATGAATAGGACCACTCTATTCAGTGTGGTGCCAAGGTCTTGGCATACCAGCCCCCCCATCAATAACAGCCGGACACAAGGGGTTAACCCATTGAGTACGGTTATTACAGTGAGGTGCCGGGGTGTCAGGCCGGCTTTTGCAGCCAAGCGAAACAGACACAATGTGCTTGTGCAGCCAAGCGTAACAAACAATATTCCGACAATGGATTGAAACTGCAGAAAATGGCATGTATAGGTGTCATCCGGCCCGGTGGCAAATTGTTTTGCGGCTTATTGGCATAAATCTGGTCGTGATTTGGTGCACACATGGTGTGGCAACTTGTCTCAATGATGACTTGTCTCAATGACGACTTGTCTCAATGATGACTTGTCTCAACGGAAGACTTGTCTCAACGGAAGACTTGTCTTTTCCAGTTGAACGCACAGAGGTCGAGTTGGTAACCAGTCAAATTGTTCCAACGCTCAAGTTGTCGCAAGTCAAGCTGGTCAACGGTTGAGTTGCCTTAACACCTCTATAAGTTCTCTTAACACAAATGAGTACTCACCATGGTGATAGCTATCACTCACGTCACGTCTGCCACCGGAAGCCTTGTTGCCTCCCTTATCTAGCCTTTCACTGCTCGCATATGGAGAGGACGTCTTCCTGGTTTTGTTGTTGGCCAGGAAGAACGGCTCGGAGGATTTCCTCCCTTTGCTCTTCTCCTTCAGTACCAGGTTTGAGACTTGCTCTTTGATGACTGCCTCTTGCTGTTCTACTGAGAAAAAAATGGAACAAAATAAAAGAAATTCACTGAAGACGGAGCTACGTATCATTTAAACCTAACCCTCCCAAATCCTCCAAAATGCTATTTGCCAAATGGAGGAATTTGGAGGGTCCTTGGAAGTTAAAGCATCGGAGGATTTTGCAGTATTGAGGGCATTAGAGGATTGTTGCCTTTGGAGGAAAATGGAGGATCCAGGCCATCAGGCCCAATGTAATGCTGGATGATTTTTAGAGGATTGAGGCTTTCCTACCTCCATGATTGAGGTTACTGGGGGTGTTCATCGAAGACCCACTGGAGAATTTTGCAGGATTCGGGAAGTGGTCCCCAGCAGCAAACATTGTAGGATTTTGAAATTGGAGGATTTTGAAGGATTCAGGTTACAGTAGCGAAAATGATGCAGGAAGTTAATAGGGTTAAGCTTTGTCAAGGTTTTCACCACAATGATGTCCTTGCTCTTAAAAAAAAGAAAAAGATATTGTACATTAAAATATGAACAAATTTTGCTCTTTCTAATGCATTTGTCGAAAAAGTTATGCATAAACACATGCCAAAATTCCTTGCTAAACCATATGATAAGCACAGAATATTCTACTACACAAAGTGGCAATTTTTGCTTACTCTAAGCAGAATTACGGAATTGTACCCTGGTGAGTTTCTATAAAGAGTGTTACGACAGCGAACATGAAAATGGCAGCCGCTTGAATAAAGCCTTCAGCACGTGACTGTTGTTTTACATTTGATTTTGCCAATAAGCCTTCAGCACGTGACTGTTGTTTTAAATTTGATTTTGCCAATAACGAAAGATGTCGCATTAGAGATCGTAAGAAGAAACTACACAAGCTTTGTTTTGGCCTAGGAAAATTTGTAGCAAGACAACCTTTTCAACTATTAACCCTAACATCCCTCCACCATTTTTCCTCTGATTTCAAATTGTTAAAGCTTCATGTAATCTCAATCCTCCAAAATCCTCTTATGGGGACCACTGATGAATCCTCCAAAAACCTCTAGGGGTTTTTGTAAACACCCTAATAACCTCAATCCTCCGAAATCATCAAGCATCAGATTGGGCCTAATGACCTGACATCCTCCATTTTCCTCCAGAGGCAAAATCCTCTCATAAATGCCCTCAATCCTTCAAAATGCCTCCTTTTGGCAAAGAGGATTTTGGAGGATTTGGGAAGGCTAGGGTTAATGGAAGATTATAGGTGCCATTCTTACAAGGGACCAGTCAGAGTCACATTCCTGCAATTATTACAAAATTGGTATCAATTTAAAGCTTGTGATCTAAACTATTCATTGATTGGCCGATCTGACCGATATTTCCACAAAAAAACCAATGAGAGACACTTTTAGGAGATACCAAGGCTACCCCATAATCGTGAGCTATTCATCTGCGGTGCGGAAATGAAGGCCAAACTTTAACGCTTGATTTCTACAATAGTGCTGGATTATCTAATAAAACTAAAATTATCATAACTTTTTTAATACAGCTCCGATTTTAATCATTCTTTCATCATTTAAAAAGCTTATGATGTGTTCTTTCCAATGGTATATCAATCTAGAAATGAATTTTTGCAATGAGAGACTGTTCTCTATTGTGGAAGTGCCGTGGGCTGGTGGTTTGGAGCAGTAAATTCGTGGTCTGCGGGTAATTCTGCAAGTTGTGGGTTCGAGCCCAGTCCTGGGCTGTGGCACTTCTATGCTTAATATGGGTAGAGGCATTATTAATGCCTTGCAATAGACTAGTTACCCATCCTGAGCCTATTCATACTGTGAAGAGATCAGATTATCTTGTTTCAGTGTGAGGGGCTGTTTCATCCACACTTTCCTCTGTAGCTCACACCTCGAGTGGCCTTTGGCCTTGTGATGGGCGACTTGCATATTAAAAAAAAAACACACACACACGCACCCGCACAAAACAAACAAACAAACAAACAAAAAACCAAGAAATAATCATATGGCTTTACCTTCAGGTGTATTCGGCTCCAGCAGATTCTCCTGAATTGCACCGTTTGCTGGCACAAAAAAGGTTTTTACACCTTCTTTGGGTGTGTACACATGGTACGAATTGAAATACCCATTCCATCTGTGTTCCTGACCACCAGTGGTGCTTGGCTATAGAAATAGCAATAAAAGAAACCAATCAATTCATGTGATCTGTGCAGTTCTAAAAGTACTGGTAAGCAGTACAGGCTCGTTTGAGAAAGAACTCTCAGGTACAAAAAATGTTGTACCAGAAAATAAAATACAAAAGAAATGACAGCCTTTTTAATGTGCAAACTAGAATTGTCCCTTTTTTTATTTTTATTATTATTAACTGCACACCTGATACTCACTGAAACCCTCAGTGGAAGTGTTAGGTTAAAAATGACCATGATTACTGAGAGAAGTCTGCATCATGTGGATTGCGTATTGTAAAATAAAACCGGCAATTATTTCTGCCATGAAATAACAAAAAAGTGACTTTTGAGAGCTATTTTTATCAAGTCCCCTCTAGCCCGCTGGTGTCATTTGTCTGAAAGTCATCGCTGCGGGCAGCAAACAAATCTGACGTCATAGGACATACTCCCCTTTTGGATTACATGGCTCGTGGTTAGTCCTTGGACACGTTAACTTTGCAGTGGCAAAGCATGTAAACCACGTGATCAAAATGCATGTTTTACATTACAGTGGCTGTCCGCACTGGAATTTTTCAGAGATGTAAAACTGCCATGTAATTCTTCCGCTACACAGTTGGCATTGTAAAAGTTCCAGCTGCGGAGGGATAAACTGACAACCGACGATCGACACTTAACAATTTAAAAAAGTTTACCGGCTGTCTGCACTGGACTTAATTTGGTCGACAACAGTCTCAGTATGTTTTACCAAAAAAAAGTCCAATGCGGACACGACTATAAAGTCCCCTTTTTGTACATTAACCCTAACCCCTGTGGCACTTTTACGCGGAAGTGTCCTCAACCTGTCAAAATGCAACACTGTGCAGTATACCTATGGCACATTGATTGGACTTGGACAAATTGGGGCATCATAGCTCCATGTAAAGTAATGGTGCCAAGGCGCTACAGTCCCGAACCCATCAAAATTAGACAAAACCTGCTATTGGAGTTTGTAAGGCTTGGGGTAGTTAGGCTTTTCATGGAATTGCCCATATGTACTTAGTACTTACCACTTCAACCACAATATGGGGTTCAGTCATACCAGGCAGACGAACCATATGAACAACTTTACCATAACTCCAGGAACTACCGTCTTCAACGCCAACAGTCATGCCTTTTTGTATTTCACCGTAAATTGTCAGCTCCTCAAGCTGTTCTGGCAATTTCTGCTTCAACCGTGGCGTATTCTCATAGACGGATGGTTCAGGACTTGGGACCAACTTGGTTATGGGCACAAAGAGTGCACAGTCAGGTTCAGTCTCGAAGTAACGCTTCTTACAAAACTCCCCATCTGATGTTCCCTGGCCCCTGTGTTTAGCATCCTAAAAGCAAACATTGTCAACAGATACAGTTTTGTTAACCCCTTGAGTACGGTTATTTACAGGATGCACCGGGGTGTCGCGTCCGCTTTTGCAGCCAAGCGAAACGGACACAATGTGCTTGTGTAGTCAAGCGTAACAAACAATAATCCAACAATGGACTGAAACTGCACAAATAGCGGCTATAGGCGTTATCTGGCCTGGTGGCACTGTTTGTTGTTTTTGTGCGCTATTTGGCGTCATCCATACGCAAGGGGTTAATGAGTAAGGAAATTTGAAAAATGACCCCTTTCCATTTTAGTTGCCTGAAAGTGCATACCACCAGAGTGTCCCACGGTAGATATTGTGGGAAGCCCAAGCATACCCCCTCCCACAACACAATAGACCGTGTAAGTCTCGCGCATAAAGGTCACAATTGACCTTCTGGGCACCTCCGAGCCGCCGGCTATAGGACTTTTACGTGTTGTTGATTTTGTTTTCTATAATACTTTGTTTTTTAAGAAGATCTGAACCAAGAAACGGCCATGGATGATAAATTCAAAATTAATTTTACAATATATGAAAACATACATGACTGTCTAAATTATTGAAGAAAAGTAGGAAAAAATGTTTGACCCGAGCGTCAGGTTGCAACGTGATTGGCTCATTGTTGGGAAGAGAAAGCCCGGCCCCCAAAACCCCTGTACTGCATCCTCTGGCACTGCGGACGTAGGTGAACGTACATACTGCATATGGTCTACGCTATTCAGACTGGCACGTGAACCAGAACAATGGCGAATGACGTACGTATGACGTACTAGACTTTTCTGTTCTCCTTTTCCCTGATTTGATATTTCGTTCACATTTTGTAAATTAAAATGAAAAATAATATTTTGCTAAAAGTTTTTATTGTACCTTTCAGTAAAAAAGATACTGACAATTTGGGAGACCACCAACATATGGCAAGATAGCTCAGTTGGTGGAGTGCCGGTACGGTATTCCGGAGTCGCAGGTTCGAATCCCGCTCCAGCCAGTTTTCTTTGTTCACTTTGAAAATGTATTCAAATTTACCTAGTCAGTTTCCCTTGTGGATTGTTTTTAAAAAAACAGCGTCAAAACAAATTATTTCAAGAAAATTACTCGCTTTACACGTTGAAGCTCCTATTTGAGGTGCCCGGAAGTTTGGTTTCTCGTAAACTGTTATACGTTCTCGAGGTAAACTTACACGCTCTATTGCCTCAGCCTTAGTCAGAATTGGTGATAAGTGGTCCAAACATGAAGATAACACTTCCGAAATGGGACTTGACTTCTTGAAAACTGCAAGATAGACTAGGCTCGACTGAGTGTTCCACTTTCAAGTTTCAGTTGTTACAATTGTATCATATCAACTACACTGTACAACTGCAATATTAGGCTGGCTCAGGTCTACGGCAGAATGCAGTCTGATCATAGCCTTTGAAATAGAGGAACTTAGGATACAGTACACTTTATTTTCAAAAGCCAACTTCTTTCCAAATATGCAGAACTGCAGTTATAGGATGTAAAAAATGACAGAGTAAAACTACACGTAACCTCATTTGCGGCCATTTTTCCTTGGCGTATGCTCTGGGAATCACATGGGGAGGCTAGTTTTATTCTATGACTTAATTAGCATGGACTTACTATCAATTCTATGCCAAATTGTGTCCCTGTTCGATTCCCTTGTAAAGGTCCGATGTACCTCACAACAGCATTGACATCTTCAAATAGAGAGGTGCTGTCATTTCTATGTTGCACTTTCACCGAAGACCCTTGCTTCAAGCCTAGAGCATACGGTAATAGTTCTTCATCCTGAAAACTATGTAGCCGCATCGAATCTGTGGAAATGGCTTCCAACAAATCCTTTTCTTTCAAGGTTATTCTGGCCACTTCAGAGCTGCCACATTCAAACCTCACGTCCCCATTAAGTTGCCTGACCAGAAAGCGACATTCGCTTCTGTTGTGGGACCTGGGTCCCTTGCCATGAGGGACATCCCTTCCTTGAAGCAGTGAGCCTCGTAGGATTTTCTTAGACGAGGGTCCATGGCGCTGTGAAAGGATCGACTCGCTAGGTTTTCCTTGAACTTCTATGTCCTTCAGGAGAATAAAGTATATTTCTTCCTGTTGTTGAGGTGTGTCATAGATTTGGTCGGAAGTACTCCACTGGGCCGTAAGTGCTGGTGCACCCACTCCAGTAACTCTGCCAGTCACTGTAGCACCTTTGACCCAGGACAATGCATTTGCTCCTGCAGCACCCGTGTTTGTGACACCTTTGCCTCTGCTCATGGCTCCTTTACTAGTTTCTGTAGTTCCTTTACCAGGGACCACAGCACTCCTGCTAGTTGATTTGGCACCTGAAGCTGGGTACGCGTACATGGCACTTTTGCTAGTGGTTCCAGTGCCCCTGCCTGTGTCTGGGGCACCTCTGCCGTTGCTGCCCCTGTGGTGTGGTGCTGCCATGTTACCAGCAGTGTACATGTACATTACTAGGAAAGTAGAGTAGGTTATTCTTCCCTCATCATCTACCAACAAAATTGAAATTTCAAATTAAGGGACATTGTGACAAATTCAGCCCAGGGTTTAAAGAAGGAACACAAAGCAGCCGTATGAGTATGGAGGAAGGACTCGTAAGGAGTTCGAACAGTACGACTCCAGAGAGACAATGTTCGCTGCTACCGGCGATTTAACAAACAATGGACTGATTCAAATTACGCGCGCCCTGTGAGCCTGGAATTTCAGGAATTTAGTTTCCACAGATATCGTTTTAAGCCCAAATTTCACTTTTGGACACAGCAGGAGACAAATATTAAGGCATGTTTGAAATGTTTCGTCGAATAATGATGGTACATTCAAACTTTTGTTTGACTATAGGAGACTGTGGGAGAATGATCTGTGATAAGAATATGAGACTAAATTTTCCAAGAATGTTAGTTTTCATTAAAATGGACGTACGTTGACTTATAAATGTCACATTTGATGCAAGAAACAGCAATGAAAATGAAATTTCATGATGCATCGTACCGGATGTTTCGTCTGCACAAGATTCCCTACAAGGAACAGCAGTCAGCGAATGAAGTAACAAATACCTTTGAGGAGAAGCGACTTTTAACCCCTTGAGTACGGTATTTTACGGGAGACGTCGGGGTGCCGCGGCGGCTCTGGCAGCCAAGCAAACCACTACAATGTGTCTGTGCAGTCAAGTGTAACCTATACACAATAATCCAACAATGGATTGAAACTGCACAAACAGCGGCCAATGGCGTCATCCGGCCTGGTGGCACTGTTTAATCCAACAATGGATTGAAACTGCACAAACAGAGGCCAATTGCGTCAATCGGCCTGGTGGCACTGTTTTTTTTGCGCCATATTCCGTCATCCGTACGCAAGAGGTTAAGGGCCAGTGGGTTATATTTTTACTGGCCAATTGGCGGCCGCAAACCCTGCACACAAAGGCCAGCAGAGACTGTGTGTCCAATGTCATATGAGCAACGTTTTGGGAAAGGAACATAGACTGATTATAACATGTGTAGACTGATCACCCACTGGCGTGGGTCTAGTATCCCTAGTTGATCAAAAAGTTTTGATTCCAACATTAGTTTTCCAGTTTGAATTCATATGTAAGTATATGGCGAGGTTAACTGTTCATAATCAAGTGCAGGCTAACATTAACCCTAACCTCCTAGGTAGGGTGCATGCAAAAAATCAGAAAGAGTTTATAACAAACCCTACCAAAATCGGGAACAGAAAAATCTTGGAAAATAACCAACCCTCCTTGATAGCAACTGTCTAAACATGATGTGGCACAACCTGTTATTTCAAGATTTATGTCGGCGTGCTTATTGAAAGTCAACATTTGCACGATGGGTCCGAGTTGGTCATCGTTGGGTCCGAGTTGGCATGGGTCCGAGTTGGTCGTGGGTCCGAGTTGGTCGTGGGTCCGAGTTGGTCGTGGGTCCGACTTTGCCGTGGGTCCGAGTTGGTTGTGGGTCCGACTTTGCCGTGGGTCCGAGTTGGTTGTGGGTCCGACTTGGTTTGGGTCCGACTTGGTTTGGGTCCGACTTGGTTTGGGTCCGACTTGGTTTGGGTCCGACTTGGTTTGGGTCCGACTTGGTTTGGGTCCGACTTGGTTTGGGTCCGACTTGGTTTGGGTCCGACTTGGTTTGGGTCCGACTTGGTTTGGGTCCGAGTTGACTCGAAACCAGCACAAGTATACCATGGCTGTAGTACCTTTATGCAATGCACACTTCCGGTTTCTCCGTAAAAAGGGTCCAGGCTAGCACGGGCCTCGTCAATGCGGAGGAAGGATCCTTCCTTCATGGTCAGTGCCAGTGGGTTAAAATTATTGTGGACAAAAATGTGTAACTGCTTTAATTTCTGAATAATTATCACCATATGGTACTCCACAACATTCATTACGTGAAATCTACGAGTTTCCTTGTCAACTCACCGTACAATTGAGAAAATAGCGCTCCCAATTAAGGCCTGGAATTAAAACTGGGTAACGCGACGCGACGGGGAAAGACCCTGATGTAATGCAAAAACCGCAAAAGAGGGCGCTATTTATTGACTGTCGTCTCTGTAGCTCTGAGTAGCAGACAACCGCAAGAATTCCTGGATATAATTTACTCATCCTCATATTTACCATTAATCCACAAACCTACCAGGGTAACGAGCACATCTGCCACTCTTATTGACAACATCTTTTCAAATATATTACCCCCTCCGAAATCTGGAATTATTATTACTGATTTATCTGATCACTTTCCAATATTTACCTCCCTCCCACTCAAACTAAATAGTTGTAATGACCAGTATACCCCGACTCGTGATTACTCAAGTGATAACCTCACTAATCTTAAACATGAACTTTCTACTTGTGATTGGAGCACAGTCTTAAATGCCAGAGATGCTAATTTAGCCGTTGACAATTTTATTGATATTTTTAAAGGTAGTTTAGATAAACATGTTCCTGTTAGGCAGCATAAACCGAAATCATGCAAATTAAAGGGGCTGTGTCGTCACGATCATAGCAGGCTTGCGGCTGTACACTGAATCCCGAACTCATGAACGCAGATGAACCCAGTAACTGCAAATAATACCCCACGACCGCGCGCTGACCTACAGGGCTCGCGCGCGCTGACCCACAGGGCGCGCGCGCCAGATCAGATTACAATTGCAATGACTGCTGCATGCATGATCCTGTAGTTATGATACATACTGCATGTACAAGTATTTTGTATGTGTTTGTGCCACCAAAAATATACGATAGGCCTACAGTCGAACATAGTCCGTGACACCCCACCCGCCAAACGAAAATAAGTAAATAAGTAAATCTGTATTTATAATTGTAAAATAAATAATGCACCAGCCCCTTCCTATACAAAAATAAAGTTGTAGGCCTATGTATCGAAATAAATTTTGACTAAAATCGGCTGTGCGTGCAATGATGAGCAAATCAAAGTAAAACAGCTATACTGATGCCGATATTGAGTCCACGACCTTGTGTTACATTTGACGGCAGGAATTTATGGAAAGTTACATCATAAGAGTTATTTCAACACTATCAAATAATAAACACAATAATAACAGGTATTACCAATAAATAATGTACGCCAAACAAATGAGATTTCACCAGTGGCGAGTAAATCCGTGTCGAAAAGTGGGGATGATTATTGAATTTGTCAACAAGTACTGCATCTTGAACTTTTTCTCAACGGGTGATACCCCTGCCCTAAACACCGCTTGAAATGTGAAACATCACTTTGTGTACAATTTCCCCTTTTTAAATTTACGAAACAAAAAAGAAATACCAATCGGCGGGCCCCTGAACTCCTTCCCCGTGTTTACGCCACTGGCGCACAGATCCCCACATCACTATGATAAAGATGACTACCGAAGAAACAAAGAAATAAACACCCCGACAAATATTCAAACAACCCTAATTTTCACCTGTTTTGCACGAATTATTCGCTTATTACTTTTTATGACATGAACAATTCACATACCGAGTACATGGATCGGATGTATACTGTACATGTAATGTATGTACTGTACATGTTGACTATACATTACATGTAGACTTGATGTGCGGAAATGTTGTTTCACACAGCGAGTTGTTGACAAGTGCCATTGGAATAGCGACCAAGTAAAGTTGTTTCAGCTCTATCTATCAACTGCTTAAAAAAAAATGTACTTCTAAGTTCTAGATTTTAATTTTTTTTTTCGCTGCTAAAGAACTGTCTGCAGCCACTACCCGAGCATGATTTGTTATTAAAGTGACGGGTCAAAATAAGCCTGAAGCTTTTTATCGACCTAAGTTTACAAGCAAGATACGAACAAGATACATCCAGATGAATGTACACATAATACATAGACCCTTTTACGGATACCCCGCCTGTGGGATTTTGTTGGATGTTCATTAGGAGTGTCTCCTTCTGAATCTGTGTAGACGTCACTGTAATTAAGGCTGGACTTTGGTCGTTTTCTTTTTTGAGTTTGAAACTGCGTATTACTTTGTGCCTGGCTATATACTACGTCAAAGGTTGATCGTGGATGATCGTCATGATTTGTATGACCTTGAGCATCCATTGGGGTTTGTTGCGAAAGTTTATCCCATGATATGTCATCAGAAACTGAATCTGAATCTGTGGATAAATCGGCTATTACCGATATCTAGAAGGGAGTATTCCAATACACCTCGCGATTTAATGATATTGCTTACCTGTGTCCTAAAAGGTAAAGTTAGTGATCAAGGATCAGCCGTTGATGAGGGGCAAAATTTAAATTTCGCGCCACACAGACACGTCCGCACCACGTCACCGCTCGACAGGAAGTTTTTCCGATTTTGCATACTTTGCGACGTCGACATAGAACCGACGCCACACAAAGACCATGGTGAGAATTCTATATTGTAATTGTGGGACTGACTGTATAAGTACCGAAGTGATGACGTCAATCAATACAATGTTTGGAACCAGAATACATTCTAAACTGCATTTGTTTGGAACCATTGCCGCGGCAACTGACGTCAGACTTCGGTACTCTATACAGTAGGCCTCAACCTCGTTACCATGGGTACGATCTTGCGGCGCCATGTTTTCCCACCATGCCTTGCGCGATCTTAAGGAACGCACACGCGCCCATGGAGAGTCGAGGATGAGTAGGCCTATATACAGTTGTCTACCTAGTCTTGGTTCAAGACGTTGTTACGTATATACGCGATAACCGGCCGCCGCGAGAGGGCGTTATCACGACGAAATATTAAGCACGAACGGCCAGTAACAACGTCTTGGGAATTTCGTAGAAGCCGTGTTGTGCGCACGCACCTGCTTAGCCCAATAATTGCAGCGCGCATTATGTAGTTTGCACCTTCCAATTCCCCGTCGTATCTCCCTCGCGTCGATCGTCACAGTTGCAAGACGTCGCATGCGAACACGAGCGGTGGACTTGACACTGCAGCCGCTAGCGCATAGCCGGCAAAGCATAGCAGCTTCGATCGCGAACGGCGCCCCTTCGCCAGTATAGATAGCTACCAGACTATTGTGCAACTTCATGGCAGCTCTTCTTCGTATGTGCGCGTGCGTGAAGAGAAAATGTTCCTCATTTTCATACAGAATTGCGCATGCGCACTAGTTTCCCTCATTTTTCAAATTTACAGTTATAAAGCCATGACTCTTAACCCCTTGGGCACGGTATTTTACAGGAGACGTCGGGGTGTTGCAGCGGTTCTGGCAGCCAAATCGAACCGCTACAATGTGTTTTGGCAGTCAAGCATGACATAAACAATAATCCAACAATGGATTGAAACTGCACAAACGGCGGCCAATGGCGTCATCCGGCCGCATAATTTTGTTTCCAAGGAAGGTTAGGGCAGTTATCATAAATGGGCGTATCTAGACCGGCATTACCATCATGCATATTCATGATTAAGTTATTTTTTATAATAAGCATCGCACGTATCATTCAGACAACAATATAAGGTTGAAGTAAAAATATTTGGTCCAGCTACTGTTGTGGCTATATTGGTAGAGCGTAAGGCTTTGAACTACAGAGGCCTGGGTTCGAATCCTTTGCCCGATTTATTTTTCTTTTTCTTGTACTAATTGTGGTGTGGAGGATTTTATTTCAAGGGAAAACAAGTCTGAGAACCTGTCTCAGCTCACACAGCCAAGTACAGCGCCCATTTATGATAATTGCCCTAACTTTCCTAGGGAAAAAAATCACGCCATCCGGCCTGGTGGCATTTTTTTGACGCCATATGGCGTCATCCGTACGCAAGGGATAATGGTATTCATTCAACCATGTTCGGGTATTGCACTGCCGCCGTGTGGTTTCTTCTCTGTTTCAATAGGTTTAAAAATTCTCTCAAGCAGTAACAGCTTAGTGGCCGAGTGGTTAAGCGAGTCGTTAAGCGAGTCGTTCATCGAGTCGTTTATCGGCTCTAAAGCTGAGGGTTCGATTCCCAGCTTTTCAGTATTTCCTTTTTCTTTTCCAGAAATGTGATTGTCATTATTTATAAGAGTATTCGTTTACCGTCCCCAAATACCAACTGTACTGTGGCGTGCGGTCGATTAGCAGTGCAGTTGGGACCGCTCGTGAAGTCCAGGTAAGCATCTTCGTACAGGCTCATGGCACGTTTGGCTGGCTCGGCAGTCATTGCTTAGGGTGCAGCCATGTTCCTCCCTTTTACGGTGCTAGACCTTCGGGTTATATGGATGAGTGGGGAAGGAGGTGTGATGGACCGGGGTCTGATCTGTGATGGACCGGAATCCGAGCCCTTAAGAGTCCTACATGGGAGCCGGTAAGCCGGAGTATGGGGCCCCGGTGAATCGCGGCACCTGAAAGCTTGGTCAACATCACATAACTTTTTTGTTTATAAGGGCATAATACCAGAATGCATATTTGATTGATTAACTCTAAGGGTTTCCGGAAAAAAAACCAAGTAATGTTTTTTCTGACATTTCTCTATCTATTATTATATTTAAAAATAGTGTACACGATTGGTAATCGTCCAATTTGTTTTTACTGAATTATTACGAAATACCTTACTCGATTGTAAGTTAATAGTAGTCTCAATCATCCTGTGAAATTACGGCACTAGTTGTGCTGTCGTTGTCAAGAAAAGTAGACATGCTGCCATTCGGAGCGCGTCACGCGTCCAGGTAGCCACGCGTGCCTTGACAAAAGGCTATCATCCGCCAAACGGCTGGAAAGGAGCGCCGTTTTTCTCTCTTGTTTTCGCCATCCAACAACGCAAAACTTTGAACAGGTTAGTAGAACGATATTTCCTGTAAAACACTAACCCCCTAATCCGCCCATCATGTACATTACCTTTAAGGATATTTATTTTGCAAGCTTCGACTTCTCAGAATATGCACCCATGTCTGTGCACGCAATTATTTTTTTATTATTTTATTTATTGGGTATTTAGTATAATTATTGTGAAGGGAAATTCGATCCTACGAAGCTTCGATCGCGAACGGCGCCCCTTCGGCCAGTAGTATAGATAGCTACCAGACTATTGTGCAACTTCATGGCAGCTCTTCTTCGTATATGCGCGTGCGTGAAGAGAAAATGTTCCTCATTTTCATACAGAATTGCGCATGCGCACTAGTTTCCCTCATTTTTCAAATTTACAGTTATAAAGCCATGATTCTTAACCCCTTGGGCACGGTATTTTACAGGAGACGTCGGGGTGTTGCAGCGGTTCTGGCAGCCAAATCGAACCGCTACAATGTGTTTTGGCAGTCAAGCATGACATAAACAATAATCCAACAATGGATTGAAACTGCACAAACGGCGGCCAATGGCGTCATCCGGCCGCATAATTTTGTTTCCAAGGAAGGTTAGGGGCAGTTATCATAAATGGGCGTATCTAGACCGGCATTACCATCATGCATATTCATGATTAAGTTATTTTTTATAATAAGCATCGCACGTATCATTCAGACAACAATATATGGTTGAAGTAAAAATATTTGGTCCAGCTACTGTTGTGGCTATATTGGTAGAGCGTAAGGCTTTGAACTACAGAGGCCTGGGTTCGAATCCTTTGCCCGATTTATATTTCTTTTTCTTGTACTAATTGTGGTGTGGAGGATTTTATTTCAAGGGAAAACAAGTCTGAGAACCTGTCTCAGCTCACACAGCCAAGTACAGCGCCCATTTATGATAATTGCCCTAACTTTCCTAGGGAAAAAAATCACGCCATCCGGCCTGGTGGCATTTTTTTGACGCCATATGGCGTCATCCGTACGCAAGGGATAATGGTATTCATTCAACCATGTTCGGGTATTGCACTGCCGCCGTGTGGTTTCTTCTCTGTTTCAATAGGTTTAAAAATTCTCTCAAGCAGTAACAGCTTAGTGGCCGAGTGGTTAAGCGAGTCGTTAAGCGAGTCGTTCATCGAGTCGTTTATCGGCTCTAAAGCTGAGGGTTCGATTCCCAGCTTTTCAGTATTTCCTTTTTCTTTTCCAGAAATGTGATTGTCATTATTTATAAGAGTATTCGTTTACCGTCCCCAAATACCAACTGTACTGTGGCGTGCGGTCGATTAGCAGTGCAGTTGGGACCGCTCGTGAAGTCCAGGTAAGCATCTTCGTACAGGCTCATGGCACGTTTGGCTGGCTCGGCAGTCATTGCTTAGGGTGCAGCCATGTTCCTCCCTTTTACGGTGCTAGACCTTCGGGTTATATGGATGAGTGGGGAAGGAGGTGTGATGGACCGGGGTCTGATCTGTGATGGACCGGAATCCGAGCCCTTAAGAGTCCTACATGGGAGCCGGTAAGCCGGAGTATGGGGCCCCGGTGAATCGCGGCACCTGAAAGCTTGGTCAACATCACATAACTTTTTTGTTTATAAGGGCATAATACCAGAATGCATATTTGATTGATTAACTCTAAGGGTTTCCGGAAAAAAAACCAAGTAATGTTTTTTCTGACATTTCTCTATCTATTATTATATTTAAAAATAGTGTACACGATTGGTAATCGTCCAATTTGTTTTTACTGAATTATTACGAAATACCTTACTCGATTGTAAGTTAATAGTAGTCTCAATCATCCTGTGAAATTACGGCACTAGTTGTGCTGTCGTTGTCAAGAAAAGTAGACATGCTGCCATTCGGAGCGCGTCACGCGTCCAGGTAGCCACGCGTGCCTTGACAAAAGGCTATCATCCGCCAAACGGCTGGAAAGGAGCGCCGTTTTTCTCTCTTGTTTTCGCCATCCAACAACGCAAAACTTTGAACAGGTTAGTAGAACGATATTTCCTGTAAAACACTAACCCCCTAATCCGCCCATCATGTACATTACCTTTAAGGATATTTATTTTGCAAGCTTCGACTTCTCAGAATATGCACCCATGTCTGTGCACGCAATTATTTTTTTATTATTTTATTTATTGGGTATTTAGTATAATTATTGTGAAGGGAAATTCGATCCTACGAAGCTTCGATCGCGAACGGCGCCCCTTCGGCCAGTAGTATAGATAGCTACCAGACTATTGTGCAACTTCATGGCAGCTCTTCTTCGTATATGCGCGTGCGTGAAGAGAAAATGTTCCTCATTTTCATACAGAATTGCGCATGCGCACTAGTTTTCCCCATTTTTCAGCGGGAGATTTTACGAAATTCCCAAGACGTTGTTACTGGCGGTTCGTGGCTATTAACCCCTAAATGCCCTTGGATCACTGTTAGTTTATCTAAATCAATATTTCATAAGAATAAGCTTTATTATAAATACATTGCTAATCCTACTAATTTTAATCGTTCCAGGTATGTATGTTATAGGAACATACTTACTAATGTCCTCCGTAATTCTAAGTGCAATTACTATACTAAAAAGTTTGCAAAAGTTAAAGGTAATATTAAAAACACATGGAAAATAATCAATAGTGTACTTCACAATAAGCAGCAATCCAAAATAAACACAATTCATATTGATGGTGCAAATGTCAACAATCCACAGTTTATTGCCAACCATTTTAATAATTATTTCACAAACATCGGTAAAATCCTCTCTAGTGTAATTAATTCAAATGGCTTTAACTTTGCTGATTATTTAACTAATTCAAATCCTAATTCTATTTTTTTAAGAAGTAATTGATATTGTAGGAAATCTGCCTAACAAAACAAGTACTGGTTTTGATCTAATTAGCTGTACTTTGATTAAACAAGTGATTCGGGCAATCTCTTGTCCCTTGACCTTCATTATTAACTGTTCCATTTCAACCGGAGTAGTGCCTGAGGAAATGAAGATTGCCAGAATCACTCCAATTTTCAAAAGTGGCGATTCCACCATTGCTAGTAATTATCGACCAATTTCTGTTCTTACCGCATTCTCTAAAATTATTGAACGTGTTATTTATAAACGTACTTTAAATTGTTTTGACCAACACTGTATAATATCGGATAATCAATAATGGATTTCGGGCACATCATTCTACTACACATGCCATTATTAAATTAATTGACAAGATAACAACTGGCTTAGATGCATCCCTTGCTACAATTGGTATATTCGTGGACCTCTCCAAGGCCTTCGATACAGTTGATCATGGTATTATTTTGTCAAAACTGGAATATTACGGAATCCGAGGAGTTGCCTTGGATTGGTTCAGGAGTTATCTTACTAATCGTCAGCAATTCGTATCTATTCATGGAACCGAGTCTACTTATTGTAAAATATCTTGTGGAGTCCCACAGGGTTCTATCCTGGGTCCCCTTTTATTTTCCATATATATTAATGACTGATAAATCCTCAGATGTACTTTCTTTTATTCTTTTTGCTGATGATAGTAATTTATTTTATAGCCACAGTGATGTAAATGTACTTTTTGATACGATTAACTATGAGATGGAAAAAGTATCTGCTTGGATCAAAGCATATAAGTTATCCCCTAATGTTAAAAATAATAAGTACATGTTGTTCAGCAAAAGGCAATACCGTCAGCTTTCTGCAATGTGTATTGATAATACTAATATCACTAAAACTGATTGTTTAAAAATGTTGGGCCTGTACATTGATAATAGTCTTTCATGGAACAAACACATTAATCACATTTCTATTGTTATTTCCAGAAATATAGGTATTATATCCAAGTTAAAATGTACTTTCCCCCAAGATGTCTTAATGATGTTGTATATCACCTTTATTTTACCTTATATAACATATGGTATACTCGCATGGGGCAACAGTGGTATTGGTCATATTAATAGAATCCTCAAATTGCAGAAAAAAGCTTTATGTAACATTAACAATGTTAACTTTTATGAACATAGTAATCCACTTTTTTATAACTGTAGTATTTTAAAAGTCAATGATATTTACTCTCTTCAGCTGGGTTCCCTCATGCATCAACTTAACAACAACAACTTACCCAAATCCGTTTGTTCCGGGGGGGGGGGGGGGGGGGTGACACCAGGCTGTTCCACCAATTGTACTTGGCGTCGGGCAAAGGGGAAGCCCTCCATTCAATTTGTACAGGGAATTACGTGTTTTGTCAATTTTTTTACAGTAATAAAAAATGAACACAATGTTTTGGGGTATAACGTGGGAGATATTTTTACTGCATAAAACAGTGAAATTTTGAAATATTTAATGAAAAGGTGTAGCTGTTAGGACAATAATTAAGTTTGTTTCCCCATTGACACTATTTATTCCCCTTTGTCTCCAGAAGGTGCGATCAGGTAACAGCCACCACTGACCAGAGACAAAAAACAAGACCCAGTGACCTCATGCTGACCAAGAGAATACAAAACACCGGAAAACAACCGGAAAACACAATACATACTGGAAAACAAAAACTTGCACATACAGAAAACACCACAAAAAACACAGCTGATAAAATTCAGCCGTTAATCCGTCTAACCCCGGTGATTTATCTTTGCTCATTTGTTTAACAGCGAATAAAATTTCAACCTTGTCAAAATCAATTTTCAAAGAATCTATCATTTCTTCGTCCAAGACAAAAACCATTAACCCTAACAGTCCTGTATCCTCCAATTTCAATATGATTTTCCACACACCATGGAGCTAGTGTTAATCTCTTCCAACATTTATTCTCTTCCAATGTTTATCCTTGCCACTTCCCTTTGTTCCTTCTCTTGCCCTATCCCAGCTAACACATTGATGTTTTGATAACGTGGTATAAATGTTATGTGTAATGTTGTGATGATATTACGAAATAATGTTATAGCGACATGGTCTTACAAACGTTTTAGTGATACCTACATGACATTAATGAAAAAACGTTGGTGCGATGTTTTCATAACGTTTCAAAATGTTTACAAAACATTGCCCATGAAATATTTTTACGATGTCAAATTAATATTTCATGGGCAATGTTTGTAAACATTTTGAAACGTTATGAAAACATATCGCACCAACGTTTTTTCATTAATGTCATGTAGGTATCACTAAAACGTTTGTAAGACCATGTCGCCATAACATTATTTCGTAATATCATCACATCATTACACATAACATTTATACCACGTTATCAAAACATCAATGTGGTAGCTGGGTTGCTTGTGACTGGCATTCAGCTCTTACATTGTTTTACATTGTTTTAATAATATAATGATGATATCTTAGAAATGTTAGGGAATCGCACATGTTACTAAAATGTTACTAAAATGTTATAAAATAAATGTTATTTTTACGTAAAAATACATCATATTATAATTTGTATTAATTAACGTTTGAACTACGTGTTGGAGCAGTAATTTGCAAGCTCTATGGATCTGTATGCACTTTATGCCATTCCCAAACTTAATCGTTCCTGCAATTAATGAAACGGTTTATGTTAGCAAGATTCGGCAACACTGCTCCTGAAAATTTGTTAACATACTGTACAATGTATACATAATTAAATATCAGTGGTTTATCTGAGGATGCCTCTCAAAATTGTTTTGCTTTTTTGGCAAATTTGTTTCTTTGAGACTTTGAATAGTTTAATATTACACAATTATCTCTATGAAAACACCTTAAAACATATCGCTGTTACGCAAAACATAACGTTCATGTTAAAAGAAAGTGACAAAATTGTTTCACCAAGGTTTACCACGCCCACTTGGGGTCAACATGCAAATTGAGGTCACCATAACGTTGTCACAACATCATCACAACGTAGTACGTGTATTTAAAACACCTTGCGTACGGTACGGATGCCGCAAATGTGCGCAAGAAAAACAGTGCCACCAATTGTCCGACGTTTATGCAGTTTCGATCTATTGTTGGATTAAACAGTGCCACCAGGCCGGATTACGGGCCGCTGTTTGTGCAGTTTCAATCCATTGTTGGATTATTGTGTAGGTTACGCTTGAATGCACAAACACATTTGTAGCGGTTCGCTCATGCTGCCATAACTATACCATAGAGCAAGGAACCTTGCTCTATGACTATACCTAGCACAATATGGGGCAGAGGGGTACCCCTCTTTTTGTCCCTGTACCCTATACACTCTCCAGACTATTGTTACCTAACACATCCCCCCTAGACTTCTGAAAAGAATTCCTGAGATTCCGGGAACACAATGACCAACACAAAAGAGGGGGGGGGGGGGGGGGGGTTCGCTCTGCCCCATATCGTGCATCATATGGCCATAACCGCCGCGGCACCCCGACGTCTCCCGTAAAATACCGTACTCAAGGGGTTAACATCATAATAATGTTGCCATGCAGAACACCATCAACAACATTATCACAACGTTTACAACATTTACCAAGGAGTGTTATAGAACATCAAAATACAACGTGATCACGATGTGATGGTCATTATATCAATACATTGTCAACAAAATCAATGAATGCCTCGTTATTAACCTTCATGTTATACATGTATTAAAACTTAAAACACGGGATACAGATAATGAAATGAAATTAAATGTTGTGGCAACCTTAATATAACGTATCAAGACGCATATAAAACATTTAAAAACATTTTTATAGTTCCTTGGACTCAAACATTTAGGACATGTTTAGACTGCCGTCAACTTGTTTTTCAAACATCAACAAATAATAATTATTTGTTATACCTCGATGTTCAACAATGTTTTGCAAACATTTCACGTTTAATCCGCGACATTAAACTTTTGTTATTAAAATGATTTAAATTTGTTTTAATTATGTTTAATAACGTTTTTCATTTAATCGAAATATCCGTCTCAAAGCTATTTTTACATTACAAAAACATTTTTAAAAATGCGCGGATGATGTTTTATGATAGCTTGACAACATGCAAGTGAAGTGTAACGTCAATTCAAACATTATAACAATGTTAAAATTACATTTCATGAAAATTTAATAACATTTGCATGATGTTTCAAAGATAATTGATGTAAAAACTATAAAAACCGTGTAACACATTCAACATACATTTGAGAGTTTATATCTGTAAAACATTTTGAAAACATTAATTTCTAAATGTTTGTACCGCGACAATATAATGTTTTAAAAACAATTTCATTTTGTTTTTAATATGTATAATGACATTTTTAATTCGGTTGTGTATTTTCATTAAAACATCTTTTACAAATATAACTGTTACATTATATAAACATTTTGTTGAATGCAACTACAATGTTTTAGTAATAGTCTAAAGATATAACAGTCGTAACGTCAATTTATAAATTATACAAATATCGTAAAAACATTTCATTGAAATTCAAAATACATTTACACGATGTCCTTGAAATATTTCAAGAGATGTTTTATTAATACCGTAATAATAATGTTATCGGTAAATGTTTTATGTATGGCATTTTTACAAATTTGTGAAAATGTTTTAATAAAGTTATGTGTTTAACGTAAATTAAAAAATAAAAATATCGTTGAAATATTTCATTAAACATTACATAACATTTACACGATGTTCTTAAAATATTTCAAGAAAAAAATTGCTTTTCAGAAACTTTAATCAAACATTAAAACATAACATTTTCAAAATGTGACATTTAATTATTTATACCTCGATTTTTTAATTTATTTAATTAATTTATTAAATTTATTAATTTATCGAGATGTTTTATTATTTAATAAATAATGTTGTCGCTAAATGTTTTGTGTACGACATTTTTACAACTTTGTGAAAATGTTTTAATCAGGTTATGTGTTTAAAGTAAATTCAAACATCATACAAATATCGTTGAAATATTTAATTGAAAATTAAATAACATTTACACAATGTTCTTAAAATATTTCAAGTAAAAACAAAATAGCGTTTTAGAAACGTTGATCAAACATTAAAAAATAATAGTGTATAACATTTACAAAATATGACCATTTAATTATTTATACCTTAAATTTTTTAAACAATGTTTTTAAGATTTGTTTTAATTCATCGAGATGTTTCATTAATATTATAACAATGTTATCTCTAAATGTTTTCTGTATGACATTTTTTCATCTTTGTGGAAATGTTTTAATCACGTTATGTGATTAACGTAAATTAAAACATCATAAAAATATCGTTAAAATATTTCATTGAAAATTGAATAACATTTACACAATGTTCCTAAAATATTTCAAGTAAAAACAAAATAGCTTTTCCGAAACTTTTATCAAACATTTTAAAATAACATTTGTATAACATTTACAAAATATTACCATTTAATTATTTATACCTCAATGTTTTAACAATGTTTTTCAGATGTTTTTAAATTTCATTGAGATGTTTGAATAACATCATAACAATGTTATCACTAAATTTTTTGTGTATGACATTTTTAAAACTTTGTGAAAATGTTTGAATCACGTTATGTGTTTGCTGGGTATTACCACCTTCTATTTACCCCCAGCCCCCCTTCCCTTCACCACACTCATTTGTCCCCTTTCCCCAGCTTCATCCTTCATCCTTACCCTTGCACACTTCTTTGTTCCTTTCTTCCTGGCTGTCCTTTCTCATCCCTTTGATGTTTACCCACTGCCATGCTCCTTTGCATCCCTCTTTTGTGTTTCTCCACCCACCCCCCATGCATGTGTGTTCCCTACATGTTTGTTTCTTGTACTCTGTCATTTGCCTTTGAGAAAGAACTTAATTGCTAAGCAAGTTCGAAACGTCAGGCCAGCTAATTTTTTGATTTATTTATTTCGCTTTTTTGTTTTATTCATTATTTTTAGGGGGGTGTTTCCAGGATTTTGAAGTGTTTCTTTGTTGTTTTTCGGTGAAAATTGCTTTTATAGGCGTTTTCTGGTATTCAGAGTGTGTGTTGTTTTTCGGTGCGAAGTGTGTTTGGGCATTTGTGTGTACATGTTATTGGTTGTTTTTTTGTGTAAAATGTCTTTTTGTGGTGGGGGAGGGGTGTTTTCCAGTACTTAGTGTGTTTCTGTTGTTTTTCAGTGTGAAGTGTGTCTTTTGGGGGTGTTTTCCGGTATGTGTGTATTTGCGAGTTTTTCGGTGTGAATTGTCTTTTTGGGGTATAGTGAGTTGTTGCTGTTTTCCGGTATTTAGTGTTTTCTTTTGGTGTTTTTCGGTATTTCATGTTTTTTTGGTGTTTTCCGGTGTTTATAGTGTTTTCCGGTATGTGGTGTGTTTTCCGGTAGTTTTCCGGTGGTTTCCAGTAGTTTTCTGGTGTTTTCCGGTATATAGTATACACCGGTAGATTGGTCAGTGGGATTTGTAGGGGATAGGAAGTATAATAAATACCTGTAATTTTATTTAAAAGATCAATAATATTGTTTGTAAGATCCCACCCTAGGCCTTCGTAGTTAATTTCTCCAAGATATGTCCTCAGTTGAGACTTGAGAGACATTTCAATTGGATTTAAATGTGTGAAGTACATATTGCATTGTATTGTGGAATAGTTTGTGCTAAATTTTGTATACAAATTCAAGTTAATCCTGTAGGCGGACGATGTTTCATTTCTAATATGGAGGCTGCAGCCATGTACGAAGCAGCTGATGACGACTGGCCGAGTATACTGTCCGAAACGTTGAGTTGCCTCGGTTCTTTTCAGAACCACACAAACTCACAAAAGAGAAATGTTTCCATGTGCCACCGCAAACCTTTATACCCGGTACCTTCAGTGAAACAAATATCACATTGCCTATCTTGCAACACAGAATGTGTAGAATCCGAGGAAGCCAAAACCATTGCGCAAAGCTCCAATGACAGGTCATTGGGTAATAGCATGAATATTGGAAATGCACGGATATTATGGGGAAATGCCATCGAGTGACAAGTCAATTTAACTTCTCTCTCAGTGCTCCACACATGAAACTAAACGACAAGAGTGACGTGCCTATATAAAGCTAGGGAAACAAAAGAAAATAGATACAAACTCAATTGTCTTTCTCCTTTTTTTAACCTTTATTTGAAGTATCTCACTTTTTCATAACTGCAAAACCAAATACTCCATTTTCTTCATCTGAAAGAGCAATTGTCATGTGCAACAAACCTCAATATTTTAACTTGCAAAATTATTTCATTCTCAAATGTAATTTGGATCATGAGACCGGAAGAAATAAATGCCTCTTTGGGTTATCGCTTCACTCAAATAAATTAATTCCTATTATTTCTATTACTCAGTTTAAAGATTATGTTGATTGCTGAGTGAAGTCTGCGTCATTTTGTAGTTTTACAACTGTATGTAGATTGCGTATTGTAAAATTAAACAGCAAATTATTTCTGCCATGAAATAACATAAAAGTGACTTTTGAGAGCTATTTTTATCAATTAGTCCCCCCCCCCCTCTTGCGCAATCTACTTAATCTACATAAAACTACAAAATGACGCAGACTTTGCTCAGCAATCAACATGCTCGATCAAAGCCAGCAATTTCGTAATTTATCATTACCACAATTGGTAAATGTCCCTTCAAGCATAAAGAAATGCGCAACGAGCACCATGGCCATGTATATTGGAACTGTTACTAAAGACAAATTTACATTACAAACTGCTGTAAGATTGTTGGATTTGGCAGGCTTTACACTTCAATATCTACTGGATACTGACCCCCCTACCCCCCCCCAAAAAAAACAATTAAAAAATAAACAAACAACCAAACAAACACCCAAACAAACAACACAATGCACTTATACATAAGTACAAATGAATAACATTCTCAGAAATCTAACAAAAAGCACTTTACAATACTTTTAATTACATATTAAATCTCAGTAAATAATATACATGTACATACATCAAATTCTGGATAGTCTGAATTGTCATTTATCTTGACTAAATGCATAAAAAAGCTATGCACACATTCCACGACTAAGTTTTTAAAATGCCATTTCTGTACCAGCAAATGCATTTGAACAAAGCAGTAGGCAGTGCAGCATTTTCATGTTACATGATTTAGTATTACATGTACAATGTTGAATCAAACTTTGTAGATATTACATTTTAGTCAAGAATCCAATTAATAAAAAAAAACCTGCCTGTTACATCCTGTCCAAAATAAAAGTTTGCCTGTGGATCCTGAGACAAGATTTATGAGAACCAGGCTAAAATTTGTACTACAACACTGTGCTTACATTATAGGATACAGTAGATCCTTTGATGAAACTGAAGCTTGGAAAAAGAATTTTCACACGATTATTTCAAAGCTTGTTACCTCGGGGATTTCATCACTGTAAACCTGCTAACAGTTACAATTTGCATTGATACTTATATACAAAGTAATTATCATGCATTTGTAAGTTTGTTTTAAGAATTAATATTGTTCCCTGGGGGAAAAACAGCTAGTAGATAACTGGGTGCTCTGTTGAACCATGGAGGAAGCTCCATGGTTGAACCAACCCATACAGGCTCTTACTGTAGATATCCCTCCCCCCCCCAAAAAAAAAAAAAAAAAATATTACACAAATATTAAATAAATAAATACATTTAAAAAATATATAAAAAATAATAAAATATTAATAAATAAAATAAAACAAAATAAAAAATAAAATAAAAATCAGTGCATACATGCATTTGTTTGTACTTTGCCAAAGCCACACAAATTCACAAAGATTTTAAGTCTGTTTTTTGGTGTAATAGTTGTCTTTGGTTTCATGCACTCAAAATATGGTTAGCTCGAAGTGAACTAGTGTTGTAGTCGAGACCATTTGAAGACCAGGCACAAGATAATTCACAAGACCATTTATAAGACCAGCTTTGTAACAGGCATAAACCATGACAAAGGAATGCTTTTGTTACGGTTCATTTGAATAGCTTAAGACTTAGATTAAGACTGCTGGTCTTGTCTTGTGCTGGTCTTGTGCTGGTCTTGTGCTGGTCTTGTGCTGGTCTTGTGCTGGTCTTGTGCTGGTCTTGTGCTGGTCTTGTGCTGGTCTTGTGCTGGTCTTGTGCTGGTCTTGTGCTGGTCTTGTGCTGGTCTTGTGCTGGTCTTGCAGGGTCTTGTGATGGGTCTGGACTACAACACTGGCTCGAACAGGCAACTAAGGGGCCATTCAAAATTGTCAATGTTTTTAATAAAAGAAACAAAGGAAAATTAAAAGAAATGCTCTTTTGAATTGCCAATTCCACTCCCGCATTTCGATTCGTTTGTTTTGTTCAACCCAGGCTATATCCCTACGGCCTATGCGTAGTCTTAGATGTTGTATCATCGGTTATTTTTCAAAGACTGGTCTTATGGCTTTTTGGCATTTAGCACAGCACTGCCGTACCGGGCTGCACATTATTGATCAGAAATAAAAGCATGAAGGAAGAAACATCATCTTACGACTGCCATATCGTCTTTGCTATAAATGTTGCAAGCATTCCTCTTTTCCCCCAAAAACGCTTGGCAAATGCTTTATGACTTAATGTCTTTCAAACATTAAAAATGATGAAGTAACGTTTGTATATTATAATCACATTACATTTTTAGAGTATTTGAAATGCCAATAAGGGTGTCTGAGATCGAGAGAGTAAAATTCTATAGACCTATTTAAATTCTCCCTAAGTCATGTATCAAAATATACCCAATCGAGTACGCACTGTAGACTGGTTCCTGTCTCTACTGCTATCAATTAAATAGTGTACCGAAGTCGGACGTCAGTTGCCGCGGCAACTGGTTCCAAACACATGCAGTTTAGAATGTATTCTGGTTCCAAACATTGCATTGATTAACGTCATCACTTCGGTACTCTACAGGTGTGTATACCGCAGCCGAGACGGGAACCGTGCTAATAAACATACACATAACTTGCGCGTTGCGAAGCCCTGGGAAAACGATACGTGGACATGCATGATTTTTACACGAATGTCAACTTCAAAAGGAGTATTGTGTGGCTTCAACTTCAAGAATTTCGGAAGTTGTTAACAAAATGTACTTGTGACTTGAATTGAAAAAAAAAAGACTTGGTAAAAAAGTTTGCTGCAACACTGGCCGCCACGTGGGTATAGTGGACCATTCCTCCATATGGGTGGACGATCTGAGACTTTGAGTGGCGATATTGTGACAGAGAGCTTTAGCGGTGTTTTTAAAAGTTTTTAAAAGTTTTCTAGGCGTATACGTTTGTACATTAGGATTTTAAGATCGCTAACCCTTCACAATATTTTTATCATGCCGAAATTTGTAGACGATTTTATCGTCATATCGGCGATATAGCAGGGAAAAATATATACTACGAAAAAAATCAGTATCGCCAGCGCTAGGTCAGAAGCTGATTATGAAACACTAGAAGTCATCAGGGCACGTGTTAAAGTAGGGGAAATCCACAGCTGCATCACGCTGTCATGAAACTGGGCATTTTATTATTTGTTTAATTGAATGGCAAATCAATATTTTAAGATCAAAATTTGGGGTGAGTGGGTGGGTAAAACAAATTTTGAAAAAAAAATTGAAATGTTAAAAACATTGACAATTTTGAATGGCCCCTAAGCCTTAAACATTTTTGGTTGTGTACAGTAAAGCTAAAATGATCTTTTAAAATTACACAAACCTGTACACGTAAATAACTTGGGTATCCTGAAAATATCATGGGTCCATGTACACTATTATACATGTATAGTGGCACACTAACAACATGGATTCCCCTCCCCAGTTTAAGACTGTAGTTGTGCAATAGATCTTATGCGTAGCAGCCATCTTCAAGGTATATTTTTGTCATTGAGATTCTGTATCAATGTAACTTATGTAAGCACAAAATATTTACCCATGCCTATCCAAGGGTGACAAAAGATGGCCGCTAATCTGCTATGCATAAGGTCTGTATAGAGTTGTACATGTACTAATTTAATTTCCACCCTGAAAAATCATACACTTTCAGCCCATGTGCCCCCACCCCATGAACTTAGTCTGTGCACATCATACATGATAGTTATCTACTGGTCAGGTGCCATACTCATTTCATTTCCAGCTGGTCAGGGCTGAGCAATCTTCCTTCATAGCCGTAAAGTCCTGCGTGACTTTGTTCATCACAGCGACGTCATTCATGGCTTCAATGGCCGTCATGGCTAGGGCTTTGGCTATCCTAATGGAGCTACGATGAGCAGACACATCCCCCGCTGCAGCTGTGAAGTCTGCTGTGTGATTCACAACGCCCTTCTTGATGTCAAAGGCGGGGACAATACACGGCACAACGTGGGAGACGTTCCCGGCATCAGACGAACCTACGGGCGTCTTCAGCAACTCGCAGTCGGTGGTGAACTCCGCTCCGAGGGCTTCTGCGTGTTTTTTGTATGTTTCGGCCAGGGTATCATTGGAGAGGAGGTTGGAGTAGGGGTGGTCTGTGAAGTGGAACTCTACCTCGCAATGGGTGGCCTTGGCTGCAGCGACAAAGGCTGCATTGGCACGCTGCTGTAGGAGTGCCATGTCTATGTGGTCTTTGGCCCTCAGGTAGAACTTCACCTCGGTCCTCTCTGGGATGATGTTTGGTTTGACGCCACCACTGGTAATCACACCTACAAACAAAGAAGTGTAATTATCTACACACTTCAGGGGTCGGAGATTTGAAGGAAATGAAAAATCCCTGAAACATTCATTGCAGAGGTTTTTTAATGTTAAAAAAGAGATCAGGACCAAAATATTTTACAGAAATCTGGAAGATGTCTCGCCACAAAATCCTGAAATCAGGAAACATCTGGAGAACTTTAAATAGCTCTGAGATTCAATCATCAGTTTGCAATGACATACATTCTGACACAAAGGTTTCTAGTAGCACTTCGGTGGCCGAGTGGCAATAGTAAGCAGGAGGTTGTGGGTTCGAGTCCCACCCGAGTAAGCCTGTGATTTTTTTCTCACAGGCTTTTAGAAAACACTGAGCATAAAGTGCTTCATACACTACGTCGGGAAAGGGCAAAAAACTCCCTTACAAACAAACTGTTTGTACTATTTGATTCAGAATGCGAAGGGAAGGGACAATTCGTTCTAGAGGTGTGCATCGAAACCGAGTACCCAACCGTTCGTGTCAGGAACCGGTTCCAGATTATGGAATCGAGTAACCGTACAACTTTAGTAACTTCCCGATCGACATTTTTTGCATGCGCCTGTTGTATCAAGATACATATAACATTCCGATAGCAAGAAACCAAACTCCAGCCTGTGTTTTGACAGTAATTATTTGATAAGTGTAAAGGGTTTTATGGACGGGAACAATAAACCTCCTTCCACAAAAAGTTATCGTTGACAAAAATGCGGCACTTGAAACTGCTAAGCACCATATCTTTTCTATTAAAATAGCGTCAGAGTCGTATCTGTACATGCATATTTTTTAAATATTAGAACCGGCAAAAAGGTATTTGAATATTCAGTTGCTGATCGAATATTCGAATGATGATCGAATATTCGGTATATTCGGGACAGCCAAAGTTTACCATGAATTTGCATGTAAGGTTTCAGCTGTTGTCTCATAACCGATATGTTGTTGTAGCATAGCACAGCTGCGTCCAGGGCGTTACGCCCCTCCCACGGTTGTGCCGAGGCATGGGCGGCTTTGCCGGTGTACTCCAGTGTAACTCTCATGATGGTGAGCATTGTGGGCTTGCTGATGTTGGCACTGTACGGTGTGACAGTCATGGCAAGGTTTACGTCCTTGAAGAAGTCCCGATTGATGGCATCGATCTTCGTGCCGTTGCCTTCTTGGTCGGGACACCCCAGGACAGTAACCTGAGAATGAGTGTGTTATAAAAAAATTTCATTAAATTTTGGGGTGTTTTGTTTTGTTTTTGTTTTTAATGCAAGTTTTTCTTGAACATGGCTAAAAGCCACTCAAGGATACTGAGCTAAAAAAGAAAGAAAAAGAATCAAATTGCCCAGTCAAATTTACCTGTGATTCACATGTATTTCATAATATTAACCTCTTGAATACAAACAACGGCCATGGTCCCAGTTTGAAAAAGACCACCTGGCCGGTTGATATCTTTATGTGCATTCCTGCAAGTACTCAATCTATTGTTTGTGTTACACTTGGCTGCACAAGCCTGTCTTGGCATACCAGCACCCCATTAACCCTAACGTCACCGAATACTACAAAATGCTACTTTAAGAGTAAACTGTAGTATGCAGTACTTTTACTACACTGGCCTATGAGAATTGAGTAGTATATTGTAGTACAGTGTACTGTACCCAAAGTGAATGCCTAGGACATAAGGGTTAATAACAGCCAACCAGAAAAGGTTAATAAACGTAATTCACAGATTTAAATTATATATTAAAAGCTTTCTGGTAACGAAACCAAAGACTGAAACAGTAGATTTCTCAAAAGCGCACACAGAAATGATGCTCAAAAGCCTGATGAAACCAGTGCAAAGATGAAGAAATGATGTTTATAAACTTTAGGAAGAAATCCATGGAATGCTATTCTAGGAAAACCCACGGAAACAGACAGGGACTGAAAAAAAAAAACCACTCCAAAAGTCAGTCCAGGCTGGATTTGAACCCAGCAAAGAGGTAAAAGGCGAGATAAGGAGCACCGTGCCAACCTGACTTGTACAAGATCATGGACTTGGCCAACTGCAACTCCTTGATTAATGAACTTGCACAAGAGTTTCAACAATTACTTGGGCTGTCTAAAATGGTGTGGTTTCTAGAGCTATCATAATGGCATGTTCTAGAAGCAACATTCTAGGAGCGAATATTTTCCTTAATCTAACCCTCCAGGGTATTTTGGCTAGAAAGTAGAAACCCTGCCAGACGCATCAGATTGCATACTTTGTCACATTGACTTGTGTGCAGAGTGCAGCAAGGTCAAGCTGTCACCACAGATGCACTGTGCTGCGTCTGGCAGGGTTAGGGTTATTAATCCCTTTTTGTTTCATTCAGTGTTTTTTCTTTCACGGCCAACTGAAACCAGCCAAGGTTCATTCTGGGGTGTTTTTACCCCCCCCCCCCCCAAAAAAAAATAAAAATAGGGTCGGGGCTATTAAAACAGGGAATGTAGGGTAACCAGAAGCAGAACTATTTTTGGGGGGCCTTGGCATATTTGTAACAATAAAATAACAATTCACAATCCACCCAAAATGTTTGTTTATACATGTATACAGACATATTTTGTTTAAGCTGTAGAAAAGCACCAACCTTATTTATTTAATTTGTTTTGCCTTTGATAAAGAACTTGCTTCAATTTGAAATATTAGGACAGCTAATTTTGTTGATTTGCATATTCCAGGTCAATCCAGTCAGTTAGCAATTTGTAAGCAGTTTAAATTAATTCGTTTTCATAATTTCAAAATGTACAACTTTAATTTTGTTTCTCCTGAAATAATTTTACCATAAAAAAAAGGAACTTAAAGCACACACCACACACCTAATTCTTTTTACACCCGAATTAAGTAAACCAAACAAAAAATCAATATTTCCTTTTAGAATTTCACTAATAAAATAAAAGACAAATAACTGAGTCATATACCACATAGCAGAATGAAGCGGACCTACATATACGCACATTGCAGAATGGTAATTGCTAGTCTGGTCTTTGTCTCAATGATTATGGAAAGTTTTTATTCATGTGCTGAAACCACCAGGCTGCATGATACATGCATGCCTGCAACTTGTGAATTTCCATATTCACCCCTTATATGCAAGGTCGTGTTTCTTTGTATTGGTTGATTGGTTGGTTTTCTTTGTTCCTTTGACCACAGTGTGCCTTGCTGCTCAGCAGTGTGTAAGGAATTACATTCACAAAAAACAGGCTGTCAATTGAAAAAGTTATTCAACCATTCTGACCCCCAGCATGACCACTTCCCGCCAAAATTTGAAGATAAAACAGATTTGCAGCTGTGGTCAAAAGTTCATATACAGCAAAGTCCATCAAACAAATTCCCAATTGATCGCAAAAGCTTCAAACCAAACCCAAATGATTTATACACATGAGGAAGGACTTTTGAAGCATGCTTTTATTGATACACTGAGAAGTTAAAATAGACAAATTGCCAGAATTTGAACCAGAATAGCTGCAGGAACAATTAAACTATTACCATGTACGAGTTCTTGGAAAATTTTACACACGTGCTGTGCATCACGCGGAATGGTGTATAATGCCGCAATGCATACACAAAAGCTTATAAAGCACTTGCTGCATCTCAATGTATCTCTGACTGGAGTTGCCCTGAATTTCTTTGAAATAACTTTTTTCATAGTGCTTTACATGCAAGAACACATGGACGACATCATGCCTGGATTTGCGATTGACGTGCATTTGTGTATTGCATTTGAACAAAAGACACATTTAGAATGTCACGTGGTCAACAGATGCTACGGTTGGCTATTGCTTATCCAGCTAGCTGTAGCCTAGGTCGATTGTTTAACTTTAACTTAAACTTTTAAAGGAACATTTTCCAACAAGTATACGTGTAAACTTTTACACTGTGCACACTCTAACAACACTGAAATCAGTACTTTAGTTAGAGATTGTTTTGACAAAGTCACATTTTTTACTAAATCTTACCTGTCCTTGTAAGTTGTATTAACAAAACACAAAATAGGCCTATAGTTAACAATAACATGGTGAACAGGTAGGTAGTGAAAATAGTGAAAAGTAATGATGGGAACAACAGAAGTTTAGTGTGGGAATTAACAAATAAAATGTGAAAATGGAAAAGGATTCGAGGAAATTACATAGGCCCAGGCCTAAAACAAATTGGGCCATTTTGTTAAACAAATGATCCCCCGTTGTGCTTATTCCATTGGTAGGCCTATGTTGCATTTTTTCCCCAGCTGACGTTCGTGTTTACCACGATGTTTACTTTCGAGTGCCCCCCCCCCCCCCCACCCCTAGAACTATGGGTAGTTCTAGGGGTACCCCCCCCCCCCCCCCCGAAAAAATGTGTGCACCCCCAGGTGCCCTCCAGCTCCAAATGTTTCACCCTGGTGGTACCAAAAAGTTGTTATCGTGTAGGCCTAGTTAGATTTCAAGTACCTTTCCAAGTCTCTTCCCATTACTGTTCTTTTCGATCACAGCCTTGATTCCGAGAGCGGCAGCCACGGTAGATTCAGCGATGAGATTCCTACCCGATGCGTGGCCGAGTTCAGGTAGCGCGTCGTACTCGCATAGCAGGCAGACGTGGAGTTTCCCGGACTCCGGGTCCGAGGCACCGTACGAAGCGCGGAAGCCCGTGGGGGCCAGGAACTGTTCCTCCACCTCGAAACCCCGGTCCCGTAGGAACGACGTCAACAGTTTGTGTGCGTGGAATTCCTGCCGCCCCAACTCGGGATTTCGCCAGATTTCATGACCGAGATCCCTCAGCTCCTTTTCTTGATCATCGATGACATTTTTGGCGTTTTCAAGCTGACTCTCCATGGTTTTTCTTCCTTACTTTTGAAGGGAAATTCACGATGTCACCAGTGCATGCAGTAAACTTGACATCCCCCGTATATATATATGCAGCAAACCTGCGTAATTTTCCATTCACGCGCGCCGTCCGGCCGCATATGTGGCAAAGGTTGCAGGTGGCGTGACACGCCACTAGTCTTGTCGCAGTCGGAATGTTCTGCTTGATTTAAGTACTTTTGTCTGCAGGCAGTCCGGGAATGTCCCCCCCCCAAGTCCTTGTCGCCTTTTTGGGAGAATTTCGAAAAGAAATTCACACAAGTTCAGTTTTAAAGGATTTGTTGGGAAACGCCTCAAATGTGCAAACTGCGTGGTTGGTGAGGCATATGGGGACGGTGATGGATGTAGACTAGGAAGTTCGACTTGAATCAAGTCTAGGGCCCTTTTTCAAACCCTGGCTGGGCTCGGGCGTCGGCTTCGCGTAATTTTGTCCCCAGATTTTGCGAGATTTGGGACGCTGTTTTTGCTACATGTACATCAAAGTCTTTTGTTTTAACCAAGAGCCAGAGCCTGTTTAATTATTTACATATTCAAGGCTTCAGATTGGAAGTGGGACTGGGGAATAGCTGGAGACGAAGCCGAAGTCCGAGCCCAAGCCAAGGTTTGGAAAAGGGCCCTGGGCAAAGCGCAAGATAAAGAGGCCTGATGAGAGGACGCCCTCTACTTCCATCCAGTAACTAGGTCACGTCGGCTCTGGGTGGGCCGGGCGGGAGGAAAAGGAGGGGTGTCACTTTTGTCGGCAAAATCGTATCATTGTCGGCAAAAGCACAGGCCCCAGTACAAATTCATCAGTGGCAGAAAATGGAAACATTTAAATTGCGCCCTCAACGGCAAGACTCCACTCCCCTTTTCAATTCAGAAGGAAACATTTTCAGGTGTACTTTTTCAAATTAGGTTTTTTGTTTTCTGCACGCGCCCTGTCGGCAATTATTGTGGACCCCCCCCATGCAAAATGGTCTTCCAAAATGTAATGCCCCTAAGACAGGTTAGGCATAGCTATGGGCCCACCCAAATAATCGTCAGTGCACTAGTTCTTGAAAGGACAAACAAGGCACCCCCTCATCAGCCCACCCTGGGCTTCCTTTGGTCTAGCTACCCTCTGACCAATCACTTTACAAAGTCTAGCACTGCATACGGTACGGTTAAACCATCCCCAGCATGCAGCCTTGGAGCACCATGATCAGGTGCGGATCCAGGATATATTTTAAGCGGGGTCACAGCCAAAATGGGATATTACGAGGGGCGATGCCCCCTCGGCAGGGGGTCACTAGTTAAAAAGACGTTGGTTTTGAGCAAATAAAGACTGATTCAATACAGTATGTTTGTATCTTATTACTACATGATGAAGTATTTCCTTTTATTGTAGGGGCTGTGGCCGGTTACCACTTCCACAGTATTTTGGTCAAAATTTGACTGGGGGAACGTTCCCCACGGCCCCCTCTCTGGATCTGCGCCTGATGATACATATTTCTTGCCTTATAAGAATGAAAATGGAATTTTCCTTTTCTCTTCATAATGTGATTTCCTTTTAATGAGTACAATATAATCAACAATTTGCCTGCTTGTATATGTACAATTCCATGTTACGAGTGCCAACTTTGTAAGGATTAGAGGGAATATTCCCAGATGGATGACAAGTCAGCCTGCTCACAGAAATAACGGTGAAGAAATACGAATCAACAAAAAACGTCAGTTGGAAACATTTATTTGTTGTAAAATCTGCCCTCCATACCATTTATTGATCGGGTTTTTCCACAGAAATCTAAAAATGAAATTCCATGACTTTGAAGGACAAAGTTAGGGTTTTCCATGACCAATTCTCAGTTATTTTTTTATTTTTTAATCTTAGAACTATTTACAATACACTGGCGAATTTCCACAACTTTTCTTGAAATATCAATTTTCCATGACTATGTAAAATAACAAAATTCCATGTCTTTTCCCTTACTTTCCACTTTCCCTTACTTTTCCCTTACGTTCCAGCTTTAAATTCCAGGATTTTCCATGTCTGTGGGAACCCTGATTTAGGATCCATGCGCTAAACTTGTTGGATGATGGGGGATCAGAAACCAGTATAGTTCATGTGGAACACCATTATTGTTGGCAGAGCAGATTTTAGAACAAAGAACTTATTCTAAGTATAGGACCAGCAGCCTAAATGTAATGACAAGCCAACAAAAAATACAATTTCAGTTTGACCTATCGCCGTTTACGAGTTAGCCACGCCCCTTAGACAACCTACGGGAATTTGTGTGTGGTAATTTTTGTTTGTCTTGGATTTTGCGCGTTCCACGTGGAATTATAATTGATGTGTTTGGACAATAATTCACAAGCTGCGTTGACGAGATTCGACCGCGATAGGTCAATTGATTGGGTGCTGGTATGCCAAGAAAGGGCTGTGCAGCCAAGCGTAAACACAAACAATTGGCACCACACTGAATAGATTGGTCCTATTCAATGCACTTGGAACCCACCCCCCCCCCCCCCCCCATTTTCATGTGAATGAAAGCTTGGTTAGAAAAGCACCATCTAATCATTGCATTCCCATTCAACAATATAGCTAAAACATGAATGGATTGAGTATGCACAGGAATGCACACATGGACGACAACCGGCCAGGTGGTCTTTTTCAAACCGCGGCTATGGCAGTCATCTGTATTCAAGAGGTTATTCTTAGTGAACATACCAGTTACAATCACCCTCTGCGAAAATATTGAATCTCTCTCCCCCCCTCACCCCCCCACCACTTGGAAACAAGAAAATCTCCAGCATAAAGCGCAGAAGAAAAGTATGCATCTACTCAATGTAATGAAAAATCAAACATACATCAATTCATTTTATAATTTTTCCTATTTTTGTCATAACCTGATATTTAAGAAATACACTAAGTTGCAACTGAATAAAATCACTGAGTTTACGGTAAATTTACAGTACAATTTGAAATCAAAAATGACCAATTGCATAACAAAACAATACACCAATACAAGGGAAATTACATCAACTATTTTCAGTTTTTAAGTCTTTTCCATTATCGCCACCTGCACCTTTATCCCTGGTTCGTTTTTCCTCCTTTTTCTCCTCGTGCTCGGGCGCAGACCTCCCCAAAAGTTTCATGACTTTGGCCTTCAGACCCCCGCCGCTGGCTTTGTTCGATAAAAGAACGAACCTGCGCGTGGTGAGGTTGTGCAGGGACCCAAAGCCGATGGCCACGACGGTGCAGGTGAGGCAGATGACGTTGTAGGGCATGCTGAAGTCTGGCACAGGCAGCTGGATTAGGAGCGGCTCGGTGTAGATACGCAGGAAGGCGCTGCTCGAGACGGGGTCAGCAAGGCTGCATACACAGGGAAAGGATTCATTCAGTTTGAAAGACAGTCAAAGAAAACGAGGTTAAACAATTTGTGTCGGTTAAACAAATTATATTTATTTCATTTCACAGAGGTGCTTCTCTTAACCCCTTGAGTATGGTAATTACAGTGAGGAGCTGGGGTGATGTGTCGGCTTTGCAGCCAAGCGTAACGAACACAATAATCCAACAATGGATTGAAAAGGCAAAAAATGGCGACTATAGACGTCATCCAGCCTGGTGGCACTGTATTTGTTGGCGCCATGGCTTCCTCCGTACGCAATGGGTTAACAGAAGCATTATTGACTGACTGTTTTACGAAGTTCAGGTTTGAATGATAGTTCTAATGGCTCTCTGTGGAACGCTGTGGCCCCGCCGTCTAGTGTACCGGACTCAAGATCTTGGTGATACTACAGATTGTGTGTTCCGAGTTCAGCAGCGTTCTTGGTGCTTGTGTCTTTGAGTAAGACACTTTGTCACAAGTTGCTTGTCTCCACCCAGGAGTAAATGGGTACTTGTGATGAAGGCAGTGATGGTTATGTGTCTGATTAGCCCATGTGCGCTTAACTTGCAGCCGGGGCTGCATACTTCCCAGGGAGCTGAGGTTTCAGGAACGATTAATAGGCCCGATGAGCAGGGGTAATAATATAGTGCCTTGAGCACTATGATCATGGTGGATATGTGTGCTTTACAAATCTACATTATTATTAATATTATTTATCATTATTATCAACGTTAATGAGGTCTTGTGTTACGGATTCAAGCTTGTGTTCCTTTTCCAAGAAATCAATAAATTCTGAAAGCGAGGTTGCCCATGCAAAGAAGACCAAATACAGCAGATACCTCGACATATAAGTATAAACACGTTTCCTTTGCCCTGTGTTTGAAATGCACTTATATGCTCAACATGTGGAATTAAATTGCACGTGTATATGCAATGGATGCATATATTAACCCTAACATCACCTAAAGCTACAAAATACTACTGGTAGTAAAATGTAGTATGCAGTACTCTCACCTACTTGTGTGCAATGCCTGTAGTAATTTTTAGTATTTGGTACTTCACCCCAAATAGTGTACGTAGTAATATGTAGTACTACGGTTGCTCGGTTTAGAGGAAAAATGTTTGTAAGGCGGAAACACAGTATGAATTACTGGTTTTCAGAGATGATACATTTTTTTTATCTTAGCAATCCAATTCATTGACACAAATATAATTTACCCAGTAACTTTAAGTTGTATTTTGTAGTTGCCAGTATCTAGACTGCTGTTATTACACACCCATTCATCAGTCACAGAGAGACTCAGTGCTACAAAGTAGTATTCTGTAGTACTCGGTTCTTTATACCAAAGTAATGCCTAGGACGTTAGGGTTAATGTTCTAGGGGATGGCTGCACCGAACCCGACGTCTCACGAAACGGGCCAATGGAAAGGTAGTTACAGAGCTCAGACATACTAGGGATAACGGGAAATGACACCTGTCCTTGGTTGTTGGCACAGATTATCCTGAAAAAACAAACCTTGTATGTAAACTTGCTGTGTGTAGATCTGTCGCTGTGAAGTTGCTACGGGAGGGCATCAGGGCAGATACCACAGCAGAACTGTATAAAAACAATACCATTATGGGGTTAAACAAACCACAGTCTGAACAGTATACATCTTTTGTCGGATGAAATGCAACTACACAAGAATTCTTCGACCTGCGTACCCTTGAAGTTCCTGTCGGACTTGCATGTATGCCAGTTACGTCAAAGCACAGAGCCAGAAGTTTAAAAAGGGGAGAAGAATTGAGCTGATGCAATCAGACATTTGGTTGTGGTGGCAATAGACATCGAGGGGGGGGGGGGGGTTTGGTAAATGGGGCTAAATATGTGTAGATGGAATACGTAGCAATAACGCTTTGATTTGAAGCAACAGATTGGAGGGCTTTTTTTGGGAGTATATGCCCTACAACATTTCACCTCTTGAATACAGCTGACGGCCATAGCCGCAGTTTGAGAAAAAGACCACCTGGCCGGTTGATGTCTATAGGCGCATTCCTGCACTTACTCAATCCATTCATTTTTTAACTATATTGTTCTTGAATGGGAGTGCCATGAATAGATGGAGCTTTTTCAAACAAAGCTTTTATTCACACGAAAAGGGGACTCCAAGTGCCACGAGTAGGACCATTCCATTAAGCGTGGTGCCTATACCAATAACATGGCTCTTCCCATATTGCACTGCATGACATCAGGTTGGCGCAGTGGTTACTGTCCCCGCCTTTCACCGCTGTGGCCCGGGTTCGATTCCTGCCCTGGTCCACATGTGGATTGGGTTTTCAGTCCCTACCTGATTACGTGGGTTTTCCCCAGAATATTCTTCTGGGGTTTTCCTCCCACCTCTAAAACTGTAACTTCTTCTCATTATCTTCTCTCTACAGGTTTCTTCAGGCTTCCGAGCTACAGTGCCTAGGGCGCTTTTGAGGAATCCCTGCTGGTTTCATTACCAAAAAGAATTAATAATAATAATAATTGTTTGCATTTACGCTTCGCTACACAGCCCCGATCCTGGCATACCAGCACCCCATCAATAACAGCCGGATGCAAGCGATTAACATTGCAGGTTACCAGGGTCCTTTTCCAAACCTTGACTTGGGCTTGGGCTTCGTCTCCAGCTATTCCCCAGTCCCACTGCCGATCTGAAGCCTTGAATATGTAAGTAAATAAACGGGCTCTGGCTCTTGGTTAAAACAAAAGACTTTGATGTACATGTAGCAAAAACAGCGTCCCAGATCTTGCCAAATCTGGGGACATAAAATTACGCGAAGCCGAAGCCTGAGCCCAAGCCAGGGTTTGGAAAAGGGCCTAGTTGTGCATTATACCAATAACATGGCTCTTCCCATATTGCACTGCATGACATACAGATAGTTCCAGATGATAAACACACAGACATTTCCAGGTGTCACAAGTGAATGAGCTCATCCCCGAAAAGAAAAACAAAAATCCCTCCAAGGAGGCGCTGTCAACTCTACGGGGCCCAATTTCATGGCTCTGCTTACCGTTAGCGAAAAATACCCGCTTACTGTAGCAGAAAATTCTGTGCTTACGGCAAGCGTATTTCATGCGTTAGCGGGGAATTTTGGCTCCTGAGCATATGCGTACATCCCGTAACTAAGGATTCTGTGCTTACAGGGTTAGTGCATAATTTTTCCGCTAGTGCTGTTAGCACAAAATGGTGATTATAAACGCGGAAAACTGTGGTTAACAGAGCCATGAAATTGGGCCCAGCAATTGAAAGGTAAGGAAGGGGTAAACCGACTTGCCTTATGTGGAAGCCGATATTAGCGTCTGGCGGGTACTCCGTCCACTTGAGGAATGCTTTATCAAACTGGATACTGAGAGTAGTGACAGACTGGGCTGGGAGGGTCAAGACTAACTCCAGAAGGTAGGGGTTGGACCGGTCATTGCCGGGGGTGTACAGCTGCCTCTCTGGGGGTATGAGAATTTGAGTATGTGAAAACCTAGAGACAGACAAAGACTGAGATGGACAAACAGTATACAACAAGGCTGTCAATGTGCAACTGCTATGAGGCTTGAAGTTGATTTTAATTGCTGAGAGAAGTTTGCGTCATTTTTTTGGTTTTATGTAGATTCTGTATTTTAAAATAAAACACAATTTTTTTCTGCCATGAAATAACAAAAAAGTGACTTTTGAGAGCTCTTTTTATCAAGTCCCCTCTAGTGCAGCATAGCCTGCTGATGCCATTTGTCTAAAAGTCGTCGCTGCGGGCAGCAAACAATTCTGCCGTCATAGTACAAACTCCTCTTTTGTTCCTGGTGCTAGACACAAAAGGGAGTTCGTCCTATGACGTCAGAATTGTTTGCTGCCCGCCGCGACAACTTTTAGACAAATGGCATGAGCGCGCTAGAGGGGATTTGATAAAACTGCCCTCAAAGGTCACTTTTTTGTTATTTCGTAGCAGAAATAATTGGCCGTTATATTTTACAATACGCAATCTACATAAAACTAAAAAATGACGCAGACTTCTCTCAGCAATCAACATCATCTTGAATAATAATATACAACATTTGCTTTTGTCAAACAGTGTAAATTACCAAGATGTTTACAAGTTACTTTCCAAAACTGACTGTTGTTTCAGTGATATGGCACATGAGGGAGGACCCTGTTTGTGACAGAGTACAAAATAAAAAGTGACCAGTTGAGTTTGAAATTTATGTACTACATACCTGGCTTGACCGCTCGGACATTATTCTCCACCCTCAGCGTGTGGAGGTAGAGTCTGATGAACCACGGCAATGTCTCCATGTACACTATGGGCAGGGCTTCGGTGGGATGGTTGTTGAACAGCTGACAAGTTATACCCCCTCGCTCCTGGCCGAACCCAGCCAGGAAACGGTGAGCGTGAAGGTGAGGTGGCTTGACTGGGGCTGTCAGAATAAATGGTTTGGAAATGTTTCAGAGAGGTAAATAAACACAGGGATATACCTATTCTGATCGGACATCGGACGTTGGGCAACTCGACCTCTGCAAAACTCGACTTGAAACAACTTGACTGTTAGAGGCAGCGTGACCATGTGAGAGCTCAACTATTTTCCCAGTCGCCGTTGAGACAAGTCAACTTCGACCACGAAGACAGCTCAACCGTCGGTGTTTATGCATGTTGGCCCCAAGCAGGCAAATTCCTAGGGCTGTGCATTCGAGCCAGGTACCCAAGTACCCGACCGCTAATGTCAGGAGCCAGTTCCAGATTATGGAATCAAGTACCCGTAAGTAACCCAATTAACATATTACTTATTAATTTCTTAGACCATGAAAAAGAAAGTTTTTGATGGGAATTTTCAAAATGAAAACCAGCATACATGGAAAACCGAAACAGACTGACGTCTATAATTCTTGCAAAAATGCAATTTACACTGTAAAATTACAGAGCTTACTGTACACACTTGCATCTTGCTGCATTAATGCACCGATATGGTAGTATTAACATGCGGACCTTTACGAACAATATGAACAGCAATTTCCGAGATTTAAGATTTGGGATTGGCTTTCTTTGACAGGTACCCGGGTTCCCATACTTTTTTCAATCTGGTACCCGGGTACCCAGTCTTTTTTCAATCGGGTACCCCATTCCCATGCTACCCGTATATGCAAACACCTGCAAATCACAACCAAGTACTGTAACCCAATTCAGCCCGGTCACCCACCCCACCAAGCAACCCAAAGAACAAACCTACCATGCACCCAAAAAAAACCACAAAATGACACGATGGACAACTTGTCTTATTGACAACTTTTTTTGACGGTTTTGTTGTCTTTCCAGTCGAGCAAACAGTCAGTCAAGTTGGTCAAGCAGTCGAGTTGTCTCAACAGTGGAGTTGCCTGAAGTGGAGTTGGTCAACGGTCAAGTTGTCGGAGCATCCTCTGATCATCTTTAGTTGATGTGTCCAAGTACTCACCATAATGCACACTTTCATCCCACTTCATGGCGGTGCTGATCTTGTGCTCTTTTGTGATGGCCTTCAAATCGTAAACAGCGTACGTGTTACCTCTGCTGTTGGAGATCGTTGTGTATTCTGGGGTCAGCAACCATGGGTTGGACTCCTAGGAAGAGAATAACGAAGTACAATATTATTTATCCCACGAGCGCGAGCGGGATAACGAATTTATCTTCATGCAAACTTGAGTTGACGTGCAGTAAAGATGGAACATGCACGCTGTACACGAAAACAGAATGTATAACACACGCGCACGCATGGGGGAAGGGGGAGGGGGAGGGGGGCTCCAAGTACGATGAATAGGACCACTGCCTATTGTTTGTGTTTACACTTGGCTGCACACGGGCACCTCATCAATAACAGCTGGACCAAGGGGTTTAAAGCTATATCCACCAGTGAACTCACGCTCTTGTCTGTGATATCTACGTAGATCTTGCTTTCCTCTGCCATGGGGCATGTATTGCTCAAAGGACGTTCAAACAAGCTCCTGAGTGACCAGTCCTGCTTGCCATCCCGACTGGCTGGTGGGTTGAACACTGCCGCCAGTGATTGACTGAGCTCTAGGGCAGGCCTGGTGCATGCTGGGTGGTCATCGCATACAGGTCGGAGGTCAACGGCCAGGGAATGATAGTTAGCGCTGTAGAGGTTCCCTGCATGAAAGAGAGTGGACAGACCAGCCTGTGGGGTTGCAAAAAAAAAAGTTTAAATAGTGATCGATCGCATCTGTAAATATCAAAGTTTTGAACAAACTAACATTCTTTTGATAGGAGAAACAATTCCAATCGCAAATGCAGTAATATAACAATAAAGACCCTTGTGGTATATTTGACGAATAATAAGCCACTGCCTACAAGACACTTGTTCGACCCAAATTAGAGTACTGCAGCAACATATGGGACCCACACAAACAAACATACATAGAAACTTTTTCAAAGTGAACAAAGAAACTGGCAGGAGCGGGATTCGAACCTGCGACCTCCGGAATACCGTACCGGTGCTCTACCAACTGAGCTATCTTGCCCTATGTTGGCGGTCTCCCAAATTGTCAGTATCTTTCGGGTGGGCGCTAGTCAGAAGTCATAAACCCAGAATGCCGTATAGCCATGGATCACACCCAATTTTATGATACAACCTGGGAAGCGACATTGTGGGGATCACTCAATGAGGATACGACTTTTTAACTTATAATTCGTCAAACAATCCACAAGTCAGTTTCCCTTGTGGATTGTTTGATGATCAGTGTTGTAACCAAGTCATTTTTTCTAAAGTCAAGTCAAGTCCCGAGTCAATTTTTTTCAAGTCTAGTACCAAGTCTAAGTCAATTGTTGCACATAGTAAATTCAAATTCCAATAACAAATGACTATGCATAGGCTGGCACGCATGCACTATACAAAATCAACCTGGCATGCCGTCTTGACGATTCTCTATGCAATCGTCCAGTGCTGCAGCCCCGCATACGTACATGTACTGGACACCCAGCTCGCTATGCGCCGTAGGCTTGGCATCTTTTTCAACTGATGTGCGTATGCCCAAAAGTTGTGTTTGTTTTAACATAAGTGTCAATGTCAGCAAGTCAAATTTATTCAAGTCAAGTCGAGTCACAAGTCATGTTCTTTCGCATCAAGTCAAGTCCCAAGTCATTTTTTTCCAAGTCAAGTCAAGTCTCAAGTCAAACAAATCGCGACTCGAGTCCGACTCGAGTCCGACTCAAGTCCGAGTCAGCAAGTCAAGTCAACAAGACTGTTGATGATACATAGAAACAGTTGAAAATGAAAAAGTTCAACGTAGAGCAGCACACTTTGTAGCTAATGATTATAGACGAGAAACCAGTGTCACCCAGCTTCTTCAACAACTTGAGTGGGAACGACTGGATGTCAGACGTTTAAAATCTCGTCTAACCATCATCTTCAAAGAACTGAACCATATATCCCCATCCAACATCGGCCGTCTTAAATTCACAAAGGAAGAAATAACCCACAACAGACAATCCAGAAATTATCATCCAAACGACTTAAAGAGAATTACAGTCAACAAAGATTGCTACAAGTTCTCACTCTACCCATACAATATACCAGAATGGAATCTTCTACCAGCTGATATGAAAGAGACGACCGACTTGAAGTACTTCAAGACCAGACTCGATGCCATTGACCTAGAGGACCTGATCAAGAAAGCCCATTTTAAAATTTACACAGCCTGCCGCATGCATGACGTACTGTATGCTTAGAAAGCTCCTCCAGGCGTTTTCATACAGTATAAATTTCTGAAGGTTCTGAAGGTTCTAAAGGTCCTCACGAGTTATACTTTGCCACATCTTAGCTGAGCAATGATGAAACATCCTCAAAATATTATCAATTAAAAAAACGTACATGTTTGTATGCAAAATAATTGTGTCCATGTTTGCAGCTTGTTGCCCTATTATACATCATTTCACTACAACTGTTCCATAACCGTTACACTGCATGGTTCATACAGTGTACATACTTCACGCAAATTAGAGAGTGAATTTGTTATGGCAACACAAAATCCACTTTGCTTAAATGTATTCTCATGAATGCAAATTTGATGCTATCATGGAAGGTGTTCCAGTGGCCTTTCACCATTCGTGGGTGAGATTGGCCAAAAAATGAAAAAATCCACACAAAATCCAAGAGGACCCCAGGTCAACATATAGTTTGTATTTGCCTAAACGCACCCCTTAAAATATCCGTTTTTATTGGTCTATATCCACTTTTACAGGTAAAAACACCTTTAGGACAACACCTCAGGAATTCCAGATTGCAAAAGTGATTCTTTAAAAATTCTGAAATCTTGACAAACAAAATCCTGAAATTTGGAAAAATCCCGACAAATCTCACCCACTGATCATCAATTCCCCCGTCCAAACTTTCAGGCACTCTACTTGCCTGGCTGTCTCATCACATCCTTTCACTGTTGTTGTTCCAAAGGCTAGTACTGTGAGATACTCAATTTGTTTCCCTCATACTGCCTCTCTTTGGAACTCCTTACCTGTAACCTGCTTCCCTTCCACTTATCTTTCACAATTCAAACGAAATATCAATAGATACCTTCTATCAATACAATTACAGTGGAACGCTGCTATACCGAACACCGCTATACTGAACATTCGGCTATACGGAACACCATCCTTGGCTCCCAGATTTTGTGTACAAAACTTACCGAACATTGTTGTTGAAAAAAAGGCAACGGATTAAAAGAATGTACTGGTCATTTGGGCTGTTTGTAATTCCCAAACGGCCGCAGCTTTATGTTGAAGAGTGACAGGTGGCTATTATTTCCCCAAGGAATAGAAGGGAAAAGCCAACTGTTGCCTTAGAATTCGGTAAGCTTAAAAGTATGAACATGTAATTACATACAGTCGAACCCTGATAATAAGAGCACTGTTAATACAACATCCTGCTTATAACAAGGAAAAAAACAGGTCCCGAGTCTTTGTTTTTCTTTGTTTTCCATTACTGATAATACAAGGTACCTGTTATAACAAGGTAAATTTTAAAGTCCCAAGGACCTTGTTATAAAGGTGTTCGACTGTAATTGAATGGCCGGCACATGTATAATGTCGTCTTTAAGTAACCGCCAGCTGAAAATCGCTATACCGAACGATCGCTATACCGAACAAATTATGTGGATCCCGCGATGTTCGTTATAGCGGCGTTCCACTGTGCTGTCTTTTCTTGTCTTTTGTAGCCCACACCTTGACTAGCCATTTGGCCTTGTGTTTGGAAGTACCCATAAAAAAAACATCAACAGGCCCTAACTATAACTGTAACGATAATTGCCTAAACGTGTTCTATACATGTGATCTTTTCAACCCACCTTGGAATCACATGGCAGAAGTTTCTTCCACGGAGTCAAGTTTTCGGTGCAGACATTTTCTCTTGGGAGGGTAGCGTACCGCATGTTGGCAGAGTTTCTGGCGTAGGATTCTTCCAGTAGGAAAAAAGAAAGTAAGCACAAATATATACAGAATGCAGGGGTCGAATTTCAAGTAAAATTTTACTAGACAGCTGGGCTAGTAGCACAAATATTTTACTGGACCGGAAGGTATTTCGCAAGACCAATGGTAAAAATAAAAACAGTGTTTTGAACGAGTTTGCTGTTTCGTTTTTTTTTTTTCCCATTGCAGACCTTGTTTGGAGAGGGGTTAGAAATGCTGTTTTGATTGAAACTTCCTGCCTCAAAACTAAAAATGGCCATTCCAGAAATTATGGGGATAAGTTTTCAGTTCATAGACTTTAGTGATAGCATTTCACGCAGTGTAAGAAAAAAAAATCACTAGACCACCGGACTAGTTCGGTCAAGAGTTCACTAGACCAACGCTCAAATCACTGGACTCGGTCCAGTGGATATTTTGATTCCTGAGAATGAGAAGACCACTGATGAGAAAAAGTCCACAACCATATATTCCGAAAAAAATAAATAAAAAAATCTTCTGTAGACTTCCACAAGACCACCAAAATGTAAGAATTTCAAAAAATAGTTTGCATGAAAGTGGAAAGTGAAAAATGAAAAAATGTCCTGATCCGGGGGAAAAGTTGCATATCGGCAACACATCAAAATTGCACATTAGCAAACATTTTCTCAAAGGCTATTGAGGTACCATTTTCTTATGTACAAATCCCCTTACTAAAATACAAACCAGAAGGGAAACTGACCGGTTAAATTTTAATCAATTTTCAAATTGAACATAGAAAACTGGAAGGAGTGAGATTTGAACCTGCGACCTCCGGAATACTGAGCTCCATGTACATGTCTCTTGCTCTGTGTTGGCAGTCTCCCAACATAAGCCAGTTTGGTATCTCAAAGGTCAAAGGTATGAAAAAATTGCTGACGTAATGTCACGCCATGTTACGCGAAAGCCCATTCTGATTGATTTTAACACGTGCGCGTTGTGCGGCCACCTTCTGCATTCACACACGCATTAGGTCACGTGGGTCATTGGGGATCAAATGTCATTGTGCACATGCGCAGTTGAAATACTGAACTGGCTTATTGTAATAAAACCAAGGAATCCTATGGAACTGTAGGTGGGGTCAACAATTTTTCTTAATGACTATGAGTGCAAGTACAGAAATGTATGAGTAGAAATTCAGAAGACAAAAAAGATGAATATGAGAAAATCTCACTCCTGATGCGTCTTGGAAAATATCAACTTCAGGTTGGCACAAAGCAAGTAACAGGGTGGGGTACAGAACAGAATCTTACCTGAAGCGAGCCCGGTTGGCTTGAATGATAATTTAGGCTTGACGGAGTTGGTGTCATCAATGAAGTTGAGTGAAGCACAAAACAACCCAGAGAGGGCATTGATCAGTCCCTTCCATGACTCGTCAACACTTGAATAAAAAACAAAAAGACTAATATCAAATTATTCAAATAATGTTGTTCTCTCCCCAAACAACTTAGGGATCAATCCATATTGTCTGAAAGCAGTATCAATTCGGTAACGCTATTCTTTTATGGTACCAGCATTAATGCCCAGCTGGCTGAGGTCAGTGCACACAGTCAGTTTCGTCACCACAATATTCATGATTGGGCCGACAGAGCTAACCCTGCTAAATGCAACAGAATGCACCAATGGTAAATAGTTGTTGCATTTAGCAGTCGAGGCATGTCTCCTGGTCTGATGCATTCTTTTGTATTTAGTATTATACAAGCCTCCAGCAACAAGGCTGGTGCAGATGAGTTCACTGCACAGTGCAACATTGCATTTGGTAGGGTTCTTATTTCAGCTGTGTTGCATTCTGTTGCATTTGGCAGGGTGCTCATCAGAGAGTACCTCGTGGGGGTTAGGGTTAATGAGTTATTCAAGCCGCCCTGGCTTCCCATTCATCAGCAAGGTTCGAGGTAAGGAATGGGGCACCGCAAAGAAAAACACAGGTACCACAATCAATACCGCATCTAGGCAATTTGAAATGCTCCCTTACTGGCTCTATCAGGCCTTGTGCTCCAATATTTATCTCACTAGCCTCACTCTGGGCTAATGCAGAGCACATTTCACTGGCCAACATAAAATTTCCACAACCTTGTTGTATTTACTACACACCCTTTAAAATATATTTTTAAGAGACATTGCTTTCATAAAGTATGTACAGATATTGCTTTCATGAAGTTTTTCAGGGGAAAGTGAGTTGGTCTCACCAACGGTGGAAGTTACCCCGCCTGGGTCTATAGGTCTGAAAATTGGGATAAAAAAATATTGCTGTGTTTTCACTGGCTCATCAGACAACATTAACCCCTAACCTCACATAAAGCTACAAAATACTACTAGTAAACTGTAGTATGCAGTACTCTCTCCTATTTGTGTACAATGCTTGTAGCAATTTTTAGTATTTGATACTTCACCCCAAATAAAGTACGTAGTACCGTAATATGTAGCACTACCGTTTGTTGCTGGGGTTGGAGGCAAAATGTCCGTTTTCATCTAAGGCGGAAACAAAGTATGAACTACTGGTTTTCAGAGATGATACAATTATATTTTATCTTAATAGCCATCCAATTCATTGACAAAAATATAATTTACCCAGTAACTTAACTGTATTACATAGAAGTAGTACTTCGTAGAAAAGTTTGCAAGTATCTTGACTGCTGTCATGATACACTCAATCATCAAAGACAGAGAGACTCAGCGCTACAGAATACTAAGTAGCAGTGTTGTAACCAAGTCATTTTTTCTCAAGTCAAGTCACAAGTCAAATTTTCCCAAGTCAAGTTAAGTCCCAAGTCAATTTTGTTCAAGTCAAGTACCAAGTCTCGAGTCAATTGTTAGTAAATAAAAATTCCAATGACAAAATGACAATCTAGCCTATGCATTGTCATTCAAGTACAAAATCAACCTGGTGTGCCATTTCGACAATTCTCCATGCGGCTCGGCCAGTGCTGCGGCCCTGCATACGTACTGGACACCCAGCTTGCTATATATGTGCTATAGGCTTGTTTTTTAACTGATACCTGAATGTTTTTGTTTATTTTAACGAAAAGTGTTAATGTCAGCACAAGTCAAGTCACAAGTCATGTTCTTTCAAGTCAAGTCAAGTCTCAAGTAAAAAAAATTGCAACTTGAGTCCGATTCAAGTCAAGTCAGCAAGTCAAGTCAACAAGACTGCCAAGTAGTATTTCATAGTACACAGGTCTTCACCCCAGTGCCTGGGATGTTAGGGTTAAAAAGTAAGTTTACAATCCCACAGAATTTTCACAAGTGTTTGAATGCTGGGCTGAAAAAAAAATATCTGCCACTGGCATTCATGTCCACATAGCTACTGACTTTGGTGTAGATCGCTTGAACCAGACCCATAGCTGTGCCCCAGGTGGGGCTGATGTGACCGGATACCCCCATTTCTCAGTTCTCCATTGCCCTTGTGTCAGGGAGAGATGAAGCTCTTGCACGGAGTACTTGGCAATGACCTGGCCCAGGGTTTTAGGAAACAGGTTGTAGTGGGACACTGTAGAATGTAAGGAGAGAGTGGGTGATTTAATAGATAATTCAATAAAGAATTTATGACTTTCAAACATTACGTTTGCCAATATTGATGGGATGGAAAGATGGCATACCTCAGAAAATACAATTAATATTCCTTTCTTTAAAACACACAAACAAACAAACAGACGTACAAACAAACTACAAATCTGCATACACGTCTGATTTCAACAGAATGTAGGGCTTATACAATTTTCATTGTCAGGTGTATGTTTGCATGTGGTAAGTTTAATTAGCATGGAGGCAATTTTTATTTCCCCCAATTCGTACTCCAAATTTGGGGAAAATAAAATTCGTTCATTTTAGTGGTCCACCTAATAATTTTCCGTATTTTCCACACAGCATCTTTACACAGCCAACTCGATTGCGTTCATGCACCCAAAAAAAAAAAAAAATCGAAATGAAAAGCCAAATTTAGTAAAAGTGTGAAATGGCATAGTGTTGTTTTTGAAATAAACTCTTAATTTTGTTGATGTTAGTTGGCATACATGTAATTTGGATGTATAATTCTGTATATCCGATGTGCCAAGTTAAAAGACTGGAATAATGCAATACATGTAACTGGTATTACAAATCAATTTCTAAATATTTAAATATTAAAAATCTGTATTTTTTCATCAGTAAAAGGATACCAAATTTGTGAATTAAAACCCTAACCATCCCTAACCTGCCAAAATCAAACACCCCATTTGTGTTGAATTTTGTGTGATTGGGTACTGTAGAGCCTTGGCACCATCACTTTGCATGGGACTTGATGCCCTGATTTTGTCTAAGTACAAAGAATGTGCCATTGGTTTACTACACAGTGTTGGAGTTTGTGTGGTTAGGGAAGGATTCTAGTAAAAAGCCTTGGGCTGTTAGGGTTAACATCAAAAGTGTTTCTGGTGGTATCCCCATAGCTGGAGCGCCCTCGGTTGCCCATAAATATGGCCTCTTCAGGGTGACAAACATGCAAAAAACATTTTAGGGAACAATCATGTAAGAACTGGAAAAGCTATCAGCACTAAAGAAAATGTAACTGAAACAATGAACATGTATAAAATATGTTGCATGAATCAAATAGGAGTTCATTGCACCCAGCCGAAAATGGCCAAGAGTTAAAGGAAGTGTACATGATTGGTCATTGTTGCAATTTTCGGAAATGGGCGGATTTGGGGGTTAGTATTTTATAGGAAATATCGTTCCACTGACCTGTTCAAAGTTTTGCATTGTTGGATGGCAGAAAAAAACGAGAGAAAAACGGCGCTCGTTTTCAACCGTCGGGGGGATGATAGCCTTTAGTCAAGGCACGCGTGGCTACCTTGACCCGTGACGCACCCCGAATGCCAGCATGTCCGGGGTGCGCCACTCGTCCGGGTAGCCACGCGCGCCTTGACTAAAGGCTACAGGGCAGTTTTCCAAGCTGGAAATCGTTGGAAAACCATATAAATTTCCACTTTTCTTGACAACGACAGCACACCTGGTGCCATCATTTTACAGGATGATTGAGACTACTAGTACTATTAACTTACAGTCTAGTAAGGTATTTCGTAATAATTCAGTAAAAAAAAAATTGGAGGATTATGCTACCAATCGTGTACACACTACCTTTAAGTTCTAACGAAAGATGTAGGCCTAGCCTAGCCTAAGCTTTGTCACTGTATGTATGCTCACACTGCACACACAAGCAGAATACAAACGTACTTTCATTTTCGAGGCTGACATTCCAGCGCGTTGTGAACTGAAAATGCGAGTAAACATGGCCACTCTGGAGGGGCTTGAAGAACAACTCCTCACGAAAACTATCCTCGCCCAGCGCCCCGACAAAAGGGGCCAAAACGGCCAACAAAACCGCGCAAGAAACCGCAGCACGTTGACCTCCCGTGCGAGCCGCCATGTTCTTATTGAGGGCGCTGTTGCATTTTTGCGGTGTATCCGTTTCGATCCGGCCGTGGAAGAAAAAAAATTGATTCGGCACATGTGGAAGATGGCGTCCGCGGGGAGTTCTTTGTTGTAGATTTTCTCTTTTTCAGCGGCACAGTATCCCGAACCACACAAAAATGACCGCAGCCAAGGAGTTCGATGACTCGCCAAGATCGTCTGGAATATACCGGCTTCCGTGCACGCGGTGAAACCAGGTTTTAGTTTGATCTTTTTGCCAGAGGTAAGTTGTTGAGCCTCCATTTTTAAAGCGCCCGTTTTGTTGGCCGCGTACGGCTGCGTACGTCCGCCCATGATTCTTGATGGAGTTTAGCAGCCGGCATACCGCCGAGATGATATGGTTGACCGCAGTCTATTATCGATGCGGTGCTGTGGTTTAGAACTAAGGTGATCCATCTAATGTTTGCAGTTTTATCCATTAGGCTTTGTCATGTTTGTAATATAAATTTGAGGTAGAAACCTAATGCCGGAAATTTGATTTTTAAAAGTTGTACAGAGAATTTCCCAATTGATAAACCTTTTCTTTTTGACATTCTCAAAGCATCATGGGAACAGCGTCAGCCCATACTGGCATTAGAAGAGCAAGCACATTAGAATTGACGTGATTGGTCACATTGGTCACATGTTGGTTGTCATGGTTGCAAAAATCCTCTTCTGATTGGCTAATATTAATAATGTGACATTATTAGCTGTTCTAATTCCAGAGAGTTTCATTCATCAATAACTGGTAGGCCTACTGTGAGTGTGAGAGGGATTCCCCAATTATTTCCTTATTTTTATTGCCATTTAAAATTGATTTTTCTGGTTATTATTTTCCTTTTGTTATGCAAAGATATGTGAAAAGGGTATCTCTCATCTCATGACATATTTAGCATAAAATCAATTAATATTTGGACTGGTCCACAGTGCCATAGGCTTGTGTATAAATTACATGGTTTGTTTGGCATCCATACCCACAATGCATTGAGAATGTCGAAAAGGTTTATTGTTCTATTTAGTCATGTTAGTGTAATGGAAAGATTTTTACTTTATTCACGGACTTAGGAATAGCAAAATCTTGGAAAATAAAAAAACAAAAAAAACCAGCCTTCCCAATAACCAACCTCTTGAAAAATAACCTTCCCTTGACAATGCTCGATAACAACTGTCTAAATGTGGCACAGCCTGTTATTTTAAGATTTACGTCTAGTCTGCAAAATCTGTGCAAATAACAAGGCATATCTGGACATCACTTATTTTTAAACTACCAAAAAGTGTAAATCTGATGAAGAAACACGAATTTAGGAGGGAAAAAATGTCAACTTATTCTTTGAAAATACTTTGACTTTTTCTGTCATGGCCCATAGACTTTGTGCACGAGGTTGTGATGTCCGGATATGGAACTCTTTCCCTATTAGCCTATATAACACACAATTTTCCTGACTAAAGTCACAAAATTCAAGGAGTGTTTAAATACAATTCTGAACACAAGTGGATGGTGATTTTGGTGGGGGTATTAAAATTAACATTTTCAAATTAGAATAAAGAAATTGTGACCGTTAAAAAGATTCTTTAATTAACCCTAACAGATAATCTATACTCAATAATCAGTACACAAAATATATCTATAGACGAAACATTTCCATAAAAATTTCTACAATCTTTCAAATGTCTGAAAATAAAATCACGAAACGAGCAAAAGTGCAAGTTCTGTGGTATCCTGCACCTAATTAGAGGAAAAGATTTGCCTTGGGCAGAATGTCGAAAAAACGATCCCTGGCCCTGCATATAAAAAAAAAGAAAAAAGGTATGCATCACAAGGGATTCCACAGTTGAGTAAGACCTCTATACTAGTGCACTTTTTACAGTGGTGCCATTTGTCACTCCCAATGCATGGTCCACAACTACCATGGCAGCCCATCGAGGCGCTTGTAAGACTACTGAATTATAGTGACATAATTGCTTTTCAGGAAAAGACTAACCCTCATACTGTTATAACTATCATAACCTATAAAAAACCTAAGCCCTTCCTCTCCAACAGCTTGTGTTTCTCAACCTGAAACTCGATTTTGATAGGTAGGGTTAGTTGGCTCCATTTTGGCACGGATAGGGAGGGCTAAAATAATTATGCTGTACACAAACACCCACCTACTCCTCTATAAAACAAAAGATACAATGTACCTTTTCCTCCCCTCTAAAAAGAATACATGTAGGTGTTGAAATTTGATTGACCTTTTTTTCTGAAGTTCATCCATGCCTTACAGTGGCACATTGTTCCCACTCATCAGTCAGCTTGTACCCAAAACATCATCGTGAGCCCCGGAGTCTTGAATAATGTCGTGATGATAAGTAATCCAGGGGAAGCACAGGCAATTTAAGTATTTGCCGCCTTGCTAAAAATACAAGTGACATTTCAACAATCTTGTTTCAACTTGAAGATCCCCATTGCACTGGGTGCATTACTGTACTGTACAAAGTGCTGCCATACTACATGTACATAGTACGCCCGAAGTCAAAGATTCTGCAGACGGGACCAATCAAAAGTGTTTAACTCGCATTGCGTCTGTACACAAATGCTACAGGCGCTGTGATTGGTTGAAGCACGGCCATTCATTACTTTCCCCAGTCATCACTTCCCTCAGTCATCAAACGACAATCAAAGATTCATTCACAGTATGATGTATTAAAAGTGATACTGATAGTGGACAGAGCATAAAGTGCATTACTGAACTGGCAATACAAAATGCTAACACTATGCATTGTACGCTTAGGTCGGGGAGACTCTACAAACAGGCCCAATCGAGTTGCACGTATCTCATGTTGCTTCTCTTAACAAATTCTCGGGCACTGTGATTGGTTGAAACAAGTCCATTCATTACTTTACTCGGACATCAAGTGACAGTCCGATATTCATTTCATGTATGGAATCATGTATTAAAAGTGATACTGACAAGACATTGCATCAAAGGCCTATGCACCTTGACTACTGACTGCTAACAGATGTCGCTGTTCTCTTTGTATTGTCGGCAGCGATACTGTGAAGTTGGATAGGGTATGACAGAGTGACTTCAACGAGTGAAGGAATAATGAGCGCAGCACGACGCCCGAAGAGAAAACGGATCCAGAAGAAACTGGTCAGTCAATTTTATTATTTACTTTCTTTGGCATAAGAATTAAGAATTGACCTGATTGGTTGGTAAGCTTCAAATCACAGGCCATTGGCCTATGATAATGGGGGTTACAGTCAATGTGCTTGACAATAAATGCCTGGTTTTGTGAGTTGGTAAGCAGAAATTGTGTTTACTGAGCAAAATTAAGTCGGGAACCAGTCAGCAGCAATGCACGTCATAGGCATTTTTGGCTGGTTTATGTGCTTTGCAACTTGTGTGTTAACATGAATTGGCCCCAATTATACATTCCTCAAAAATTATTTATAAGCTCACAGACCATGGTATTTTGTATACTCGTAGTAATTACATTGTACACGGTAATTAATTCCTGACTGTTGTTTTATTTATTTATTTATTTATTCAATGATAACCAACAGCGGTTAACCGCCACTTACAGGTATCAGAACATAAAAATGGAGAAAAAAAAGTATTATAAAATTCTTAAAAATTCATCAACTATTACAGATGTCACTCAGTCATACAGATAAAAAAGACTCCGTAAAACATCGTGAAATAAGGGAAATATGCAATCAGACAACAAAACAACAAAAACCACCTGACCCCAACAGACAGACAGCCGAACAGCCCAACCCGCCGACCAACAGACAACCCAACGAACTGCTCAACACCCCCAGCATCCCAACAGACAGACAGCTCTCCCAACACACAAAGGACAGTTTGACAAACAGACAAAATAATAGATTTATAAACAAAATTGTTTGAGGGTAAAGGTTGTTTTAAACAATCACTCGGAAAGATGTGCATTGAAGGCATTTATAACAAGCAATTGACTTTCTAAAGCAAGTGCGTCCAGATGTGTTCTTGACCAACCTTTTTTTAGGTCAATAGATTGATTGAAATATGTTTTGTGCAGTAAAAGTGTTACAGAAAAAGGCTAGCCTTGCCTTTTCAGGTCAAGGAATCATAATACAGGTTTTTCCAGTTATTTCCCAATTAAATTAAAGGTAGTGTACACAATTGGTAATCCTCCAAATTGTTGTTTACTGAGTTACATGTATTACGTAATACCTTACTAGACTGTAAGTTAATAGTAGTCTCGATCATCCTGTGAAATGATGGCACCAGGTGTGCTGTCGTTTTCAAGAAAAGTAGAAATTTATATCGTTTTCCAATGATTGTTCGGCCAAACAATCGTTGGGAAAACTGCCCTCTATTGACCGAATGTAGTTAATCCGTGTTGTGTCTAAAATGGGTTAACAATCCGAAAACGGGCGCACGCATAGTGTACCAAAGCGATGCGTTGTAACCAGTGCATGCAGTGGATCTTGGACGTTCCGCTCAGCCCTCGGCCTCTGTACATGTTATGTGACCAATTGAAAACGATCCCATTTACAAAAATTGGGCGTATTTTACAAGAGGGCGCTAAAACAAATGCCGCCCGGCGGTTAAAAATGAACGCCGTTTTTCTCTCGTTTTTCATTATCCAAGAATGCAAAACATTGAACAGGTCAGTGGAACGATATTCCCTATAAAATACTAACCCCCAAATCCGCCCATACAATTGCAACAATGACCAATCATGTTCACTGCTTTTAAATCGGCATTTGCCCATAAGAATATTCACTGAGTACTCATGAATCCAGGAGAAGTGATTTCTTTTTTAAGTCCAAGCACCAAGATTGAAAAATAAGGTGGTTTTAAGAAAACTATGTTCTCTGATGGAATATCTTACTGTGTAGCACTAGCACTGTTAACTTTTTATATACTGAAATGGAAGTCTTTGAATGGAGAACCTTTATTTTCTGACTCTCTGTTGCACGTGTATTAACCCTAACCATCCCTAACCTGCCAAAATCAAACACCCCATTTGTGTTGAATTTTGTGTGATTGGGTACTGTAGAGCCTTGGCACCATCACTTTGCATGGGACTTGATGCCCTGATTTTGTCTAAGTACAAAGAATGTGCCATTGGTTTACTACACAGTGTTGGAGTTTGTGTGGTTAGGGAAGGATTCTAGTAAAAAGCCTTGGGCTGTTAGGGTTAATCAAAATGTCAAATTTCAGTTGCACGATGTTCGTCAAAATTAAATTACATTTAAAAGTCATAAGCAATGTTTTGTACATCGGGAAAGCCTACAGGGAAATCCGGGAACATTTGCGGAGAAATAGAACATTTAAAACTAGTTTCATATTTGGTCACTCAGGAAGTTCCTCTTCCAAGTATGTTACTGTATTTTGGGAAATTTTGTGGGGGGATTTTTCTGAAATAGAAAGGATCCTTTGTATAGAAGAATGGAAACTAAATCTAATGCAAATACAATGTAGATACTATGTATGTAACTCCATAAAGTGAAAGCAAAGCTTTGCGATTCTAAATTTTTGATTTCTTAATTTACCCTAACTCCCTAACCATTTTTACTAGAAACCTTCCTCAACCCATCAAATTCCAACACCATGGTTAACAATACCCAACAGCCCACTCCAAACTCCAACAGCCCACTTGCCATAACAGTACACAACCCGTCAAACTCCAACACCCCCTTACATGTAGCTGTTGGGTTTTGATTGAGTGGGTACACTTGGCCAAATGCACAGCATGAACAATGGGGACATACAGTACCCATCCTGTCAAAATCCAACAACTGTATTCATGTGCAAAATATTCAAACCCTAATTATGCAACATACATTATTTATTGTATGTGTTCCTTAGAAGTATTATGTACATTGTGTAAGACACGATACAAGCTGTTGATTCCATTGTTCAGTGCATGTCAAACAAAACATACAGCCACACACACATCCCAATGCCAGAGCTCTATGGCCATTGCTCGAACCAACCTTCCCCAATCAGTCAAAACCCAACACTGGTACTGTGCAGCTACAGTACCCATCCCGTCAAAATCCAACACCACATCAAAAGTACACAGTACCTAAGTTACCTAACCCGTCAAATTCCAACGAAACCTGGTGTTGGAGTTTGGCTGGATGGGGATTGTTAGGGTTAAGGCACTTTAACCCTAAACCCATATAGCCCTGCCAAATCCAACAATTTCCAACCAAACTAAAGTGAGAGGCCTGCTAAATGCAACAAAATCCAACTGCAAATTTTGTTGGATTCTGCAGTGTACCATTTACACCCCAGCCTTGGCATTTTGCTGCTACCCTGCTGAATCCAACAAAATACAATGGGTATTTGTCTCTACGAGCCCTGCCAAATCCAACAAATTCTTACTGAAATTTTACTGGAAGTCTGCTACATTTTGTACCACCCTCCTAAATACTACAAAATCCAACAGGTATATTTAGCTGCTACCCTGCTGAATTATATTACAACAGCTTTTTACCATTGTTAGATTTTGCTGGATGTAGCAGGGTTAGGGTTAAATTGCATATACATGTAGGTACATGTACTTCTGTGCTGTTGAATCCCATGAAACCCAACAGTGAGCAAGTTCTGTTGGATCTTCTTGGTCAGAGCAAACAAAACAGCAAACAAGAAACAAATTTAGTCTTTGAGTCCCACCTGAGTAAGCCTACAATTTTGTTCCCCTCAGGCAAGCTCGGTGATCAAGTGATTTATAGCCCGTTCTCACTTGAACGATTTTTTGTACAACTGCGGTGCGACTAATAAATAAAACTCTCTTGCGACTTTTCCTCCCGAAACATCCGATAACAGTTTACACAAAAATGTAAGTTCCGTGCGACTGCCGTACAACCTGTACGAGTCCCGCGCAAGCGCCGTGCGATTTTTGTTCAACTCGCGTGCGACCTGTGCGCATGCGGTACAACTGTCGTACAACCAATCAGAGTACTGTGCGATCGCCGTACAAGCGCCGTTCGATCCGCGCGAATTGCATTAAAACAGGGCCTTTTGGCGTCGATCTTCATAACCGCACTTGATGTTCGACAGTCAACAAGTATTCAACACAACACAACGATTGCACCGAAAAAGAATGATGGCAAGCAGGCAGGCAGCAAGAACGGCACGGCCGAGCCGTGCGACTCTCTTTAGACTGCCGTGCGACCTATCGGACTGCCGTGCAACTGCCGTGCGACCCCCATGTGACCAATGCGAATCGTGCGACAGCCGTATGAACATTTTCAACATTTGAAAAAACTCGCACGGGCATGCGACCTGTCCGAATCATCAACAGACTGCCGTGCGACTCCCGTACGCCCTGTGCGATTTGGTAGTCGCACGGCATTCGCGTAGAAAATCGTTCAAGTGAGAACGGGCTATTAGATGCCTACATGTACACTAGTTTACACACAGGCTCTTGGAAAGCACTGAGCATACAGTCCTTAACCCTAACCCTGCTAAATCCAACAAAATCCAACAATGGTAAAAAGGTGTGTAATTTGTTGGATAAATGAAGCAAACCACCACAAACAACATGGTGTTTTGGATTTTGTTGTACATTGTACATGTATTTAGCAGGGTGGAAGATATCTGTTGGATTTTGTTGTACAAAATGTATTTAGCCAGGTGAAAGGTAAATACATTGTGTACCTGTTGCATTTTGTTGTATTTAGCAGGGTAGAACGTTGGATTTTGTCGTATTTAGCAGAGTATAATCTAAATAGACCTGTTGGATTTTGTTGTACATTAGGAGGGTGGAAGCAGACGTCTAGTAAAATTTTTGTTGGATTTTGTTGGAGACAGTAGGGTACAGTGTACAAATGTACATGTAGCTGCAAAATGACAAGGCTGGGGGTGTAGGTGGTACACAGCAGAATCCAACCAAATTTGCAGTTGTATTTTGTTGTATTTAGCAGGCTTACATGTACATGTAATTCTCATTTCAGGTTTGGTTGGATATTGTTGGATTTTAGCAGGGCCATAACAGGTTAGGGTTAATGTACTTGACGTCGGGAAAGGGCAAAAAACTCTCTTCGAACATTTATTCTTCCTGTTGGATTCTTTAATTTCAATTGGAGTTTTGTCTCGGGTAAGTCCACATAGAGTGGATTGTAAATTAGTTCTGAGCTTCAAACAGTTCCTTCTTCAAGAACCTGTTAATGACGTTTTGATTCCTGTTGAATACTTTGTCACTCGTGAATTTCCCCTGAGATTTCCCGGTTTGTTCCTTCCCAGGATTAATTTTTTTTCCCCCATTTAGTCTACAGGTTCATGCATTCTCTGAAAAAGTCGGTTTCAATTTTTATTTTTGTAATCCAGTGGCTGTTCACAGTATGAAGTGCAACACAAATTGCATTGAAATGAAACGCGGCATTGTGTGTGAAACTCAGAGTTGTATTCGAGTCCCTGCAAGTCCTTTCACTAGTCCTTTCGCAAGCCCAGTCAGAAGTCCTCTCATAAGCCAGTCACAAGTAACTGGATGAACAATGACAAAGGAATGCCTTTGTCACAGCTCATTTGAATAGCTTGTGATTGAGATTAGGACTGGAGGGCTTGTGATGGACTTGCAGGGACTTGTGAAAGGACTTGCAGGGACTCGAATACAACTCTGGTGAAACTTACAAAGTTTGAGCTGTACTGCATTGGCTGTATACATGCACTGTATATCTCTGAGGACAAGAGGAGAAAGGAAACACAAAGAAACCTTTCAGTCCTCGAACGTAGAGTCCTTGTTGAAATCGGTCCTCGAATGTAAGGATACGTGCTTAGTCTATGGGGGTTGGTTATAGGAACAATAGGAAACACAAAGCATTGTCCTCGGACGTATTGGGGAAGTACGACTGAGTGTGTACACATGTACATGTACTTGCACATTTGTGTATGCAGTGCATGGTTTTGGGAAATTGCTGATTTGAATATTATTAAACCAACCGTGTTTGCAATTTGCATTGAACTACATATTGTACCTGTTTTATGTGGATACATGTAGTGTAAGAAGCTTTTTCCCCTGATTCAAATAGGGAGTTAACCTAAAACATTGTCGTATAATACAGTGATGTCATATGTTTCTACACGTACACGTCAATACTCGCGCGATACGGCACGCAGTTGACCTCGGCCTTTTCTGAATCGAGTCAAAGTGGCTCAGAAAGAAATGGCTCAAAAACATTTTTGTTTATTTTTCAGAATCATGAAACTTGTTACATTAGTTTTGGGGAGGCATAAACTATCAGATAAGTCCAAAAAGTCAACAATAAATTTGCCGTTTTAGTTCCTCTTTAATACAAGTTGTACATGTACAAAAAATGTACGTACATGTACACGGGATGATTAGAAAAAAGCCGATCGCAAATGTTAAGCCAGTTTTTATTTTTCAATGATATTTTGCCTCAGTAAGTTTTAAGCATAGAAAAGCCTATACAGTCGAACACCTTTATAATAAGGTCCTTGGGACTTTACAATTTACCTTGTTATAACAGGTACCTTGTATTATCAGTAATGGAAAACAAAGAAAAACAAAGACTCAGGACCTATTTTTTTCCTTGTTATAAGCAGGATGTTGTATTAACAGTGCTCTTATTATCAGGGTTCGACTGTAATTGTAAACTCACCAGCTTTTCTTTCAGTACAGAAAGCATCAAATTCAATTTCAATAAGGATATATGCACAGGATTTTTAACAAAATGTAGGGAAATATTTCGGTTCAGTTCTTTTTGACTTGTCCGCATGTATTTTTTTGTAAATTGCCACTACATGTAGAATTAAACAAATCTAAGTTTTCAAAGCTGTCCATAGACTGTTTCATTCAGGTCGGCTCTGACCTTTTCAAAAGTTTCCAATATTTTGTTCCCCAAACGGCAAAGTAGAACCAAACCATGCATTCCCCCTTCCGTCGTCGCTGAAATGTGCTAAATGTTTGCACTGAATTTGACCAGGGATTTTGTGCCATTCGTAACAAACTCCAGGGCTGTCATTCAAAAGTTAATGTCCCCAATCCCTTTCCCGAGAGGATTTTAAAATAAGGACAGTTTATTTGTGCCATGGAGCGTACAAACCTGCCTGAATGCTTGTACAAGTCCTTCACTGTGTTTATAGCACTGGGAAACCATAAAACCACTGTACGTGTACCAGGACACTATTGGATTACTCCCCTCTATTACAACACTGAAAGGAAATGATCAGTTTTGTGAGGTCTGGCAAATGGTCCAGGTGTAGCTAAGGTTTACACTGTGCTTGTCAGCTCATTTAAAAGTTTGTAAACTGAAGGTCTATGGAATTATCCCACTTCCGTCTGATTGTAACAGCCGTTGTACCATTGCAGTACATGTACAGTGTAGGTGCTGAGAACATTGTACATTGCACTGTGTACATGTATACATTTGTACATTGTATGTCTTTCATTGTATGGTCTGGGTCACACAGCATGAATCAATTTACTAAAGAGATAATTAATCCTGATGGACTGTATCCGTTATACTGCTTAGTGAGTGCTCATTGTAAAGGATAGTTTTCCTATATCTGTACATTATAAGGAAACAAAACCACATATAGTATACAACATGGTGAACATGTGCTGTGTAAAGAGGGATGAATAAAGTGTATGGCACATGTGATGTACATGTACAATGTACATCCATATTTTTGAGACTGATTCATTAAAAAATTATTACAAAATCATAAAAAAATGTAAAAATTAAGGGAATACATGTAAGTATGCATAAGTGTGTTTAGAAGTTTTTAAGCTAATTTGTTTCACCGACCAAGACAAACATGAGAGTAAACTGGGATCCTATGCTGTAGTGTTTGCCCCCATAATAATGTCTCAGTAAATTTCTTAAAAGCCCATTCCCGTTTTTCTTTAACGGTTTCAACAACAAAAATGACGACAAACATTTTGATTTTCTTAAACTGTACACGTGTACATGTACATGTATTTTTGTATCGCTATACATGTGAGGACTTTCCATTGTTTCCCTTTGATATAACCCATCCCCATAGACTAAGCACTAGTTTGCCTGTCCTCACATTTTCCCGAACAAAGAAAAAAAATGTGAGGACAGTATTGTTCCCTTTGTTATACCCTCTTTTCTGTCCCCACGTGTAATGCGATACCATGACATGTATAATTGTTTGTGTATAAAAATAGAACAAACGGACACATCTTTGTCATGGGAGAAATACAAATTTCTGGGAAAAAATTTGCCCAAACTGTTTTGTTCTCAAATTTCTCTATGAAAGGGAGTATACATTAGTTTAAAAATGTTTATGGGTTTGCTTGAAAATTTACCATGCTGGTTATTTTACATAAATGCGTGCAGTAAACAGGCTGCTATACGGTTTTATTCAACAAATTAAATCTTAGTACATATTCTCAGCTTGCTGTTCAGATTCTGAACATTTAAGTATTTCATGGTTTTCACAAGTTTGTGCTGAGATGTTTTTGTGAATTGTTGAAATGGATTTTTAACAAATCAATGCCATTTTGTATTTAAATGTAGTATACAACATTTGCAAACATAAAAAAAAAAAAATACTAAATTATTATGAAATACATGTACCGCACTAGACTGTAAGTAAATAGCAGTCTCAAACATCCTGTGAAATCATGGCACCTGGTGTGCTGCCGTTTTCAAGAAAAAGTGGAAATTTATATCGTTTTCCAACGATTGTCAGCCGACAATCTTTGGAAATAGTCTAGTTCGCCAACCTGATAATTCCCCTACTCTATAAATTGCTCCGTTTTGTATAAAGTATGGTCAGGGAACCAGACTACTAGTACCACATGTAGAACATATTTTTTTCTCTCTGTTTTCCCAGGTTCTATGCACACAAAACTTTAAACAGGTCAGTGTTACAGTATTTGCTACCACACTATAAAATACTAACCCCCAAATCCATTTATTTCTGAAAATTACAGCAAAAGCAAATGATGTGTACATGTGCACACGTACATGTATTTATGTACACTGTACCTTTAAGTTATTGGTAACGGTGGCAAATAATCCATTTTTAAATAAATGAAATGCTTCTGTATCTAATTTCAATTTTAACAGACTGTTGTTACATGTACATGTATGTGTGTTTTGAGTCTGGAAGCAGATTAACCGCTAAGCGTAAAGAAAATATTGTGCACATAAACGTAGGGACCTGCATAGTTGACTGATACATCCTTATGGAATTTGTTGTAATGGCAAGCTTACGTACTAATTCATCCAGATGTGAAAGCCCTGTACTTCTGAAAGACATGGAATTCCTGGCTGTTTTTAGGCTGAACTCTTGAACGTGCTGTGCTTAGAACTGGCCTACTTCTGGGCTCCCATTTGAAATGGGAAACACCAATTTGATTTAACCTTTCCATAAAAAGATCAGGATGTTTGAAAATACACGCAGATACTGTACAAGAAAGATGTATACTTTAACCCTGCGGTGTGCCATGACAATACATGTACATTGTACATATTGTACACGCACTGTTACACCATGGTGACCTACTTAACAAAACTTACGTTTTGAAGCCGATGTCATGATACATTGCAACAAAATTGTGATTTTTGTAATGAACACATGCAATAGCGTTCAACCCTAAATCTCATCCTGACTATGTACATGTATACATGTATACATGTAGGCGAAGTAAAAACAATGTTTAGCGTCACTGCCCGCTTCCTTTTTGGGGGCCGCCTGGATTTAAACCAAAAAATTACCAGTGGAAAATGAGTTGAAAAGATGCAATACAAGCTTACCAAATTTATTAAAACCACTGTAACACTTGTTCAATTCTGTTGCCTAACATGCCTCCTTCATTTTCGTGTCTTAGAACTGTTGAAAAACCTACCGTTGTTGGAAATTTATAAAAAAGAATGGTAACCATCTTGAAAATAAAAAGCCCCCCTTCCTTTTTAAAAAAATCCCGGAAGCCAAACATGTTTTTTTACTTGGCCTTACACCCTATTGGTGGGACGTAATTGCTATTGATATTGATCGGAGGGGCCTATGCAGAGTTTGTGCAATCTATTCAAGGAGTCTGCTTTTAACGAAGCCAGATTTTTAACGTACATGTAATCATTTCAAATAATTTAGTATTTGAATATTTCAAACTGCACTTGACCGAATATTAGAAACTTGCCAATTATAAACTTGCTTACATTCTCGCTGCTACGTGTACAAAGTGGGGCGGTTGAAATTTGCATGCGACGATAGATATTATGTTCTGCTGGAGTGTTAAGTACTGTGTGACTGTTAATATAAGGAGCTTTAAATACACAGATACATTGTATTAAAAGAAAGCGACCAATAGACAAGTAAAAAGTTACCTTGGACAAAAAGGTGGCATCTGACAATTAAAAATGCAATTTTACGATCAACATATAAACACAGTCCTGTGTGCAAGTGCATAGTTTGTATTTTTTGAATATTCAAACGGGCAAAAAAACTATTCAAATATTCAGTTGATGATCGAATATTTAAATATTGGGTATATTTGGGATAGCCCTACAATACCTGCACATGAAATATTACTAGCCCACATATGGGAACATAACATTCATGCGTACATCTACAAATCTTCTACTGTATGTACATGTGTACCTTCTTGGATAAATTTGTACGGCTTGCAGTTTGCATGTTAACAAGTACAGTACATGTACATGTACGTGTACTTTTATACACTGTCTGTTAAAAACATACCAGATTCTCAAAATTCTTTTTTAAAAACATATTTTCCGAAGTTCCCTCCCACCTCCAAATCCAGGATTCATGAGTTTTTAAACACACCAGACATTAAATTCGTAGCAATTGTATATTTATAGTACTTGACCAACACTCAAAGAAAGCAGGGTTCTTTTTTTTTTAGGGGGGGGGGGGGGGGTTGGAAGTTGGACCTCTGCCAGGCTCGGAGCCAGGTGGTTTGTCTTGAGGGACAGGCAGACCCTGGACAGGATTTACTACCAAACCACAGCCTGCTGGCTGCGTTCCATTCATTATAGGGTTAAAGCGTTGAAGGGCAACAGTAGAGAGGGGTGGCTGGAGTGAAAAGACCATGGCATTTGAGCTGAACCGTAGTTGAACTCCTTGTTTTGTCTGGCTTCTGTCTGTCCGCTGCAGGCTGCTGCTTTGGCCCACGGGCACTCAGCTGTGCAGCCAAGGCTTGCATTTCATACCCCTGCCCTTTGGACTGAAGTTCAATCCCGAAGACAACTGCATGTGTTACGCTTTGAGAATTGGGATTTGATAAACAGAATTTGAATGCCCCCAAACTGTTGGAAATGTCCAAGAAATGTCGCGGAGAGCATTGACCTACATATACATGTAGGAGAATTTATGACAGTGAGGGGTGAAATCAACTGTACATGTAGTACAATACAAATTGTGTGAGTTTTGTCACAACTGAGTGTCAACAGTTGGATGTAAGTGATATGTGTATCTGTTTTGCCCCGAGGGATCTTGTTTGTCTGTAGTGATGAAGAACTACATATTTCCAACTGGTTAATTTAGGGCTGTGCATCTGAACCGAGTATCCGACCGCTAATGTCAAGAACCGGTTCCAGATTTTTGAATCAAGTACCTGTAATCGAGTTAACATATTACTTACAATGTAGTAGATTCTCAGACAATGACAAAGAAATTGTTTGAATGTCATTTGTGGGGAATATTCCTATTGAAAACCAGGGTACATGTACATGGGAAAAACAAAACAGATTAACGTTTATGACGCTTGCGAAAATGCAAGTTACACCGTAAAGATGTAGAGCTCACAATGTGCTGCATTGATGCACCGATGTGGTAGTATTAACGTGCAGACCTTTGCGAACAATATGAATGGCAATTAATTGTTGGGATTGGCTTTCTTTAACAGGTAGTCGGGTGTCCGTGCCTTTTTCCAATCGGGTACCTAATTCTCGTACTACGCCGTAAATGCACATCCCGAGGGCAATTGAGACAGTAATGTATCGCCCGTACACTGGCTCTGGGATGTTCATTTTACGGTATCCAGTAGAGAAGACGTAACGAACACTGCCATACCGAATATTTGACTATTATTAATTAATGAACTCCCAAAGTGACGTATTCAGTACATAACGAACAATTTTTTGTGTGGATCCCATGATGTCCGTTATCCCTAACCCTGTCAGACACAGCACAGTGCATCTGTGGTGACAGCTCCATTTTGCTGGACTCTGCACACAAGTCAACGTGACAAAGTATGCAATCTGATGCGTCTGGCAGGGTTTCTAGCCAAAATAACCTGGAGGGTTAGGGTTAAAGTGGGTTCTACAGTATTAGTACAATGTACGTGTAGGTGAGGTAAAAAATTTAAAACACGTTTTGTGCACTATTTTGAAGTGCATGTTTTTTGTCTCTATTTTATTCTCAACATATCCATAAAGACTGCTTAAAGGAGAATTCCAGGCTCTATAATTTTTTATCTAGTCTAAAAGAACATACATGTACACTAACATACAGACTGCACCGAGAGTTGGATTTTCTTTGTTATGGAGAACGACACACGCGCCCTTTAAATTTACGATTTCTTGCCATTCAGCAATACAAAGGGCGCGTCCATACTGTTCGAAATTCCCGCGACATCCGGGAGATTATGACGTAGTGTCCGCACCTCAACGGAAACCCATAGTTGGCTACGTGCAGTATGCACTGGTATCACACCTAGACGCAGCTTACTGCATATGAATACGTATGTTTTATACGGCGCCCGACTATTGCGTGTATGCGTAAGGCTGATGTTTACTTCGACTTGACGTGCTGCAATTTATCGTGGTTTTTAAATATTTTTTAAAAAGAGCACAAAGTCTGTTCTGGTCGGAAAGAAAATATGTTAGTCACTGCATCATCTCGAAGATTCGTAGCCTACCCCAGGAGAACTGCCTGCCGATGTTCCTTGAAGCAATCTGGTTCGAAGTCGAACTTCGCGTTTTTATATATTGTTCAGCCATTTCTTACAAATATCCGGTCGTTTGGGGATTGGGAATTTGGAAGAAGCTGAGACTTTTTCGAGAATTCAGTTTATTTGAGCAGCCAAAAGCTTGCCAAATCGTCATGATGTTGCTGTACTACACAGCACGACCGAGTTTTGCTTTAGCAGTCAGGCAAAAATTCGCCAGGAATATAGAAAACAGACGTGCATCAAGGAACAACACTGCCACGTTCTCGTGTGTGTTGCATACGGACAATGGTTCACTGCACTCGCACAGCTCAGGCCGCGGGGCCGGCCGGCCGGCCGGCCGGCTTGGTAGTGCAGCCACTACGTCACAGTATCCCGGATGTACCGATATTCCACAGCAAAAGGGCGGCTCGCATGACGGCAGGCGCGTTATGAAAAAATCTCCGGTTTATACAATTTCCGAAACCAATCAAAATGAAATATAAAGTAAGTCATAATTGCAATTAACGTTCTTTAACATTATGTTATTATAAACTCAGGGTGGACTTTCCCTTTAAAGGTGTAGTATAGACTAATCCGGCGACAAAAATTAGAAGCATTTACTGCGGTGGCACCACGCTCGCGTGTGTGTGTGTTTTACGCACACGCTCGACGCAGCTTCGACCAACAGGGTGTAAATACAACTTGCCAAAATGTGCACGCGACTCAAATTAAAGAACGTGGGCAACCTGCACGCGAGCGCGGCACCACTGCAAAAATGGCGTCTGCGAATTCCTGTATACACCATTTGCTTTTGCTGTAATTTTCAGAAATAAATGGATTTGGGGGTTAGTATTTTATAGCGTGCTAGCAAATACTGAAACACTGACCTGTTTTGTGTGCATAGATGCTGGGAAAACAGAAAAAAAATCTGTTCTAGTAGCAGCCAACTTCTGATATACAGCCAAATGCCACAAATACTGATTTGCAAGCGTCATTTCAACAGTATTTGTACAATATTTCTTGCCGAAACCTCATATATTTCAATACTCCGGGTGCGCCCACCGGAGCATAAATTGTAGAACAACAGGCCGTGCACAGCGGCCAAGTTCAAGTTCAACACACAGTCCGCCTCCACAGACTTCTCGGACTTTGTGTGTGTGTACAAAACAAATGAGGCATTAGCGTGTTGAGACGTCACCTGGAGGTGAGTCAAGGCAAGCTCGACGTTTAAACCCGTCAGCCGTGCCCGTGTATAAAAACAACCAGATCGTGTTAACACGTCCTCCGACGCGAACTGGTTGAAACATTCATTAACCCTCCTATACATGTAGTTATCACTATCGCAGCCTATCACAAAATCTACCCACCATCTCTCACACAGCTTGTGTGTGTTTCAACCTGTCACTTAGGGTATGTAGTTGGCTCCATTTTGTCGGAAACAAGATACTTGATTTGAAAAAGATTTCGTTTAATTTATAATAATATTGATAAAGTTGGGCTTTGTGTGGTGCAATCAAGAACATGTACTGTGCACAATTCTAAATACTAAGACCCCGTTCCCACTAGATCCACCAATTGGGGGATCTGATCCACCTTTTGCCAAATTGCCGGATCAGATCCCCCAATTGGTGGATCAGATCCTGCAATTGTGTGTAGTGGGAACGCTAACCGTTATAAGGTGGATCAGGATCTGATCCACCTTTCTTGATCCACCTTCAGACCAGGATACAGATCCCCCAATTGGTGGATCAGATCCTGCAATTGGTGGATCACGATCAAGTGGGAACGCAAAAGGTGGATCTGATCCGGCAATTTGACCCGTCAACATCCGGCTGGTGCACGAGAGGCGCGAAAAGTTTGCGGTCTGATGAACGAAGAAATACGTTTAGGCGTGTACATGTAGCTCATGTGAAAATTTCCCATGTGCACGACATGCACCATAAACAACTACTGAACTACGGGCTGTATACAAAATGTGTTACCACGCACGCGTGCGCGATGCAAGCGTGCATGCGCATGCATCCATTCAGCGTACATGTGTATTCCTTTCGTTCCGTACTGGAAAGTCGTCCGCTTCTAAACCTTTTTCATTCGTGTAATTTTACTTATTTTTCCATCCACAAATAATTCCGTGTTAGTGTATAGCCTGCAGCGTGTCATAGAACAACAACAACCGTAGCAAAGTTTGAAGAAAATACGTTTTACGATCCGATTCGAGCCAGTACGTATAATATTACGATTAAGTTTGGACTGCTCTCCGCATCTATGGGCAAAATCAGACCGAGAAGCATTTTGATTTCTTCCTCCATGTTGAAACTTCGAACATCAAAACATCGCACATGTATTTGACCCGTCCCAGCATGCAACGCAGCCACACAGCGCGTGCTCAGCAAGCAAGCGCATGCGTAATACCGAACTCAGTGACCTTTCGGACTCGACACTTCCGTTCGAAAAGGTGGATCAAGCATAAGTGGGAACGCGACTTGCGGTTTCGTTGCGGTTAGACAACGGTCACAACAAAATGACGGATCTTGATCCACCATTTCCCAATTCGAGTGGGAACGCGGTCTAACTTGCACACGTGCATTGTAAATAAAAAAAACGTTGTAAATTGATTGTGTTCTTTGTATCTGTCAGTACATACACATGTAAGTGTCACACAACGAACTGATAAACAGGCCAGTATATGTACATTTTTGTACATGTGATGTAGGCTAAGTGATAAACAGACATACACAGCAGTGTGCAGACATTTACAAAAGGATTATTATTATTAATGCTACATGTATCCAAGCTCAAGGGCAAATTATGGCTGGAAAATGAAGCCTTTGTGGGAATACTTTGTGCTTGATTAATCCAGCAAACACTGTGCAGGGAACTGCAGCCCCAAGGTAGGTAGCCAAGGCAGCATACAACTCCTTGTCTGGGGAAACTGACCACGAACTGACCTTCACCGCTGTGGGGGGTCAATGGGTAGTCAAGGCGCCATACCTGGCATGTACATTGTACATTGTAGCCCTGACCATGGTTCCAAGCTCAGGTTAAAGATAATTAATAGCATTTGCAAACATAAAAAAACAAACTACTTGACAGTATACAAATAATGAATGTTTATGAATGCATAGAATAATTTCATGAATAGGTCTATATAATAATTATGGGTGCATAGAATAATTTCATGAGGTGACAGATTGAATGTTCCATTCTACAAGGCGAAGGGTCACTATCAAGCTCGGGTCATTATCAAGCTCCCAGGCCCCAAGGCGGTTTTAAACTTAGGGGCCATTCAAAATTGTCAATGTTTTAAAATTTAGATTTCTTTTCGAGAATGTGGGTGAGTGGGTCAAGGTAAATTATTGAAAATCGAAATTTACTTTTTAATAAAAAACATAAAGGAAAATTAAAAGAAATGCTCTTTTGACTTGCCAATTCCACTCCCGCATTTTGATTCGTTTGTTTTTTTTCAACCCAGACAATACCCATACGGCCTATGCGTAGTCTTAGAAGTTGTATCATCCGGTGTTCAACCTCCATGGTTCAACAGAGTGGTTATTCTATACTTCAGAAACTGGTCTTATGGCTTTTTGGCATTTGACACAGCACTACCATACCGGGCTGCACATTATTGATCAGATATAAAAGCATGAAGGAAGAAACATCTTACAACGACTGCCATCGTCTTTGCTTTAAATCTACAATTAAAGCGTAGCAAGAATTCCTCTTTTTTGCCAAAAACATTTAGTTGGAAAATGCTTTATGTAATGTCCTTCAAACATTCAAAATGATGAAGTAGGCCCTAACGTTTTTGTATAAATATAATCACAAATACATCTTTAGAATATTTGAAATGCAAATAAGGGTGTCTGAGATCAAGAGAGTAAAATTCTACAGACATATTTAAATTCTCCCCAAGTCATGCATCAAAACATACCAAATCGAGTAGACTGGTAGACTGGTTCCCGTCTCTACTGCTATCAATTAAATACCGCAGCCGAGACGGGAACCGTGCTAATAAGCATACACGGTGCTTGCGCGTTGCAAAGCCCTGGGAAAACGATACGTGGACATGCGTGATTTTAACACGAATGTCAACTTCAAAAGGAGTATTGTGTGGCTTTAACTTCAAGAATTTTGGAAGTTGTTGAAAAAATGTACTTGTGACTTGAATTGAAAAAAAATGACTTGGTAAAAAAGTTGGCTGCAAATTAACTCTCGCTGCCACGTACAATGTAGGTATAGTGGACCATTCCTTTGTATGGGTGGATGATCTGAGTGGCGATATTGTGACAGAGAGCTTTGTTTGGCGGTGTTAAGTTTTTGAAAGTTGTTTAGGCCTATGCGTTTGTACATTAGGATTTTAAGATCGCTAACCGTTCACAACATTTTATCATGCCGTAATTTGTAGACTATTTTATCGCCATATCGGCGATATAGCAGGAAAAAAATATCGACTACGAAAAAAAAACAGTATCGCCAGCGCTAGGTTAGAAGCTGATTATGAAACACTAGAAGTCATCAGGGCACGTGTTAAAGTGGGGGAGATCCACAGCTGCATCACGCTGTAATGAAACTGGGCATTATGGCAAATCAATATTTTAAGATAAAAAATTGGGGTGGGTGGGTGGGTCAAACAAATATTGAAAAAAAAAAAAAAAAAACTCCGAAAATTATAAATTTCCAATGATTTTGTTCAAATTAATTTGTTTACCTTGGTTTATAAAGCACCCCTTATGTATTTAATGGTTTGCGCGAGTAGTGCTAAAAATTTGCTGATATGGAAATGAATAAAGACGGCAGAATTTCAGATAAAAATATTTATTAGGAGCACTGGAACTGATACCATCTTTATAAACAGTAAGCTTTCAGATTGAAACTCATCAATTTGGTTTTTTATCATTAAGCTACATGTACATGTGCAGATGCATATACATACCAGGGTGAGATTTCTCCAGATTTTCTTGATTTCTGGATTTTTGATTCCAGATTGCCAGAAGATTATTTGTTTTGCCCTTAAATTTGTTGTTATCATATTGACCTCTGCAACCTGAAACAGTTTTCCTCTCATTCTAATGACCGTAATTTGTGCAATTTTGAGTCGTATCTTGTGGTAAAAAAATGCAGTTTTTTTATGCAGTTTTCAGCAACACCATGTACATATACATGTATGTACATGTAAAGGGATGGTCACACTGGCCACGATAACGACGACGACAACGACAACGGTGAGAATAAACGTCATTGATTGGTGGAATTGTCGTGCGTGCAATACGCGCGCGTTGCATCCACCAATAGAGAACGTTTATTCGCATCCTTTTCGTTTTCGTCAGCGTTATCGTGGCCAGTGTGACCGGCCCTTAACCCCTTGCCACCGGTTGACACATATAGAGACGACTTGAGGCGAGGCCACTGGGCCGGTTGACACAAATAGAGGCATCCCGCACGTACGGCCGTGTGGCCGGCTGACGGCCACACAGCGGCGAATTGATGCGAGACTAACGGGCCTGCTCACGGCCGGGTGTTGGTGCATACCAGCACGTACCGCTCTATTCATCATTCTGCTGTGGGGAGAGTATGAATGGGTCCTTTGAAAGCGAGCTTTTTGTTTCGGTACTGCTGATAAAAGACGGGGCTTTTTTTGCGAGGAATCGGGCCACTTGTGCACTAAGACTGTATGCTTATTGTTCGCGTTCAGGCTCGACAGAACAGTGGAATTTGTTACTACGCATTGCTTCAGTTGCATACACGATGGCTTCGAGTGAAGACGCTGATACACTGACTGCAACCAGTGGTTCGGATTTTGAGTCCGTTTCTGAACAAACATCAGAAACAGAAAGTGGTAGTGATTCAGACATCAGTGCCCCGTTACTGAAACGTCCAAAACGGGCCCAGCCTGGGCCTGCTCAAGGTCTACTACAGTGGAAGAAGACTGACAACTTTCCTCGCCGATATGGCTTTCAAGGTGCAGTGGGAGTTCGCAAAGCCCGAGTTTGGATAGCACCAGCACCCCTCTGGATATCTTCGAACAGTTTTTCCCTCCCGAACTTACAAAGCAAATAACTGATGAGACAAACCGATACGCCGCCTGACGCTACCCAAGAAGAGATATCAACGTTCTTGGCCATGATTATCGTCATGGGAATTATGCTAAAGCCAGAGTTAAAACTCTACTGGACAAGAGACTCCATTTTTCAGACCCCCTTCTTCCCCAACACCATGCCCCGAGATAGATTTATGGACTTGCTATCCTATCTGCACTTCGCTGACAATACTCGGGCAGATGAAAATGACCGCCTCTGCAAATTGCGACCAGTAATAAACGAACTGACCAATAACTGTCTACGTCCCTTCAAGAAAAATAACTACGGATGAGTCACTATGGAAATTCAAGGGGAGACTCAAGTTCAAGCAGTATAATCCAAAGAGGCGGGCAGGATTCGGCATAAAGGTGTACAGAGTTTGCCAAAGCACAGGGGCCGCCTCCGGATATACATGGAACTTGAAAATCTACACCGGGCAAGACAAGACCAGTGACACTCCAGCCAGTACGAAGATCGTACTGGACTTGAACGCTGATCTTCTCGGCAAGGTGTACACCGTTTTCCTGGACAATTGGTTCAGCAGCCCGTCTTTGTACCGGGAACTCCACAGCCAAAGAACTAATGTTGTCGGGACAGTTAGACAACATTGCAAGGGCATGCCCAAGGACTTGTGCAACCTTCAACTGAAAAAGGGTGAACATGACTTCCGCTCTACTGATAACGGCCTACTTGCCTTTAGTTTGGAAAGACAAGAAAGATGTTCGCATGCTATCTACAGTGCACACCGCTGTAGAGGTAGACCACACTCTCTTCCCAGTCCAGGTAGACTGATGGGAAGACACTTTCCTGTTGAATTGCCCTCAACAGAGAAGAACCCCAATGCTTACCAATTCAAGCGTTGTGTTGTTTGTGCATCAGATCACCGGAGAAAAAACACTAGGTACATTTGCGACATCTGTGAAGTTCCCCTCTGTGCCGCCCCTTGCTTCAAATATTATCATACATGAAAATCAATGTCTTCCTCCATCGAAGCCATCGTGTATGTAACCATGTAAATAGTGTAAATAATGAGAAGAGAAACAAATCAATGTAAATATGAGAAAAGAAAAAAGAAAGAGAAATTCTGTTCATTTGACTTTGCTTTGGTCCTTTATTTTTTTTTTTTTGGGGGGGGGGGGGGTTGTTTGTTATTTTTTTAAAAGTTATTAGAAAGATTTAAATCAGAACAAAGTCTTTTTTTTATAAGTCTTTTTTTTATAAGTCTTTTTTTTATAAGTCTTTTTTTTATAAGTCTTTTTTTTTAAGTTACAAAAAACATCTGATAGTATCCATGACCCTGCTAACACTAACACAATTACACGGCACTCCCTGTAAGATACCTTGGCCGTACGACCCTCAAAATCCCCGCATGCCAGCACTTTATTGACGGCTTGCGTGCCCACTCACTTGTCCGGTGCTTCCCGTGATTTTTGGGGGGTTGGTCGCATAGGCCTCAAAAGCCCCCATACCAGCACTACATCCAGGGCCCGCCGAGGCTCTCACTCTGCCCACAGCACTCTGGATCGGTGCCAGCAATGGTCTGTCGAGAAACCCACAGCAATATTGCCTGTACCGTAAGCACGCTCAATTACACAGCGAACCCACACCGCACACGCATCGCCCTCTGACATGTCGCTGACAATACCGGCCAGGAGTACGCAAGGGGTTAATGCCTCAAAATGTTACATGGATTTTTCATTTTCGTCAAATCTCACCCCTGATCATACCTTGCAGACTGTGCATGGGCATACATGTACATTAACCCCTTGAGTACGTTTTTAAGGGAGACGTCAGGGTGTCAAGGCGGTTCTGGCAGCCAAGCGAAATGGCCGCAATGTGTTTGTGCAGTCAAGCGTAATGTACACAATAATCCAACAATGGATTGAAACTGCACAAACAGCGGCAAAGGGCGTCATCCGGCCTGGTGGCACTGTTTTTTTGGCGCCATATGGCATCTTCTGTACGCAAGGGGTATACATGTAAGTGGGTCATTCCACCAGGTTGGGACACAGTGTGTATATGACCATATCATTAAAACCATCATTACATTTAATTCAGTTATTTCATGTGACATCCGTCTTTGGGTGTGAGATTATTTGAGAAAGTTTTAATCATGTAAGTTATATTTTTACAAAAATATGATAAAAAGTGTGTTTTTTTGTATGTAAAATAGACGTAACATGGACACCGTGTCCAACATTTAAATTTGTGTGGTTTTTTTAACACTTTAATAAATAAATATGTAAAATTTATTATGTACAATAATTAAAAGACACACTATGCAACAATGAAACACCTTTTTACGGCAGTCAGTGTCCAAACATAGCACAAATAGCAAGAATTTGAAGAATCGGTGCAGACGTAACATGGACACCATGTTAGACCATGACCATACATATATTTCTGCTGTTGTGCTGCATTTGGATATTGAATATCATAACAAATGTTTTTTGTGTTGCAGTTTGTGTTTTGTAATTAGTATACAGAGTGAGTTTGCATAATTATTTATATAAATGTTGAAAATGTTACAAAATGGAAATGTCCATTTTCATGTCACACCATGTTAGTACTAAATGTTACGTCCAGACTGCCTTAATTTTTCGTCATTAAATAAATAATAATGCAACTTACTATATGTACTAACTAAAAGACACCCAATGCTACCAGAAAACACTTTTTGTTATGGTTGCCAGTGTCCAAATAGCTCAGAAACAGCAAGAACAATAAAAACATGCATGTGTGGACGTAACAGTGGACACAGTGTCCATGTTACGTCCACTCTCACGTCTGTTTGTGCTGTCTCTGCTATATTTGGACACTGACTACCATAAAGAAAGTGTTCTTGTGTTGCATAGTATATCTTTCAATTAGTACACATGGTGAATTTCCCATATGTATATTTAAAGTGTTGAAAAAAGACAAAAATAGAAATATGGACGTGTCCTGTTACGTCAAACTGGTTATGTCAAACTGAAGCATGTTTTTAATCATATTTTTGGTAAAATATAATTTACATGATTTAAAACTTTCAAAAATATTTCCCACCCAAAGACTGATGTTACATGAAATAACTGAATCAAATGTAATAGTACTTTTAAAGATATGGATAAATGTCACACACTGTGTCCCAACCTGGTGGAATGACCCAAGTACATGTACATTGTGGGTGCATCAAAAGTTACAGTGATTGAGTTACCGGTACATTATAAGCACGTTTTTGCCTGTGTGGAAATGAAGGCACTGTATACGAATTCCTTTGCTGTGTAGTTAATTGAACCATTTTGGCAGAATGGGGCTTCATACATACATGTAGTGCCTACATTTCCAAAAAGTGCTTACTGTATGTAACTCAATAACCCTATTCAAACCATGCTAAATCCAACAATTTCAATATGATTTTTACATACTCCCTAGGGGGTTAATCACTGAACAGCTAGTCCATTTCAAACTTTGCCTACCAAACCAGCCAGCAATCTAAGCCAGGAAAACTTGGACAAGTACAGATTTTGACCCTTAAGAGAATAACAATGAATGCTCAGTCATCTTTGACCACAGACACACAATCAAGGCATTCATTGGAAAGATATAACACCTTGGTGTTTCACATGATGTTTACATAAAAAATAAAAAAAATGTATGTACATGTACATCTGGGTTACCTCTTTTATACACCCTGTAGAATGCAACACTGTAAATTGTAGGAAGGTTTACCATACACTAAACGTACATTTCCTTTTCTCTTTTTGTTGTTGAGGCAACCATTTGTGGATTTCTATTGCAATTTGGATACTACATGTACATGTAGCCCAGCCGCACACCTTTTAAGTGCTATTGTAAATGTATGCATTCCATTACTTGTATGGGAATACATTGTGTCTGCAGATATTTTTGTACGTATGGATTTGTAATCCTTTCTAAAAATCCTACAATGAACTCTTCACACTCTGAAATGTAATCCCGCAAGATGTTTTCAGGGCTGTTGCCCGCCCGCAATGCAAATTTATTTAAATGTCATGCAAACAATGTTTCTGATTTGACTTGGTCAATCAATTTGCATTATGCAACAAACTGCCACAGTTTTATTTTTACTATCGTTGGATTTTGTTGGATTTAGCAGGGTTTTGTAGGATCTGGCAGCAAATTAGAATTTTAAGCTTCGCATCCCCCCCCCCCCCAAACCAGGCTTTATGTAGTGTTGCCATAATCCATCTAACAGGCATTCATTATAATAAAGTTTGATTTGTTAGCCCTTGTTGTGTACACATTTCATAAAACTGTTTATAGTCGGGTTAGCCCGCACAGATTAAACGTCGGTCCCCAATTTATACGGTTGCAAACTTGGAAATATCTTGCCTATTTACATTGTGCAGTGTACATGTGTATGCATGCATACTGTACATGTAGGCCTCATGTGCATCTCATGCAGAAATTAACCGAACAACTCGGTTGATCAACGCTCAATGTACAAATATACTCGAAAGCAGATATTAAATTGCGGCCACAAGTGACAGAAATCCAATTCAGCACCACTTTACATGCATAGGCTTCCTGTGTACATCCAGGCTGTATACTCTACTTGGAAATTCCAAAGCTGGAGATTAGCAATCCAGAGCCGGCGATCAATCACAATAATTCCCGTCTGCTACAGAATAATATGGTCTGATGTGATCTCGAGCCTACGCTGCGTAATGCGTACACTAATGTAGTCAAATGTGATCTAGAGCTGATGTCTAAAAGCCTACAGATGTACCAGAATTACACATTTGTGAGACAAAGGAAAAAGACCCCAAAAAACCAACAAAAGAAACATTTTGCGTCCCTGCTTTCTTCCTGTTTCTTAAAACAAAATGGCATAAAAATTTAAGGGGAGAGAAGAAGCAGCTTCCATTACATACATGTATCTGTACATGTACTGTGTGTATACAGGATAAGAGGCGAAACAAATACAAAGGAATCTTTCTTGTCCTCGGAAAACGGTCTTTTGTTAAGATAGGTCCTCGGAGTCGGACATACGTGCTTAGTCTATGGGGTTGTGTTTTAAAGGAACAATAGGAAACACAAAGCATTGTCCTTGGTAGTATAGGAAAACACAAAGATTAGATTACTTAAAAATTGATTGTGCTGTACTTTAACCCTGTAACCTTCCCAAATCCTCCACAATCCTCCTTGCCAAATGGAATAATTTGGAGGATTGAGGGTCTTTGGAAGTTAAAGCATTGGAAACCATTGTGTATACAATGTAACTTCCTGTATTGTGTCAACTACACAGCGATTATTGCTAGCGTGTGTGCGAATATGGTGGTATGGTTTCCTGTCTCTTTGTGTATACATTTGTAGTACAACCACATGTGATAACATGCAGTTGTGCTAGCGCTTTGCAGCGGAGCGAACCGACAGATGACCCTGTACATGTACGTGCATACGTCAACTACGTTTTTCGTCTGTTCGCTGCTTGAAACATGGCAGAGTTGATCAATTTTAGCGCGCGAAAAATTATGCTAGGTTGCCGCCTCTATCCCGTTTAGGTCAAAGGTGATTGTGAACAGTGCCCGCAACGTGTGACATTCTGCCAGCCTCGTAAAGTTTTAGACTGTAAAGCTGTTCTACCCTAGGTGTCACATGAAATTTAGACTCCTATGAAACCAGGGGTCGATTTCACGAAACTAATCGTAACCTACAATGCATCGTAAAGTTGCGATGTGTCTTAGCCTGCGATTAATCGCAGCTGTGATGCGTCCTGCGATCGATTTCACCAAACTCATCGCAACAGCGATGTATCGCAAGACTATTTTTAGCACATTACGGTGACTGTTTCATGTATGTATTATTTGAACAAGAAACAGTCGTCTGGTTACCAGCAAAGAGTCGTCGGATTTTCTCTAAAAAAGTTTTGATTGTAAAATATAATGGCGTTCGATAATGGTGGATTTGACTTGTACAAAATAATGCTCGAGACAAACAGTTGTTTGACTGGAATTTTCTGCTAATTTGTCAAGGTAAATCACATGTACAGTGTACGTAACAGTACCTTACGTAGATAATTTTACGATTATTATCACATGATGTTGGTCTTATTTTGTCACTTGTCATGCCGTAAAACTGGCTTCGAAAAGACACTTCATAACTTACGACGACCCACAGACACGTCTTAACTTACGACGTGTTTCACGCCGTTGTCAAGGTACTTACGATGGGTTCAACTCATCGTAAGTTTCGTAAAATTGATTTTAAGAAGCATCGCAAGTTGCGATGGGTTATCCATCGTAAGTTGAGTCCGTATTTAGAGTCCACTACACCGGCACTGCTAAGTTTGAGCAGTACGCATCACACGCACATCAATTTCCATATTTATAAGAAATTTTTAGCACTACTCGGTAGTACTCGCATGAGGCATGCACGCGTAACATTAAATACATACATGTACATGTAGATGTACATGTAGCTGAAGGTGTTTTACAAAACAAGGTCAATTTTTTTAAGCAAAATAATTGGAAATTGATCATTTTTGAGCTGTTTGTGGATTTTTGCTGAATTATAATTTTTTTTTATTATTTTGATTCGATTATTATCAGCGTCCAAGCCCCAAGGCGGTTTCAAATGGAATTTTTATTGAGTTTTTGAAACACAACTGTGTGTTGTTTGTATTTTTTATTTCGCGTAAGCATTTGAAAATAATTTTTTTTAAGGCGGGAGGGGTCAGCCCCGCCCATCAAGTGGTAACGCCGATGTGACATCATCCCGGGAACCCGGCTGGCTGTGGTGTATGGTCGGCCATAGTACATGTACACCGAGCGTGCATTGCACTGACATGCACGTGTGTTTTCGCTGTGTCATGGAAAGCTTTTAGTGTTTTGCGAATGTTTTTCGGCGATAATACAATGTACCATGTCGTTGTGTTGCTGCTGGATTCAGCAACACCACTAAGGATGGTGTCAGTCTTCACCTCTTTCTAGTAGAACCGAAATACCGTCGTTATTTGGACTCGGAGAGTGTTATTTAGCCTAGCAATCGTTGTTTCCAAGTTTTTCACGTGTTCCGCATCGGGAGTCCGATTCGGAGTCTTCAGTATTTTCGCTGTTACTTTCACCTTCTGGCTCATACATGTACGGAAGAGCTCCAAGATCCTCCTCTTCCTCCCCCCAATAATGTTCCGAAGAAGTGTCTGAATCAACAAGTCTAAAATCGACACTTGATTGTCAGATTCAGATCCAAAAGATTCTGTTTGAAGATTTTAACGTGACGAGAAATGTTTCCCTGGTCCCTTCATTGGTCCCGCTATTTAATCGCGCGTAGCTGGTTCCCTCAACAACGGCATACATGCACACGTACACAAACGTACACTGATCAAACTACTCTTGCTGAGTTTCTGTGTTCCCGAGATGACGTCACGCAGTTAGGGGCGCGGAAACAATAGAGAAAGGGGGGCACTTTATTCCGGGAAAATTAAACACCAAAAATGGGCAGAAACACAGAAAACACATTTTAATCACATTTCTTATATTGTAAAAGAGTTATACAACACAAAATTAAATTGTTGGTACAATTTCATTGCAGCCACCCTTTAAAACCGCCCAGTACATATTTATTCCCATGTTGATACATGGAGAGTAGTCAGTGTCAAAATACGGTCAAGGTCAGCTGTACAGCACCTGGGTTTACATTAATAGTGTACATGGTCTCATACACAGCGTGATCCTATTTCTCCACAGAGGCATAGCCAGGGCTCTATCCATAGGGGGAAAAGTGGGGGGATGGATGTTACGGGACCCGTGTGATTTGGTGACAGGGATACACTTTCACACGGCACGGAATCCATTGCGTTTGTGACATCGATGCGATTTCATTGCACAGGACCCGTGTTTCTAACAGTCTTGTGAAACAGGCTTAATAATATTATTTTTTTTCCATTTGCAAAATTTATGGTGGGGGTGGGGGTGGGGGAGCTTTGAGTTTGATGGACGTGTAAACTTTCTGGACATTTTCTACGATTACATGACTTCTCAGTGCTTTTCAAATATTGTAAATTAAAATATCCCGAGAAATATTCCAAGATAAACCTGACACTGACAGTGTAACGGTGTATTTTTTTTTTCTGTGCCGGTCCTTTCTGAATTTTTGGCCCATGCATTTGCATATTTTGACACCAAAATGTAAAAAAACAAATTGCACATGCTGTTTTTGCGCAATGCAACATTTTGCAACACGAGGTGAAAATTGCTGTAACTACTTTAATAGTGACCTACATTGTACATTCAATGACCTGTTCATTTTGAAATAATTTAGTATTTGATTATTCGAAAATGGGTTTGACCGAATATTTGATACTCGCCGACAAAGTTTTCATGTGTCTTTTTTTTTTTGGCCTGTTAAACATTTGGTTAATTGGATGGAATTTTACACAGATAATTGTGGTATATATTGTCATTTACATGTAAATATCAAATTTCATATTTGGCCGGGGGGGGGGGGGGGGGGGGGGGGGGGGGGGGATGGGATGGGATGTCCGACTACCCGGCTGTAAGAAGGAAAAGAATTCCAGCCTCTATTAGGATTAATACCTGTCGGGACTACATGTACTGATGACCCATTTTAGGGCCGTTTTATTGTCACTTGTCTCTATTTATTTTGTAGTACATGTACAGTACATGTACATGTATGTCCACTGATTGTTCACATGCTGCATGGTTTTGTTTTTTTGATGTTTGTGTAAAGAAAATGTGACATTTTATTTGATTCAACTTCACTTAATCAATCAGTCTACTAATTTTCAAGTTCCATTGATTTAATTTTTTTCTGTATGTACATTCCTGATTTAGTTTCAATGTTATTTATTGATATTCCTATTCAAGTTTTTTGTATTGTTCCATCGTACATGTACATGTACTTCAACCACTGGCCCAAAAAACTGTTAACCCAGACAGTCACAAATCCTCCAATTTTAATAGGATTTTGCATGCACCCTAGGGGATTAGTGAATTATATCGTCAGCTCAACATGAATTACCCATTTGACTTGATGGCATTTCCATCGCATTCCAACAGAATCCAACTGTGTCTTATTTTTCTGTTGCCTGCTTAATCCTACACGATTTAACACGATAAGTTAGCTGCTCAATCCAACAGAGTCCAACAGAAATATCAAATAGTTTGATCTTGTTGGATTAATATTAATAATAATAATAATAATAATAATAATAATAAAAATAATAATAATATTAATAATAATAATAACCGGCATTTAGAACACTACTTTTAATTCAACTAAATCACAACGTTAACAATTATTATTACCCTGTTCATCGGGCCCAACAATCCTAAACCCTCGGCTCCCTAGGGAGTATACAGAGCTCTGCAAGTTAAGCGCACATGGGCTAATCAGACACATAATCATCACTGCCCTCACAGGTACCCATTTACTCCTGGGTGGAGAGAAGCAACTTGTGACAAACTGTCTTGCTAAGGGACACAATCACCGTGACCTTTGATTTTGAGTCTGGTACACTAAGCCACGAGGCCACAGTGCTGGATTCAGCAGGGATAGGATTAAGTTAGATTCCAGTACCTCTTTCTGTACATCAATATAAACCAATTACTTCACAGTTCCTAGCTCTATGCTTTAACAAGTACACACACTGCAAGTTTCGTATAATTCAGTGAGAAAAACCTAATGTACATGTGTACAATGTACATTGTACAGTCTGACATACATGTGTATTAAACATACTGATCATGGGTTGTACAGCCAATTTTGGTGGCTTCCAAGTTGAAACGACAAATCATCGCCCCCCCTGTTTGCAGTCGGCTTTCTTTAATTAACCTCCTTTGTCAGGTTGCCCCAATGCCGTCAGCCGTAACCTCCAATAGCGGAAGAAATTGGTCTGGAGTGTGAGCATTCAGTTGTGAGAATTTGCAATAAAATTGACGTCATGCGTGCTCTTTGCGGCTGGTTCTTCGAGATCTCTTTCATGTACATGAATCCAATACGTTGTTTCTTTGGCGTATATTGTCCACGTGTGGGCGCGCTGGTGCTTTGTATAATTGTAATCACTCAGTTCCTTTGAGTAGTCCTGAATGCATCTGATGCATCAAGAGGTTACGCGGGGAGCCCTAATTTTGAAGAGCTTATGTAGAGAGAGGATGCGGGGTAGAATTAGACAGTGCTTTTTATTCATCTCCCAGGGGAAATTCAATCCCTGCGAACGATCACAGATATTTTTTTGCACCCCCCCCCCCCACTGTTTTTTCCTTTCTTATGTCTGGTTCTTGAATTTCCACTCTGTGGACTGTGCTCGCCCACTTGCCCAGGAGTCGCATGTATCGGGTTTTACCTCGATCATCCTTGCTGGAGATTGTGGTGAGAGATCACGGGCTATCGATCCAGGATCCAGAGGGGAATGAATGAATCCCAAAATAAATGTGAAGGAAAAACAGCCGGGAGACGAGAGAGAGAGAGAGCAACAGTTTGTGTGCCGGCACAACCACAGAAAACAAAGTGACCACTCGTTTAATGTCTTGAAATTTACGTTTTTGAGTAATATTGATGTATTGCTTTGTATTGTTTGAGCTATTGTACCAGAATAGAACATGATCACCTTTGCCATTTTTTTTTTTTTTAAACAAATTTGCTTCAAGTGATGATCTCTTCATTTATTTATTTTTGCAGTTCTCAGATTGAGGTTCCATTTTAATGTCTTTGTTTTTCTAACACAGGGATGGATCTAGAATATTTGCTGAGGGTCAGGCCCAATTAACCCATAAAGACCAAAAGCCGAAAAAAAATTCTTTGGCCCTGGTTTGACACTATTACGGTTAAATACATAAAAGCATAAAGCACAAAAAAAAATAAAAAAATAAATAACAAGTACATATGTAGGCTTTTCTTTCACCCCAAAGTAAAATTATTACAAAATATTGTCATTAACCCATTCTGTCCGGCTGTAATGGGGTGCCGGTATGCCAATACGTGTTTGTAGAGCCAAGTGTAATGCACACAATAGGCAAACAATGGAGTAAATACGCAGAAGAATGTGGTTATAGACGTCAATAGGCCAGGTGGTCTTTTCGAAACCAATGGGTTAATGTGTGATGTAAACTGTATACATATTCAACTTGAGCACTGATTTGTGATAAATCGGTAAATTTCACACAAATGACATTTTAAAGTAATTTGGTGAAGAAATCGTGTTAACCCTCCCTCTCTCCGTGCCAAAATGGAGCCAACTACCCTACCTATCAAAACTTGTCGAGTTTCAGGTTGAAACACACAAACTGTTGGAGAGGAAGGTTTTAGGTTTTTTGATAGGTTATTATAGTAATAACAGTAGGAGAGTTAATGTTGAAAAGATATCACAGGGTCTATGAAAATAGACCTGTATGCTGTCACATGACCGCTCACATTTAAACCCATGTGCCTTTTAATGGAGACATGTACAGTACAATGTATAACAAATGTGGCACCAGCAAGCGAAATCAGACATAATTTCAAAATTTCCATTCCACAATAAAGCTTTGTAATGGTGAAAAAATTACCGTTGTACGATATTTTGCCATAAATTCAGCATTAAGAATGGAAAAAAATACATAAATGTAGTTTACACAATTTTTTTTGAAGTACATTTGTTGTACGCCCGACTAAAATGTCAAATTTTACAAATTTAATGGGGTGAGCACAAAAGCAAACCAGGTATTTTGTGTATATGCTTTAAACTACAGTATTTTGACAAACACTTGAATCGTGATGTTTTGAAGATTTTTTTTCATATAAATTGGAATTACTTAAAAATAGGTCATGCGACTTATGTCCGATTTCCCTTGCGAACACCGCAAATACTGGGGGTACAGATTACTTTATCCTTAGAATCCTCTTGTCAATTCTCATCCAGGGCCCAATTTCATAGCACTGCTCAACATAAGGTTTTCTGCCAACGGAACCCTCACCAATTTCATAGAGACTGTAAGCAGTAACCACAACGAAGAGCCCGCTAGCTTTGGAAGCAGGACTTGCTTCAATTAGTGACGCAACAATATAAATCTCCACGCACGCGCAAGCGTTGGCACGACTTGGCCATGAAATACGCTAACACTTAAGCACATTTTTCCTGCTATACATTGTAGTTAGCACAACTTTTCTGCTTAACCCTAACCCTGTCAGACACAGCACAGTGCATCTGTGGTGATAGCTTGACCTTGCTGCACTCTGCACACAAGTCAATGTGACAAAGTATGCAATCTGATGTGTCTGGCAGGGTTTCTAGCCAAAATACCCTGGAGGGTTAGGGTTAAGCAGCGCTATGAAATTAGGCCCAGATGGAAATTTTTTCTCACAACCTGGAACGGACATGCACTCGTGGCAGATTCTTGGTCGACACATTCAGTACTTCACTGCTAGGTGACTTTTGCATTCCACCCCCCTCCCCCCCCCCCCCCCCCCATCAATCTGCGGGGCTGCTATGCAAGGATTGGGGAAACGCGACAACAAAACTATTGCGTTTTCACTTTAGCCTGGCAGCACTGATCAACACAATCATGATTGATCACTGTCCAAGTGAGCTGCTGGCATTATAGGGTCTGGAGGCTGGTCATGATCTGAATTACAACGCACAGACTGTGAATGTTTAAAGGTACATGTAGTATTTAACACCATTTGCTTTTGCTGTAATTTTCAGAAATAAATGGATTTGGGGGTTAGTATTTTATAGGGTGCTAGCAAATACTGAAACACGGACCTGTTCAAAGTTTTGTGTGCATACATGTACATGTAGATGCCGGGAAAACCGTAGTCTGCGCAGAGAGAAAAAATTATGTTCTAGTAGTCTGGTTCCCTGACCATACTTTAGACAAAACGGAGCAACTTATAGGCGTCCGGGAATGATCAGGTCACAGTTTCCAACGATTGTCAGCCGACAATCGTTGAAAAACGATATCAATTTCCACTTTTCTTGAAAACGACGGCACACCAGGTGCCATGATTTCACAGGATGATTGAGACTACTATTAACTTAGTCTAGTAAGGTATTTCGTAATAATTCAGTATAAAAATTTGTGAGGATTACCAATCGTGTACACTACTTTTAAAGGATAGCTGAGATCTGTATGCCTCTCCTGTGTGGATTCTTGAAAAGATTTGGAAGGGGGAAGGGGGCGTGGGGGGGAGGGAAGGGTGGGGGGGAGGGAAGGGTGGGGGGGAGGGAAGGGTGGGGAAGGGGCAGATACATTTGTATGCAGTTGGGGTGTTTGAGCATGAAACTCAGCCTTCCGCCTGTTCCCACCAATACTCTAGCTGTACATGGAAGGAAAATCTATGCCAATAGCTTTTTCCCTCGTTCTGTATCTCTATGGAATTCTTGGCCTGGTGCCTGTTTCCCTTCATCTTACGATCTTTCCTACTTCAAGAGGAATTTTAATTTCTACATTGTACCTCTTGCATCCTTGATTCTTTTTGTTTTTTCCTTTGTAGCTCCATACCTCGAGTGGCTTTTAGCCTTGTTTGAGACAAACTTGCATAAAGTATTAAACCCTAACCTTCCCAAATCCTCAAAAATCCTCTTTGCCAAATGGAGGAATTTGGAGGATTGAGGGTGTTTGGAAGTTGAAGCATTGGAGGATTTTGTAGGATTGAGGGCATCGGAGGATTTTGCCTCCGGAGGAAAATCGAGGATCAAGCCCAATCTGATGCTGGTTGATTTCGGAGGATCAAGGTTACTAGGGTGTTTACAAAAACCCCTAGATGATTTTTTGAGGATTTGTGCAATGGTCCCCATAAGAGGATATTGGAGAACTCAGGTTACTTGGAGAAAAAATGATGTTGGGAGTTTGGGTAAAAAAAACAACACTGAAGAGAGCTTTTCACACTACATCACCGTTTTCATGAAAAGATGGGCGTGTCAATTTTCAAAAACATTTCGGGATATAAAGTGTATAAAGTGTACAAAATGTACCTGAACTAAGTTCGTATTTTAAAACTGTAAAAAGTAACACATTAAAATAATTTGATACAGGGAAAAACACTCCTGTGGTTCTTTGAAGGTTAAATGACCTCGGTAACTATCATAAACACCACGATTAATAAGCCAAATTAATTAGCTAAAGATGCCCGTCGCTTCGTGAAAACAAAAATCCCAGTTGACCTACTTGTTTGGCCTTCTATCCCATAGAGAAGGGGAATATGTGTTAATGCAGGGCCTGATTTCATGGCTCTGCTTACCGTTAGCGAAAAATCCCTGCTTACTCTAGCAGACAATTCTGTGCTTACGGCAAGCGTATTTCACGCGTTAGCGGGGAATTTTGGCTCCTGAGCATGCGTACATCCCGTAACTAAGGATTCTGTGCTTACAGGGTTAGCGCAGAATTTTTCCGTTTGCGCTGTTAGCGCAAAATGGTGATCGTAAGCACGGAAAGCTGTGGTTAGCAGAGCCATGAAATTAGGCCCAGGTGTGTGCGATGCCTGCCCCTTCGTGAAACCTAAAATCTCAGTTGACCTACTTTTACAAATTTCCATGCCGTATGTTTTGTGCATGTTCCTGGGGCGTGTCGGCCCCAACAGATCACAATCGTTAATTAAGAAATTAATTAATGATTGCTCAAGTCAGAATGGTTGAGTATAACATTAATTAGCATTTAAGTTTAAAAATCGAAATTGAAACAAAAAATTTCATTTTTTTTTTACATGACCGTCCCTTCATGACAATGGTGATGACTAGAATCTAGAAGCTGGTTGAAATCAATCCAGGCCGAACTCTGGGGCTGCCTTGGGTTACATCAGCGCCAAATTCAACCCTGTTTTGTTTCAAACTTGTATCGAGTTCAAACCGGGCAGACGTGGCCAGCTTAATCTACCCTTTCCTTTGTACCAATGTCGAGTTTACTTGACAAGCCCATGGAGGAATGACAAGCCACAGCAATCCTGTTGCTTACCAATGTCGAGTTTACTCCACAAGGAAACCACACACCAGAGAATCCAAACAACAAATATACATATACACCATGTTTCAAGGAACAATGCTGGTGTTTTTCGTTGTCCATACACGATCTTTATACCAACAGAAAGAGCTTGTTGGATCTTTCCAATGGTGCTATCAAATTCATGTGTCACCATTACAATATTTTGAGAAAACTGTATCCGAAGTTTCCCTGTACAGTTATGTGTACACATGTACATGTACGTGCCATTTGTTCATGTGACAAAAAACTTTCCTGTTTGATAAAGTGGGCCGGAAGAGAAAACAGCCGTAACTTTGCTATTTTAGCAGTTATGACTTTCCTGTTTACACCATATGAAAGAGACATTTTCACGGAACAAACTTTACACACAACATTTTCCTTTTCAATTAACTCTTGAGGGTGAAATCTTTGGTTGAAAATGCAACCATTCTGGAAGCAGTCGGCTGCTTTTTCTGCTTGAGTTGTTAACGCTTGACTGAACAAAGAATGTGGTACTGGGGAAAGATAAGCCAATGAACAATGTGGTAATTAAAGGGTTAATCCAGTGCTTCAACCAAGGGCAACAATCTCAACCCTGGTCTGAAGCTGAGTTGAGTTCCACCCGGACTGAAACCAATCGTGGGGTTGATGATGGGGGTTGGTACAGGGTTGAAAATTGTCAAATGTATACGTTGTTTTCAAGCCCACTACAACACCAAGAAATGTTTAGCGTGAATTTGTAAAGGTGACAGTGAGTGTCACAATGAAACAACAGTTGTTGACGTCATGAAAGTTGCTTTGCTCTGCATTGGCATAACAAATGAACCGTAATATACATGTACATGTAGTAAAACAGAAAAGATCAATATTTGGTCTATTTGAATGGACCGAGACAGGGTTGTAGCAAGTGGACTTTTGTGTACATTTATGCATGTAATGATGTATTGTGTAGCATACTGGGCAATGTGAAGCGTACATTGTACAAGTTTATTGCATTATTCAATGATGGATTTTGTACCTACAGGTACATGTATGTGTGCACTGTACATGTACATGTACTGTATTACGTTCGAGGACAAGAGGAGAAAGAAAATACAAAGGAATCTTTCTTGTCTTCGGGAGTCGGTCTTTTGTTAAGATCGGTCCTCGAACGTAAAAATACATGGTTAGTCTATGGGAGTTTTTTTTTTTTAAAGTAAAGGAACAATAGGAAACACAAAGCATTGTTGTATAGGAAAACACGAATGCATGTTCATATGTTTGTAGATGATTGTGTAAGGCATTGGTTTGCAGCTAAGGATTGTTTCAGGAAAAACACCATCAACCCTATAACCCCCTAGGCATTTTTACTAGGAAGTGTCCTCAACCTGTCAAAATCCAACACTGTGCAGTATACTTATGGCACATTCTTTGGACTAGGACAAATTGAGGCATCATACATGTTCATGTGTAGCTCCATGTAAAGTAATGGTGCTAAGGCGCTACAGTCCTGAACCCATCAAAACCTGCTGTTGGAGTTTGTAAGGCTTGGGGTATAGTCAGGGTTAAAGTCTGATCCTCCTGAGGCTTATGTACATGTACATGTACATGTACATGTACATGTACATGTACATGTACATGTACATGTACATGTACATGTACATGTACATGTAGATGTAGATGTACCAACTACCAACTACCAACTACCAACTACCAACTAACATGTACCAACTACAATGTACCAACTACCAACTACCAACTACCAACTACCACTATAAAAGAATACATATAAGAAAATCAAGTCAAGAAGAGGAGGCAAAACCTAAAAAGCGAAAGCTTGTGTAAGGCATGCCATACATAACAAAACACATAAAAAACAACCAAAACAAGTACACATTAGAAACATAAGTTATACAGTGTATGTACAAGTTATAAATACAGAAGTGGAATATATAATGTGAAAATAGGACAATAAGGATAGAGAATCGACAGAAGATGGGTTAAACAGGATTATATAATATACAAATTAACAGGTATGAATATTTACAGAAGGTATAACTTTAGTTTACGTTTAAAAGTAGCGTAGGAACTTAATCCTTCGAGAGACAGCAGGCCCCCCTCCTCAGCAAGTAGCTCCGCCTCTCCCTTCCTATACGCATCACATGCTGAACTGTTTGCTGTTCTTTTCTAATACAGAAGAATAGTCCCTGGAGATATGCTACAATGTAGGAACTACATGTAGCTAGGCATATGTGACTTTGATGGATATTAATGGCCGAACTGCTCCCCCCTCCCGTCCCCCTTCCTCCCAGCTGCCCCTCCCTTTCCCGTTCCCTTCTACTCTAATCATATGTGACCCGCTCTGCAAAAAGGGCACATAAGTCGCTGTATGCTTTTACGAGTTATGGGCCGTTCAATGTGAAGAGGGTGAAAAATTCTTCAAACAAGTAATTTTGCAGGGAGGGAATTTTTTGCATCTTTGATACCTATATTATTCTATTTCATAAACAAAATCTTTGATTTCAGTGAATGAAGTTGGGAAAAAAATGTGTTTTTGTCGAGTGCTTCCATCTATTGCTTTGCTATTTTTTTTTTTTAATGGATTGTTTCTCCTTACATGTAAGTCATTTCAAGAAATTCCTGAAAACAAACATGCAAATTTCTAAATATCTTGTGATTGCAAAATGCTAGAGAGCGCCGACATATACCATATGAAAGCTTATAAAATGGTCTTTCCAGCTAGATATATAAAACACTATTTTCAAATTTTGCAACATAAGTGCCCTTTTTGCAGAGCGGGTCACATATCACCCGTGGTTTAAGGGGCAGTTTGCAGCAAGCTTCAAAAGCTGGGCATCACGAGATTCAGGTTGGCGCAGTTGTACTTCCTCTAGGGGTGTCATCAACCGAATATTCAAATACTTTTTTTGCCAAGTTAGAATATTCAAAAACAATATATATGCACGTGCAGATACGACTCTTATATTTTAATAGAAAAGTTACGGCGCTTAGCAGTGTCAAATGCCAAATTGTTGTCGATGGTAACTTTTTGTGGACGGAGGTTTATTGTTTCCCGCCCGTGAAACCCTTGACACTTATAAAATAGTTACTGCAAAAATGCAGGTAGGAGTTTGGTTTCTTGTTACTAGAATGTTATACATGTACATACCCGTAATGATCTTGATACGGTACAACAGGCGCATGCAAAAAATGCCGATCGCGTGGTCCATAATGTCGGTGGCCGCACGTAAAACACTGGCGTGCTTTGCGTACAATAATTTTACCAGCCCGGCGTGCAGTTGTAGCTGACGTGTGAAAAAAACTTGATCGGTTGAGTATCGAATATTTGGTCAAACCCAGTTTCAAATAATCAAATACTAAATTATTCGAAAATGAACAGCCCTACTTGCCTCGCCTTTTTGCTTAGGGTGGCCCGGGTTCGAATCCCAACTGGACCCAACATGTGGATTGAGTTTTCAGTCCCTGCCTAATTCTGTGTGTTTTCTCAAGAATATTCTGGGGTTTTCCCTCCCACCTTTAAAACGGAGCATTTCTTCATCTTCTTCCTTCACTCTCCCCATCTTTGAGTTCGTTTCTTTGAGTTCGTGATGAGTGTATTGTACAGTGTACAATGTACGTGTACATGCACGAAAGGGGTACAACGGTTACTTGCAGAAAGTGGTCAGAGAAGATCTGGCAGTATAACTGCCAGAGGGCTGTAGCGTGCACTGCCTGGATATGACATTGGCACTCTTGAGATTCACATACAGACAGTCCCTTCAGACTCGACCTTACACAACTAATGTTCCTACCATTTGTGAGCAAGACCCTTTGCTCAGTTCAGCCTGGGGACACGAGTTCATGAGCGTGACGCTGCCCGTTGCCAGTTTCTGTGGACTCTTGCGCTTGTCAATGTCAGCTCAGCTCGCCATGGTTACAGGGAAAGCCAATTTATGGGGGTTTCCTGGGGATAAATAGGTTAGTGGTTAGTCAGTGGGTGTCCCTGTAAGCGTGTGGTTGTGTGTACTGGGGCAGTCGGGCCTTAGACAGTTGGCCTTTTTTCTTATAGCAAATGATTTCTGCAACTCTTGGTGTTGCTTGCATGAAATCTCGGTTAATACAAGCCCCTTCCCTTGTGAATTGTTGGACATTTGTGACCGGCTCTAAAAAAATGGGTATTATGTCCCAAAATCTGAAAAAATTAGTTTTATACATGTAAGCTTTAATTTTGTATAGTTTTGACCCCTGTGGCATTTTGTGTCCTCGAGATATCTTGACATTAGCATACTCACGTTTTCCAATATAACAGAAGTGCATTTAGAGATACACACGTATAGCCTATTAAACATAGCAAGTAGAAAGATGAATAGGACCACTCTATTCATTGTGCTGCCTATTGTTTGTGTTTACACTTGGCTGCACAGCCCATTCTTGGCATACCAGCCCCCAATAAATAAAAGCCGGACACAAGGGGTTAACTACATACATGTAGACCTTTTCACACTACAAAAAATCTCTGTGTTGTACACGGGTCCGACACGTGTTAACTAGACTGACCTTTTCACACTACAACATTTCAACACGGCACTGACCCATGTAGAGTGCTCAACCCGTGTCGAAACTAACCCTGCTCGGGAGGTGGGTTGAAATTTTAAAGAAGTTGACACGGGTTGGACCCGTGTAGATTTTGACACTGGTCGAACATACATAATGTGAAAATGCCTTACAAAAAAAGAGTGACTTTTAGCTGTGTAATGGGCAACATCATGAAAATAATTAGACCTTATTTAAATGTACATTACAACTCATCAAACCTTATTCAATTTAATTGTCATTTTAGGTTGCAGATCCTAGCCATAAAGTTATGAAACCCACTTAAGTTTTTGTAGCTCCCAAGGTATCAGCATTGCTGTTGAAAATGAATTGAATCTTGAAAATTGAGAGATTTTTTTTGTTAGTTTTTGATATCACATACATTTTGTACAGTAGATCGTTTTTATCTAGGGATCAGGATGGACTGAGGGGACTCGTTCATTGCACTTACTGTAAAAGTTTGACCATTAAGCATTGTCCGGAAGTAAAATGACAGGGGAATACAAAAGCCACGAATGCAGAGAACACTGTCGGACATTGTACTTAGTGGCTCAGCAGAAGCCAGTCTTAGGAGGATGAAGGTAGAGACAAAGACAGGAAGCAGGAGGCAAGGCGATGGAAAGGAAAGGAAGAAACGAGGATGCCTGAAGGGCTAGGCCGTGGTGTTAAATTCGAAATGATGGGGAAAGGTAGCTATTAGTACATGGTACACTGGAGTTTGGCTTCCGGTGTGGTCTCCAAGTAACTTGGCACGACACTTTGCCTTTTTTTTTTTTCGCACTTCAGGTCTTGGTGATGAGTTTTCAAAGCACTTGATGGTGTTGGCCAAGTGATTCATATAGCACTTCAATTTCAAAAATGAACATTTTCCGTGTTTGGTAATTCTGAAGTCCGTTTACAACATTAGAAATGGGATGAAAAATCTGATTGACCTTCATACGCATTACTTTTAAGTCAACTGAAATTTGCTGAACAAACTTTGCGGTCCATACATGTTTCCACAGGATTTACGTATGTCTAAACTATAAAAGGCTTTTTTGGAATTAACAAATATTGTAAAGAATTCATCTTCTTTTTGTTAATGCTTTGTATCTTTCCGGTGCACACCACTGTAGGGTGCGCTACCAAACCAGATCCCATCTCAAAAGACTAATTCCATTATGTCTGTCCACATGGCGTCCATTCCTCCAAAATCCTCCTTTTTCTTAAAACACAATTCAGCTTCAATCCTCCATAATCCTCCTTTTTCTGAAACATCATTTAGCCTCAATCCTCCAAAATCCTCAAAAACTGCACAGAGGATTTTGGAGGATTTTGGAGGGTTAGGGTTGACCCCTTGTGTCCAGCTAGTGTGCCAAGATGGGCTTGTGCAGCTACAGCGTAATGGAAACAATAAGCAAACAATGGATCGAGTATGCACAGGAATGTGGTGATAGAAAAACAACCAGCCAGGTGGTCTTTTTCATACCACGGCTATGACCGTCTTCCGTATTCAAGAGTTTAAGAAACTACATTCACAATACTATGATATTACAGTACTAAACTTGCAGTAAATATGTACAATTCCTTATTGCCAATTGCCATTAATACATTTTAAATCCCAGGAGAAAGGCAAAATACAAAAAAAATTTGCCCTCAGACAGGAAAAATAGGAATGTATTTTTTCCGTATTCACGCTCACCCAGGCGTGTTTAGGCCTAAACAATAAACGAACCCCCGGTTCATCAAATACAAATACTTTTTGAGATATATAGGCTGAGTTATGTTTTTATTGATATGTTTTTTAAAAAAAATTGACCCTGAATTTGTTGATTTTTACGGTCGGTCGGTCCGAGGGCAACACAAGTTGGTTTTTTTTGGCCTAATAGAAACACAGTTGAAATCTCCTTTCTTTTTTTCCTCATGTCAGTAAAGCCACAGACATGTTTATCAGCATCCGTTTAAAAACCACTTGATCATTACCTAATTGGAAGTCAGTCGCTTGTGGGAGACACTGCTATTCCCTCGCGCATCACATTCGGTTTAAGCTCTGCGGTTGAACTGCCGTTGAAAGTGATTAGAAATAGGAAGTAATGTCTGAGGCATTTAAGAGAGGAAAAATCTCATACTCGGCATAACTGTTTATAAAGCCGGTTCGTTGCTGTCTTTCAGCCTAAATGTTTGTGGTCATTTTTTGGAACTCCAATTTCCTGATTTGGTGAATTGGTGTGGACGGTGCCGTGCTACGTGTACCTGAACAAGTATCAGATGTGTGTCTGCTCAGTATACATGTACACGTACAGTGTTAAAACCCAAAGGGGCATTGGTTGAGCTGGGAATATTTGACAAGGTGAATTGCCCGTAATCTGTGCCAGGCTTTCACACTCTGTGCCAGGCTTTCACACTCGGAGCGGGAGATTGCAAGGGAAGTTGGAAAGGCAAGTGGCAAAGATCCTGGGGGGAAATTTGTGGCATCTTTGAGAGGCTGTTGCTAGATTAGCCAGCCAGTGCAGTTGAATATTGATGCTGTTTTGGGGTTTTGTTTGTTTGTTTGTTTGTTTGTTTTTATCTGATTGTGACAATTCCTGCTGTACATGTACATGTACCTGTTTACGTGCACTGTATATATCTCCGAGGACAAGAGAAGAAAGGAAACACAAAGAAACCTTTCAGTCCTCGAATGTAGAGTCTTTTGTTGAAATTGGTCCTCGAACGTAAGATACATGTACGTGCTTAGTCTATGGGGTTGGTTATATTAAAGGAACAATAGGAAACACAAAGCATTGTCCTCGGACGTATTGGGGAAGTATGACTGTGTGGTTTGTGGAGGTTAAAATGTGGAAGGGGTGGGGGGAAATTCTACAAGACGGGGTAGTCAGTAGTCTTGTTTTTAACCCCTTGAGTATGGGTGTTATAATGGGGTGCCGGGGTGCTATGCCGGCTTGTGCAGCCAAGCAAATTGGACACAATAGGCTTGTGCAGCCAAGCATAACATGAACAATAATCCAACAATGGATTGAAAATGCAGAGAATGGCGTGTATAGACTACATCCGGCGAGGTGGTAATTTTCTATCGACGTCATTCGGATGCAAGGGGTTAAAGATACATGTTTATTCTAAACATATATTTGGACCTTATATTTTTACTATATCAACTTCATTTTTTGAGCCTATTTGTAAAAAATGGGGAATAACCACAACAAAAAATACCATCGAAAAATACTATTTTCAAATGCATATTTCTCACATCGTAATATAGTTTCACTATTTATCAATGAATATTTTTCTTTTTATTGCAAGCAGAAACATTGTAATCCAATGACATTCCCAGAAAATTCAATTTTTAGAAGCAATAAATACCCTTAATATCCACTTAATTTACTCGAATGTCACAAGATGGATGCACTTTTTTTCCTTCATTTTTTTGAAAGACAACTTTTAAACAGTTGATAATATTAACAATCACAGAATGACATTGGATTGCTGCTTTAATAATAATAACCTTTAATTTGATTGGTCATGGTAAGTGCTAACGGTGCTATGGTTTCTGGGCTACACTTTAGAAAGAATTTACTTTGTTACGAGCTCATTAACCCTTTCCTTAGCAATGTTGAGTTTACGGCCGTGTCCGAAATGGGCGTCTAGAGCTACAGCTACGGCTACGTCACGCGTAGTTGTAATGGACGAACACCTAGACAATAGCCCTAGACAAGCGATTCGGACGCAGCCTACTCGATAGGCCACATCACCCCTGTTGCTTACCGGTACCAATGTCGAGTTTACTCGACAAGGAAACTACACACAAAGCAGCCAAACAACAGATACATGTATGCTCACCATTTTTCAATAAAATCTGGTGTTTGTGCTTTTTGCTGTCCATAGATTCATCCTCATCAACGGAAAGAGCTTTTTCAGATCTCTCTAATGGTGCTATCAAATTTATGTCACCGTTAACAGCCATACATTTGCCAGTTTAGCAGCTATATGACTTTCATTTTTACACCATATGGAAGAGTAATTGTCATGGAACAAACTTTACCCACATTTTCCATTTCAATCAACTCTTGAGGGTGAAATCTTTTTCTGCTTTTTCTGCGTGAGTTGTTCACGCTTGACTGAACAAAGAATGTGGTACTGGGGGAAGATAAGCCAATAAACAATGTGGTAATGAAAGGGTTAATTAATTGAATTTATTTCACGAGCTGTATTCTCAAATAAGGTAAAAATCACAAATAATGCTGATTTATTTCAATTTGCATCCACACCTACGTCAAATAAACTAAAAGGTTATTAAAGGAAAATGCTTACATACATTTAAATTGGCTGGCACGGCTTTTAAAAACCCCTAAAAACAAACAAACAAAGAAACAATGGGATGGATGAACAGTTAAGGATACCAAACAAACATACTGACAGAGAAATAAACACACAGAAAAGGCAACACAAATTTTTCCATTCAAAATAAAATCACTTATTTCGGTTAAGGAGGTGAGTTAAAATGGGAACTCATTTTGAATCTGTTGATGTGGAATGGGGATGGAAAGATTGCTTGACTTGTGGAGATTATTGGATCTTTGAGATAAATTGCAAGATAAATCATGACGCACGTAACCCATTTCATAGATTATTTGGTATAATTTCTGACTGTGTATTAACCTGTGCAATATTGACTTGTCACATATTGCGTTGTTCATGCACATGTGCTAATAAATGAGACTGGCAAACAATTTGTTTTACATGCTGATCAAAACGGGCAAAACGAAGATGTTGAACTTTGCCTCCTGACATCTGAATGACAGATTATTTGGGGGTGCAATGAAGCTGTGTTCATGATATTGTATAGATTATGTGGCACATACATAACATGTACACGTGTACATTGTACATGTACTGCATTACGTTCGAGGACAAGAGGAGAAAGAAAATAAATGTACAAAGGAATCTTTCTTGTCCTCGGGAGTCGTTAAAATTGTTGTTAAAATTTGTTAAAATTGGTCCTCCGACGTAAAAATATGTGCTAAGTGTATAAGGTTGTGTAATATTAATGGAACAATAGGAAACATTGTCCTCAGTAGTATAGTAAAACACGACTGTGTGTTTGTTTTTGCATTCAATATGGGACCTTTAACAATAGAGGACAATATGGTCCCCGATTGAGAAAGCTCCCCGTTGGAAAATCGTGTACAAAACCAATGGAGGGCCCTTGCCAAAAAGGTAAAGTACATGTATGAACAATAGGAGGGCCCCGATTGCAGGCGTTTACACACTTGTATGTTTGTATCTGCGTACACATACTCATATAGTTTGTGCATGTACATGTACTTTGTACGGCTGTGCATCTGAACCGGGTACCTGAGTACCCAACAGCTAATGTCAGGAACCGGTTCCACATTATGAAATCGAGTACCCGTAACCGAATTAACATATTACTGAGTAATTTCTCAGACAATGAAAAAGAATTTCTTTTTTTAAAGTTCATTTGTGGGGAATTTTCAAATGAAAACCAGGGTACATGGAAAAACAAAACAGATTAACATTTGCAAGCTTGCGAATATGCAATTTACACCGTTAAGCTATAGAGCTCACTGTACACACTTGCATTACAATTTTTCACACCACCTAGGGAGTTTAAGGGTTAACGTGCGAACCTTTACGAAAAATATGGACAGCAATTTTGGAGATTTATTTTTTTGGGTATGGCTTTCTTAATGGATACCTGGTTACCCGTGTTTGTTTTAAATCGGGTACCCGATTCCTGTACTAGCCGGAAAGGCACACCCCTATGTACACCCCTACATTGTACATTGTTTTTGCCACACAGGGGCTGAGTTAGCCCAGTATGGACTCCCTTCGCGTTGCGAGGGAGTCAAGAATATGAAGCTACTGGAAGTAGCCGAACAAAATTAGAAACAAAATTACAATATTTTTACCTCACTGTAGACACTAATTTCATGCCCATTATACTCTTTGTGTCTTTATCTATCTGTCCGTGAGGTTCACGAATTCCTTATGCTTCGCTGGCCAACGTTTTTCAGGAAAATATCTTAAAAGCAACGTTAAACTTGTAGACTCCTTTCATCAGTTTCATACTGAGTATGTACGGACATTATACGGATGTGTGCGTTTAATTACGCGTGCACGCAAGCACGCACAATGCGCACGCGCGATTTGCCTAGTAACTGTCCCCCTTACGCGCAGGCGCAATAACTTGTGGGCGTTGCAACTTGCGTGACGTTTGTACTGAGGTCTGAGGATCCTGCTTTGAATTGACGTTACGCCATAGGCCTATTCCTTCAAAACAACATCGATTACGTCGTCTATAATAACCTCCCAAATTCGTTCTTATTATCAGTCGCCTATAGCCCAAAACAGATTTGGAACTTTAAAAGTATCTGTACTAGACTACACAGAAAACACTTTTCAAGACCGTACCGCACAGCCAGTTCAAACGGTAGTGCGCATGCGAGTGGTTGCCAGGCAAATCGCGCGTGCGCATTGCGCCTGCGTTGCATGCAGCAGCATCGCAGAATTTCGGAGGTCGCGCGCGCACGCACATGTATACGTACGTGAGCCCCTTATACGTCGTGTAACTCGGTACGAAACTGATGAAAAGTGTCTACAAGTTTAACCTTGCTTTTGAGTATATTTTCCTGAAAAACATCGGCCAGCATAGCATATGGAATTTCTGAACCTACCGGACAGATAGATAAGGATGTGGGCATGAAATTAGCTTCTACAACGAGGTAAAACGTAAAAAAATATCCTGTTAAAGTTTTGATTTCAATTACTGCGAAATCTCATATCCTGGACGTCAGTCGTAGTGCAATGAAGACATTGTCCAACCTGGGCTAGGGCTGAGTGTGCAATGTACATGTACTTGCCACAATACGAGTAAATGTACACAAAACATTCCACATGCATTGTACCATTTGCTTTTACTGGACCAATGTTCATGTGAAAGTAACTTGGAACTTGGGTGAGGTGAGTTGGTCTTACCGACGGTGGAAGTTACCCCTCCTGGTTCTGTAGGACTAAAAATTGGCATAATTTCTTTGGTATCTATTGAATATTTATCCTATTTAGATCTGGAACCAGGAAAGAAAACCGTAAGGGTGGTACATGTAGGGCTGGCAACCTAAAATCTGGCCAACCCCACCACCTCCATTGTAGCCCTTTGCCTAGAGTGGCTTTTAGCCTCGTATTGGCCGATTTCCACAAAAAGGAAATATTGGAGTGACCGGGTTATGGCCACTGGATGCACTCATAAGAATCTGGGTTGCAGGCAAGAGAGGTTAGATAACCTTCCCACATGGCTATAATGACTGTTTAAATGTGGACTGTTTCTTATTTTTGTCTCAAACCTTGTTTGACGCTGCAGGAATACAATGAAGGAATGCTGTGGCAGGAGGAACGTGACCTATGCAGAGCTCTCTATGCTTCCATCCAGGAGAACAAGCCCAGACGGGATGGCGACTCTAGCAGCGATGACGATGGGGACTACGATGACTCTTCCAACGAACCGCTGTCCATCCCCCCTAGCATGGACTGCAGCAACAGCAGCTCCATGTGCTCCTGCGACGCAGGCGTCGAGGCTTGCCTGCAACAGCAGCAGCAGCAGCAGCAACAACAGCAGCAGCAGCAGCAACAACAGCAGCAACAGCAGCAGCGGGTAAAACAGGAACCACAGCGACCAGCCGAAACCACCACCATGTGCTTACGGAAGCATCAGGATTCCAGCTCGGCCTGCAGGCAACGGGACGCCCAACCATACGTGTGTGAGAAACAGCCACGGCAAGAACTGCACGAGCGACAACAGCAGCCGCAGCAGCAACAACTGACCAAATGCAGGCAGAGTGCACGGAGCATAAGCAAGAGGACCAGCAAGGCTACACAGGGTACCACAGTGACTTCCCAGGAGCATGCGAGGCAGGGACTCAGGGCCAAGAGGGAGAGGAAGAGTGCAGAGGACTTGGCTAGTCTAAAGCTGTCCGTGGCGAAGGACGTAGGGCTTGGATGCTCAAAGCCTAAAAAGTAAGTCACTTTTATTTTTATAATTCGTCAAACAATCTACAAGGGAAACTGACCAGGTAAATTTGAATACATTTTCAAATTGAACAAAGAAACTGGCAGGAGCGGTATTCGAACCTGCGACCTCCGGGTTACCGTACCGGCGCTCTACCAACTGAGCTATCTTGCCCTATGTTGGCGGTCTCCCAAGTTGTCAGTATCTTTGTGCTGGGATACCAGAGGCACGAGGCAAACCCCTCCTCTTTCACGACAGGTGCTCTGGGTTCTTTAACGTGCACACGGGTCCCCCAGATTAACGTCCCATCCGAAGGACATGGCCCTTTTTATTAAGCTGAATGAGGGCCTGTCATGCCGCAGTCTAATGCACTGATTATTGCCAGGCACGCTAATACAATCAAATACATGTACACATGTAGTCAATGTTGCTTAAAGAGGATTTTGATTGCTGAGTGAAGTCTGCGTCATTTTGTAGTTTTATGTAGATTGTGTATTGCAAAATAAAACAACAAAATATTTCTGCCATCAAACAATGACTTTTGAGAGGTATTTTTATCAAGTCCCCCCCTAGCGCAGCACAGTCCGCTGGTGCCGTCACGGCGGGCAGCAAACAAATCTGACGTCATAACACCTTGCACCTTTTACGTCTAGCACTAGGCACCAAAGGGAAGTTTGTGTTATGACATCAGATTTGTTTGCTGCCCGCAGCGACGACTTTTAGACAAACGGTAAGCCTGTTCGATATGACGATATTTCCCGATATTTCGATAGTTTTTTTATATCGAAAATCGTATCGGCCCCTTAAAAAAACCCCGGAATATCGGGGAATTCGATATACCGAAGAATATCGCGATATATGTTCCTTTTGGCCGCATTACGTGTGGATTTGTCCAGTTTACTTTGCTCGAAATTCCAGTTATTTCCAATTATTGGACGGTAGGAATAGTATATAATGTATCATGATGTACCATGGAGGAATAAAAAAATACATACATGCACAAAATGTGTCTTTCTTTGACCGTTTTCTAAACCCCGACATGACATCTCCGCTCCGCGCGATTTACCTTCCGCGCGATTTACCCTCCGCGCCGTACGGGTTGTCAAGTGCAAACGACGTCTTATTCCCAGTGTACAATGTACGTACATATACACGCTTGCGAACTCAACTTGAGATCGAGGGGTATGGCAATTGTTTGCAATAAGGTCAACCCCTGTAGCGCATCTGCGCGTGCGCGTTGCTTTGTTGCTAGCCTTGGTCAAGTGCAAGCAACCGCGCACTGAATGCCACCGTCTTTCCCCAGTGTACAAGGCACACGTAGTTAGGTGTAGTTACGTGTAGCGAACTGCGTTGCGTCTTGAGAAAAGATTAAAACACGTGCCGCGCATCCATTGTACATTGTGCAATGTCATGATCATGTCGTCTTCACAAAATATACGACACGATCGTTTGTTGACAGCTCGCATGTGATCGTCCATGGTATTATCATCTGTGTTACTAATCAACAATGCTGAAATAGAAACAAACGCTAGTCTTTCTGGAGTGCCATAAAGTAGCCAACTGGAGGTAAATGTCGTAAAACTCCAAATACTCAACGAGCGAAGGGAAGCTTTGTCAAACCGGCCCCCCGTTCCTGCCGCTTAATCCTGGCGGGCCCGATCCCGGTGGCCCCGATCTCATGATGCCGTGGTGACTTCCGTCATGTATTTTTTTATTCCTCCGTTCTTCCGGTAATGAAAAAGTGACGTCATCACGATAATATCGAATATCGCGATATTTTTCTGCCGATATTTCGGTATCAAAATAAATGGATATCGAACAGCCTTAACAAACGGCACCAGCGGGCTAGAGGGGACTTGATAAAAAATAGCTCTGGAAACTGTGTATTATTGTACATGTGTAAATGTTGTATATTCATGTACTGTACTGTACATGTATCTCCATGTGTATGCTATGCAGTGGCATTGTATTTGGTTTTTAAAACTCCCTCCATCATGTTTCCTGCAAGTACACAAAATCTTCTTATAGGGACCATTGCATGAATCCTCCAAAATCCTCTTGGGGTTTTCGTAAACACCCTAGTAACCTCAATCCTCCAAAATCCTCCAGCATCAGATTAGGCCTGATGACCTGGATCCTCCATTTTCCTCCAGAAGCAAAATCCTCTTATGCCATCAATCCTGCAAAATCCTCTAATACTTCAACTTCCAAAATCCTCCAAATTCCTCCTTTTGGCAGAGAGGATTTTGGAAGGTTAGGGTTTAGGAAAGCATCACATTCATTGATATAAATCACTCACATCTCGTGTTCCTTGAAATGCATTTAAAAGCCCATTTCACACGAGCGCTAGATGGGTCATTCCACCAGGTTGGGACACAGTGTGTGACATTTATCCATATCTTTAAAAGTACTATTACATTTGATTCAGTTATTTCATGTACAGGGCTCGACCTTAGCACTAGCCCGGCATACAATGTCTAGTAAAAACTGCTCCGGGCTAGTGAAAAGCACTCTTTAACTTGCCCGGCGGGCTAGTTAAAAAAGCATACCTACCTGCTTAAAATTGTCACTTTTGCTTGATATGAATCAAACAAACGTTCTTGGTAAGTTTGAGTGAATCATCTTGTTTCATTTAATGACCGAGTACAGCGCTACGGCGTCCCGCACAGTCAATACTATGCCGGGCTGCCGCGCTAGCGCTAGCGCTATGCATGCCGCTTGCTGTCTCACAGCAGCTAGCTTGTGTCCCGATGGCAACATGTGTACGTACGTACGTGCGTACACGTGTATGCCATTCATTGCGCACGTGATGCCACAAGCGCACATGATTTGTACATACAAGGTTGGTAGTCTTATATCAAGTCCAGAGTGTGTTGTGCACTTTTTTTGCCAAATGCTGTACGCATGGGACTGGTTGGGTGTGGGAAGAAAAGTACAGTGAAAGTGCACACAAAAAGGACTATGGATCTTTTCTCAATGCTCGAATTCGATACGGCTGACACTGAAACATTTTTATTTTGTACATCATCAGTGTTTGAAAAAATTATTAAGGACCGTCACATTTTTGGCCCATGTCAATTTGAAGGAAAACGCCAACTAATATTGGCGGAATAATGTCATGAATGTCTATAAGACGCAGCGAACCGTACGCCGTACGCGGCGCTATACAATCTTTGGTACGTACTGCACTGAAGCCAGCTTTGATTAATGGACCAACCGGGGAATTCCACGTGCATACTGAGCATGCGCATCGGCACTTGACCTCAGCGACCATGAGCCATGCATGCAGTGAATGAAAGAAGGCATGAAAGGTACGGGGCGCGTGTGCGAAGATTTGTGCGTGTGGTCTGTACCGGGCCGGTGTACGTGGTTGGTGAGAAGTTTTATTCACTTGGGTCTTTACATTTTCCGTCATGTGGCGATATCTAAATGTATCCAATCCGTCCAAAAAAGGGAGCAAAAGAGAATACGATGCAAACTAGAGCAAAAATAAAAGACAACGTGTCTACAGACAAGACCGGGAGCGGGACTTTGGCTGGCTTAGCTACGATGGAAATACGATGTTTTGCCGTGTTTGCCGCAAAATGAAACTGACCATCGTTAATGGGATATTTACAATGTCCATTAAATGTGGGCTAGTAAAAATTTCTGCGGGCTAGTAAAAAACCCAGTTAACTTGCCCGTTGGACTAGTTAAAAAAAAGCTTAAGATCGAGGCCTGATGTAACATCAGTCTTTGGGTGGGAAATATTTTAGAAAGTTTTAAATCATGTAAATTATATTTTACCAAAATTATGATAAAACAAATGTCAGTTTGACATAACCAGTTTGATGTAACAGGACACGTCCATATTTCCATTTGTGTGTTTTTTCAACACTTTAAATATAAATATGGGAAATTTACAATGTGTACACACGGATTCCGTGCCATGTGAAAGTGTATCTCTGTCACCAAATCGCGCGGGTCCCATGCGGTTCGTAACAGGGATTGAGACCCCCTCCAAAAGTTCGCATCGATGCGACATCCGTGCGACCATCACCGAGATTGGTCGTGTAAAATGTATCGATGCGATTCTCGCATGCGCAGTTTGCTGTTGCTCAGCTAGAAAATGGCAGTTCACGAAAACATACTGATGATGTTACTACTCCTGCATTTGATGAACAAAAAACGCCCAGTAGGGTCACGAAATCGTGATATGACGTCTCGCAGAGAGAGATACATGACAAGGGTAATCTGCAACAGGCGAAAAATGTTTCATCGTTGAAGAATACATGCACAAATGTTCGTGCAAAGCCACATTAGCCTTTTTTGAATGCGTCAGAATTTTGTGGTTGTTTTCATGTTTCGATGTGTTGGCGTAGCCATGGAGGAATAGAACACAGCAGAATGGTCTGCGACTGTAATTACAAAGCCAACGGCATGTGGGTTCTACTTATAAATGTTAGCCTAAATTTCCTGACTAAATATTAGGAGAAAAGTTGTTCATTAAATAAAATTTGTCCACCTGAGAGCATCATGGAAAGGACCGCCCAATGTTGGTGTGACTTGTACTTGGTGCAAAACGGCACGAATGAGAGACTATCCCAATCAATTCACTGGTTCCAACAGCACGTACCCATTAAGAATACTGGATGTTAACGGGGAACCAGCGGCACATATCATTGAACCTGTTGTGGACTGTGGTTTGGCTTTATACGTCTGTTTGCTTATACATTTTGTATATCAAAATGAATGCAGAATGAAAGCACACGCGTCGTGGGAAAATCACTGGTGCGCGGAAATTCTACCGTTCAAAAAAAATATCGCAGTACCAGCGAAAAACAGGTAACCTTTGACCCACGCACGCAAACGCTACAAAACGGACGTTCGCTGCCGGACTGTGTTGTATCGTGGGAAAGCCTGCAAGGAAATTGCAGGCATTGTGGGGTGTCAGACACCCGGCGCCAATCATCGCAGATGTGTGTTTCGAGCGCTCGTGTGAAATAGGCTAAAAGTGAATATTAGTCTTCAGCTTTCAGTTTATTGGAAAAGGTGTCAAAAATAAATAACGTGCCCTTGTGTGTGACATTTCACTTTCATTGAAGACATTTTCTGGGAAACCTACATGTAAATAGTTTGAAATTGTGCAGTGTGATTAAATTGACTTGCAAGGGTAGTTCCCGTGAGATGGCCTCAAAATGTCAGTTTCATCAGAAATGAGTTGAATTTTGAGGCTCATTCTTTCTTCACATGAGTATTGTGTATTTTATCACCCTTCCCGTGGGCGGGTGATTCTGAGTGTCGTCCTGTATACATGTAATGTAATATAGATGTACATGTAGATGTATTCGTCCACCCACCACCCACCTACTGGCCTGGCTTTTCTTTTATGATCTTAAAGGTATTACATTGTATGTACACCATTTGCTTTTGCTGTAATTTTCAGAAATAAATGTATTTTGGGGGTTAGTGTTTTATAGCGTGCTCTAACACTGTACTGTACTGACCTGTTTAAAGTTTTTGTGCATAGATGCTGGGAAAACAGAGTGAAACAAATTCTGTTCTAGTAGTCTGGTTCCCTGTCCCTACTTTAGACAAAATGTAACAATTTATAGAGTCCGTGAATGATCAGGTCGGGGAACTACATGTGGACTATTCCCAACGATTGTCGGCAGACAATATAAATTTCCTTTTTTCTTGAAAACGACAGCACACCAGGTGCCATGATTTCACAGGATGCTTGAGACAGCTATTTACTTACAGTCTAGTACGGTATTTCGTAATAATTCAGTAGTTTTGTTTTTTGATGTTTGCAAAAGATAAATATACCAGAAGTGCCCCCTCCAGGTAGGAAATAAACAGATCCAACGAATTTAAACACTTTTCTTTTTCACTTAACTGATGAAAGTATAATTCCTGAACTTTTCTGAAAATAATACCTTTTGTTACCCTCCAAAAAGAAATTCCAAACTTGCACATTATATTTTTGAGCATTTCTCAATTTGATAAATAAAAAAAGAACTGGAGGAATTCTGATAAAGAACATCTCTGTCTGGTAATTTCACCTTTCTTTTGATTAGGCTAATTAAATGGTCCATATATTTCTGAACATTTAAAGGACATTATTCTTTCTCCTTTCATGTAGATTTTATTATCTCTACTTAAAGGCAGACTGAATAGTTGATGTTAAATTGATTGCCATATCATCTTTATTTAATTACGTTGCACAGGCAGTAGGAAATATCATGGCCTTGGCATTTACGATGTAACAATTACAGCATTTACACTGGATCCAGCAAAGGTGGATCAGGTTTTGCGGGGTAATAAAACCACAGGGAAGCTTAACTGCAAAAAAACTGTGCCACGTTTACACTAGATCCCGCTCCTCCTTCGATCCCGAGCCACCATTTACAGCGGAAGGAAGATCATTGAGTGTGTGCAGTAGCCGACCTTGTAGTAATTTTTCGCGGGCTATTAAATCAGTGGATAAACATAACGTACTATGTGTGTAAATGTTTGCCGTTTGGTTACAATTTTGTTGCATTATTTGTTGTCGCTCTATCATTACGGGATATGGAGATGGATGCTTTTATTACTGCCTTAACCCCTTGAGTACGGTTATTTACAGGAGGCGCCAGGGTGTCACGTCGGCTTTTGCAGCCAAGCGAAACGGACACAATGTGCTTGTGCAGTCAAGCGTAACAAACACAATAATCCAACAATGGATTGAAACAAGTAGTGGCTGTAGGCATCATCCGGCCTGGTGGCACTGTTTTTTGTGCCATTTGGCGTCATCCATACGCAAGGGGTTAACCCTCCCTCTCTCAGTGCCAAAATGGAGCCGACTACCCTACATATATAGCAAAACCTATCAAGTGACAGGTTGAAACACACACAAGCTGTGAGAGTTGGTGGGTAGATTTTTTGATGGCTGTGATATTTATAATAGTAGGAGGGTTAATCATGTCGGTTCCCCTGATATTATCATACATTGTACTTTCGGCATACACATCTTCAGAGAATGGCCATCATGGAGATGGTCATGATGGTACGAGTCGGGAAAACATTCCTAACTATTTTCTTATTTAAAAGCACTTCCCTCTTTTCTTTACAAAACGAACACAAGGTCTGGCCAGAAGATCCCTTGGTCACGGCCCTTAACCTAAACTCCATCCCATTTGACTCTAACACGTACATGTAACATAAAGGCTGCATGTATGATTAGCCCCCTCCAAATAAACACAACGCATCTACAGTGCAATGCAGTTCCGGATGGAACCAGCGCGCAGCGTGCGCAGCTCAACAATATTTTAAAAAATCGCGGACTTTCGGGCTTCCTATAATCCACTGCGCCACGTATACCGGATGTAGTTGTGTCAAATTGCTGGGTCTGATCCACCCATTGCGTTTACACTTAAGCATTGCGGGGTCTGATCCAGATCGAATCTCCCCCAAAAGGGGGATCAAGAAAGGTGGATCAGATCCGGATCAGACCCCAATCCACCTTGCGTTTACACTTGTGGTCGATTCCCCTTGCCGGGTTCGATCCACTTTTAATCCTTTTGCCGGATCTAGTGTAAACGCGGTGAATTGGACCAAGACATCACTGTCATTACGTACATGCAGGACGGCAGAATACAAATAACAAACACACAGGACTTATGTCATGTGTAAAGAGTGTTGTTCATTCTAAGCATCCAAAAGTTATTTTTGAACCACAAATATAAGGTAACAAATTTCATTTTGTTCTCATTTTGTTCTCATTTGAGGGTTGCTGTGAACGTGAACCTCTTGAATACAGATCACAGCCATAGCCGCGGTTTGAAAAAGACTACTTGGTCGGTTGATGTCTGCGCACATTCCTGTGCATACTCAATCCATTCATGTTTCAACTGCGTTGTTCTTGAATGGGAGTATAATGAAAAGATGGAGCTTTTTCAAACAAAGCTTTCATTCGCACGAAAGGGCGGCTCCAAGTGCGGTGAATAAGGACCACTCTATTCAGTGTGGTGGCTCCTGTTTGCGTTGGCGCTTGGTTGCACATCAGCCTCCAATTAATAACAGCAGGACCCAGTGGTTTAAACTGGTGTTGTTGACGTGATGGTTTGTGTTACTTCCCCCATTTGTTTGGCAATAGGTTTGATGTATGAATGGGCATTCAAGCCAAGTAAATGAAAGAGTGTTAGGTCAAATAAAGAAGGAAAAAAACATGTTTAGCTTCCTGTAGTGGCCGCATGTTTTTCTTTTTCCTTATTTAGGGGGTCTTTTCTCCAAAAATATGCATCAAAAATGCAAAATGAAGCAACAAACGACATTCCTCATAGTCAGTCTACATGAATGTTTTAAATCGATTTCACGGACTCTTGTTGGGCACAGCCATAGCCAACTGACCATATCGGTACAAAAAAATGGGGGAGGGGGGTGGTTACACATCTTGGAAAATCCTGCCCACCATGTCCAGAATTCCCACTGTCACAGAAAATCCTGGAATTAATTTACAGAAGAAAAATAGGTTCTAGGTGTGCCCCCCCATTTGAAATCTTGAAATGTACCAAAAATTATACAGGCCGCAGCTTATCGACTTGCAGTTCCTCCTTGAAAAAAATGTGTGCACCCCCAGTTTTCAGTGTGATGACTGCCCAGTGTGCAGTAAATGGACTCCCAAGATGTAAGAAAACAGCAGAAGAATTGGTCACGGAAAACCCGAATTTTGTCCGGGAAAATCAAGGAAAAGTCATGGAATTTCAGTTTAAGACTTCTGTGGGAACACTGTCTGTAATAAAAGGGGGAAACTCCTTTTTCACTACATGTACTCCTTTTTCTTGAAAAAAGCACGACACTTAATTAAGTTTGGTTTGCTTTGGTTTGATTTGAACCCTTACTCCCCACATTGTAGGTGGTGTGAAAAATAGTATTGAAATTGGAGGATTCAGGACTGTTAGGGTTAAAAATCATATTGCAGCCAAAGGCTGATTTACATGAAATTTTTATAATTTACAATGACATTTAAAAATAGAAAATACATGTATCTCAATCAATTTATTAAAAGCCCCAATTACATTTACAAACAGACCCTTGGGTGATGTAAAAATACAAAAAATAGGAAAGAATATGTACGTACATCAGGCCTTGCGCTACCTTTTTTTCCTGGCTAGCCCACTGGGCTAGTTAACTGAAGCTTTTACTAGCCCGTTTAGAGTTTTACTAGCCCGTATATAAAAAATAAGAAAACCCCTAAAATGTTATTATATGAATAATTTTATTATGACTTTTAATATTGATTGATAGATATGCTGAAGATATTAAAGCAATGTGTTATTCGTGTTATTAAAAAATAAACAAATTGCACATCGTTCTGGTTCTTGCACAGTGTAATTTTATGTTGGATTCAAAAACAAATAATTTCCCAGTTGCAGATTTGTACACAATGAGGCCAAGTAAAAAGAAAACAAAACGAAAGTAGACGAAAATTCCGCACAGCTTTAATTTTAGCTTCTTGTGATCTGCAAAGAGCACAATAAAGGATGATCTCCTTCGACCGATCCTTCTGTTTCAACCATGGCATATGTTTCAGCCGTTTTCGAACGGTAAAAATTCAACGGTACTTTCGACATTTTATACATACATTTGTTCATTGTACACACATCACCAGCACAGGCAGGATGCAGCATACGTGCGTGCGTCAAACATGATCGTGTCATCCTGGAGCATATAGTTCATGTCGGCATAACAAACACGGAATACAGTGTGCTGTATGTAGCGCGCCGAAGCCGCGCTACAGCTACATGTATGTACCGTAAAGTGTATGGGGTGTGTGAACGTCTGCGCCCACGTGGGACTGTACCGAACTACACGTACTAATCTCCACACAAAACTGCAGCAACCTCGTTTCCCAAACTATCCTTATCGCGCAAAACCATTGAAAGAAACTGCAGACTGACTGGGGGTAAGATTGCGCCAGCGTGTTTGCCCAAAGAACGGATCAGATAAAAACGATCTGCATGTTATGGTGGTTTAATTTCCGTCGTCACTGCACAGTTTTGTGTCGAGCATCGGCTGTCGCGCGTTCTGCATGATCTTATGAGAAATTTTAATTTGCAAAAACTGCTAATCCAGCTATTTCCATGGTAGGTGAATACTGAATTTTTCACTAGCCCACCGGGCAACCAAGGAACCAAGTTGAGGTAGCCCGGAGCATTTTTCGCTGGAAATTGTACGCCGGGCTAGTACTATTTCGAGGCCTGGTACATGTATGTGCACCACAAAATAAAAACCTTGAAATGGTGGAATGAGAAGAATATTGCACCATTTCCCATTTTTCCCATTAACCCTAACCCCTTGGGTAACTTTACTAGAAAGTATCCTGAATCCGCCAAAATCCACCTATTTTGTCATGCACAAAAAGTTGGTTTTGGTGACTGCTCAATATGGAGGTATCCTGAATCCATCAAAATCCCCCAGTTTTCAATATGGAGGAATCCTGAATCTGCTGAAATCCTCCAAAACAGGGGTATGGATTTTGATGGATTCAGGTAGGTTAGGGTTAAACAGCTCGGTCATGTAAGGCAAGGGGCTTGTTTGGAATCTTCTGGTGGTGCACATATCTGGCTTGTATTTAGTTTGATCCTAATGTTTTTTTTCCTTACATGTATGATTTGTGGTAGGGCTCGCTTGCGTGCCCAGCGGAAGTTTGCCGAGTCTCTTCCCTGTAGTCCCAGCACCACGCCGGCCAAGAGCGGTCTGACCTCGGGTACCAACAGCAGCAACAGCAGCAACAGGGGGATGCTGTTCAACTTTTGCCCTCAGACCGATGACTTCCTGACATTCCTGTGTCTCAGAGGTAAATGGGCCTGTCCACTCCCAGTGGAAGATTGAAAAAAACTGGCTGTTTACTCACAGCGAATATTGAAAAAAACTGCCTGTCCACTCCCAGTGAATATTGAAAAAAACTGCTTGTCCAATCCCAGCAAATATTGAAAAAACTGCTTGTCCACTCACAGCAAATATTTAAAAATATGCCTGTCCACTCAAAGCAAATATTGAAAAAACTGCCTGTCCACTCACAGCAAATATTGAAAAAACTGCCTGTCCACTTCCAGTAGAAGATTGAATAACTGCCGGTCTAATCCCAGAATATACTGAAAAAACTGCCTGTCCACCTCCAGCAAATATTGAAAAAACTGCTTGTCCACTCACAGCAAATATTGAAAAAACTGCCTGTCCACTCACAGCAAATATTGAAAAAAACTGCCTGTCCACTCACAGCAAATATTGAAAAAAACTGCCTGTCCACTCCCAGCGAATATTGAAAAAACTGCCTGTCCACTTCCAGTAGAAGATTGAATAACTGCCGGTCTAATCCCAGAATATACTGAAAAAAATGCCTGTCCATTCCCAGCAAATATTGAAAAAACTGCCTGTCCACTTCCAGTAGAAGATTGAAATCCCAGAATATACTGAAAAAACTGCCTGTCCACTCCCAGCAAATATTGAAAAAACTGCCTGTCCACTCCCAGCAAATATTGAAAATAAATGCCTGTCCACTCCCAGCAAATAGTGAAAAAAACTGCCTGTCCACTCCCACCAAATGGGTTAAGAAATCCAGATATATATCCCACCACTGTCTATAATAAGTGGATTTAGAAACTTGGTATACATGTAATACGTGACCTGATTTTATGGAATAATGTTTATAATCATCAGGATTTCTTACGTGCAAATATCCACCAACATCACACCCAAGGTGTTATCTCATTCAAGCACTTAATACCTCCCTTCGGAGCAGTGCTTCCCCTGCGGTTTCCTTGCGGAGGCTGACAGCCCCCACAAGAGTGATTGCCACCTCCACAAACAAAAAAACAGAAAAGAAGAAAACTTCTCCATAAAGTATATTTATTTATAATCGGGCAAACAAGATAAAATATATCTACAGTGGCGTGCAAAATTATTTGAACACTAGGCATATTTTTAGGTACTTTAGTTGTTTGTGATGAAATGGCAATCTATATACCAATGTACATTCAAATGAAACCCTCTGGAATGAACTTCAGAAGACTTGGAACAGCATTAGTGTAGAAACCTCTCAGGAAATATATAGACACAATGCCCGAAAGATGTGCCGCAGTGATTGCTGCCAAGGGTGGACACACCAAATACATTGTATTAGAGTCAAGTTTGATAAAAACGATTGTAGGACTAGCAGATACTAATGTGAGCTACATGTATGCTCGCAACAATTACCTTTTCTATTTAATACAGGTGAAAAATGTAAATCAGGCATTGTAAGGCATTAAATATCAATTTCTTCAGATATGTCAAGTGTTCAAATAATTTTGCACAACACTGTACACCCCCACCCGCACGGTATGCCACCGCTGGTTACCAAAACCATGTAACTATTCTTGAAATTTGCGGTTCTCGGTAGGCACACCAGCACTACCTCCCCACCTGGATTTCTTCGAAGTGGCCAGGAAACACGAGGCCCAGAAGGCATCCAACTACGACTCCAGCAGTACGGACGAGTCCAAGGCTAGCGAGAAAAACCACAGATTTGTGGAGAATAATTTCCATATTCCAGGGATTGAACCTCTACCGAGCGGTATCGCGGACTACCCTAGTCTGTCGGCGGCTAGCTTGATATCAACAAAGAAGGTCAGTGGAATGAGTGATTTTTTACAAAAGTAAAAATTCCTGGTGAGTTTAACCCAAAAAGTTCAATGGGAACACAGCGTTTGTTGCTAAGCCTTCCAATTTTGCCAGCAGAACTTAGTAACTACACCTGTTAGATTAATTCCCCTCCAAAATTGAGAATAATTTAAATAGACCGTTGAATTGTTTTGTTCCTATGATTTGCAGGCAATAAGGAGAAGGAAGAACGCAGCTTCCTCCACCCAATCATCCATTCCACCCCCGGCAGATGTCAACGGTAATCAGCAGTTACCCCCCTGCTTGTCTCCGATCCCCCCTCCCATTGCTGCCATCCCAAGGTGCCGCTACCCGCCGCCCCTCACCCCCATCGAGCCAGTCAGCGACGTGGACAGTTGCAAGTCTCAGAACTCTAAGCCTAAGCTGAAAAGTGCCGGGGCGATGCAGGTTGCGTCAGCTTGTGCCCGGACGGGCCGACCCGACCAAAAACTACCATCACCTACCTCCAACAGAGTCGTACGCGACAAGAATTGCGCCCTCCTGAAGCCGGTCCTCAGGAATAGCAAGAGCAGGAAGTGTGTGGACATTGCGCAGCTGAGGTCCAAGGTTGCGCACCCGCTGAACAATAATTATGCAAAATTCAAGAGGTCGCACAAAGTGAATCCGGACAGGCTACCCGGCAGGCAAAAAGCGGCGAAGCCAACAGTGAATTGCACTAGTCCTCCGACGTTTGAGCCGCCCACTCTGCGGAACAAACGGAAGAGAATCGAGGTGGACGACGTCTACCCAGAGAATGCCATTGCCGACTTGAAGCGGCGCAAGTTGCAGCTCGCTGGGAAATCCTCTTTGAAGCTCCTGAAGAACAGTAAACAGTGTCTACAGAAGAAACTACGGAACCACGTGCGGACGGCCGTCAATTCCATGCCTCTGCACGGCAAACACAAACATGTTAACAATCACATCATTAATAATAACACTCTGGAGCTGGTTTCGTCACAGGTGCCTCTTCCTCCCTCCAGCAAACTTGTCAGAACCGACCCGGGGGCCACAGCGAACACAGACCCTTCTTCCCTCGTGAAGAGAGGAAGGGGACGCCCGCCTGGTTCCAAAAATAAACTGCAGCCGCTGAGCAGACAGCAGCAACCAATCAAATCTACCTCGTTCCCCTCGTTCCACGGTCGAGCCGCAGGACACCGCAAGAAGCCATCTTATGCCCCCGTCTCAGGCCCCATGATCAGTACTAAGGTTGCTACCCACAATGCACCGGTGTTTTTCCCCAGTCAGGAGGAGTGGAAGGATCCGATAGCGTACATTACCTCCATCTCGGCCCAGGTGGCCCCCAGCGGCATGTGCAAAGTCGTCCCCCCTCAAGGCTGGATGGTGAGTTGACTCCGCAGGTCCCATTTTCTTTTAGATTTTTTAATTTTTAAAATTTTAATTTTATATTTTTAATTTTTTTTAAATTTTTTTTTTTATGGCAGTCGCTGGTGAGACCAACGCACCTCCCCCGTCCGATACCAGGGCTGTAGTCCAATCACAAGTCCCTGCAAGTCTATCACAAGCCCTCCAGTCCTAATTCCAATCACAAGCTATTCAAATGAGCTTTGACAAAGGCATTCCTTTGTCATTGTTCATCCAGTTGCTTGTGACCGGCTTTATAAAAGCACTTCTGACTGGACTTGCGAAAGGACTTGTGAAAGGACTTGCAGGGACTCAACTACAGCTCTGTCCGATACAGTGTGTAAGTCTTGCGACTTCGTGATCATTCCTTGGCACTTTATATTTGAACGTCTTGTTACCAAGTGCCAGACTTTTTAGCCTGTCTGTACCGTATACTCTCGTAGCAACGTAAATAAAAGATTGATCAAAATTTAGGTCAAAGTTTTCATCATTTTTTGTTATCATCACTTTGCAATATTTAAGAAAAAATTGTAAGTTGAAATGCCTCCTTTTCCTTCACAAAACCACATTATTTTAGTTTTCCAGCTTAGTCCAGTCAGAAAATCAAAATAATTTCATAAAAATAGGATTCCACACAAGTTATGGCTCCTATAAAGTGTGCCTGGACATACAGTAATCTTGGCAGATCTTAAATTTTAAGGTCAACTCACACGGTCAACATAGGAACCATCATATGGTAGTGAGGTCAAAGGTTGCATACCAGGTCAAAGGTCATCTGAGGTCAAGTTGTAAAATGGGCTGAACATGTAAAATTGCTCTCATTTGAAAAGTTGCAAATGCGATGCAGCGACCAAATGCGATGCAGTGACCCAAAAAAATAGGCGACACGTGTGATCCACGGATCACCTTGTTTAAAATATTAATCAAATCCCTCAAGAAAAATTCCATTCTTTGGGGATTAACCCTAACAGTCCTGGATCCTCCAATTTCAATACAATTTTTCACACCATCTAGGGAGTTACGGTTAATTTAATTTAACTTCTCCAATTTTTAGCTTTGAATCCAGTATTTCACTTAAAGGGGCTTGTTTTGGCTAATGTATACAGAACGAGTACTGTTCCATCCAGTTTAATCAAATTAGCCCTTTTAAAGGCCAGACAATGATATCTTGACCTTTGAAAGTGTCTTCTAATATCAGCCCACACACCCCTCAAAAAATGAAATCCACACGAAATGAGATCAACACATTTGCAGTATAGTATTTCTTGTATCGAAACCAAATTTGAGGTAGTCTGCAAATTGAACTTGGAAAATATTCCTAGTATCCGCATCATCAAGTACGTATTAAGCGCCCACGTCCGCATCCGCTTTCATTCATGAAAAACTGGCCTGAAAGAATGAATGGATTGAAAGCTGAAACTTGGCAGACTGCATCCACTATAAAGCTATTTATATCTTGAGTAGGCTTCCCCCCAGGGGGAGGGGGGTATGACATACACCAGCTGCCCTGGCCATGCATATTTGGATGTATACGATCTCTCTCCCCCCCCCCCCCCCCCCCCCTCCCCTCACTGTATAACACATCAAGCAGAAAAAGTGGTCTATACTCTGTGGCCCGGCTGGAACAAGCCCCTTTGGGAGAGCCAGTCTATGGCCTGTGCCATGGTGATTTACCATTGACAGCACAGTCGCTGACATTTAGTTCATTGTTCGGGTTCTCATTGAAGGGCGGGCTTTGTGTTGGCGGCAGGTGGGCGGGTTCATCTACGTGTAGTCTGGCTTTGTAGTCGGCCGGGAAACCCAAGTGAGGTTTTTGTGTGTGTGGTGTTGATGGTTGGGTATTTCTGGAGAGAGAGAAAAAAATGTGAGGGATTTACGGAATTTGGAGTTTGCTATCCTTGAGTTATAAATCAATGGCTGTTATTGATTTCTTGAAGTAGGCATCAGTGATTGACATTTTTATGCACTCTCCATGTCCGTAATATTTTTAAATATGTACAATTAATGTGGATCATTCTATAAATTTGGAGTCCAATTTTGGTGTCCCTGTTACATCCGACATGTATAAGATTTCGCAATTCAGGACACATTATTTAATGTGATCTCCAAAACTGATTATGTAAAGCAAAGTACCTGCCAAACAAGTAAAAAAATAGTGTGAAGTCAATTTTAACGATACTTGATGGGAAATTCAAATTACACAGGTCAGGTGTAACAGGGATACCAAAAAAAGGTCACACTTTTGGACCCTAAATGTACAGGCTTGTTATTAGGATGCAATACATTAACTCTTTCACTACGGTATTATTATAACGGTATTATAAATTCAACTACTCTTCCCTTAGTTCACAACAAATAAGGATAAACTTTAAATCTAAAAAACAGTGTTTATTTTCCATTGTTTTCCAGCCTGTATGTAGACTAGAATACTTTGGTTTGAAAAAGAGGACTATGGTAAAACAAAAAGGTGGGATTAGACACTACAGAGCCCAAGAAGGATTTGATAAAGTAGAAACTTCCCTCCACTGAAAGTACTTACTCATTATCTGGGCAAGATACAAAATCAAAACTCCTTGATCCTTGTGTAGTTACAGCTTTTTTTGTTTATATTCACTGAATTCGTGCTGTTTGGGGCAAAAAACGGAAAACCCAAAACTGACTCTTTGAATTTTTTGTTTATAGATTTTTTTGTTTATATTCACTGAATTCGTGCTGTTTGGGGCAAAAAACGGAAAACCCAAAACTGACTCTTTGAATTTTTTGTTTATAGATTTGTTTGTTGTTGCAGGGTTATTTATTTATTTCTTGTTTGTTTGTTTGTTGGTTGGTTGATAGATCTTTTTCACATGTGGTCATAGACCACTTGAAGTGCTTATTCAAGTAAACCAGTCAAGCATGACGCATGTAAGCACATGGTTTAAACCTGTCCTATACTGTGAATGTACAATGTACTGCGAGCTCTCCATGGCGGTCCATGTAGTGGTTTTGTTCACATGCCATTCTACATGTGTATAGTCACATGGGTTAAAAAAAATTTGTACGCAGTTACACGACATTGCAATTGAAAGTTAACCTCAAAATGGTAATTTCTCTTCACACTTTTTCTCTTCCCAGGGAATTCATTTTCATTTCACAAAATGTGAATAAAATATTTCCAAAGGTAGGAAAACATTTTAAAACCTTTTCACAAGTGGGAAAACATTTCCACGCCTTTACACAAAAGTGGGAAAACATTTTCACACCTTTTCACACAAGTGGGAAAACATTTTCACGCCTTTTTCTCAAAGTGGGAAAAGAATTTCCCACTTGAATTCACAGGTGGGAAAAGTTGTGTGAGAAATGTGAATGTGAATGGGAATTCTTTTCACAATGTTTTCCATTCCCATTCCCATTCACAGTGTTAACATTCAATTGCAATGTACGGTAGTTTTTGTTTATCCCTGGTAACCCAGTTATGCCAAAGCATTGGTCTCCCTCGGGGGGGGGGGGGGGGGGGGGGGGGGGCCAGCTATCAACAAGGACAAATATCAGGAAGGAAATATCAGTTTTTTTAAAGCAGAAGGAAATTGCTAGTTAAATGTTTTTTGGGGAAACCCCATGTGATTGGGTTTAGACCAGACACCCAGTCAGTCCACACACACCTACATGTATGTTTCCCAGGCTCACTTAGTTTTGCTCATTGTGTAGAACCTTTTGTGCTGTATAACTGACGTCAGATCAGTTCCTTTTTTAAGCTATTATACTTGAACATACGTGTACAGCGCCCAAGTGGGAAGTGAACCAGGTTAGGGAGAGGATTGGGGAAATACCACTGTATAAATCTGGCAGCTCATCACAAACGAGGTTATTTTTTTCGGCAGCACAAAATACGCGGAAAGTCACACTGTGGCTTTCTGAATCAGAAGCGTCATTTTTTTTTTTTTTTTACTGAAAAGTCAATTTTGAAATGTTGTAAACATTTTTACACTTGAAAAGCCCTGTTCTGTCATATCCTAAAGTTTTAAAAGTGACTTCAACCTCAAAATATTTTGGGGTGATTTATTTTATGAACTCGGGTTATGGTGTGCACAGGCCATAAATTTTGAACTTTATTTTCTCAGAACAAGGGGTCAAGAATCTAACAACTTCAAAAGGTTATAGCAGGGCCCAGGAATGAGCTACAGCAACACAATACATCAAATTAAAGCTTAGTGCATGTATTTTCAGGAAATACCTTAATCTCATTTTAAACCTGTTTTGCCAGGTCACAAGTGGGTCATTCTATAAATTTGGAGTCCAAAAGTGTGAATTTTTGTTGGTGTCCCTGTTACACCTGACCTGTGTAATTTCCCATCAAGTATCATTAAAATTGACTTCACACTATTTTTTACTTGTTTGGCAGGCACTTTGCTTTACATAATCACTTTTGGAGATAGAAGGCATTAAATCATGTGTCCTGAATTGCAAAATGTTATACATGTCAGGTGTAACAGGGACACGAAAATTGGACCTCAAATTTATGGAATGACCCAAGTACATGTACCCCTTGTGTCCGTCTGTTATTGATGTGGGACTGGTATGCCGCGAATGGGCTGTGCAGCTAAGCGTAAATGCAAACAATAGGCACCATCCTATTCATCGTAATTGGAGCCCCCTTTCGTGTGAATGAAAGCTTTGTTTGAAAAAACTCCATCAATTCATTACACTTCCACTCAAGAACAATAATAGTTGAAACATGAATGGATTGAGTACGTGCAGGAGTGCGCATATAGGCCAGGTGGTCTTTTTCAAACTGCGGCTATGGCCGTCGTCCGTATTCAAGCGGTTAAACAGTATGGTGTAATCTTTATTTGTTTCCTCCCCTTTCTGCAGCCTGAATGCAAGCTGAAGGATGACATGAGGCTAACTCCACAGATACAACGCATTCACAGACTTCACCACAGGTAGGCACTCTGCTTTTCTAGTTACTTCTCGGTGCTGCCGCAGTGCGTACATTCTCCCGACTTTGAAATCTTGCAGGGTCGCATCATTTAAACGCAAGAGCTGCAAAATGGCTGTAAGGCCATAAAATCAGAAATGCTGAAATGTTGAGGATATTAAATGGAGATAATAGTTTTAATCAATTTGAATGCATTTTTTTATTTTCTCATTTTTTTATTATCGTTAATAATTAACTAATGTTATTTTCCTTGATTGGATAGTAAAAGAATAAATAAAATAAATGGTAGCATTCAATTTTGACTGCCAGGGGTAAGATTTCTCTGGATTTATCCTGGATTTTTATGTGAGACGTCTTCCAGATTTTTGTGTCCTTAAATTGTTTTTATCATTCCAAAATTGACCTCTTTAACCTGAAACGGTCTTCTTTTTGTCATTCTAATGGGCCTATTTTGTGCAATTTTGAACCGTACAGTGTACATGTATCTTTTGGTAGAAAATGCAGTTTTCTTATGCATTTTTCAGCAACAGCATACAAATTAAATGGCTCCGCCAGACTCCAGGTGTTTCGTGGGTTTTTCATTTTCCTAAAAACTCACCCCATGGACTGCATTAACCAAGTTTTTTTTATATACTGTTTCCTGGGCTCTTTATACGGAGCCCCTAAAGGGACTTCCAATTTATTTATTTTTTATCTCGTGCGCACGACATATATCTCGTGCACACGACATAATTGCACGAGTTATTAACCACTCATGGTCATAGCAGCACAACTCGCGCGGCAAGCAGGCAGGCAGGCTTGTTCCGCAGTTGACACAGTAACACTCGTGAATGTTCTGATTGCAAATAATGAGTTTCTTCTCTTCTTAATAAAAGCACTTCATGATGGTGTGGCTACATTTTATGAGTAGGCCTACATGTAGTCATTTTTATGTAGGGCCTTGGCCTTGGCCTGGGCCTTGAGGGTTAAAGCCTTGGCTTTGGCCTGGGCCTTGAGGACCGAAGCCTTGGCCTTGTGAGTCGAAGCCTTGGCCTTGTGAGTCGAAGCCTTGGCCTTGTGAGTCGAAGCCTTGGCCTTGTGAGTCGAAGCCTTGGCCTTGTGAGTCGAAGCCTTGGCCTTGTGAGTCGAAGCCTTGGCCTTGTGAGTCGAAGCCTTGGCCTTGTGAGTCGAAGCCTTGGCCTTGGTCTTGGGGGTCAAAGCCTTTGCTCCAACACTGTCGTCCAGTCTTTTTCACGTCACGTGCAGCTATAACTCCTACTTTGTGCACTTATGTCCTGCGCACGAGAAAAATTAAGTCGCGCGCACGAGATATATGTCGAACAAAAATACTGACGACTTGGGAGACCGCCAACATATAGGTATGGTATTCCGGAGGTCGCAGGTTCGAATCCCGCTCCTGCCAAAAAGGTATTTGAAAATTGTATTTGAAAAATTGATAAAAGTTACTACGTTTGATATTTCGAATCTATCTTTCTCAATTGCTTTAAAAAAGTGGATTCTGACTGGATTTGTGTTGCGGAAGCAAGTTGAATGTTGAATGTTTGTTTTTTTTCTTCTCATATATCCCATTTCAACAGATGGGGATGTAACGTGCAGCAACTTGCTTGCATTAAAAAGCACTTGGCTGCCCAGGACAATGACATGACGTACCCACCACAGGTAGGAATTAGTTTGGATTTTGGTTTAAAACAAAACTTACCAGGTTTTGACGCCACATTTTCAATATGAAATTCTTATTTTGATAATTTGTTTAATACATCCCTAATGTTCCTTTCCGTATTTTGGCTCAAAGCCAGCTAACTTTCCATTGTAACAAAAAAATAAAAAAATAAAGTAGGAGTCATAATTGTGATAATTCAATTCCAATTCTCTTCCCGTATTTATCTTTTCCTAATAGTTATCTTTTCCCAATAGTTCATTGTTATTTTTAATTTTAATTTCCTTTCAATACTGTGCCTTTTTTTTCATTTCTCTTCCCTTATTTATCTTTTCCCAATACAAATGTAGTTCAGTGTTCATTTTTAATTTTAATTTCCTTTCAATACTGTTTCTTTTCCTATTTGTGTTCCCGCATTTCCTTCTCATGTGTATTGTATATTTTCATTCCTACGCACATCAAAGACAATTTAACTGAAATGTGTACAAGTACCTCATAACTGCGGTCCTGTTTTGCAGCACTATAAATGTCATGTTTGAGTAGCTTTATGTGATATATATACAAGCCCCGTATGGATACTTCATGTGTGATAGGGGAAATCCCGAGGGGGTCATAATCAAGTTTCCACACACACATCCCACGGACAAGTCATATTCTATTTAGGGGTTGATAATCGATTACGCTCAGGTCGCGTTGGCCTTTTCAACCCCTCTCGGCAGACGATATTAGATATTAGTTTTCTGGTTTGACACTGATGTCATCATCTCTTACATTTGTATCTCAAGTGTGTTTTTGGTGACATTTTAAACTGCATGTGGGTGGTAATATAGTCGTGCTTTAAAGTAGACTGCCTGTTTCTCACGAAGCTTTCCAGCAAGATCAGGAATTACTGAATGTTTGCGGGAATTTTAGGAAGATAAGAGTTATCTTTCTGCAGATTGCATATGTGCGTTAATCATATTCTTATCAGACTTATCGGTCTATGATTGATTGGTCGTCATGATTTTGAAACATAGCCCTTGTTTTGATGGAAATAGCGAAAACTGTTTCTGATGTGAAAGTTTTCATAGCCGGCAGTAGATAAAACTGTTAACAAGTTCTGTTATCAGAGGTCAGTGGTTTTTATCGGAATTTTCATTTTTAGCTTTATCAAGGTGGTTTCTGTTTCGCTCTTGTTGTTGTTGTTTTTGTTTTTGTATTTTTCTGTGTTCCCAGTCTCAGTGTGTCCCCCTCTCCTTTCATAGTTTCTATAGACTTTTGTTTCTGTACTTTTTGCTATTAGACAATAAACTACATGTATAACAATTGATGTCGTTTGATTGCACAATTTAGCCAAAGGGTATTTGACCACATTTTTTCCATTTTCGGGTCCGTCTTTGTATTTCTGTCTATAATAATCGCTGACAAAATGTTTTGAAAATTAGTGAAAACTCCATTTTGGATTATACGATACCCGTGATTTTTTTGTTTGTTGGAGAAACAAGCCCTGACATCATTGTTGTGGTATTGTAGCTGAACCCCCTAATGAAAGTTAGGAATTTTCCTCCAAATCAGTCTTGGGCCTCTTGAGTAGGGCTGTGCATCCGAACCGGGTACCCGACTAACGACCGCTAATGCCAGGAACCGATTCCAAATTATGGAATCGAGTACCTGTAACCAAAATAACATATTAGTAATTTCTCGGACAATGAAAAAGAAAGTTTTTGAATGTCATTTGTGGGGAATTTTCAAAATGAAAACCAGGGTATGTACATGGAAAAACAAAACTGATTAATGTCTATGGCGCTTGCGAAAATGCAATTTACACCGTAGAGCTATAGAGCTCACTGTACACACTTGCTGCATTGATGTACTGTATGTGCGGACCTTTACAAACAATATGAGCAGCAGTTTTAGAGATTTAATTTTTGCGATTGGCTTTCTTTAATGGGTACCTGGGTGCCTGTGCTTTTTTTTCAATTGGGTACCCGATTCCCGTACTACCCGTAAATGCACACCCCGACTCTTGAGCTATAAAAATAAAAAAGAAAAAAGAAACAAATCACAGTTCAGGGGCACATTGTGTAAAACTCTAAATTCCTGTCTGATAAATTACTCCCAGTCGCTCTAATATTAGATATTACTAAAGGAATTGGTTGGTGTATATTGTGTGTTTTGAAGGTTGGTGGATGTGAGCTGGACTTAGTTCGATTCTCCAAGATCGTGACCCAGCAGGGAGGACGGAAGACGTTGACAAACAAGAAACGGTGGAACAAGGTGGCCGACCTACTCAAGATTCCAAAGATGGTAAGATCAAATGCAGTTGTGGTTCATCTTTAAGCTTGGAGATTGTTTTTCTTGATGAAGAGCAGAAAATATTGTTAGCAAATTTTCTTGCCGAGGAAAACCAGCTAAGGACCAGGGGCCAATTTCATGCTAAGCCCAACAATTTTGTAAGCATGAAAATTCCTCCTTGGTAAATACAGGTTTACCAGCCAAATTTTCCTGTGACTGGTATTCAGCTCTTGGTTGTTTAGCGTGAAAACCACAGAGTTTTGGCTGGTGACCGGTTTTACTCATCAAGACTTTTTGTGCTAAGCAAATTGTTGCGCTTGGCTGCGCTGTGAAATTGGCTCTTGTTCAGTTTTTCTGAGATATAGTTTACTTTTCCAAGATGTTGACATGGAAGGAGAACTGAGCGATTCTGAGATGACTAGAGATATCGAGTAGTCTCGAGTGACAGGGATGGATCATTACTCAAAAAGGACACGGATACAACCAGAAAGAGAGCACACTGCCGAAATTTGGATATCTCTCCATATGTGATGCGATCAAGCAAAATCAGTCGGAACTCGGCAATCCTTGTATTGAGATATGGGCCAAAATATGTTCGCAGTGGAAAAATCTAAATTGACTTTTTTTTACACAAAAACAGAAGTAAAAATCTTTCTTCTTTCACATGAAAATATGACATGTATTATAAATTTGCTAAAAATGACTCCATTAAAGTACTGTAACTTTAAACTTGATTTTCTCAGTTTCTTTTTAATGTGCGGGTGTTCAAATATTTGTAACTTTTTAACCAAAGGTCGTATTCACATGGGGTTTTCACTAATATGGAGCTTGAAGTACGCTTCAAATGAATATGTTAAAATCCCAAAATTGACCAGGGCCTACTTCAGACTGATTTTGCTTGATCGCATCACATAGTCAAGGCAATAAATGACCAGAAACTGTTAATGTAATGTTCCTTATATTCACTGATGGAAATTTCCTCACTACAATGTGCAATTTATTATTTTTAGGTTGTTAGCCTCGTCTTATAATCTGCCTTTTTATCTCTGATGTGTGTCTGCATGTAACATCCTCCATGAGTCTACAAGTTGGTTTTGAAAACCATGTTAAATCTAAGGATATCCAAGAGTGGGGCATTTCTGCCGGATTTTGTTACTCCGAGTAGTGAACTCAGTTCGAGCTGTTTGATTCTGTTGGATTCGGCAGGCTTCACACTGTGCTGCTGTTGGATTCTGTTGGATTCGGCAGGGTGTCTTGAAAATCGCGAAGAGGGTTAGGTTTTAAGCCACGATCAATCCGAGATTTTATTTCTATTTCTAGATCCAGGGAAGAATCGGCAAGCTGGACAGTATTTATTGCAAGTATCTCCTGTCGTACGACACGCTGACAAAGGTATGTGGTGGGCTTGGTAATAAGCCAGTTGTAGCTTAACCCTAACCCCCTAGGCCCTTATTGCTAGGAACCATCCTCAATCCTCCAAAATCCTCCTGTGCTTCAATCACCATTCCTCCTCAATCCTCCAAAATCCTCCGGTGCTTCAATCACCATTCCTCCTCAATCGCGCACGTGTTAAATTCAATCAAAATGGGTTTTCCCCCCACCTCTGAAATTGTGCATTTCTTTGTCTTCTCTTTAACCCTCCCTCTCTCGGTGCCAATATGGAGCCAACTACCCTACCTATCAAAACCTATCCAGGGACAGGTTGAAACACACAAGCTGTTGGAGAGGAAGGGCTTAGGTTTTTTGATAGGTTATGATAGTTATAACAGTAAGAGGGTTGAAGGTTTCACTGTGAACCCTTTGAAGTGATTTTGGACAGGGAGATTAGGACGATGTGATTTTGAAAAGGGGCATTCAAAATCACATCTGAAGCCTGTAAACTATTGTCCCACCTTGACAAAGAGTACATTATGACTTCTGGGTTTAACAGCTTAAACCCCATTGTGATTCTGGACTCTGGATGTGATTTTGGACCCTCATTTTTAAAATCACAAATGAGCCTAATCCTCCTGTCCATTTTGAATAGAGGATTTCACAATGTTTCTTCAGGCCTCTGAGCTATATTGCAGTATGCACTTTTGAAGAAATAAATAATATACTATAACAAGTTTCCTCAATCAAATGATCTTTAGCTAGTATCCCAATAGCCTTGGGGTCCAGAAAGTGCTTGAAACATCAAACTCTGTGTCCAGGCACATTGACTCAATGCAATACCAATGAAAAGTATAATAGGATAGAAATGATATCGTCAAACAAACCACAAGGGAAACTGACCAAGTCATTTGAATACATTTTCAAAGTGAGCAAAGAAAAACTGGCAGGAGCAGGATTTGAACCTGCGCCACCGGAATACTGTACCGGTGCTCTACAAACTAAGCTATCTTGCCCTATGTTGGCGGTCTCCCAAATTGTCAGCATTGTTGAGCAAGGACACTGACAAGATAGCTCAGTTGGTAGAGCATTGGTGCGGTATTCCGGAGGTCGGAGGTTCAAATCCCGCTCCTGGCAGTTTCTTTGTTTACTTCGAAAAGGATAGAAGTTGACCACAATTGTGTTGAACCTGATGTAGAACATGTATCAATACAAAGAACTAGGACTGGTACCCGAGATGTATTTTGTGCATGGCTTACCGTGGAAAATCGGCGAGTAGTTGAAAAATTGTCGCTGATGGAACTGCCCAAATTACCAACAAACGTTCAGTCACTCAAGAATCATCTTGACATTGTTTTTTTTTCTGATTAGGAGGAGAAGGAGAAGTTGTGTGCTGAAGTTGAGGCTGAGAGAAAGAGGCAATCAGGTGATGAATCATTATTTGTGGAAATCACTTGCAGAGGATTCAGATTTTTACCCACTGTGCATGCCTGTTTCCGTTTAGTGTCATACATTCCCAGGGCTGTAGTCGAGTCCATCACAAGTCCCTGCAAGTCCATCACAAGCACTCCAGTCCTAATTCCAATCACAAGCTATTCAAATGAGTTTTGACAAAGGCATTCCTTAGTCATTGTTCATCCAGTTACTTGTGACCGGCTTTATGAAAGGACTTCTGACTGGACTTGTGAAAGGACTTGCAGGGACTCGCAGGGACTCGACTACAGCTGTGTACATTTCAGTGATGTAGTCGAGACCATGCACAAGACCATTCACAAGACCATTCACAAGACCATTCACAAGACCATTCACAAGACCATTCACAAGACCATTCACAAGACCATTCACAAGACCATTCACAAGACCATTCACAAGACCAGCTTGTAACAGGCACAAGTAACAGGCATAAACCATGACAAAGGAATGTTTCTATTACAGTTCATTCAATAATGGTTAAAACTTAACTGTACATGTTAACAATTTGTAAAATTGCTTTAACCCTTTACGTACGGATGACGCCATATGGCGCCAAAAAGAACAGTGCCACCAGGCCGGATGATACCATTGGCCGCTGTTTGTGCAGTTTCAATCCATTGTTGGATTATTGTGTATGTTACGCTTGACTGCACAAACACATTGTGGCCGTTTCGCTTGGCTGCCAGAACCGCGGCGACACCTCAACGTCTCTTGTAAAAAAAACGTACACAAGGGGGGAAAAAAATATAAATTTAAATAAAAAAATCTAAAACCCAATATACTTAACTATGAACTATAAAAATACATAATAAGGCATATAAATAAAAAATTAATTAAAACACAAATACATTACTAAAGGAGTAAAATAAATTTACAAGGTATTTAAAAATTTGATGATTTGCGGGAGAGCTTCATTGGTATATCTTGTGGGCAGCACCTTTAATGCTCATGTATTTGTAGTTTAACAATACCACTTTCTATTGTGCGACCACACTAAGTTGCATGATCTGCCCCACAATGTACAGTGCATTGTGGGGCACTTTCAGACGGAATGTGGTTGCTTACGTGTGTGTCATTCTTGTGCAGTTTGACGCCATAAGTGCCCACATTTAGACTATCGTTGCTTTACAAGACGGCGCCCTCAACAGTTGGTGCCGGCACACAGAGTGGATACATGTAGATAGAAACAATTCCATGACATCAGCTTTAAAGAGTTGTCCGTTAACTGCACTAATTGCCTGAGTGCATTAATTTACTTTCTTAAAAATCTGAGATAAAAGTGCTATATTGGCAGTGACTTTAAAAAGAAATTAAGACTTTTCAGAACTAAAAAAGTGTACTGGGGTGGCATTGGTCAGGATTTTTCCTGATTTCAGGATTTTTTTCTCAGGATTTTTACTGATTTCAGAATTGTTAAAGAATCACTTTTGAAATTCCCGAGGTGTTACCTCAGGTGTTCTAACCTGTAAAAGTGGATATAGACCAATATGAAGGGATATTTTAAGGGGCGCCTTCAGTCAAATACAAACCATAGACCCTACGTTGCTCTGGGGTCCTCGGCGACCCCCAAACACTGCAGCTTTCGTGGATGTTCATTTTTCAGCCAATCTCACCCCTGAGTGTAATCTTCCCCACGTTTTTCTAAATTCCAGGCAAGCGGGCTGCCAGAGAGTCACCCGCGGACGATAGCTACGGGAGCGTCCTGGGCAGAGGGCGCTCTTTGAATCTGACCCAGTTCTGCAAGATGGCCAACAACTTCCAGAGGATGCAGTTCAAGAATGACCCCAGCCCAACAGAGGTGGAGGTGAGTCCGGCTTTCCCTGACATGCAGTGGATGGAGTTAGGGGTGTACGGGAATCGGGTACCGGATAAAAAAAGAAAATGGGTACCCGCGGGTACCCGCGGGTACCCGCGGGTACCCGCAGGTACCCGTAGTATACATCATTTGCTTTTTCTGTAACTTTCAGAAATGAATGGATTTGGGGGTTAGTATTTTATAGCAAATACTGTAACACTGACCTGTTTCAAGTTTTGTGTGCATAGATGCTGGGAAAACAGAGAAAACGGAGGGGAAAAAAATGCTGTTGTTGTAATCTGGTTCCCTGACCCTACTTCAGACAAAACAGACCAATTTATAGACGTCAGGAAATTATCAGGTCGGGAAACTAGACTATTTCCAAGGATTGTCGGCCGTAAATTTACGGTGTAAATTATAGACGTTAATCTGTTTTGCTTTTCCATGTACCCTGGTTTTCATTTTGAAAATTCCCCACAAATGACATTTAAGAACTTTCTTTTTCATTGAGAAATTACTAAGTAATATGTCAATTCGGAGACGGGTACTCAATTCCATAATCTGGAACCGGTTCCTGGCGTTTAGTGGTCGGGCACTTGGGTACCCGGTTCGGAGACACAGCCCTAGTTGGTGTACTGGTACTTGTACTTGGTCGTGAGTTGTACTTGAGTGCATGCAAGTCGTTGGCGTGGATTCGACTCTTTGTTCTAAAAAACAAACAATTTGCTCAGACTCGACTGTTGGCCCATGGACTCGACAATACTTGGCTGGTACTCAAAACCCAAAGAACTTGAAGTACTCTGAGGACTTGGGGACTTAGTTCTCGGAATTGAGAACTTCACTCAAGCACTACTTGTTCTTGACTGAAAAGATGAATTAATACGTTCGGCCACAGTGGTGGAGGGGTTTGGGGTTGAGGGGATCACATGTCGCCAGGTCCATGTTACATCAAAGGTTTGAAGGAATGAAAAATAAGTAAAATGCTATAAATGGTTATGAAAATATGACTACTTTACTTCTGAAGTTTTCATAAATTTGTGTTTTAGTCATTTATGAAGACTTAGTGTGGGAAAAAAACCTTGGAACGTGTCCCATGCCCCATTGGCATAAAGAATTCCTTGTTTTGCCCCACTTCACCCCCACCCCCATTCCCCACCCCACCTACCACCCATCTTCCACCACCCCCTATCACCCTCCCACCCCCCTACTACCCCCCATCCCATCCTGGGTACGCTACTAAGTTTGTTATTATTGAATAGCTTCCTGTGATGGGATGTGTTTGGAAATGACCATGACTTTGTCCCAATTTTGCATTGTTACAGCGTGAGTTTTGGCGGACTGTTGAGAGCGGGCAGAGTCATGTTTCCGTTCAGAGAGCAGACGTAGATACGGCCATCTCAGGAAGGTACGAGACACAAATGTTTTTCTTTTTTTTGGCCTAATCCCCAGGAAAATGCGCATAAAGCATAGAGCAGCAGCCGTGAATGCTTCTCTATACGTGTTTCATCTTTTTTACTTCCGGGAACACAATTTGAATAACTAGGTTTTTCCTAAACAGAGACATTGAAATCCGAAATGTAAAGTCAAATTAATATCTGTAGAAAGTGAAGTAAATTGTCAGATGCAGATCACGAGCTTATTGCCTTCCTTTCTGAATAAGCTTCAAAAATCGACATGCAGAAGTTAGTCTTTCTTCGTTTTAACTCGTCTTTCATCTCGTAAAAACAGGAAGCTGCAGTGTTCATAAAAAAAATACCAAACAGTCTTTCACTAGATCTGGCAGATCCAAAATCAACTTGCAGAAAGCTGGTCTTTCTTCATTTTATAAACTTGTCTGCCATCTCGTCAAAACAGAAAGCTGCAATGTTTAATAATAGACAAATATTAAACAGTCTTCCACCGAATCTGGCAGATTGTAGAATACAGTGTAGAATACAGCTTCTTTGTAGTAAAACTAAAGTTGTCTCCTGAAAGAAATGGTCATGTTTGGAGAGTGTGCTCTGTCGATATTCTGTGCACCACTTCGCATCGGTGGTGGAACAGGGGGAGGGGGGAGCATTGGCCCCCACTTTTTCCACTTGGGGGGAAATGCCCCCCCCCCCCCCAACTTTCAAAAGTGTTCCGCTGCACCTGCCACATCAGCATTAACAGTATTGCTGACAAATACATGTACCAACTAATTCAACCTGGAAGTACTGTAGATTGTAGCTAATAATTGTAGCAATGGAAAACAAGCGTCAACATCTGTGTATTAACAATTCAACGTATTTATGCATGCCACTGTAGTAGTCTGTGAACGTGTTTGGAATGCCGAGTGTTGAATGATGTTTGTCTCCATGGTAATTAGGAGCTTTTCCAATCTTTGGTTTGTAAAGGTAGAATTCCTGCTAAGATTTGGAAAATGTGATTGCATTTTCAAATTCTAAAAATTCAAGTTGCCCTTTACGGTAATTTTTTTACACAGAGAAATATCAAATAAAGAAAAAACCTGAATGCCGCACTTGTTCAAAATCAAGTCTGTTATTGTTAACGTTAACTTCCAACAAGAAAACGCCAACTGGATACTAAAAGGCCTTCATAATGTTCAAGCAGAATTTCCACTGTTAGTGCAAGTACAACTCATAGCAGTTACAAATACAAGACTTGTTCAAAAATTGCAATCAAATACCACCTTTGCTGCTGTGTGGTAGTCTTTGGTGGGCGACTAGTCATGAGATAAATAGTTGCGACTACTCGACCAGTCGCGACTATTTTACCACATTTATTTCAACAGCAATTCCTCTGTGAATGGAGGCCACATCAGCAGTGCGGTCATTCATTAAATTTGAAAATCCCAAGATTTCCCACAGTAATAGGAAATACTGTACAAGTACATTCACAAAGCGTGGTAATAAGGATTTTGCGCATACTCAATCCATACTTTTTCCCACCAAAATTTCCAATACGTTGGGAAAAATCCCAAGGAGTGGCCATGCTGTGCAGTACAAGTCAATCAACGTACGGTCAGTGATTATTTGTTTGATCTGTTTCCTACCGTTGATCGAGTAAATTGTTTAAATCATGACTAACGTACATAACCGGTGTCTTCTTCATTATCTTTAATTAAATTAATTCATTCGTCAAACAAAACCACAAGGGAAACTGACTCCGGAATACCGTACCGGCGCTCTACCAACTGAGCTATCTTGCCCTATGTTGGCGGTCTCCCAGATTGTCAGTGTCTTTGTTCAACAACACTGACAATTTGGGAGACCAGTTGAGGCTAGTCAAGGTGCATTCGTTGTGGGCACCGCGACTAGTCTCAACTAGTCGTGGCACCACAACCAGTTTACTACTGGAAAATTGGTGGCTGTGACTACAAGTAATGGTCATCAATAATGACTAGTCGCACAATCTTGCTTCTGATTTTCTGAGAGTAGTTCATGTGAAATAGGCCAAACTGGGCAACTTGACTTGAACTGCAGCTTTGAAACTCACAACCACACTTACATGTAGATGTGGAAAGGAGTAGATTATGCAAGTCACGATCCAACTGGAACAGCTCAGAATAACCATGTTAAAAGTCTCGTGTTGTGGAGTTTGCCCCAGAGTTATCCCACATTTACCAAACCCCTACCACCATTTGCTGTAATACTTTTTGAGTGATCCTTTATTTACAAACCTCTACCACTGTTTGCTGTGATCTCCCTTTCTACTCTGTAGTGGTTTCCCCCACCGAAAAACTGACCCCTTTGCCAAGTAAGTTTAGACAGAGTGTCTCCTCGCTAACAATGACTGACCTTTGCCCTCATAACTGCATAACGTTAGACTGCTAATTTCCTGCTACTTAAAACCTGTCACATCCCTGGATACTTTCTTGCACGTTGCTACTAACATGCATGAAAAAAAAATGTTCCCTTGCATGGTGCATGTTGTTCAAAGATGCTCTTTTAATTAATTCTAGTTTTTTTTCCTTCTTTCTTTTAATTTTTTTTTTATTAATACACTGTATTTGCATTGAGATTTTCTTCATTGCCTGCAAGTGAAACACAAATCAAACTGATCCACACTGAATTGTGTGCCATTTCTGTTGTTCTGTTATGATTGTTCTTATTTTCATGAAATCTGTTTTTCGGTTTTTAATCTTTGCCTTGAGTTTCTTATCAGTTCTTTAGTTTGCTCTGTTTGAGTATTTGTGGAAACTTTGTTCAAATTGTACATTTTGTAAGCAATAACTGTTTGTGTATCGCATTGTGAGCACCATTGGGTTTTGTTTGAGAGTCAACTGCATGCCTCGTTGGTGCCATTTGTTATATGATAGCTTTGAATGGAAAAGTGTTCACCAATTTGCCAAGATGAGCATGAACTTTGACCTGACCTTACCTGCTTAGTATGCGCAGTATGTTTTGTATTATTCTTTTCAGATTATAGTGTACCGATGACATTTTGTCCTCTCTGCGTAGGCACGCAACTTGTCAAATTTTCAAGCATGCAATATGTGCGCCTTAAGGCTTATAGTGAGCTTTTCTTGACACAATTCTTCATGTTTGATTCCTTCTTTGTTTGACGTCATTGTAGAGCAGGGCTACTGCAAGAACGTTTTTAATTTAAAGCCGTTGGTCCCAAACTGAAGTTAAAAGCTTCCAAGCTAAAACGAATAGCTAACTATTTTGCAAGAGGTGAGATTTCTCCAGATATTTCCTGTATTCGGGATTTTGGGTGAGATGTCTTCCAGATTTCCAGATTTGTTTTGGTCTTTAAATTGTTTTTATCATACCAAAATGACCTCTGCAACCTGAAACAGTCTTTTAATTCTAATGACCCTATTTTTGTCAATTTGGAATGGTTTATTTTTTCGTAGAAGTTTTCTTGTGCATTTTTCAGCAACGGCATACAAATTAAATGGCTCTCTCGTGGATTTATCATTTTCCTCAAATCTCACCCCCTGATTTTTTTGTCGGTTCATGGTAAGAGGATCCCATCATATGCATGGAACGTGGCCGGTACTTGTCTTTTAAGGCTAAATGTACTCCGCTGTATCCAAAGTAGCCATACCAAAGTCGGTAATGGTGCGATCTTCAGACCACGCATTTTCATGATGTCCACCTCCATCCCACATCAACCACAGACACAACTGGAACTTGAACAACGTGGGCAATAACCACGGCAACCTGCTTCAGGTGCTGCCCAGCAAGCGCTGCATTAACCTGCCGGAGATGAAGGTGGGCATGCTGTACAGCACCGAGACGTGGAACTGCGACAGACACGCGTTGCCGAGCATTGAGTACCTCCACACGGGAGCCTCCCGGATACAGTGAGTAGCAGACGATTATCACTCACGAGACCAGATAATACTGTGGACCACTGTGGAGTGATCATATGTGATTTAAACAGTGGTGGGATATAAATCCAGATTTTTTTACATTCGGTTTGAATTCCGCTCTTCAGATTCGATTTTGGAAACCGGATATGCGAAAGCAACCTAAACAAAAAAATGAAGCCTTCCATTTTTTTGTGACAGGCTAAAGAAAACAACTGGAACATCCTCCAGTTTTCTCCATGGTCTCTGATTGTAACTGCATTCACTCGCTAGTGGTCTTCTTGGTATATAAATAGCCTGCCCATCCATTTTTTTTCAACATTACAGCTCTGGAGTGTTTTGTAAAGGCCCAGTGGTGACTGAATCCAGCAAACTATATCCAGTCATTGGGAGGGTTTTTTATGCGGCACCTCACTCATCACTTTTTGTTGGCATGACTATGAGCTAGATGGGAACTTGCGGTGAAATCAGATAAAACTAAGATTAACCGGATTTTGAAATCTGATTTCTCCCACTGCTAGATTTAAACAAAAACGACTTATTCTCTATTTCCTCACTCACAGGACAGGTATTTGTCGAAATTGAATGCACTGAAGATATAAGATCTATATTTCATCCCTAAAGCATTATTTTCTGAGTTTTTGACCTGTGATCTATTGATTATGAATGTCTATCGGAATACAGCAGCCTTAAATATCTGCATGTATCTGATCTGACTCTAAATTCACCCAGAAAACTATGAAAGGTTAAAAAAGGGCTGCGTGTTTGCTGTGACTTTTTTGGGCAAAATAGGTGACCTAGGGAAGTACTTGTTTATAAAACTTCAAATTTGGATATTCACTGCTGATATATAATGAATTTACTGCTGATATATAATGAATTTACTCTATAAATTGCTGTAATGCAGCAAACTCAATCAAGATAATAATCTGAAGAAACTCTATGAATGATTATAGCTATTTCCTTATGACATAAAAATGCTGTTTTGAATATTAGTACGGACTGTGTGCATGAATCTTTCAGATGATGACATGACCCGATCTCAGGTCATGTTATCAGGTCACAGTTCATGCAACCAAGCTTGTCATTCAACTTCAAGGAATCCATTTTTATTTTTAGCTCATTTGGAAAACAGTGTCGTTAACCTATTGCAACAGAATCTTCTAAAACAGTGTTCCATTACGCCAATCATAATTCAGTGCACAAACATTGGGACAGCAGATTTTCTGCAGAAAATTCCAGAGGATTCCTACTTGGCAGTCTCCCCAATATTACTTTTAGGCCTAATTCCTTACCTCTTTTTTCCCACATGTAACCTGAATCCTCCAATACTGTCAGATTCCAAAATCCTCCTATGTTTGTTACTGGGGACCACTGCCTGAATCCTGCAAAATCCTCCAGTGGGTTTTGGATAAACACCCCAATCCTTCGAAATGATGCAGCATCAGATTGGGCCTGATGACCTGGATCCTCCATTTTCCTCCAGAGGCAAATTCTCTATCCGGAAAAAATCCTCCGATGCTTCAACTTCCAAATTCCCCCTCCATTTGGCAAAAAGGATTTTGGAGGATTTGGGATGGTTAGAGTTAAATGATCAATTTATATAAACTTTGTTGTTCTGAGGGTCCAAAGGCTCAAATAATATTCAGAGGTGAGATTTGTCAGGATTTTTCCTCATTTCAGGATTTTTTGTCGGGATTTCTGAATTTTTAAACAATCTCTTTTGCAATCTGGAATTCTGAGGTGTTGCCCTGAAGGTGTTTTTACCTGTAAAAGTGGATATAGACCAATAAAAACGGATATTTAAAGGGGGTTCGTTTAGGCAAATACAAACTGTATGTTGATCTGGGGGTCCTTGTGGATTTTTCTTGGAATTTTCATGGGTTTCGTTTCATTTTTGGACAATCTCACCCCTGAATATTACTTGTGCCAAAGTAAACATCTCCCTCCTTCTCCATGTAGGATACATGTCATGTGTTCCACTGGACACTCTAATAACAAATTTTCAAAAGGTGTATCAATACGCCTATCTTAACATTTGTGCAAATTTGAAATAAAAACCAGGCTAGAGGCATCTCTCAGTAAAGAGCTGTTCTGCGATGCATATTAGCAATACATGGGAGTTGCATATGATGAAAATAATGCCCCTTTCAATTTTTTGCCCACACCTCACCTGGGCTACCCACTCCCAATGTTAGATTATCATTTTGGAAGTAACTAAACCCCACACCATTTTTCTGTACAAAATAATAGGGCCAGTTTTTATTTCCATTCAAAACAGGACCAAAGTTCCCACCCCTGGGCAAGAAGAAATTACCAATTCCGATGTCCGGGGATTGGGGTACCGGGGGAGAGGAAACAGTTTAGAGTTGCATTATTTTGTGCACTTGCATCCCCCATGCATTTAATACTAATATGTATTGCGGAAGAGCTTTTTCGCCAAGAGACGCCTCTAGCCTCGTTTTCAATTCAAATTTGCGTAAATATTAAGAAGGACGTGTAGGTTTTGATGACGCTCCTACTAATAAAGCTATACCCTCTGTGGCCTAGCCTGTGTGTCAGACATTTACAAGTAATCAACTGCTCTTGTTCTTATAGTTACTGCATACCAAGAGTGCATCAAGAAAAGGTCCTCCAAGCTATGCAGACCCTAGTGCCTAACCTTTGTGCTAAGAAACCACACTGCCTTCACGACAAATCTTTCCTATGCATGGTTAGTATAACCCCCCCCCCATAAAGTGTGGTTTCGAGGACAAAGGGAAAGTTTTGTTCCCGGACTCGGCCTTTTTTTTACCATGTGTGATGCTTGTTGCCCCTGGTTACCATGGGCCAATTCCATGAAGCGCAAAAAAAGTTTCACTTGGTTCAAAAGGTTATCGGCCAAGATTACATGCGATCTGTACTGCATGTGAGTTGTTTTTAGGCTGGTTTTTTTAAACAACATTTTGGGCTAGGATGAAATTTGGCCCAGAAGTATGACTTGGTTCAGGTCTGTACAGCAAGCGCTTGTACACTTTATGTATCAATGTGGGTGTGCAGTCAAGTTGTATCACATACAGTTTTTCACAGTCAAGACATTCATGTACATGTATCTACAGAAAAGCCAGTTCGGTATTTCAACTGCACACGTTCACAATGGCATGGGTCACGGGTCATTCGGGATTTCTAACGCGCCCGTATCAATGCGCAAGGTGGTCGCACAACACACACTTTAAATTCAATCAGAATGGGCATTCCTGCGCATACTCAATCCATTCATGTTTCAACTATATTGTTCTTGAATGGGAGCGCAAAGAGTAGATGAAGCTTTTTCAAAGCTTTTATTCAAACGAAAGGGGAGGGGGGCGGGGGCCTCCAAGTGCAATGAATGGGACAACTCTATTCAGTGCGGCGCTTATTGTTTGCGTTTACCTGTGGCTGCGGAGCCCGTTCTTGGCATACCAGCGCCCCATCAATAACAGCTGGGACACAAGGGGTTTACAATGAGGGTCCAAAATCACACCCAGAACTCAAAATCGCAATGAGTTTTAAGCTATTAAACCCAGAAGTCACAATGTACTCATTGTCGAGGTGGGACAATAGTTTACAGGCTTCCGATGTGATTTGGAATAGAGTAGGTTGTGATTTTGGACACCCATTGTCAAAATCACGCCGTCCTAATCTGCTTGGCCATTTTGAATAGAAAAATTGCATCCCGGGGGTCACATTGACATGCGTGAATAGTGTTTACCAGTTAGCATTATTTCTGAAAATGGAGCTTGACGTTGTCCAGGAAGCTAGTGTATCAAATTTTACTACACCTCATAAATATTCATGAGCAAATTGGAGCACGTCATTGGCAGATTCCGCCCCACGTCCGGGAAGTAAAAATGATACGCTGCCGGGTGACGTCATCCCGGTGAGTATCCAGCTCGCTGCCGTGCGGTATTTTTTTCTGGTAGCACCAAAAATTCCCTCTGGAACCCGCCTCGTAAACATGTAGTCTATGGCATGTAATCTTTACGGAACCAGTCTGTTGTTTGTAGTCCTTGTAAATACTGCAGTAAAGGCACATTAAAGAGTGTTGGCACCAGACTATTTCAACCCTGTTGCCGTGACACACGGAACTACTCTAAAGCTAGCTAGCTGAGCTGAGCTATGAGCTCAGAAACAACAAATGGCGTCTACGAGTAACGTGAGATTTCCGTCATATTTATGAGGTGTAGTAAAACAAATACAGCATGGTTTATTTCTGGAAAATAGTGGGAATTACTGGTCCCTCGGTGTAGGTCAGCTCGACTACCTCCCTCCGCTTCGCGTCGGGAGGTAGTCGAGCTGACCTACACCTCGGGACCAGTAATTCCCACTACTTCCCCTCAAACCATGCTGTATTTGTATACTACAGTACATTGGATTTGAAAGTTAACCTGGGAATGGGAATTTTGCACTTTTTCCTCTTCCCGAGGAATTCATTTTCATTTCACAAAATGTCAAACAAATTTCCCACAGTGGGGGAAAAAGTTTCACGCCTTTTCACACAAGTAGGAAAACATTTTCAAACTGTTTTTCCAAAAGTGGGAAAATAATTCCCCACTTGAATTCACAGGGGGGAAGTTGTGTATGAAATGTGAATTGGAATTCTTTTCACAAAATTTCCTATTCGCAGTGTTAACTTTCAATTGCAATGTACTGTACGTATGTGGAGTCCCTAGTGTGATATTAGTGCATCGTTGGTGTTTGACCTGTGTTTGATCTAAAACATTTCTGTGGAACAGCTAGGCTGTTGAATGACCCATACACCTGGTAATCCAGAATTTTTGTTTTATATTACCTTGATTGGCAAACTGCATGTAAATTCTAGTCTTCTGCTCAAGCTCATTGGCTGTGTTGTTTCCCTTAGATACCGCCTCAGAGCTTGTCTGAGGTGGGCATCCCTGTGTACCGACTAGAGCAGCACAGCGGGGAATTTCTGGTCTCGTTACCAGGAGCCTGCACTGCGTCCATCTCATGTGGGTACAATGTGGCCGAGACCATACATTATGCAACGCCCAGCTGGGTACCAGCTGGAATTCAAGCTTTCCAAGTGAGTGTTATGTCCCAGTAGGAGTAGGACAGATCCCCCGATTGGGCCAATCCCCCGATCGGGCCAGTCCCCCGATCGGGCCAGTCCCCCGATCAGGCCAATCCCCCGATCGGGCCAATCCTCCCCTGATTGGGCCGATCCCCCCCCCCCCCCCCCCCCCCCCGATCGGGCCAATATTTCGGAAACCAAAAATCTTTTAGAATTATCTCGATCTAAAACGAGTCAGAAGTGACCTAGTTACTTTTTGAGTTTACAGGTCCTGAACAAATCCTACACAATGGAAACCAACAGGAACTGCAAAAATTTTACATCCATGCAATTTCAGCATTCATCGGTGTGTCAAACTGAGCGATATGTTTAAAGGACGAGTTTAATGTATTTTTAATGTACTTGAAAAAGATATTTAGTGAAAAATGTCCTTACGACTAATTTTGTAGGATTTGGTCACAATTGTCGTATTGCTGTTTGCAAGTTTTTGGACAACTTTACCTACGTGAATTGTACGCAATTTATTTATTTATTTATTTAAAACCATCTTTAATGAGGGTAACCCATCCAGCAACAGCTGATCATTTGGGGCCCTCATATTAAAAAGAAAAATACATCAAGACAGAAATACAGAGACAAGACTTTAACATTAACAGCACAACTAGGTTTATTGAAGATCTTAATAAGAATTAATTAAGAAACAAATTAAAGTGACTAAATTGCACTTGGATAAAAATGGGGTCATAATTAAAAGGAATAAGATTGCACATAGAGAAAATTTAAAATATGATCGTCCCCTTAAAAAAATAATTAGTGTATACTATAGTGGCAATGTAGTGTATAATCAGGGGTGAGATTTGTCAGGATTTTTCCTGATTTCAGGATTTTTTGTCGGGATTTCAGAATTTTTAAAGAATCTCTTTTGCAATCTGGAATTCCTGAGGTGTTGTCCTAAAGGTGTTTTTACCTGTAAAAGTGGATATAGACCAATAAAAATTGATATTTTAAGGGGGTGTCTTTAGGCAAATACAAACTATATGTTGACCTGGGGTCTGCGTATATTATAATTGGCTTATGCTTATCAACAGCGATAGGTCAGTTTTGTGACATGAGTCATTTTCACCAAGTCGCACTGATTCATGTCACACTGATTTATGGTTATAATAACTCTTTTGTATATTCATTACTCATGAATATTCATTCACTGGCGACCTGAATGAATATTCATGAGTAATGAATATACAAAAGAGTTATCAGACGGATTCATGGTTGTAATAACTCTTTTGTATATTCATTACTCATGAATATTCATTCACTGGCGACCTGAATGAATATTCATGAGTAATGAATATACAAAAAGTTATCACACTGATTCATGGTTGTAATAACTTTTTGTATATTCATTACTCATGAATATTCATTCAGGTCGCCAGTGAGCTGCATCAAGCTAGTGAGTTCTCAATGGAGCAGTTACTGACCCTACTACGAACCAAGACCGGTAACAGCCTCAACAGCAAGAAATTATTCAAGGTACTGCAGCCACAGCTCAAAGCAATCAGGTCAGTACCCTTCGCTACCCTCTAGAAAACCTCCAGGGGTGAGATTTCTCCGGATTTTTCCTGATTCCAGAATTTCTATGATTTGTACGGTTGCGGTACCCGCTGCTATATTGGATTCGAACCAGCCGGTTGACTCCGGCAAGCTCGGTGGTTGCGTGGTAAGACATCTGCACTATAAAGCAGGATGTCGTGGGTTCGAGTCCCATCCGAGTGATTTTTTTTTCTTCAAAATAATCTCTCGGGACAACACTGAGTACACCGTGTTTATAAAATACGTCTGTGAAACACCCGATATTGAATTTATATCCCCCCGATGCAAAAATTCCATCTTGTGAATAGTTTGGCTGCGGTAACCCGCCGCTATATATCAGATTTGAACCAGCCAGCTGACTCCGGCAAGCTCGGTGGTTGAGTGGTAAGACGTCTGCACTAGAAAGCAGGAGGTCGTGGGTTCGAGTCCAATCCGAGCGATATCATTCCAAAATGACCTCTGAAACTTTAAAGTCTACTTCTAATTCTAACGCCGCCATTTTTGGGCAATTTTAAACCGTATCTTTTGGTAGAAAATGCAGTTTTCATGTGCATTTTTCAGCAACACCTTACAAAATAAGTGGCCCTGAATCTTGCGTGGATTTGCCATTTTCCTCAAATCTCACCCCTGAAACTGATTTTTCATTCTTTTCAAGCTGTTTTGTTGTGACTTTACAAGGGTTAATTTACTGTTGTCAAGACAAGATACTGCAGCTACATCTGGGCTGGTGCTCCGGCTTGCTATTTGTCCCTCTTTGATAATATTCAGCGACGTGTTTCAAATCTGGTTGGTCAGGACCTGGCATCTTCCCTGGAACCCCTTCGTGTCCGACGCTCTGTTGCTTCATTGAGCCTCTTTTAGCGATACTATCATGGAAGGTGTTCCAGTGGCCTTTCATCATTAGTTCCCCTGTCCAAACTTTCAGGCACTCTACTCGCCTGGCTGTCTCATCACATCCTTTCACTGTTGTTCCAAATGCTAGTACTGTGAGATACTCTTCAAGTTTTTTCCCTCGTACTGCCTCGCTTCGGAAATCCTTACCTGTATAAACCTGATTCTCCCTTCCACCTATAATCTTTCACAGTTCAAACGAAATGTGAATAAATACCTTCTATCTCTGTGATTTCTGTCTTTTCTTGTCTTGTGTAGCCCACACCTTGAGTGGCCTTTTGGCCTTGTGTTGGGTGCAGTGTTGTAGTCAAGGCCACAACCTCCGAGGCCGAGGCCGAGACCGAGGCCGAGGCCACAACGTCCGAGGCCAAGGCCGAGGTCACAACGTCCGAGGCCGAGGCCACAACGTACGAGGCCAAGGCCGAGGCCACAACGTCCGAGGCTAAGGCCGAGGCCGAGGCCAGCTACTAAACACGTAATAAACTAATAATCCACTCAAGGTTAAGATTTTGTTGGATTATTTTTTTATTTTTAAGTCAACGGCAGGTTCCTCAAAGGATATGTTCATTGCATTTCAAGAACATAAGGGTCTCCAGCATCTGTTGGGATAGATTTGCACGGTGGGGCCTCATAATAATCCCTCCTCTGCTAAAAATGCGCTCCACTGGAGCACTGCTGGCTGGAACATTTAGTCTTGGGCCCAAGACCCTTGTGTTGTTATTTCAGAGGCGCCCGCGTGCCAGATTCACTAACGTTGTGTCTTCTCGAAATCCCGGCTTCGTACGTGCGTTCTGGCCTTACGCATGCGTAGTTTACAAAATAAAGCCGGATCCGCAGCCGGTTTTTGTCAAACGTGCATGATTTTGGATCGCGCGCCACAAGGGTCTTGGATAAGTTGGCAGGCAATTCTTAACTTTTCTTTACTTTTCGACGGTTTTTCCGAGAGATCCAATCAGCGACCGAGTTTGAGCCTTATAATAAATTATTCATTACACGCAAATACATAGGACATGACAAGGCATCATGACCGTTGATCTCAAGCCGCGCGCGTCACATGCGCGTGCACGCATGTTGGACATAAACCACAAATGTGATTGGTCAAAACACCATCGGGCGACGCTCACTGGATCGGTCTATAGAGCGTGTAAGTTGACCCCGAGAACATACGAGAGTTTACGAGAAACCGAACTTCCGGGCACCTCAAATAGGAGCTTCAACGTGTAAAGCGAGTACTTTTCTTGAAATATTTTGTTTTGACGCTGTTCTTTTTACTGAAAGGTAGATAAAAACTTTTAGCAAAATATTATTTTTCATTTCAATTTACAAAATGTGAACGATAGGGAAAAGGAGATTGAAAAAGTCTAGTACGTCATACATACGTCATTCGCAATTCTGGTGGTTCACAGTCTTACGTCCGCAGCGCGCGCATGCAGTACAGGGGTTTTGGGGGCCGGGCTTTATCTTCCTGACAATGAGCCAATCACGTTGCAACCTGACGCTCAGGTCAAACATTTTTTCCTACTTTTCTTAAACATTTAGACTAGCCATGAATGTTTTAATATATTGTAAAATTAATTTTGAATTTATCCATATTTATGGCCGTTTCATGGTTCAGATCTTCGTAAAAGCAAAGTATTACAGAAAACAAAATCAACCACACGTAAAAGTCCTATAGCCGGCTGCTCGGAGGTGCCCAGAAGTTTAATCGTGACCTTTATGTGCGAGACTTACACGGTCTATTGTGCTCAGGCCATGTCCGAAATGGGCGTGTTAGAGCTACAGCTACGGCACGCGTAGTTGTAATGGACGAACACCTAGACAATAGCTCTAGACACAGCCTCAAACTCGGTCGCTGATTGCATAACCTCCATCATTATCATGTGATATGAATACTGCATTGTACAGATGTAGTTACTAGATGTTACTACAGATCGAAAATCTTATTTCCGCTGTCGGCCTATTGCAACTAACTGATCGCGCTGCCTGTGCATTGCAACTGCGAAAGTACAAAAGTACAATAGTAACGTCTTGGAACCAAGACTAGCTGGAATAGAGAGGACAGTCTTTGCAAGGGCATGCAGTGATGGGTACATAGACTAGTAGACATGCGACAGGCTTCGCGTTGCGCGAGCACGCGTGAATAACAGGTTGGTTCCCTCAACTTCACTGCCGGCCATTATGATTATCGCTTTAATAACGTTCACTCGTTCAGGGCCGAGTGGTGGACCAGAAACCGGGAGTAGACTGATTATCTAACAAGAAGATTAGATGCTACCTGAGTACGTGTAACGCAATAGTGGCAGTTCATGGGTCGAGTGAAGTGCTGGACCAGGAACTAGTCTATTACCGGGAGTAGACTGGTTCTACAAGAAGATGATACATGTACATGTACGTACGTGAGTACGTGCAATCGGAGAGCTATCTATAGCTCCATTGTGCAATAATGCAAATACCAGTTCATTCATTCGTGCGTATCTACTTGAAACTTTATTTCGTTTCACGGAACCCACTGTGGCAGCTTCTCAAAAGTTTGATGAGGTAAAAAATTAAAATTAATTGAAACAGAAAACACATGTGAATTGGTGGGAAAATTGGTCAAAGTGGGCGGCCTCGAGCTGGCCTCGACCAGATCATCGAGTCCGGAAGGCTCCGAGGCCGAGGCCTTGCACTCCGAGGCCAAGGCCGAGGCCATACAAATTTGCCTGGAGGCCGGCCTGGAGGCCGAGGCCGGTCTCGAGACCCCCAACACTGGTTGGGTGATAACCATAAAAAAAATTTAAAATATTTAAAAAAGCAAAAAGAAACCAAAAACCCAAAAATTAGTGATTAGGAAGTAAAAATGAGTAGGGGAATTATTTGAAGCTGTGCCTGGATAAGTGTGCTAGTGGGATGGCAACTACAAATCAGTTTCCCGGTCTACCACCTGCACTCCTCTGATGTCCACTTAATGTACTTGTCATTTTGGTTTCCAGGGATCAAGAGCTGGAGGGTAGGAGGCGCCTGGCTGCCATTGGCCTCAATTCTTCCATTCGCTTTGCCGAGCCCGAATCGCCGTCTAGGAGTAGAGACAGACGGGGCAAGATGCCTTCACAGAGCAGTGAGGAGAAACGCTGCTGTGTCTGCCAACAGATGTGCTACGTATCCATGGTAACACCAGCATCTCATTTCACAAAACACGTCGTAACTAACGATGTGTTGCAGAGTTGTAACACCTTGTCGCCCCTGTTTGACGCCCTCTGCAGCTATTTCGTAAACTCATATTATTGTGATGCACAGTGTTGTAACCAAGTCATTTTTTCTCAAGTCAAGTCACAAGTCAAATTTTCCCAAGTCAATTTAAGTCCCAAGTCAATTTTTTCCAAGTCAAGTCCCAAGTCAATTTCGTTCAAGTCAAGTACCAAGTCTCGAGTCAATTGTTAGTAAATAAAAATTCCAAGGACAAAATGACAGTGCATAGGCTAGCACGCATGCACTGTACAAAATCAACCTGGTGTGCCATTTCGACAATTGATAATATTCATTAACAATACTACTTCGGCAATTCCACCGTCACTAACCTTACATTACTGTCACGTCACTTTCATCCCTCACAGCTTCAAAGCCTATTGACCAATCTAAGGCAAAACTGCCACTACATGGAATGGTGGTAAGGCCCACCAAGAGACACAAAGAACAACTCAGAACTTTGGTTCCTGTTTTCTGAACATTCAGTTTATTGGTCGTCACTAACGTTACCAAAAAAGGTGTACTTAAGGCTGCTGTTAACACCGATTGTCTTCTAAACTGGTTGAACTCAATTCAAAAGTACCTGTCTTTTTAAACACACAGAGGTCAGAGCTGAACATTTAAATGAACATTAATTAAAATCAATTAGCAATCTAGGCAGGATTTGCCTCATCGGTATTAAGTGATGCCACTTGCGTTACGTCACTAGCGTTGGAGAAATCACCCAAAAAGTCCTATGTTCCAAATACAGTGGATTGCCAATATACCGAACATTCGGCTGTACCGAACACCATCCTTGGCTCCCAAATTTGTGTACAAAACTTAACCGAACATTGTTGTTGAAAAAAAAGGCAACGGATTAAAAAAATGTACTTGGCATTTGGGCTATTTGTAATTCCCAAACGGCCGCAGCTTTATTTATTATTTCCCCAAGGAATAGAAGGGAAAAGCCAACTGTTGCTTTAGAATTCGGTAAGCTTAGAAAGTATGAACATGTAATTACATAATTGAATGGCCGGCACATGTTTAAAGTCGTCCTTAAGTAACCGGCGGCTGAAAATCGCTATACCGAATGATCGCGCAATGTTCGTTATAGCGGCGTTCCACTGTAATATTTTACAAAACATTCAGAGCTAATTTAATCAAAGAGTTTGTTATCCACATTATATTCAAAATGCAACCCCCCCCCCAAAAAAAAAATCAATGCTTTCTGAACTATGATCATTTGTGCCCTTGCAGGTGCTTCATGAAAAGGAAGGCAAGGTGTTCTGTTTGACCCACGCCCTGGAGCTGGCTCAGAGGGGCAAACTCAACAGGAACTACAAGCTCATGTACAGATATGACGAGGTCAGTCAGGGGTCACAAGCCTTGAAATAGATGTAATGACATCACGCCCTGTTTTACCTCATTACATTCGTGCAGCCAGGTTGGGGCGGAGCAACGTGCCGTGGTATCACGGTATGCATTTCAGTGCATGCAATTTGGGATCATGTCAATTTCTGCCTGTTTTCTGTTTTGGACAAACATCGTGATTATATTTTGTAAACCCATAAGGAAACGATGGTTTCCCTTAGGCCCTGTAATGAAGTAACAGTGATTCTCAAAATGAGCATCTACGTACAATACTACCAGCGTCTCAAAAGTCTCCCATTTCTGTCCAGTTTACCTATGATTCCCAAATTCTGGCTCTCTTTCTCTTAAAAACCAAAAGGATCTTACTGTGCCACTTGGTTCAGAGAATTTGTAATAACACAGAACTGTGCACGGTTTCCTTGTTAGAGCTGTACAAATGCACATTTGTGCTACTTTATTCTTCAAACGGACAAACTCTGATTCGTTCTTTTTATCGTAGGTAACCAGTGTAAAATTTTGAAATGTTTGCACGAATGGGATTTTTTGCATGAAGTATAACCTGTCATGTCCTTTGTGGTTTGATCCTGACTGGAGCCCTGGACATGAATTTTTACATTTGTATTATTTCCCCCCTCAGAGCCAGCTAGACAACATAGTGTGTGATCCCCATTCTCCCAGAGACAGGCAGTCGCCCACCAAGAGGACTTCACCGAGCCGGCGCAGTTTGCTGCGCAAGCAGGACAGCAGCAGCAGCAGGGAAACAAGATGACTGCGGGTCAGCCAGTCGCCTCCGACGACGAGAACAGCACATTAGGGGGGATTGTATTGGCTGCTAATAATCGTCGCTCACGTGAGTAATGCAGCGGCTTGCAGCAACCGTAGCAAGATGATTGCAGGTCGACCAGTCACCTTCCGCATGAATAGCACAAGGGAGAATCGTATTTTTCTGCAATAACAAAGACTCGCTGCTCACCTCAGTAATACAACAGCAACGACTGCAGCCGTTTAAGAATCGGTTACCGCTGCGGGGATATAATGGAACCGCTGCCGAATTTAGTTGTCGCCGTGCTTACGAGAAGACCACACAACAGCAGCAGCAGCGACAGCTTCAGAAGTGACCCGTTTACATGCAGGAGACTCTGATGCTGCCAAGGCATCTTACAGGAACAGCACAGCACAGCAGCAGCAGCAGCAGCAGAAACAAGGAACTGCAGCAGGTTACGACACCCACACACCAACGTCAGCACACATGAAGACCGGTTTGCCGAATGCACCAATGTTCACTTCCCTTTTTAAAAAAAAGGTTACATCAGTTTTGTAAGGAGATTCATTCCCTAAAACGTAGCTGGTGAGCGTTATAAACTTTCTGTCAAACTCTTGCTGCATTTTGTAACCGACTACACTTACTCCTCCCAAATGACATTTTTACATGGTATTACAACAAATGCTGCAAAGAATGATGTTTTTTTGTTTTTTTCAAAACCCTTTCCAGTGAAATTGAAAGGATATGACAACGTACATAGCAATGAGTGTAGTAGAAGACTCTGTTGTACTAACATACTAAGTTAAAGAAGTGCATAATCTGACAACCTTTAAAAAAAACAAAAAACCAAATCTTCATAGTTTTAGTAGAAAGCAAAGTGGCTGGCATAATTCAGTATGTTCATAATACTACCCAAGCTAAATCCAAAATGGCATTTATCCCTGACATGTTTGTATGTTCTTTCTGTATTTTTCAGTTGTAAGCAAATGTTTTTTCTCTGTTTTGTCAAAACCATTTCGGATTCACAGAAAGCAGTGAATGTCCAAATCTACAGTCCCACCAATTTGTTTTCTTGGTGTCAAAGAATTTTTTCAGATAGTGGGTGAAAAACATTACAAAGTAGATCCAGAAACCCATGTGCTAAATGGAGCAGCCTCTATGATAAAAAATGCATTTTTTATTTATTATTTTCCAAGCTTTTAATTAAGCAATTAAGCCTTTATTAAAAAATATTCAAACACTGCACATACAAAAGAGTACTGAGTTAGTACAAATGTTATTCTACTCACAAAAAAAGAAATGCTGTGAAAATTTGTAGTATCAGAAATATTGAATTTAGACCTCCTCATGAATCTAAATCTAAGCAGAAAATAAATTTTGAAAAGAATACTGTATCAAATGCAACTATAGACGACCAATTGCTACCTGAGTCTACAAAAACAAAACCTTCCCTCATTAGCATGTAGATTTATGCAAAATTAATGTATGCAAAAACTAGTGTCACGTCAAATCTTCCAAACAGAAATATCTATAAAAAAAAAAGGAACTTCCCATGCACAGTATTCTTTTAGTGCAAAAATAGAACACTCCGATATATCTTTGAATGGTGAGTCGATTTTTCTCTAGTTTAAAAACATTTTTTTCTGTACCCACAAAACAGTTTTTTTCTTTGGATAGCCTACAACTTGATAGGCCCTGCTGCAAAAAAACCCACAAATGTTAGTGTGATTTTTGATTTTTTGCTGTCCCATTTGTTTGTTGCTGTCTGTTCAGTGCTCTAGTTGGCCTATCACCATTTATGACTTCTTAGACAATTTTGCCCTTAAGCTGCATGTGCAACAGCATATAACAGCGCACTGCCTATATCTCTGACTGAAGTTGTCTTGAATTTTAAATCTGAGACAACTTTTCTCATCGTGTTTATGTGACCACATATGCCTGTACTTGAGGCATATTTTCTTTTGACATGCAATCGCGTATTTCATTTCAGCGCCTGGGTCTATTGGTCTTAAAATTGAGATAATGTCTTTGGTATCTATTGAAGATGTGGCAGCCTAAGATGTGGCCAACCTCACCAATTCAGTTTTAGCCCTCTACCTAGAGTGGCTTTTAGCCTTGTATTGGACGACTTCGATAAAAAAACACACACAAAAAGGCACATGTGGCTAACATGTTTGGAAGTTTTTCTATGGTATTCCGGAGGGCGCCGGTTCAAATCCCGCTCATGCCAGTTTTCTTTGTTCACTTTGACAAATGTTTTTTCTTTGTCTAAGATTTAGAATGTCACATGATATTTAACTGATGCCGTGATTGTCTAATGCTTATGAATGGTGATAGGTCAGTTGTAGAGGTGCTGCCTGGCCTACATGTAGCAATGAGAATCTTAGGCATGCAGCAACAATGCTCATGATCCAAGCTTGTGTATCAAAGTCAAGCCACGCATGTGATTGGCATCCAATGATCACAACCTATTTCCAACTGGTGTGCAAAACTGCAGCAGGCATTGTGAGCCAGTAACGTACCCTAGAATGCAAAGAATGACACTGAGTGTCCCTCACTACATTAAGGCCAATACAAAATAGTTGTGTTGCCCTCCGCGACCGACCCTAAAAGTCACAAAAGTTGGGTCAGGTTCTTTTTGTTTATAAAGGATTTTTTTTCAAATCTCACCTTTTTACCGCACAAAATGAACAAGTTTTATTAAAATCATTGTCATTATACAGCTACGACGGCACAATTGTGCATCTCACTTTCAACCCTATTACTGCTGAATCCATCAATATCAATACGAATTTCCACACACCCAAGGAGGTTAGGGTTAAATATGTGTACTTTTTACTTCCCGACTTCCGAGTTACACGACATGTAGTACTGTTTTAATGTTTTCATGGATGGTTAAAACAAAAACAAAAAATCAACCGACCGACCTATCCCCCCCCCCCCCTGATTTTTCCCATTTAAGGGCAAGAAAAGTTTTTGGGTTTTTTTGCCTAAGTTTTGCAATGTCATGACAAGATGGCGGAGTTGTGCACAGATCCCATTCACAACAAATCAGGCCTTTTTAAAATTTCAAGGAAATTTCTCAAGTTTCTGAAGTTAAGGAATGTTTGTTAATTTGATTAATCAGAAGAAACATGACCTTTACCTCACAAGCGGTATTCATGGGACCGAGTTCGTTGAAGGAAAGATTGTTAGTTTTGACCGTAAAATTATTTGGCAAACAGTCACTAAAACCAATATGCAGTGCCATTCAGCTGCATAAGAGTGTGTGAAATGAGTATGCCTGTATATGAGCCTTCTATTGATGTAAACATACATGAATGCTCCAAAAAAAGCTGTTGTTACAGTATTAGAGGAAAGTCTATAGAAAAATTCACACTTTATTCAGTGCAGTTCACATACAATGCAGTCCTGAAAATATATCCCAATGATTATACTTTTGAAACATGATTTTATTGATATACTGAGAGTTTACAGTCAATAAATGGCGAACAGAACAGCTTCAGAAACAATGGAAAGAACAATTTATTGTCCTAAAATATTTTACGTCCAAGAGTATGTAAACGTTTGACCACAACTGTAAGTCAGCTCACAGTTTTTCAAGATGTAATCCACCAAATTTCTGTCAACTGAACAAAATTGGCATTTGCTTTCACTGAAAGTATCACTTGAGTGCTTGTTTAGAAACCCAAACATTTTCCCAAGAAATACAAATCAAAAATAAATTGTTGTAATGTTTTATTTTGTACTAGACAGACTTAACAGTTTTTTTGAAAGGATAGCTTTCAAAGACTTGGTGGTATGGTATATACTTTTTCTTGACATTCTCAACATGTTTCTGTGCGTAATAAGAATGTCTTGATACACACAAAAAAAAGGCCATTATGTCCACTCGGACGAGGGCCATAGCCGCGGTTTGAAAAAGACCACCTGGCCGGTTGGCATCTATAGGCACATTCCTGCACGTACTCAATCCATTGTTTGCCTATTGTTTGCATTACGCTTGACTGCACAAGCTGTATTGGCATACAAGCAGCCGGACAGAAGTGGTTGAACGTGGCACCACACTGCCAACGTAGTGCGAATGTTTCTTACAGAAGCTGTACATTTACTGCGTAGTTTAACACCACTATTAATAAGTTCTCTATTTGCTACAAGAATGTTGTTACTAACCCCGGGTTTTGTACCATGTATAACAGTTAGTTTTAGTGTGTTTTACTTAAATCCTACAGTAGTACAAATACCGATATGCATTGATCTAAGGGACCAAACTTTACCTATAAACTGCCAGCCTTAGCGCAGAAACCAAACATTTTATACGAGAATTTTTACAGTAACAGATATTTCTGAACTCTCAGTGAGAGTCGTCGATATGCTGCACATTAACGTTACAGTACCACGTGTTGTCTATTTGTAATTGCTTCCAAACTCTTGTGTCGTTTGTGTTGATTTGGGGGGTTTGTCTGATTGGAATATGGATTAGTTTATGATTCCTTTGATCAGGGATGGCTGATTTAAATCAACGTGATTTAAATCAGCCAACCCTGATTTAATTTGCTTTTAAGGCTTTAAATACAAAAAAGTGATTTAAATCAGTGATTTTTTTTTTTTAAATCATTCGATTTAAATCGCGATTTAAATCAGTGATTTGAATCAACATGATTTAAATCAGCCAACCCTGCCTGTGATTAAGAAAGATTTGACAGTGTTGCAATGATTTGAAATAATCCCGATTTGCTGCGCTTACCTGCTCTAAAGATGCAAAAGAGTGATGTGTTTATACTTGGGTGGTCTTGAGTTTAACCATGAAATGCTAATGTCCTGAGGTATGCCAAATAGGTTTCGTCAAATTATGAGAAACTTTTACCGGCATACAGAACTCACTGGTTGATTTCACCAGGAAAGCTTTTAATGGTTTCACAAGTTGGATAAAGAATTATATCAGAGTGTTGCTTTCTTACCTTATTTTTTTCTTCCAATTTGTTTTACTTGTACTGTTTCCTTCAATGTACATGTACTGCTCTCATAAACACTGCACTTTGCATATTCAAGCCGTATAAATGTATGAGGTTACACTAAAGCTGCGTTCGCATTGGACTAAGTATTGTCAAAAGTTACCGTGCGAGATTGTTAACTTTCCACTGTGGTAATTCTTCTGTGCGTCTGCACTTGGATTTATACACGGCTTGGCCACGTAAACTTTGCAGTGGTCAAACACGGAAAGCACGTGATCAAAATGCACGTTTTACATTACAGTGGCTGTCCGCACTGGACTTTTCAGCGATGTAAAACTGTCACGTAACTCTTCCGCTACACGGTTGCATGGCTCTGTAAAAGTTTCCTCTGTGGAAAGATAAACGGACAACCGACGATAGACACTTGACCATTTGGAAAGTTTACCGGCTGTCCGCACTGGACTTAATTTGGTCAAGTTGACAACAGTCTCCGTACGTTTTACCAAAAAAAGTCCAATGCGGACACGGCTTATGATGGTGTATCTGGGCATGATGCTGACTATCTGTAGCTGATGACAGTCATGACATCAATAAGTACTCTTATGCCATAGCTTTTGACCACACTGACTTCAGAGCTGATGAAGATATTGTTGTGTTTCTCAGTACCTAATGTTTCATTGGCCGTTATATTTATGTGCATACGTGTTCAGGTTTTCTTTAATTTTGGTCAAAAAAAACCAAAGCACTGGGCAGATGCGGTGTAACTGGAGATGTCATATGTGAATCTTGATGGGAAAGTGAAAATAGTCCTGTGCTCGTTAGGAAATGAGGCCGCTGTAACAATGCCACTTTGGGGAGTACAAACATAAGTATCGAATACGTTTCATATTTGGATTACATCTTTACGATTGTTCATTTTAAGTACAGGCATGGTTATACGTGAAATCATGGCTGTTTGCCCCTCCAAAATGGCATCATTGCAGGCCCTCATTTACTCAAATAAATCGTCTATTTACATTACTGCTAAGTACTGATCTCAGTGAAAAAGAAATCTGATTAGATCATTGGCCATTGTGCTCTGTACAAACAACTGAAGCCAGCAGCCAGCATTCCCATTGTATGGGGGAATTTCCATATCAACAGAGTGATTAATGTGTACCATTGAGAAGGGGATGTAAGTAGACCCGGTGACATGGTTGGCAGATATATTATTTTGAGAGTGGTAAGATGGAGGATGGTGGCTTCAACTTGAGCAGCCAATGAGCTATCGAGATTTTTTTTACATGAGATTGGTGCTGCTAATTCAGGGATTGAAGTTAGTTTCAAAACTGCTGGTCACATCAACTAAGGGGGAAATGGAATGTAAATGGAGGGTTAACTGTGAGGTACCCTTTAAAACCTTTCATTACTGTGGAGTTGAACCCCTTCCTTAATTCTGCATTTCCCCCTAACTCAGTTCAGTAACATTTGTACTTCTACAAAATTCCTTATGTACTGTCAAAAATATGTTGGTGGTGGATGGTAATTTCTCTCTACTTTCCCAGGGTTTTGGCCATTATAATCTGTAAGGGATCATTTCATATTGTCTGACAGCGGTATCACTTTCTTTTTTGCAGTACCAGTATTAACGCCCAGCTGGCTGATATAATGAACTCATTCTATACAGGTTACTGCACACTGATTTCATTGCAGCATCACTAATCCATTGGCTTTCTGGCTAATTCATCTCGGTGGACAGTGGGGAATTAAAATGTTCCAAGTCAGAGCTTTTAAACATTCATTGCAGCAAGACCTCCACTAATAGGGCTCTTCATCTATGGTCTGACCGCTACAAACTATAATTTTTTGACAAGCCGACTGGGCTTTAAATGAGCCCCAAGCTCCAGTTTTGACCTCATGGTTATTCAGTTATTCCCATTTATCAGGTAGGTTTGAGGTAAGGAATGTGGCGCCGAAAAGTAAAACAGCGGTACCGCAATCGATACCGCATCTGGACAATATGAAATGCTCCCTAATGCTTTCCTTCCTGTTACACAGTAATTTTTTTAAAAATGCCATCTACCAGCTATGCAGATTTGTGTCTCGTGTAACTCTTACAGTTCATGCACATGCATTGTTACATTCAAATGATTTTCAGTGAGCCAGGCAGTGTTTTATATTGATAGGTTTAAAGGGCAGGTATCATGCATTTGGTTGAAGAAAAAATAACAGCATTGTGGCTAGGTGCATGTAGACAGTGATATTGGTAAACATCTTTAAAAGTTTAGTGGGCAGAGACAAATGACTGAATAAGCTTCAACGAAATTTCGAAAGAAGTGCAATCATGCACATGCAGGGACGGTTCAGGTTAATATCTGCAATCGGGATTTGAATGCCGATTCGGTAGCGTTGAATACAGTGTGTGAAGAGCTACATGTACAATGTACAAAACCAAAATGGCGGATGGGATTTTTTATTGATAACTGCATTCGTGAAAAAGCAGTATGGTATGGATCCCGTAACGGTATACAAGATTAGTCACAGATTTTTGTGGCATTCACTGGCTAAGCCCTTAGAGCTCTAGGGTGGATTGTAATACTACAGTCTTAGCCAGTCTGTTATTAGCCGGCTATCGCTCTTAGACGGTCTTGGATAAGATGCTAAACTTAGCCCATTGCAATAAGCCGATCTTTACTAAGCCTGCAGGGAGTACGAACAAACGCTTTATGGTTACCACGATAGGGCAGATGGTGGTGCGCTTTGCAAAACATAACTCAGTAAATATACCGGTACCCACTAGTTAATTCGTAGCACTACGTTTATTAGCTATATATATTTTATACTGCATGGTTCTTATTCATCTGATTCAAATCACACGAAATCAAATCTGTCAAAATCGCAAGATTGATCATTAAGGAAATCTGTATTTACGATACAACTCTGTGTCGTCATATTTATCTAAAGGGTCTGAAAAATCCTTTCTTGATGCAGTGCTCTTCAATGTAAATCATTAATAACTATCAACTGAAAAGCCATTCTTGGGATCAATTCAAGAGTACAAATATTTCAATATCAATTTGCATCTAATAGAAGAAAATCATGCCCAGCTAAACTTACAGACCGCCCACATTGCCTTCAAATGTCATGAAATTTTGCTGTTTGGAAATGTTCCTTATCTTTTATATAAGAGTTGTTCATACAAACAAAACCATATAATGTGTTGTAATTATGAGTAGTGATTACAAAACAAAAAATTTGCCTCTGACCCCTGACATCAGACCCGCGAAACATAGACTTATAGTAAATACCACTGTCTAAATAATGCGCAAAATACGCTGTAAGAGTCTTTAGGCTGGCGCCGCAGCCAGTGGCCTTGTAAACCTATCAGATGATCGCCAGGTACCATTCTCTACCTCTCGACACATATTGCCAGTGCTGCGCGCTGTGCCACAGTACATCAATATGGATCAACAGAACGTGCTTCAACCAGCTGCGACTGGAAATACGACTGGTGAACACGGTCCGCCATTTTGTGGAGTAAACAATTTGGTTCTACAAAATGGCGGACTGTTATTTGTCACGAAATTAAACAAAAACCACGCAATTTGAAGGGATAGTTATGTGAATCTTTATATTCTACTTTTAAAAAAGCTTCCCAACCATATCCATTTCAGTTTTATAGCCCAAATTGCAAAATCCAAAGCAATGTGTCCCTTTAAGCCAGCCCAACCCAGGCTAACTACTTTAAGACTGTCTAAACACTTAGACCGTGTCATTGCAATGGTGTTACTTATAGACTGTCTGACAGACAGAGCTTTAAGACCGGCTAATGGGCATAGACAGCTTTAGGACCACTTATTGCAATCCGCCCCTGATGAGTTCGTAGATTGTTGTTTCCTTGGGGTATGTATTTAAATTGAGAAAGACCTATTTTATACCAGTAATGTTACCACTGGGAAAAGCATTAGACCTTACAACATGAACACATGCTGCTGTTGTCGATGAAACATGGACGATGAAACTTTAATACTCCCGGAAGAAAAAGCAGTCAGGAAATTTTGATACCAAGATACTATAATATTTTAGTGTGAAAAGTAAGATAAAGAAGTTTTTGATATCAGTCTGAAATGTTTTGGTTTTGTTTGGACATTGTTTCCAAGAATTTAACTGGAAATAAGACAGTTGTCGTAGTTTTATGTAGTGCTGAAGGAGATGCAGCGATTGCTTAGGAAGTTTTGTTCCCTCTTCGCAGTAGACTTTTTTAAAAATCACTTTTTCTTTTCTTTAAAGTGCACTTTTTCTTCTAGTGATGCCAGTGTGCCACTGATTTTTTGAGCTTACTGCTGAACCTCAGACAGATTTGCAGGACAAAGTTCCGTGTCTGTGATGAGGTAAAACATGCTTTTGTAATGGAAAAGAAAAGATTAAAATGCGACAAGATGGTTGCTTAAATGGATTTGAAAGTGTAAGTTACAGTTAGACCGTATGGTGGTGAGTTTGGGAAATATGTGTGTGTCATACATGTATGTAGAGCAAAGCTTAGGTTTTGTACAAAATGGACGAATGTTCCCTCATGTAAAGTACAAGAGATCGGAAGAAGAGGAATGTAGATATTGTCAGTGTACATTTTTTTTTCTAAGTGTAAAGAGTTTTGAAAAGAAAGTTGTGGGAAGTTGTCAGTCGAAGGGACTTTGGACAGCTGAAGAGCATCACTTGGTACCAAGCCAAGAATTTTCATGTGTAACCGGAGTCTCTTACCGTTGCCACGATTCAGCTATCAGCAATAACGTGGGGAATAGATGTTGTCCGGCTGTGAGCCAGGTTGGAGCTATCGGATAAAAATGTCACAGGCTGGGGTTATTTTCAAGATCTTGGCTTTGAATGTTCAACTTATTAATGGGAGACTTTGAGGGTTGAAAATGCAGACTCTTCCACCTACCAGGGGCTGGGTTCATAAAGTTGCTTACGACACAGTTTTGCCAAGCACAGAAAATATTTGTCTAGCGAAAACAGGTCACCAGCCAAAAGTGCCATGCGATATGCATTGCTGTTGACTGGTTTTTAGGGAATTTTTACTCGGCACATAAAATTTGCTAAGCAATATTTTATGCAATTAGCGGCTCCAGGAAATCTGGCTCTGGGGGCTAAAGCTTCTGGCTAAAAGCTTCCGAACATTTAGTTCAACTCAAATCAATACTTTGCCCAGTCCAGATTAGTACCACTTGGCTGCTATGAAAATTACACATTTTTTGAAGATTTATGGGGTAACCCACCTACAGTTTCTTTACCAATATGTCTGGCATTCGAAAGCACTTGGGGTGAGATTTGTCAGGATTTTTCCTGATTTCAAGATTTCTTGTCATGATTTTTACTGATTTCAGATAAAAAAAAAAGAATCTCTTGTGAAATCTTGAATTCCTGAGGTGTTGTCCTAAAGGTGTTTTCACCTGTAAAAGTGGATATAGACCAATAGAAATGGTTATTTAACACCTTGGGCACGGTAACAGCGGCCAATGGCATCACCTGGCCTGGTGGCACTTTTTTTTGTACGCAAGGGGTTTTAAGGGGGTGCCTTTAGGCGACCCCCAGACACTGCAGATTTTGTGGATTTTTCATTTTTCAGCCAATCTCACTCCTGAACACTTGTGCTTGAGAATGATTGAACAATAAAAATGACCGGATAGTCAGCTGCTACCTCTCGAAAGCTTCTCACTGGATAGCATCTATTCCCTGCTGTGGTGAGGAGAGATAGCAAAATTGGCAATGAGCATAACGAGGTGTGATGAGGTAACACAGAAAATGAGTTACGTGCTTGGAAAGGAAATGTATGGATTGCCGATTGTAAAATAAGACTGTAAGAAACTGTAATTGTAGAGAGTTTCACAAAATCTTACGATTTGTGAGTTTGTACCGTGCTCCAGCAGGAGTATTCAAGGAAAATAGATTTGTTTGTTTTTTCTATAAAACGATGGAAAGTAGTTTACAGTTGATGCGTTGGTTCGGTTACGTTTGTCGATGATTTGTAAATTTGTAGAGGAAAAGGGCTGTACACTGTATTTTTTTCTTTCTTTCTATTTTTGCTACTTGAATTAATGCTGTAAGTATAGAGCTGCTTTTTGGTTCTTTGCTTTGGTTTCATGCAATCCATTTAATTGTTTCACTGCTGCTGTTTTGCAAAATCAAATACAGCAATATTTGAAGGCAGCGTTGGTTTGGCGAGTCTCGGTCAGATGGACATATTATGGTTTGTCAGTCATTTTCTTGTCACTGAACTCTGACACAGTTTTCAATATTTATATATATTGACTGCAAAAAAAAAAGTAACTTTTTTTGTTTGTTTACTAATTGTTATTTTTTTAATGCGAGTGACGGAACTGTTGCCAGTCCCGGCAGATCCATTGGGCTGTTTCAATCCTCCGTGCATGTGAACTCGGAACGTTTGTACTTTTTGGTTTATGTAAAATGCAAGAAGTTGCTGCGACTTTTTAAACTGTTTTGCAGAATTCCATTTCTTACAACTTATACTAGCAAGGTAAAGCCCACACGGTGGGAATGTCGAGAACGATAAATATACACATAAACAATAAGCATTATTCTGCAAATATCTGCCCAACACATTTCCCCATTCAGTGGGATTGTCTGTGTTTTTATGTTTAAAAGGAAATTTCTCAGGCCGTGATAAAAATAAGGAATATTTTACTGAAACATAAATTGTAGGAGTGATTTTGCCAGACGAAAAATGTGAGTTTAGGAATTTGTTACCAATGCATCAATAAAACGGGGGCTCTACTTGCAATTAAACTAGGCTTAGCTGTGGAACAATCTCAGGAAATTTTGCATCCAAAATGGGGATATGTAGAAGGAATTATGTAGAAACACTAGGGGTTATTTCATTGAGCTGACAAGCACACAAAATTGCTTAACACCAAAAGTCCTCCAGTCAATAAAAACAGGTTATTTTTACCAGTCAAAATTCCCATGTCATTTTCATGCTGAATACCAGTCACAAGCAATATACATCGCATAGAAGTTTGGTTGGCAACCCTGTTTTTTTTTGCCGAGGAGAACTTGTCATACTAAGTAAATTGTTGTGCTAAGAAGCTCATGAAATTGGCTACTGGTTCAATGGCTTCTCTGGGAAAGATTCTCAGCACTGGTAGCTTTGTGAGAATGCTCGTATTCTTGAAAATTTGCGTTTCAAAGCTGCACCATTTGCAATTTCTGTACTGGAACATTGCCTTCCTATAAATCAAAGGGAAACACTATAGGCCTACTGTGTACACGGTTCTCTGCAATAGCCAGAATCGCTTGTCATGTAGAGGTTGCTCTGGACTAAGCTGTGTCCAATATTTAGTCACATGCATGGAGGTTTGTACAGCCCATATATGATTGTGTTTAAAGGAGCCTTGCAGGCAGGAAAAAACATTCGTCCTAAGATTGCTAAGATTGGAAAGATCGTTCAAAAGTAGAATATAATAATGTGCACGACCATCCCTTGAAAATGTTTGTCTAAAAATCATTGAAGAAACAAGTACTGGTTACCAAACATTCGTTCCCAAAAATATTTTCGTCAATGATTTTCAGACGAACGACACATTTTCAAGGGGTGGTTGTGCACAGTATATTCTGCATTGTTGACGTTCTTTCTATCAATGGTCATTTCAGGATGAATGCTTTTTTAATAGCCCAGTTCAGTGCTTCTGAGGCAATGCGTCCTTGTAGTTGTTACATATAGCCAAACCAATGCAACGGCCAATATGTACTGTCACTGTATACATTGGATGGACGATCGCAGTTGTTCCTTCTGTACTACCGTGGATAAGAGTTCTGCCCACATAAAAAATTAAAAGTTTTATTTGAGATTTTAGATATAAATAACAATTCATATTTGTTGGCAATAAAAAAAGATTTTTGATAAAAGCTCCAATGAGGAAAGTTTGTCATTTCAAACGACTTCAAGACATCTAGTTGGAAAACTTGCAAGTGAAGTTTGAATGATACATGGAGCTTTCTACACGCAAGTTGAGAAATGGTCACAGAAATGAATCAAACTGTGGAAACTCTTTTGCTAGAGATAAACAAAGTGGGCAAAAAACTAGTCTTGTGGACAAGCCTATAAAATTGATGTATTACAGATAGTCTGACATTCATAAACATTCCAATTTGAACTGAAGAATTCTCTTCTTTTTTTCATACAGAAAGTGCATTTTTTTGTGGCGGGTAATAAAACGTGGTAACACGTAGTGTGATCTCGGTGATTAGGTTTTTGTTATATCATTTGAGTTGTAAGAAGTGTAGAGTAGTAAGATTTTTGTCAGGTAATTTTTGAAGTTGAGTTTTTGTTTATAGACCGTTTGGTTAATACTTTGTTCTTTGTGAGTGTGTTATTTCAAGTGACTTGATTTTTTTTTCCGGGTGATTTCTTTAGCTTGTCAAATTGAAGATGATTCCTGGATGGTGTCAAATACTGATGTTATTAAACATCAACTGGATTTTTTTTTAGAGGATGTCGATTGCTGAGAGAAGTCTGTGTCAATTTGTATTTTTATGTATATTGCGTATTGTAAAACTAAACAGCAAATTATTTCTTCCGCTGGTGCCATTTGTCTAAAAGTTGTCGCTGTGGGCAGCAAAAAAATCTGACGTCATAACACGAATTCCCCTTTTATGTCTAGTGCTAGACACAAAAGGTGCAAGGTTTTATGTCAGATTTGTTTTCTGCCCGCAGCGACGACTTTCAGACAAACAGCACCAGCGGGCTATGCTATACGCTAAAGGGGTCTTGATAAAAATACCTATCAGAAGTCAGTTTTATTTTACAATACGCAGTACATAAAAACTACAAAATAACCCAGACTTCTCTCAGCAATCAAATCCTCTTTAAATTTGGAAAAATTTACCTCAAAAAAAAAATCATTGCATTTTACTAATTTTTTAAACGAGGGACAAATATCTTCCATTCTGGAAAGGTGCCACCTTTAAAATTATGTAAATTTCCTGTAACAGTTTGTTCCAAGTATCGCCTGCATCACCCAATTCACCTGTGTCCACTTCTTAAGTGTCAGGTTCATAGTTTTTGTGTTTCTAATTTGTGTGCTTTGGGTTTTTTCCTCAGGGGTCTAATTTAGAATAGCGTTGTGGGAAGAAATCCTCTTAAGCCCTTATTTTTGTGGGCGACAAAATACGAAAGTAGACACTAACTGTTGAATGGGTCCTTTTCCTCACATACGCCACACTGTGTGTTATGGGGTATTACAAGTTGTAGTCATGTTATCACTTGTAAAATGATATTGCCTAATACTTTTAGCACCGCTTACATGACATATTATCCGACTGTATCTGCAAAAATTGTAACATGATATTTCTTGTCTTTTATGGTTGTTTCTGTCCAAAAAAATAATAATTCTGTCATTACAATAATGTCCACCCAGACTTGTATTCGACTTTGGAATTCCAACCAGTAACCAATTAATGGAAATAGTTGAGATAGTTTGTAATAACCCTTACAATAACAGTTATGATAATCAGCTGCATTGTTACTAACACAAATCAGGAATTTCGACCACTTTTTACAAAACCAGACAAAACGGGACAAAAGTCATAATTGTAATGATGATGTGCAATACAGCCGTACTGAACAAATGGGTCCAAGACATTCATTTGGAAGTTGAAATTTTAATATTTCAGAAATGTCCACATAACGGCAGTATAAAGGGTACATGTACTGCTAGTCAACATGTTTATGTTTAACAGTGTAAAAGAATTCATAGTTGTTTTTGTTTTTTCGTATTGAGTTTTGACCAAGCATAAGATCAAGTTGTGATTTGTGAATTTACGAGGATGGATGCGTAACATGATTTAATTTCTTGTCTGTGTTTTCTATTTATTTTGTGTAGACTTTTGACAGACTGTAGAGTTTTAAAGAGTAAAGATGACACTTATTTAGGGGGACTGTGTTTATTGCCACCATCCCAACTATGCATTTTTCTTGAAAAGTTGTGATGTTATATTAAGCATATTTATCTTGGTAATTCATGATAACTTGTTCAGACGTTGTGTTGTGGAATAAGGGTCTGTGGCTTTATTTATTGTACTTAAGTTGCACCCCCCTTTCCCCATTGAATTTTTGAGATTTTTTTTTTGTTTTCTTCCCTGTTGAGTTTGGGAGAATAAAGTTTTTAAAGATGTTGCAAGATAGGTTTGTATGTCCGTTTTATTTTATGGACTTATCCCTTTGTATCATGGAAACGGACCTCTATTAAAAAATTAATATCCTGTACATTACAAGTATTTTCAAACACCAAACTGGGAAATCAATCGACTGAGCAAACCACACATTGAGCAAAGCAACAGAATGAGCAAAACCACAGACTGAACAAAGCCACAGAATGAGCAAACCCACAGACTGTTTGAGCCACAGGCTGAGCAGTCAGACTAAGCAAGCTACACATTGTATTGAAAGCCACAGACCAGAGCAAATTTCATTAGAATAAATACCAAAATTTTGAAATTCTAATTTTTGAATTGCTAATTTCAAAGCAACATTCAAATCAACAAAACCCCCACGTGTCCAAGTTGTACATGTATAGAGTACCGAAGTCTAACGTCAGTTGGCACGACAACTGGCTCTAACCAAATTGAGATTTCGACTGTTCCTTTGTTATTAACAAAGGAACAGTCGAAATCTCAATTTAGTCATGCAAACACATCGACACAAAATAATTAAAATATTCTGGTTCCAAACATTGCATTGACGTCGTCACTTCGGTACTCTATTAGGCCAAGTAAAAAAAAAAAAAAACATGTTTAGCGTCTCGTGCTTTTTTTTTTAAAGGAAGGAGGGCTTTTTATTTTATTTTTCAAGATGGCCACCATTCCTTTTTAAATTCCTGACAACCGTAGGTTTTTCGACTGTTCAACAATACAAAAAAGCAGAGACATGGTGGACAAGAGAATTGAACATGTTTACAGTGGTTTCAATAGTTTTAGTAAGCTTGTATTTTATTTTCTGATGGGATCGGTTGACATTTTGGGGGTTTTTCCACCTCATTTCCACTTAGCAGGCTGGACGCCAAACATGTTTTTGTTTTACTTCGCCTTACATGACACCCTTTATTTCTCAAGTTTTTGTGCAGACGACAGTATGGATTACACGGTACATATACATGTACCGGGTTTGTAAGGTACTTGCATTGTTCTATTTCTCATTGATGGTATTCTCAAAGTCCAACTTGTGTATGCCCCTTTGACTTGTAGTGCATACAAATCCAACCATTCTGGCAAAAATTTGGCACAGAAAAATAACACGGACTCTGCCAGTTTTTATAGAAATCATCCACACTATTATTGTAAACAGAGAGAGCCTTGTAGAATGTCAACTCACAACAGAACAACAACAAAGTCTTCAAACGTTTATAATTACAATATCAAAGGTCAAAGACGTAAGACGGACAATATCAACAAACTTTCAAGATAAAATACCTGCGTACGAAGTTGCAAATCTACACGATTTCACTTGAAATACTTCAGTATTTTTTATAAATCAGCAAATTTCATACATGGCCGTTTGAACTTCCGAAATGCCACTTTTATTCTTAGGTTGACCATTTGAACTTTGTCATAAAATATCTTTGTGGAACAACAATTCTTGTATTGGGTGAAGGCATTTGACAGCCACAGATGTACCATGTTAAGGCTTTTAAGAGAAATACAAAAACTGAAAAAGCGGTTATGTACTTCAAAATATACACAACTATAGTATGTCCTTATCTTGGGAGAAGGGTTTGGGTGGTTGGGGGGGGGGGGGGGGACTAGAACATATTTAGTCACACTGTAATTGCAGAGTACAATATAAATTAGTTCCAACTGTTGCAATCATCCAGAGATATATTCAAGTCCATCACAAGTCCCTGCAAGTCCACCACAAGCCCTCCAGTCCTAATTCCAATCACAAGCTATTCAAATGAGCTTTGACAAAGGCATTCCTTTGTCATTGTTCATCCAGTTACTTGTGACCAGCTTTATGACTGGACTTGTGAAAGGACTTGCAGGGACTCTAATACAACTCTGCAATCATCAAATATGAAACCAAAACATTGTACATTGTAGTTAAAAAAAAAAAAAAAAACCTACACACATTTTTAATGGAAAATATCTCGGAATTGGGGAATCATGGTCAAATTGTTTTAACATATTCGTCAACTATGTTTTTGTTGTATTTTGTGCAAATTGTGTTAACAAATAATGCTCAAATAAAGAAATGTCATCGATATTAAAAAAAAAAATTGTCAAAAACCAGTTTGTCCACACGCAAGTCAATGGAATTGGGTAAATTTAAATACATTTTAGCACCACGTGCTAATCATCCCCCTCTGTCAATGAATAAAATAAGTGTTTACAGTCAATAGCAATTGACACAATAGAACAGTTGAAGTGTTTATGTTGTGCTTTTGTTTCTTCCCGGGTTAGTGAATACTTATTACTTCCATCCTGGGTAGCCCTACGATTATCGATCTTTATAGCATGCATGACTCCTATAGACTTTCGTGTGGCTATCTGTCTTTATGCCATTTTCTCTAAACCGATGCCATTTCTATATTGGAGTTTTCTTTTGAACACAATTTTCACCATATACCACTAAGATAGTGTAGTTAATAAAAAAGTTAAAACAATTTGGCCATATTTTCCCAATTCCGAGAAATTTTCCTCCAAAACAAAGTGTAGGTTTTTGTTTTTGTTTACCACACTGCATTACTCTTTTGGCTACATAAATCTATTTTAAAGTAATTACATGTATACCCTTTTCATGTGACATCAGCAGTCTATACTGGAGAGGCTAGTTTAGTGATGTAATAAAGTGGGTGGAAAGGTTTCGATAAACATGTGAAAATACCTCCAAAGCTTTGTCTGACTACAAGGAAAGATTTCACTTGACATTACAGTCGGTCTGCTTTGTTTATTAACCTAAATCTTTGGTGTGAAGTTTGACATGCTGACTGCTGACTGCTGACCACTTTAGAAATTCATCCTCATGCACGTATGTTTCCTCCGCCAACTTAGTTTTGCTCATTGTGCAGATCTATCTACTGGGCACCAGTTTACCCTTTGTGCTGTATAAGTGACGTCAGATCAGTTCCTTTTTTCCCATCAATGATATGCTTATTTGCGTTTGAATAGGCATAATGGTGTTGCGTAATTGATTGAATAGTAGCCTTTTACAAGCAGTGATGTTCGTTGATTTCCTCTGTTGCTGTCACAATTTTCCGGAAATTCTTTGCAAGCGGGGTTTTTACAAGAATGTGAATGCCATGGAAGTAAAGCTTACGACCAACTTGAAACCTTTCTGGTGATTATTAGTGCGCAATACCTTTTTGGGGTTAGATTCACGAGTTCCAACCCGGTGTAGGCTGTGCTTCGATTCTGCAGCAGCAATTGATTAACGATCCAGCGATCCCGGTGATATTTGAATAATGCATAATGCAATAGCTTTTAATCATATCGATACCAATCACTATAGAAATATGCTAAGAATCGATACTATCTACTTCCGACTTTACCCGACAATGTTACAAAGAAATCAATTAATATTGCTTAAAAAAAAAAATTTTGTACACCTGATTTTATAACGTTTGTCTTGGGAAACTTCTTGTGCACATATATTTCTGGGGTACATCTGACGGAAAACTCGTATAAGAAATAATTTGAATGGTTGGTGTTGTCATAGCGTTTGTACAGTATTTTGGCAACCTGCCCAGTGGCATCCCGATATAAGACTATCTCACAGACATTGTTATCAATGGCTATGGCTCTTCACCATAGCCTGACTGACAAAATTCGAAGCTATAGCCACAACAGATCCGATCCAGGCAACGGCTTATACTGTGTGACTGCAGCACCAGCCTGTGAATAAACTCAACTGATACACCCGCAATACATGTATACGTCAACATACGTGCATAAAATCCTCATGGTTTTTTTTTGTTGTCCTAACCCTACTGCTACTCAAATGTCTCTGGTTGGCTTAAAAACAAAAAGGTTAGTCTGAATTAGTTTTACCTAAAAAAACAACAACACAAATGTGCCTGTATAAAAGTTTTTTTTGTTTCCTTTCTTACAAAATGTACACATTTTCTCTGATGGTGCATGTCAAATTCAAGACCTTTCAAAGTCAAGGTCGTATCTCATATGAAGTTATTATGGTATATACAGATTTCTTTTAGGAACTAATGTGGAAACACACAAACTTGACCACAAACCCTTCCAGTACCATATACTTTATACAGTCGACCTCCCGATCCCGATATTTTGAGCGCAGAATTGATCTGGATCAAGTCGGATCAAGGACTATGGTTAACCATAGTTGACAATTGTTGGACTAATTGCTGCCTGAATGCTGGCTAGTCCCAACGTCTAGTCAACGAGATGGAACTAACCTACAGGGCATTAGGGCTGTTCAATTTCGAATAATTTAGTACTCGATTATTCAAAAGTGGGTTTGACCGATTATTCGATACTCGCAATCAAGTTTTTCATGCATGCAAACACTATGAACCCCTTGGATGTGATTTCCTATTCAGAATGGACAGGAGGATTAAGAGAATGTGATTTTAACAATGAGGGTTCCAAAATCACATCCCGAGTCCAGAATCACAATGCCGTTTAAGCTGTTAAACCCAGAAGTCACAATGTACTCTTTGTCAGGGTGGGATAATAGTTCACAGGCTTCAGATGTCATTTTAAATAGAGTAGGATGTGATTTTGGACCCTCATTGTTAAAATCACATCCTCTTAAATCCTCATGTCCATTTTGAATAGGAAATCACATCCACGGGATTCACAGTGAAAACACGCCGGTGTTGTACGTGCGGCGATCGATATTATGGACCCCTTGATCGACATTTTTGTGCATGCGCCTGTTGTGTCAAGATCATTACGGGTATGTATAACATTCTGATAACAAGGGACCAAACTCTAGCCTGCGTTTTTGCAGTAATTATTTTATGAATGTCTTTTACGGACGGGAACAATAAGCCTCCGTCCACAAAAGTGCCCGTCGACAAAAAGCCGGCATTTGACAATGCTAAGCACTGTAACTTTTCTACTAAAATAGCATCAGTCGTATCTGTACGTGCATATATTTTTGTTTGAATATTTGAACAGGTAAAAAGGTATTCGAATATTCGGTTGACGATCGAATATTCGGTATATTCGGGACCGCCCTACAGGGCATTGTTAGCACTGGTTATCAATAGCAACATTGCTTGTACTAAACTGTGACAAGTGAAGGGGACCGATGACACCTTAGTTGGACTAGTTATCGTCGCACTTGGACATTACTGCACAGAATCAACGGAGGTCACAATTCGGCCAATGGTTAACCAATGTTCCTTGATGGAACTTGCTCCTGCAATATCCTTGGTGCAGTATCTGAAGGCAGTCGAACCGAAAGGGTTCGGTACTTGATGTATTTCCCAATGATGAGGTAAATGTCCAGATTTCAAGGAGGGTCCGTACATCTCTCATGGAATCAACTTTTTAAAGAAAATTGAGCAGGTAAAATTACGCCAATCCTTTTCTAGTATTTTATAAAGATTTTACAATTTATTTTTTTGGATAGACAAAATATATGAAACTAGATACTGATGGGGCCCTCTGTCAACAAAATGTTGCCATTTCCCAACGTGGTGTATGAAGCACTGTATGCTCAGTGCTTTCCGAGAGTCTGTGTGAAAAAAATCACAGGCTTACTCGGGTGGGACTCAAACCCATGACCACCTTGCTTACTAGTGCAGATGTCTGAACCACTCGACCACCGAGCTGGCTGATTCGAATCCAATGCAGCAACGGGTACCGCACAATCAATGTGATGATGGAATCTTGCTTCAGAGGTGATGTAAATTGGGAGAGTTCTTTTTTCCCTTTCTCGACGCCGTGCATGAAGCACTATATGCTCAGTAAGCATACAGTGCTTCATACACTCAAAATCTTTCTTAATTTACATCTCACTCCGATGCAAATTACACCTACACACAAATTATTTCTATTCGAAAATAAACTTTCCCCCTCCCCACAAAAATGCGAAGATGAAACAAATGTTTTAATCAATGCGTATAAATGATTATCCTCTTAATAATTTGCTCAGGCTTACTTTCCACAAAATCCAAACCTTGATTTAACAGTAGCACCACTGATTGATCACATTTCTACATTTCACTGAATTTGTTTAAATTTGTTGTATGATCTTTACAAAGTGTGTTTCAACTGCCTCAAGAGACCCTTATGTGGCATCACAAATCCATATTGGACCAAATATTGTGGTACAGTACAGTGCCACTATAACGAACATCATGGTATCCACAAAAAGTGTTCACAATAGTGGTCGTTCTTTATAGTGACTAATGGTATGTACGGAATACATCAATTTGGGAGCCAAAAGTGATGTTCGTTATAGCCAAATGTTCGGTATAGCAGTGTTTGTTACAGCGAAGTTCAACCATACGTGATTTAATCGGCCCTGTAGTACACAAGTTCTATGGTCACTGCAAGGCAGTTCACACATGTTGGTGTTGTTCACATCTGGCGTCACATGGCTGAAAAGGGTCTACATAGCTACACCCCTCATACATGATCAAACTCTACTTATACAGATTTCACCCCGTGGCTAATGCCCTCTATCAAACCAAACCACGGCACTGGCAGGCAAAAGCTTGTGTGCTTTAGCGTCTTCTCTTGTTGTCGCGTCTCCTGCTGCTGTCGCGTCTCCTGCTGTCTCCGCGCCCTGTCTCGCTACGTTTCCGCTTACGGCTCAATGTTTCTTCCTCCACTTCTTCATTCCAGTCTCTCCGTTTGTCAGCTGCATTCAAGTAAATCAAATTCCATTTCTCACATCAAAAAGCAACTAGGAGAGGACACAGAACTTTTGAGGGGGCTTAAATCTGCGGTCTACCATGGCGCTGTTTTGTTAAGTAGGTCACCGTGGTGTAACAGTTAGGCTTGGGCGGTATCGAAGGAGTCCGCAGTTTACATTTCAAAAATACCGCGGTATTCACTAAAACCGGTTATTTAAATTGGGGTATTACTTTACGTGTACGTCATCAAAAAAACGCCACAGACCACGCACGTCTACAAAAGTATGCCAGCGTGAAGGTTGCTACATGTATCAACTTGCAAAAACTCCTATGCTTTAGTGACAATACTAATCTATTTGTTTGCAAAAATATATCGTGATTAATTTTTTTAAAAGCCGACTTTTTTGTAGTACATGTACCGTAATTTTCGGAATATAGACCGCGCGGAGTATAAGCCGCAGCACGCAAAAATCTGCAAATTAAGATTTAAAGTTGGCGTATTAGCCGCACCGGCGTATAAGCCGCACCGCGGCGCTGACGACCAACCACAAAAGTCATCGTGCTGCATAGCGCTCGTATGTAAAATGGTTTCACTATCGAAATCACATGCAATCCTAAAGTGTAAGCAGCGCATGAACGAGATAGGCGGAAAGAAACGGCGAGTTGGGGTTCAATTAAGGCACCCCTTAAAATACCCGTTTGGGTCTATTGGTCTATATCAGGAGTGAGATTGGCAAAAAATTAAAATTCCACGAAATCCACGAAAAACCCACGAGGACTGCAGAGCAACATATAGTTGCCTAAAGGCACCCTTAAAATATCCGGTTTTTTTTATTGGTCTATATCCACTTTTACAGGTAAAAACACCTTTTGGACAACACCTCAGGAATTCCAAATTTCAAAAATGATTCTTAAAAAATTCTGTCTGAAATTAGTAACAAATTCCGACAAAAAAATTCCTGAAATCGGGAAAAAATTCTGACAAATCTCACCCCTGCAACATGACTAGGGAGTAATTTTCCAATAAAGGGCTAGGAGAATATAACAATACCTGCCCTGGGACAATATCTAAATAAATGCTTGTGGAAATATCAAGACAATGCTGAGGGTAATATGAATATAAATGATGAGGGAAATAATGAATTCAAAAGTCAGGGGTACTTATAAATGTAACTGGTCAAATCAAGGGTGACATGAAAATAAATCCTCCGATGTATAACAAAAATAACCAGTTTGGTATATAAAAACAAAAGATTAGGGATTGTGTAAGTTGCCAGGCCAAATTTCTTGGAAGTCTTTAGCACTTAAAAAAATGTTTAGTAAATTTTTCTGCACAGCAAAACAAAAAGCAGAGAACCAGTCACAATATAAATCACATGCAACCTTTCTGCGCTAAGCCGGTTTTCTGCGCTGAGCCGGTTTCCTGCGCTGAGCCGGTTTCCTGCGCTGAGCCGGTTTCCTGCGCTGAGCCGGTTTCCTGCGCTGAGCCGGTTTCCTGCGCTGAGCCGGTTTCCTGCGCTGAGCCGGTTTCCTGCGCTGAGCCGGTTTCCTGCGCTGAGCCGGTTTCCTGCGCTGAGCCGGTTTCCTGCGCTGCGCCGGTTTCCTGCGCTGAGCCGGTTTCCTGCGCTGAGCCGGTTTCCTGCGCTGAGCCGGTTTCCTGCGCTGAGCCGGTTTCCTGCGCTGAGCCGGTTTTCTGCGCTGAGCCTGTTTTCTGCGCTGAGCCGGTTTTCTGCGCTAAGCCGGTTTTCTGCGCTAAGCCGGTTTTCTGCGCTAAGCCGGTTTTCTGCGCCGAGCCGGTTTTCTGTGCCGAGCTGGTTTTCTGTGCTGAGCCAGTTTTCTGTGCTGAGCCAGTTTTCTGTGCTGAGCCAGTTTTCTGTGCTAAAGCCAGTTTTCTGCGCTGAGCCAGTTTTCTGCGCTGAGCCGGTTTTCTGCGCTAAGCCGGTTTTCTGCGCTAAGCAAACTTCTGTGCTTAGGCGCTCTATGAATTTGGCAAAGGGTGTACTGTAACAAGATACAGCGATAGAAATTAAATAAGTCACACATACCTGATGCCGCTTCCTTCTCCAACTCATCCCAGTCCTTGCCACTTTCTTCGCTGCTACCAAGATCCTCTTCTGAAACACAACGGTAATAAAAAAAATCTTAGCCACTTTCAGTCATCCTGACCAACAAATTGCCATACTTAAACATTTAGACGAACTTAACCAACGAATGAGTTAATTATACTGATGAGTTGCCAAGAGCCACTCATCGGCTGTTATTAACCCTTCGAATTGCCACGTTAGGGGCCTTTGCAATAATGACCGTTCGCTGACTCTGCGAGGTTTGCGAGCAAAATGTTTTTCCTTAGTTACCAGCCACCTGCAAGACCAGCAGGGTCATTTGCATCGTATAACAATGCGCCTTTGTCATGCTAATTTTGTACGTCCGCAGAGTCAGCGGAGTACACTATACGCGGAGTACGCGTACCTCTTCCCCGGCGCTCTGATCCGGGAAATCTGCAGTGGGTATTTTTGCGTCGGCATTCGGCAGCATTTTGTTTAATGACAAAACCAAGAGCAAGCGCCAAAAACTGCGTTCCTGGCAGCCTTATCGAGTCTATTGTCGTTAATTCAAATCCACGTCAGTTTGTTTTAAAACATCGGAAGTTGTTTTTCTTAACTTGGAGACCATTTCTTTCTTTCCTTTTGACATTAGCGGTCGATAAAGATTTGTATTTGATCCCAATTTATTTATAATAATAAATACATTTATTCATGAACCCACCTAAGCAAGAACTTGGAGGATGGTACAAACATGGAGGAAGGAAAACCAATGAATTACCTGATGGCGAGAAAATTAACGTTTTAGACCCCACTATCGAATATTGCATGGTTCTTATTAAAAGCTGTAGTGAGTGTAAGCCTTCTGTGAAATGTAGTCATCATGTATGTATATTTAGGCCTAGCCACGCCTATAGGATCAGACGGTACTTGATTTTTCAAATCGAAATTACGAATCGACTGCGTGAAACAACGGTGGAAATATTATTCAGGATCGCAAGCGCGCGATCAACAATGGACAGCCCTCACTAGGATTGTATTAATAACTTCAAGATGTTTCATCTTAGGACCAATTTGATTAAGGGATTACTTAAATGGTTTCGTTCGGTTTGATTGCTTTTAATTTTTTGTTTAAATGTTGTATAATTTTTTTGTATATTGTGTAAAAGACAAAATCCTTGCAAATTGTTGTTAATAATTTTGTTGTTCGTAGTCGTTAGAAGTGTTTCAAACGATATCACAATCAATAATATTTTGGAAATATCAACAGACGAGGCCTATCCATGTGATCGTGTTTTTGCCATGCTACTCTTAAAGCTGAAATAATTTCTTTTTAAAGGATATAATTATTGTTAATATTATTAATATTAACAATATTAATAATAATATTAGCAATAATTATATCCTTTAAAAAGATTATTATTAATGCGCCTATTAATTGCTCTCCACCCCTCCCCCCGGGCTGTCCCAGGTCGTATGTGGGGGTTGGTCTCGTTTTTCAAGCCCCAGGGTAGGGATTTTGGTCAGTCATTTTGCCATTGTTTCCCAATCATCAGAAGTTAAAACCAGTGCCCCGACCATGTATGGGATTGTCACTAAAATGTTGCCCCAGGGGTGGGGATTTTGTCACTTCAAAAGTGGCAATCACCACATCTTCGGTGGGGCAGCCCGGATGGAGGGGTGGGGAGCTTAGCTTAGCAGACAGTCTCTTGGTATGTGGCAAGTTAACCATGAATATGTAGGCCTGAGAGTCTACACGTACTGGGTTGCCCGGGTAATACTGTTTCTATGGAGATGCCTCGTCGAATTCCAATCAACATGTTTGGGGCGGTCCTCCAGAATGTTAAGCATCGGCTCATTGGTGGAGGAATCCGTCGTCATAACGACATACCTGTGTTTGCGCGCGCTTGCAGCGAGTTCCCACACTCATTCTTGGTGGTGAGCCAAACTGGCTAGACATAACATGTCGCGCGCCCCCTTAGAGTTGCCAACGGCTGTTTACTGTTCGCAACCTAGACACTTGAAAAGGTTGACACATTCGTCTTTGAAATTCTGCTGGATTTGATTCGGCTACCAAATTATAAAAACCTTCCAAATCTCCGCAATTATTACACTTGATTGAGCTGAATTACTGGAGACTCTGACTTAAACATTTTGTTGTTTCCAACCAGGCACATGATATTCCCCCCCCCCCCATACATGTGCCAACACGCGTACATGTCGGGGGTGAGATTTGTCAGAATTTTTTCCTGATTTCAAGATTTTATTCGGGATTTTTGAATTTTTAAAACCAGTTCACGCCGGGATTATTTTTCACGAGCCTGGGTGCCAGATGGGTTCAGGCCTTTATCTGCGGGTAGCACACCCTGGCCTCGCTCACTGTGAGCCGGTCGCTGACAGATATTTCCGCTGGATCCTTGCCTCGCTGAGTGCATGTATACACGTCATCCGACGCGAACTGGTTAAGAATCTCTTTTGCAAGCATTTTTTATTAATATTGGGAATGCGGTTAAAAATAATGTTAGCTCTGTGGGCTTCACGATCACCCGGCCGGCCGCATTAGGCCTAAACCTTCAAGTTGAACGAACCCACTGGTTTCATTTTTTACAAAGAGCTTCGATTTATCCATGGTGTCTGCTATAAAAGATGACACAAACTTTCTCCTTGTTTTAGACCTCGCGCGTTGCGGTCCTTGCGAAGCTCGCGAAAATTACGCGAACTATCATTTCGTCGCGTTTCCTGTACCAATATGATGTCCAGTAGCAATGATAGTGTGGGGGCTGACTATCTCGAGGCCGGTGGAGTATGAATTTCTGTCTCCCACCCTGCGCTGCCTGAAAAACCCGACTTAGTGGATCTATTGCGCACGCCTAAGTGGAGATAATTAGGTCAGCGACCGGTCACGTGAGAGGGATAACCAATAATAGGGAAGAGAAAACAGAATTTATGGAGTCAGATATTCATATGACACCGGTCCCGAGTTGTACACGACGGCTGTTCCATATTATACCTTGTTGGAAAACCGTGCTGACTGCAATATTTATAACACAATAAAACGGGGACTGGCCCCTCACAGGGATAACCACTATCACCGTGTGGTCATTTACAGTATTGAAAACCTCAGTCGTGACTTGTCTTGACATACCAAAGCAATCATTTCATACCCACAGCTTGTGGCGTAAAAAATCCCCCCCCCCCCCACAGTCGCCCGCAATAAAAAATTTGGATACGCAGAAAATAATAGTATTGTAGTTTTATAAAGAAAATTATTATTATAATAGTACATGTATTATAAAGAATCTAGCCTTCCCCTTTCCCCTGGCCACGCCGCTGTATACCCACTGTCTTGAAATGTTCAGCATAGGAAGACATTCGGTATTAAAATGGATCGCACTATATAGGCTTAAGAGACAACATTTTCCTCCGGCGCACGCACGTAACTGACCAGATTGTTATTTCCTAACCAAACACCAATTCATACTCTGCGCCAATTGACGAATTTCTATTCGTTACGGCAAAAGCTGAACCCAATTGAATCTCTAAACCCTGTACAAAACCAACAGTTTTACGGGGATGAACGCTGAACTGAATTCTTCCAGAATATCCGTGCCGCTGGATGTAGCAGGTGTGGCGTGAAATCTGCTCACCATGAAATACGGTAGTTTTACACCTGCCAATTGATCAATAATATCGATAATTGGAAGAGTTGCTGGTCACGTGAGAGGATTACACCAATAAAAGGAAAGAGAAGCCCAAATTTCATGCGAGTCAGATATTCCTATGACACGGGCCAGCGCTCTGTGACTAAAAATATAAATTTTAAAATACGAAGCAGCGAACTCATGATGTCACGCGCCGACATGGCTTGCATATTGCAAGATGTCATTTTTAAGCGCGGTTATTGGATGAATGACGTCTCATGAATAAGTCATAAAGCCATATTTGGAGTGGAATGTATTATGGGACCACGCGTGAGAGCTAGCACCGTGCATACACGTGTACAGGCCTGGGGTTGCTGGCCTGGCTCTGTCCGTACGGTCGTGTTGCCGGGCGATACACTAACAAAATCTCGAAATCATCCTAAATGAAAACGCGTAAACATTTCACTCCACGAAAATATATTAAAATACATGCAATATCACATATAATCTAAAAGTACTTTGTACGGAAATATACTTTTAAATTAGAAACAAAATTTGTGGAAATTTGCCGTGACGAAAATAAATTCGTTTTTGTAATAGCGCCGATCGCGAGTATGAATCGGTCTTAATTCAGTAAATAAAAATCTCGTATGCGCCGGAGGAAACATGTAAATGATTATGTTGTATGAGATCGATTTTAATTACGTGTCCACATGTCATCCAGCATTTATTAAAATGGATCCCACTACATGGAGACAAATATAATCATTTAACATTTTCCTCCGGCGCACGTAACCAGATTTTTATTTCAATCATAAGCAAAGACCACTTCATAATCCGCGCATTTACAAACACGAATTCGTATTCGTTACGGAAAAAAAGAACACAATTGAATCTCTAAACCCTGTACAGAACCAACAGTTTTACGGAGATGAGCGGTAAACTGAATTATTCCGCTGGAACAAAACATTTTTTTACATTTCCCGTCACGGGAATATCAACTGGATCGCCGCCAAGGCTGAAAGAACGTTTAAAATACCCCCACACATACTTCATTAGCCGCAAGAACAACATAGCTTCTTTTATACGTCGTAAAACCTCAATCATGTTTTGTGGATTTCTTGGTCTACCAAAACAATCATTTCATTTTTATCCACAATGTTCATTGGGTTGGTATTTTCCGATTTTTCTGTATTCTATTCAGAATTAATTAAAATCGATCTCATCATAGACCCTACTACCAAATCATTTGAATATTTCCTCCGGTGCACAGACAAGATTTTTATTTACTGAATTAAGACCAATTCATACTCGCGATCGGCGCGATTGCGAACACGAATTTGTTTTAGACACGGCAAAATCGCAAAAGTTTAACACAACTTAAAACGAACTCCAACAAAAGTCGAAACGAACTCCGACGAATGTCGAAACGAACCCCAACAAATGTCACAACGAATATTCTTCGCGTATAAAAGTATGAACTTCACAAGGCTTTAAAATAATAATCTCAACAAGAGAGCACCCGAGTTCGCTGACTTCGCGGATATTATAATGATACGTCCGGAGCTATACATTATTCATAGGGTGAATTAAAATAACAAATACACACGAGCGAGATCGCCTAATTAACTTGGGCAGGCGTGAGTAAACATCGGTCGCGAAAGTTCGCTAACAGATTGGTCCTTAGTAACGACAGAATTTCGCAAATGTTCGCGTACAGTAAGCAAACTTTTTATTGCAAAGACCCCTTACTGTTTTGTACAGTCCATTGTGCGTTTTTTTTTTATTACTCTGTAATTTTTTCTTTAAAAAATCTGAAATTGTTTAGGTTTTATGTTCAAGCATTATATTAAAACACGGTATATCCCTTTAAACAATTTCAGATTTTTTAAAGAAAAAATGACGGAGTACTAACAACAAAATGCACAATGGACTGTACAAAACAGTACCATTGGCAATTTGAAGGGTTTGGTATGCCAATATTGGCTTGTGTAGCCCAAGCATATTGCAAACAATAGGCAAACAATGGATTGAGTATGCACAGGAATGTGCTTATAGACTACTCATAAATTCACACCCCTGCTTTTTTATTTATATTGTTAAAATTTTCCAACAAATCCCAGCCCATTCTATTGAAAGCATACCAGAATACTCGCTGCCCGACTCCGACTCCTCTGAGTAATCGTCGCTGTCCGATTCATTGCTGTCAACTTCCTCCTCGGAGCCTGAAGGTTCATAGATCGCCTCGTCAGATTCCTCATCGTCATTTCCCTCTCCCTATCAGCACAAACAAATTCAAATACAAAACATTCAATTCTACATAAAGCATATAGAAAGTCCATTCCCAAATTTCCTCCTGAAAAAAAAAAAATAAATAAATAAATAAATAAAAATAAATAAAAAATCAGTCCTTAAATTTTGAATCTAATTTAAAATAAATTTGAACAATCCACAAGGGAAACTGGCTAGGTAAATTTGAATACATTTTCAAAGTGAGCAAAGAAAACTGGCAGGAGTGAGATTCGAACCTGCGACCTCCGGAATACCGTACCGGCACTCTACCAACTGAGCTATCTTGCCCCATGTTGGCGGTCTCCCAAACTGTCAGTATCTTTGTTCGGGTGGGCGCTAGTCAGAAGTCATCAACCCATAATGCTGTATAGCCAGGGATCACACCCAATTTTTACGATACAACTTGGGAAGCGACATTGTGGGGATCACTCAATGAGGATACGACTTATTAAACTTATAATTCATCAAACAATCCACAAGGGAAACTGGCTGGGTAAATTTGAATAAATTTTTTAAGTGAACAAAGATACTGACAATTTGGGAGACCGCCAACATAGGGCAAGATAGCTCAGTTGGTAGAGCGCCAGTACGGTATTCCGGAGGTCACCGGTTCGAATCCCACTCCTGCCAGTTTTCTTTGTTCACTTTGAAAATTTAAAATAAATTCATTATTACCGCCCATTGTTCTCTGTAATACTTCATTAATATTTTTGTCATTTTAGACCTACATTTTAAAGACTGTATATATGGGTTCCACTCTTATTATTAGTTTATATTTTATATAAATTTATACATTTCTTGCTTCAGGTTACCGACATGGAATTTCTAACTTTCAATTTCACGCATCCCTGAATGTTACTTTTTGCACTTTGTTGCGTAACACCCATTGATGTTTTAGTCAACCGAGCATCCTGCCTGGCAGCAGATCAAATTTTGCAGTGTAAAACTAAAAGCATTAAGCCAGATCTTTTGAAAGTATCAATTTTCTCAGTGAAAGAAAAATAGCCGGAATGCAGAGAGAACATTGTCACCTTTACAGAGCACCGTGAATACCACTAGCATGGTTTGACTGATTACCAATTACTAGGTTATCTGGTCACCATGGTCACCCCAATCGCCATGGTTACGCATCAACTTACATCACTATCCGGCTCCAGGAAGTTCCATCCTCCGTTCTCGAAGAAGCCCTCGGGGTCATCCAGAATCGTCTTCATGATCTTGCTCCAGTTCAGAGACTGGACGCCTTCGGTGTACTTGATGTCACAAGAACTGAGAGAATTCGCAAAAAGAATTGTTACTGTCATTAAAAGCGATTAACAGAAGCACATCGTTTATTTAGTTGGTGAAGAATTGGACTCATCCTTACAATCACTCTCTCACTACTCAGTGTGGACTACAGATAGTTTTATGGTAAATGCTCCACCGGTTTGTCCGGCTTGTTTCCTCCAGTTCGGGTGTTTGAGCGTGAAACTCGCCTTTCCGCCTGTTCCCACCAATATACTCTAGCTGTACCTAGATGTAGGACAAAAAGCTATTCCAGTAGTTTTTTTTCCTCGTTCTGTATCTCTATGCCTGGTGCATGTTTCCCTTCATCTTACGATCTTACAGCATTACAAGTTTATGACTTCTGACGAGCACCCCACAACCAAACTTACAATAAATATTTATTTGTATTTTTAAGCCGGGTTGCCTATTCAGTGACAAAACATTGATCCAGGGCTCGAAATTCCCCAAAAAATGTACTTGCGCTTTGCGCAAGTTGGCATTTGAAACAACTTGCGCTAACAAAATTTAACTTGCGCTAATTTTTGTAATTCAATGTATGTATGACATATGAAATAAAGGCAAAGCTTCGGATGCCGGCCGCTTACTTTTGAAGAAAGAGAGCAGACTTTTCTGCTTCAGTGGTGAACGTTTCATGATGATCGGAAACCCCAAAATGCAAGAAAAAAATGTCACAAAATATCTCACTTCTCCGTCATTTAAAAGCCGATCAGTGCGCGAAACGATGTCAACAACGTTTACGTGTAAAGTCCCCGCTCCACGCAACGCACGCTCGCACCCGGCGGTTTCAGTTACATTCAACGACTGACTTGTATAAATGGGAGCGAGGTTACACATCGCCCAGCAGCATGTCTGGTCCCCAACGCAAGACATGCATAAAAAGGCAATGATGTACTGTACGTGCAGTCTGCACCGTTCTATGTACATTAACATTGCACGGATTTCGTTCCGATCTGCATGCAGGGATTGTGCGAGCGCTATGATCATAAGTATAGCTGCTGGGCCGCGGGACAGACAGACAGAAAAGCTACAGTAAAACATGTTTGTTAAACTTATTGTTTTAATCAAATCATACAGGTTATCATTGTGGAATATCAGTAGACAAAAACCGGTACTTTTCCAACTTGCGCAAAACGCAAGCTTGAGTCGAGGATAACTTGCGTTCGGGTATTTTTCACTTGCGTTGCGCAAGCACTACAATGGTAATTTCGAGCCCTGTGATCTTTCATGCGTTCCAAGTAAATAACAAATAGTAAAATTTATAAAATTTATAAAATCACATCATGTAAAAGCATTAAAAAAAATTATAAACAGTATACAAATTTACGACTAAGAGCACATGCAAAAAACCAAAGTAAACACCATTGCGTACAAAGTCAAGTCAATATTGTCTGTCAAAATCCTATGTTGTCACTGTGAACAAGATCATGAAATCTTCTATTGGCAGTGAAACAAAAAATAGTCAGTTGTTAAAGTTATTGACGAAATTGGAAGACCACCAACATAGATTTTTACCTGAAATTCGACCCCCCCCATTATAAACCCTTTCCTTTCCACATTGTTTATTGACTTATCTTCCCCCCAGTACCACATTCTTTGTTCAGTCAAGCGTGAAACCACTTATGCAGACAAAAACAGCTGACTGCTTGTTGGATGGTTGTATTTTCAACCAAAGATCTCACACTCAAGAATTGATTGAAAGGGAAAATGTGTGTGAAGTTTGTTCCATGAAAATTTCTCTTTTATATTGTGTAAAAAGGAAAAAGGGCTGCTAAAAAAGCGAAGTTACGGCTGTTTTCTCTTCTGGCCTACTTTATCAAACAGGAAAGTTGTCACATGAATAAATAGCACTCCATACAAATAACTGTACAGGGAAACTTCGGATAAGTTTCTCAAAATATTGAAATTGTGACATGAATTTGATAGCACCATTAGAAAGATCCGAACAGGCTCTTTTTCTGTTGGTATAAAGATCATGTATCGACAGCGAAAAACACATGCACTACAGTTTGTTGAAGCATATGGTGAATATATTTCTTGTTTGGACACACACCAGAGTGTCATATGGTGAATATATTTGTTGTTTGGATGCTCTGGTGTGTGGTTTCCTTGTGGAGTAAACTTGACATTGGTAAGCAACAGGGGTGCTGTGGCTTGTCGAGTAAACTCAACATTGGTATTAGGAAGAGGTTAAATAACTGAACAAATTTGTCCCAGAGAAATAATTATTTCATAGACTGGAAATTCTTGAAAAACAACTTACTTGAGCCAGTCCTTGACGTTATCAAGGAGGTTCATGGGAATGGCATTCACCATGGCAACCTTGCGCGTATAGTCCTTGAAGATGAAGACCATGTCAAAGTTCTTGATGTGGAACTGCACGCGCTCAAAGTGGACCAGCTGCACCTCCTCCAACGAGATGACAAACGGTGGCTGCAGAGGAACAAGGAATCATGGGTAATATTCAGAGAGAAACGCATTATCATTGGGAAATGCACATGAAGATTTTACAAGGACTCTCTGAGTACCTAAACTCAAGGTGTGCATTCCGTACTCTTTGTGAATTTCGCACTGAAAAATATATTGTGATGTTGAATTGCTAACTGAATTACAACCGATTCCCTTTAACCCTAACTCCCTAAGGTGTGAAAAATCATATTGAAATTGGAAGATTCAGGAATGTTAGGGTTAACTTCTTTAATACGGATGGCAGCCATAGCCGCGGTTGTCTATATGCACATTCCTGTGCATACTCAATCTATTCATGTTTCAACTATATTGTTATTGAATAGGAATCACATGAATAGATGGAGCTTTTTCAAACAAAGCTTTCATTCACACGATCGGGGGACTCCAAGTGCGAGGACCATTCTATTCAGTGTGTTGCCTATTGTTTGCATTTACGCTTGGCTGCACAGCCCGTTCTTGGCGTACCAAGACCCATCAATAACAGTCACACGCAAGGGGTTAAGTATAGCATTGTTTATTGACAAATAACACCTCCCCACCACATTCTATGTTCAATCAAGCATAAATCACTCAAGACAAAAAACGGCTAATTGAAGAGTTAATTGAAGAGTTAATTTGAAAAAGAATGAAACTGCTGCAAACTGCTGACTGACTGAATGGACCTGAAATATACAAATCAAAAAATTAGCTGGCCTGACGTTTCGAACTTAAGCAAGTTCTTTCTCAAAGGTGAATGACAGAGTACAAGAAACAAACATGTAGGGAACACACATGCATGACATGCTGCTCCTGTCTGGTGCCCAAGCCTACACACTCACCAATCACTCATTGAAAAGGTTCAGAGGCGTTTCACACGTTCTTGTCTTGGCCTCCCTAAAAGAGCCATACCTAACAATGCCGACATTGACTACCCTTCCAGATGTAAGCAATTAGGAATTCCTCTGTTGATCAACAGACTTAATTTTCTGTCCATTTCTTTTGTTGTTAAATGTTTGTATAATAAGTTTGATGTAAGTATCCACAGTTATGTTTCTATTAATTCTAGGCATTGTGATTTTGTTAAGTTTGTTCACAAGGGGGGTCGCACTAACTGCTTACACAACTCTCTATTTGTTAGGTTTCCAAGATTATGGGATAGTTTACCATCTAATGTTAAGGAACAAGTTGTACTTAATATGTCCAAGTTTCTCAGTAGTTTGCGTAATTATATTCTGTCTCCCGGTAAATCCATCATAATTCCATCCTAAATAGGCGTGCACCTGAAACATAGAGTCTTGGTTTGCTTACATGCGTGCTTTTCTATTGCCCTACGGGATGCCTGGTACCCTGAGACTACCATGGACTTGTGCGCATGTAAGCTAAGTGTGACGTCATTATGTTTTAGGTCTATTCTGAACTGTTACAATCTGTTATTTGTGTACATAATGTATTTATTTTAAGGAGATTTAATATCATAAATGTATTTGAAATCCGTCTACATATTTATTTATATATACTTCATCTCCTGCATATACTGTAAGCAAACCTATTTATAACTAAATTTGTATTTTTTTTGTATTACTATAGTATTGCCTTGCATTTTTTTTTTTTTTTCATTTTGCATATATATATGTACATGTATTTAATGTTGGCATGGCTACATTTGGAGAGCCACTCGATTGTGATTTAATTCACATTTGGCAATCCTTCAGGGGTGTTACCATGTCATGTTTTGTTTTATGTCATTTTTCATCTGTGTACTGTACCTTTTTATGTTTGCCCTGAGAAATAATAAATGAAATGAAATGAATGAAATGCAAAGGAGCATGGCAGATAGGCAGTGGGTAAACATCAAAGGGAGAGGAAAGGACAGCCAGGATGACAGGAACAAAGAGGTGTGATTAGGGTAAGGATGAAGAAGGGGAGGGATTAAGATGAAGATAGAAGCTGGGGAATTGGACAAAGGAGTGTGGTTCAGGGAAGGGGGGGGGGGGTTGAATTGAAGGTGGTAATAGGGCAAGAAAAGGAACAAAGAGAAGTGGCAAGGATAAACAGGAAATGGAAAGACAACAGTTAATTGTTTGATTTGGGCAATTCCATACAGAAAATGAGTTCAATGACTAATTTTAAAGTTGATCAAATCACCATAAAATTAGATGCCCAGTGTGGCTAAATGCATTTAGCTTACATGCAGCAAGGAACCAAAAACCGTTTAGAAATATCTTTATTGGTTACATAGATTTCATAGAATTATTATTTGGAAATTAAGGTAAACAAAATCTCAAATTTTCCGACGTAATTCCGTTACCAACACATTTTTGGCCTTGGATCTTTTCACATGTAGGAAGTTTCAATTTTTTAAAATTTTGATATGATAGCAGGGGTATAACCAGACCATATAAAAGTGTTTGTAATCAGGTAGGCCATAAAGGCCCGGTCACACTGGCCACAATAACGATGACGATAATGAAAACGGTGAGAATAAACACCATTGATTGGTGGAATTGTCGCGCGTGTATTACACGCGCATTCCACCCACGAATAGAGAGCCGTCTATTCGCATCATTTTTGTTATCGTGGCCAGTGTGACCGGCCCTTAAGACTAATCCACAGCATGTAAAAAGACAGCAAAAATTCCTCTGAAATGTAATTCCATTACCCTGAAATTTACCATTTCATTAGTAAGATGCAGGAGCGCTGTGGCACGTCAAGTTGACTCAGCATTGGTATGGGTTAAGGCATGCCAAAGTTTAGGGGCAGCATTTGCAAACGCACGACGCCTTAAACTACAAAAAATCAACCATTCCACAACTTGCTAAGATTCTTAATAAATGGTCTGTCTTCCCAACTCTCTTTCCTTGTTGTGTCCTATTTTAATGTTTAAGTTTGAGTCATTATTTATTTAATTTAACTTGTTTTTCCTCCTTTTTTATCACTAAATAACAAGGGTTAATTATGTAGGTTTTTTATGATACTGTCGTTTTATGCTATTTATTGTATTCGTATCAAGTTTTATTAATTCCTGTAATTGAATTTTTTATGTGTAATATATTGTGTATAATGACCCTTTCAGCTTTTGCTGCTGGTCACTTTGTTTATGCCAATAAATAAATTTAAAAAAATAATAAATAAATAAACTTACCCACTCGGTGACAGTGACGAGGCAGCTGCTTGTGGGCAGGAGCTGGACTGTACTACGGTGGGGCACGCCAGGGAACCCCAGGTCACGGAACGGCACCTCAAACTCTATATCACCCTTGGTGATGCTCTCGACCTTCTCGATGAAGCTCTTGAAGGCCGCCTTCAGCTTGTGTCTCAGCTCACGTTCAGCCTGGCCAGGCAAAATCACAACAAATTAATGTGTGTTCAAGAAGTTTTTCTTGAAGAAGTTTTTCTTTTGTGTGTGTTTCTAGTTTTTATCATTTTTATTGTATTGATGTTTAAATTTTGTATTTTTCAATTTGTTTGTCCTTGTTTTGTCTTATGTCTTAGTCTCGTTGCATATTTGTTTTCTTCTGTGTTTGGGGGTTTGTCTTTTGTTTGTCTTTTGTTTGGTGCGTTGGAGTGTAATGTCCTTGTTTGTTGTTGTTCTGGTATTTCCACTGCCTCTGTTGCTGTGGAGGTGGTTGTTATTTTCTTATATTTTGTTTTGCTGTCGATATTCGGCTCGGGTCATTATCAAGCGCCCAGGCCCCAAGGCAGTTTTAAACGTACGTTTAAAACCGGCCCAGCACATATTTATTCCCTTATTGAAATGTGTATATATTTCATAGCCCAAGCACATGTATTTATAAAAAGTGGGTTTTTTCCCCAAGATATTAGGATCAAATACAGAGTACAGACTACAGACCATGGTAGAAAGATGATCTTCACCCAATCAATATGTATGGGATCTACTTTAAATTTAGACAAAAATGTAAACATTATAAAATATTGTCCTTTGTTTTGTGTTAACTTTGTAATGTTGATCTAGTAAAGACATAATTCCAGAACTTATTGCCTTCCAATTCGTTCAGTTATTGTTACCATTAAAATGCTTTATGTATTAAAAGAAGATACAGAAACAGCCGTAGCCACAGCCCCACCCAAGTAATTTGTACATTTCTTCAAAACTAGTGCAGTGCCCGAAACGGACAAATTGCTTGGCTTTCGTTAAATAAAGCCCAGGGGTGTATGTTTCCATGCCACACGTGTATTACAGCTTTGGAAGTGAGTTTCTTGGGAAGAGCTGTTTGGTAACACTGATGCGCATGCGTCTAATTTGCATATTAGATCACGCTCAGTGCATGCGTGGCGGTCTATACCCGTGGTGGTACAGTGCAGTGCAGTGCCCGCTCAAAATGTGCAGCAGTGTGTGGCGGTCTATACTGCCACGTTTGCGGGTCAAGGCCTTCAGTATTGCTGCTTTTTTGAGAACCGCTCATTTAAACAACTTCAAACTTGACACTGCATATTCTTGGGTCCTGAGCTGCCGATTTTCAACTTTATACAGTGCCCGGTTCTGGAGATAATCAAATTACGGACAGACACACATACACACATGTACAAAGACAGAGATTCCTGGAATTATAGTAAGATGGCCACCCTGCTAATGGCTGTACCCACAGCTGCAGTCAGTAGGTTCATTCAGACAGCCTTACCTGCTCGCTGGCGATGTCGTCCCTGTCGTGAATGTTGTGATGCTTCAACAGATCAGTGGTGATCTCTCCCACCTCGGTGTAGAACTGAATATCAACGTGTCTCTTGTTGGAGAAGAGGATGGCATTCTGGAAAAAAAAACAGTAATTGGGCAAAGTTTCTAGTCATTTTAACAACTTGGGCACGGTATTTTACGAGAGACGTCGGGTGTTGCAGCGGTTCTGGCAGCCTAATCGAACTGCTACAATGTGTTTGTGCAGTCGAGCATGACGTAAACAATAATCCAACAATGGATTGAAACTGCACAAACGGCGGCCAATGACCAATGGCCTGGTGGCACTTTTTTTTTTGACGCCATATGGCGTCATCCGTACGCAAGGGGTTAACCTCTTGAATAAAAAATGACGGCCACAGCTTTGGTTTGAAGAAGACCACCTGGCCGGTTGATGTCTATAGACGCATTCCTGCATGTACTCAATCTATTCATGTTTCAACTATATTCTTGAATGGGAGTGTAATGAATAGATGAAGCTTTTTTCAAACAAAGCTTTCATTCACACGGAAGGGGGTTCCAAGTGCGATGAATAGGACCACTCTATTCAGTGTGGTGCCTTTTGTTTGCTTCTACGCTTGGCTGCACAGCCTGTTCTTGGCATACCAATCCCTCATCAATAACTTGGGGTTAGTTATTCCAATCGATGTTGTCCGGAGCCGTGCGCAAAACTCGGTATGTGGGCATTTTAATGTGTGTGCAAGGGCATGGCTAGCTATGTTTTGATGCCGATGACGTAAGCAGCAAGAAAGATGTCTTTTTCTGGGCGGTGGCATCCCCGTTGATTCTTCGGTCCTATGTCTTAATAAGGGAGCGTTTCATAATGTCTGGGTGCAGTATTGATTACGGCACTGCTGTTTTTCTTTGTGGCGCCTCGAAAATATAGCTGATGCAGTTGAAAATCCAAGGCAGCTTGAATAACTGAATAATCATGAGGTCAAAACTGAGGCTGGGAGCTCCTTAAAGTCCAGTCGGCTTGTCAACAATTTCCAGTTCGCAGCGGTCATTAAATGCTGAATAGGTATGGGTCAGACATGAAAAAAAACTCCATTAGTGGAGGTCTCGCATTGAAAAAGACCACCTGGCCGGTTTACACCTATAGATGCATTACTGTGCGTACTCAATCCATTTATGTACACCTATAGGCGCATTCCATATACATTGTATGTTTCAACTATATTGTTCGTGAATGGGAGTGTAATGAATAGATGGAGCTTTTTCTAACAAAGTTTGCATTCACACGAAAGGGGGATGAACAGGACCACTCTATTCAGTGTGGTTCCTATTGTTTGCATTTACGCTTGGCTGCACAGCCCGTTCTTGGCATACCAGCACCCCATCAATAACAGCCGGAAGCAAGGGTTTTAAAATGACGTTTGTTTTACCTTCAGGTGAAAGTGGAGAACTATGACCATTTCACCATCGCAGGGCTGGAAAATGGCATGCTTGATGTTATTGTATAGGATATCCACCTTATCACCACGCACAGAGGTATACCTGAATCCTGGGTGAAATAAGATTGCCGAGAATGAAGTGCACATCTTGAAATAGCTTGGGCATCTTTGAAGATGGTATGTCATGAATTTCCCGAAACATTACAAGTCGCTTGGATACTGACAATTTGGGAGACTGCAAACATAGGGCAAGATAGCTCAGAAAGTAGAGCACCGGTACGGTATTCTGGAGGTCACAGGTTCGAATCCAGCTCCTGCCAGTTTTCTTTGTTCACTTCAAAAAAATTCAACCAAATTACCTAGTCAGTTTTCCTTGTGGTTTGCTTGACGATAAAGTTAATAAGTCGTATCCTCATTGAGTGATCCCCACAATGTCGCTTCCCAGGTTGTATCGTAAAATTTGGCGTGATCCCTGGCTATACGTCATTATGGGTTTATGACTTCTGACTAACGCCCACCCGTACAAATACAGACAATTTGGGAGACCGCCAACATAGGGCAAGATAGCTCAGTTGGTAGAGTGCCGGTAGGGTATTCCGAAGGTCACACGTTTAAATCAAGCTCCTGCCAGTTTTCTCTGTTCACTTGAAACATTTATGAAAATGACCTACCGTAATTTTCGGAATATAGACCGCAGCTTATACATTGATTCTCACGCTAAAAAATGTCCCTGCGGCTTTTACTCCGGGCGGTTTATACGGCAACAGTTGAAGAATAAAATCGGTCACACAAGGTTTGAAATTCACGACGGCCACGGCGGCCAGTGCCGTCGATGCCCTAAGGCTTAGTTGCCGTGATGCCCCTTGTAAAAATGCACTATTCACGGCCAGTTGTGCTGTGCTCCATTAATACTTTGGCCGTTGTGCCCTTCTTGCCGAACCAAGCCCTCAAATTGCTCAATTTTTTAGTACCAAACCGTTGCCGGATCCTACAAAACGGCGCTTTTCGATCGCGCTGGTAATTTCCCGTGCGCGTGATGAGAGATCGCGCTAGAGCCCGCACGGTACGTGCGCCCCATGTAAAAACCTTCACAAAACCTCGATTCCCCAAGTAGACTGGTTCCCGTCCGTGCATTATTTTTCTTCTTTCTCACTGGGGCGGGAACCAGTCACAGCCTAAAAGCAAGCTCTGAATCCGCGGCCGAATCCGCGGCTAGCTTTAGCCATGTAGCTCTTACTACAGTAACCCAAACCCCCAAAGCCGGTTAAGCCATGTGTGCGGTTTAGCGATGGTCCAGAGGGAGTAGCGTTGCCTGTTCAACACAACGAACTCCCCTCATGCAAACGATCGTGCATAGTGTGCATGTTGGCTGCGATGACTCGGACACGTGGAAACCGAAGCGTTTTCTGTTTGCGATTTATTCGACAATTAAGGGCCAGTCACACTGGCCACGATAACGAAAACGAAAACGATGCGAATGAACGCTCCCTATTGGTAGATGGAACGCGCGCGTATTACACGCGCGACCGTCCACCAATCAGTGCCGTTTATTCTCACCGTTTTCGTGATCGTCTTTGTTATCGTGGCCAGTGTGACCGGCCCTTATTATGCCTTGCATCGCTTAATTAATTAAAACGTTCCAGACAAATTGAACTCGACAAGTCGGCTATTATATGCAAGAATGACATGAATCATGATAAAACTCATTTCTGCCCCACGGAACCAAACTCATTTTTACTGGGCGACTTGGAAAAGGAGATCGACAACGTTGACGCTTTTTCCGCCAGCGATATAGCGCACCGTGATTTCCCGAATGGCCCGTGCGGGGCGTGAACGCAACATGGCCGGTGAAGATGGCGGCAACGCACGGTAAAACCACTCATGCCGTCGCGCGGCATGCCCGGTACGGGCCGTGTTTCCTCCATGACTATACAACTTAAAAGTTCAGGCAGTGATGGAAATAAGAAAATAAAATGATTAGCAAATTATGCTAATCATATTGTCATTTGATTAGCAATGTGATAAAATTGACTAGCAAAAGAAAAACTGCGACAAACTCAATGTTATTATTAATATGAATCATTTTTTTTATTAATATTGATCGATGGGTGTGCTGAAGATAAGCAACGTATTTAACAGTACTACGCATTCCTTATACTCTTTAATTTCTAAGTAGTTAAGAAAACAAATACGCAAGCCGTAAGCTCAGTTTTCATTGTTTCTTGGCACCTTCCACATGTCTAAAAGTTTCGCTCAGTGCCGTGAGAGACTAATTGTACAAATACACCAGTATGCAAGCAAGACCTTCATCTGGCCTTCGTGCCCTTATCAATTTTTGTCATTGGCCTTGGTGCCTTCATTAGTGGCCTTGGTGCCCCAGGAAATGTTGACGTCACGAAGGGCAAAATGGCCTTGGCCCCCAGATTACGAATTTCGAACCCTGAGTGCCGTTTACGTTCGCTCTACTCACTTATTGGAAATAAAGGAAACCAATCCAGAGGGACCGAATAGACTTGCAAATGTACCATAAGTACCGTTCACACCTCACAAATAGTGTGGTGCGTCTGTTCGTTTTTGTCTGTTTTATCGTTGTGTAATCCATGTTGTTTATTATTTCACTGGTCAATTGGTGACTGTTGAGCTCAGATTAGTGGTTAAAGTTGTCATTTTCTTTTTTATTCCCCCCGCCCCGTCAAACAAAAAAGAACTGCCGCGCGGCCCACCCAGCCAGGATGCTCATCCAGCCCGTCAAAATTGGTAATTTTGAGGACATATGAAAGTTTATTGGGCTCCATGCGCGTCGAATGAGGGCGCTGTCCACAGATACTCGTATACCACCAGTGGGATTGCTTTGTCTGTTTGCTGACTCTCGATAATTGCGTTTTCAATAGGAATATCATAGCGGGAACCAGACACTTAAATTGAAGTCGGGTAAGATGACGTCGATATTGAACCCAAACTCGCCTTTTCTTTCCGCCTATCTCGTTCTTGCGCTGCTTACACTTTAGGATTGCGTGTGATTTCGATAGTGGAACCATTTTACATACGAGCGCTATGCACACGATGACTTTTGTGGTCGGTCGTCAGCACCGCGGTGCGGCTAATACGCCAACTTTAAATCTTAATTTGCGGCTTATACTCCGCGCGGCCTATATTCCGAAAATTACGGTAGTCAGTTTCCAATGCGGTTTGTTTGAAATTACCATTCTGCTGGTGAGTGACTGATTTTTAGAGAAAAGTCTTGCACAACAAAAATATAATTTGTATGCATATTTAAAGAAAAAACTTGCTGAATCTTTCTAAAGCCCGGTTCATACTTCACGTGAATGCGAAGCGAATTTGTGACATCAATGCCAAATATTCGCGCTACGAATTCGAAAAAGTTGAACACATTTCAACTTGTGCGAATCTTCACCGAGAATGTATCAAGACATCAAATTTGTTTCGCGTCGCATTCGCGTGGAGTATGAACCGGCCTTAATAACAGGATACAGAGTTAGTTCAAAATTTCCCGAGGCATTTACAATTTTGCAGATATGAATATAATCAACCATTGGGCCATATTTCTGAAAGAGGGCAGTGTAACGACACCATTTTAAGGGTACAAACACAAGTGAATACCCAGTTTTTAAGTAGATTAACATACAACTTTGATTAAAAATGTTGGCAATCTTTAACCCTAACCTTCCCAAATCCTCCAAAAATTCTTTCCCAAATGGAGGAATTTGGAGGATTGAGGGTCATTAGAAGTTTAAGCATCGGAGGATTTTGCAGAATTGAGGGCATTAGACTATTTTGCCTCTGGAGGAAAATGGAGGATCCAGGTCATCAGGCCCAATCTGATGTTGGATGATTTTGGAGGATTGAGGTTACTGGGGTGTTTATCCAAAACCCACTGGAGAATTTTGCAGGATTCAGTCAGTGGTCCCCAGTAACAAACATTGGAGGATTTAGGAATCAGAAGATATTGGAGAATTCAGGTTACGTGTAGTAAAAACGATGTAGGGAGTTAGGGTTAATTTTTTCAATGAAAGTAAAGTTACTAATATAAAAAATATAAAAAAATAGAAATCGCTGCCCTGCACCAACTAAAATGTAATCGTTACAACACCCTTATTCCTTAATGAATATGTCCAACAGAGCTTGGATATACTGTACCATTCGTATGTGCCTCCAGAGATCCCTGTATTCTTTTCTGGACGATGTTGGGTCGGATGTACAAGTCTTTGAGTTTGGGGTTTCCTCTCGTTGGGTTGATCACCAACTTATCTTGTTTCACAATCCCCTGGGGAAGAATAAACCAAATACATTAACCCTTAAACCCTTGTGGTACTTTTACTGGGAAGTGTCCCGAGCCTGTCAACATCCAACACTGTGCAGTATACCTATGGCCCATTCTTAGTACTTGACAAATTGGGGCATCATAGCTCATGTATAGTAATGGTGCCAAGGCTCTGCAGTCCTGAACCCATCAGAATACAACACAGCATGGTGTTGGATTTTCATGGATTTGGGACGGTTATGGTTAATCAAACATCTACAATAAATCCAGTATAAGGATTATTCTTTTAACAGCCTAGAGGTTAAGGGGTCAGGATTTCCTAAATTTAAGGGGGAAACTCCGAGGCATTCTTGCTTAGCTGTGTAGAGACAACTGTTTTCCGACACCGTATTGCTCATTTCCAAACCCGACACGGACCTTTGGAATAATGTTTTCATTACCGGTTGTTTATTTGTACACTTTGACGTTGTCTTCATCACTTAATTTAGTCATTATTGAATTAATTCATGTATGTTGCTTAATTAGTAATGTCGTTTAATAGTTATATGCAAATTTTATGATGTGTCCATGACTTTTCAGCAATATTAAAATAAATGTTGAATGAATAAATGAATGATAACTAGGTTCTGTGGGCACTCTTTATGTGTACAGAGAATTAGTAAATAACAATAACGTCCTGCAATACAAACTGAAAGGTTTTTATAGTGGAAGTCAGTTGCAAATCTGGCCCAGAACTTCAACGGCAATCCTGTCTCTGCAAGGGGAATGTTAAACTCTGTTTAAACCCCCAACTATCAATTATCGGCCAAAATTCAAAACCTGGTCTGGCTTGACTACAGCAGATCAGGGACAATAGAGCCAAACCACTATGACCTCATACAATGCTTGGGGTGTATTCAAAACCCTGTTCTCGAGTGACTGAGTACAGTATTCTTGGGACACCGATTTCCAATAAGGAACTGCATGTCGGAGTGGTGGCGCCAGTCAAGATGGCGACGCCCATAAACAATTTAGACAAAGTCAAAACAATCTTCACAGCTTTTACATTGTTTGATTCTTCGGATGAAGACGACGAATTGACAACAGGTGATGTGATATCTCAATTTGCTGTAACTTCTCTTGTTAGAAAAAAAAACTCAAGGATCCGAGGATATATACGAATGTCCTACACTGTCAGCCATCTTTGTTCTTCATCCACTTCCCAGAAAGCGGGGAGTAAAAATCCTGTTCGCCAGTGGCGGATCTACGGGGGGGGGGGGGGGGTTTGGGGGGTTTAAACCCCCCCCCCCCTCTTGGGCTGCCCAGTGAAATTTTTCCAGGAGGCATACTTTACGGGTTTAATGCCCCGGACCCCCCTAGCAAGGCGTGCCGGCCAATCACCTCAGGTAAACCCCCCCCCCCCCCCCTTAGTTAAAACCTAGATCCACCCCTGTGTTCGCGGATGGTTTTTGCATTTTGGTTCTCGACGTTTGATACTCCAGTCTCATGTTCGGTCAACACGAAAACAGGGTTTCGAATACACCCCTTGATGTCCACGTTTCTTTAATTACAAAGAATGAGCCAATATTGGAGTTATGGCAGAGTTGGATTTTGGAGGATTCTGAAAAATTCCGAGCAAAAATGTCTACAGGATTACGAACAGAAATGCTCCATCCGATAGCTTACTACTCAAGAAAAAAAGTTGATGCAATCAGGTAACACCCTATTATATCCAATTGGTGTGATAAAAGAGCAAATACAGAAGAATAATGTCAAAGGTCAAAAAAAAGAGAAATGACCTTGACTTGACCTATCTCCCACCCACCTCTTTCTCTCTCTCCTCCGCCTCTCGAGTCTTGAACTTCTTCTGGACATCTTTGATGAGCCTGAAGGCCAGGTTGAGGTTGCTTGAAGGCATCGAGGACTCTCCCGCAGTCTTGGTATTGGAACTCCGATACGTCCTTGAAGAAATTAGAAATTTGAAGAATGCCCGCAATAAGGCACATACAAACCAATTTTAAGCATGATACCAGCTTCACTCAAATGATATTGCTGAACAAGGTTATGAAGGAATAGTTGGTAAATTTTTTTTTAATATTTGATTAATTTCATGGCCATATGAAACATAATGTCCCACTATGAACTAAAACAAAAAATGTCCAGTTTCCAGACAGCACCCTCGATCTACAAATAATATTGTCAAATTACACCCAAACAAATATCTCTGCACAAGGAACAAAATTGTAGGATTTTTCAGAAAAGTGCCCCTCTAGATAAAAAAAATATTGCCTCTCTTTTGGACATGGATATAAAACTCTTTCCAAAATGTTACCAAGTGAATGACTTAGAAAACTGAAACAAAAGTCTTTTTTTTACAATTTTTTAATGTAAACTATTGGTACAATAACATTTTGGACAGTAAGGCCAAAAGAATTATATGTTGGAAAGTAGAATTATTCAAAGAAATCTTACAGTTCCTTCAGGTACGTGGCCTCTGGGTTGGAGAATATGTTACCATCTGACTTGCCGAGGGCAGCGCCGGGATGGAAGAAGTTAATTCTCAGGTACGTGTAGTCACCCTCCACGCTCTGACTGATGTTCTGTAAAGAAAGAAAAAAGAAAACATTGTAAAACAACAAAATCGGCATGCTCAGATCTTCATTTTGATAAATATGATGAATATGGACCTTAAAGGTAATGTCCAACGTTTGCAAACATAACAAAACAAAACTACTGAATTATTATGAATTATTATACCTTTACGGTAAATAATAGTCTAAGGCATCCTGTGAAATCATGGCACATTGCTGTCATTTTCAAGAAAAGTGGAATTTTTGGGAAAAAATTTCCTTTTTTCAAATACTGCCCCCAATTTACCAATTTAAGTAAGTCCACATTTTGTTTGGCAATTGCTTACACATCCGTGAACAGGTGCAAACCAGCTAGTCTAGTTCCCCGACCCGATAATTCCCCGACGTCTATAAATTACTCCGTTTTGTCTGAAGTAGGGTCAGGCAACCAGACTACAAGAACAGCATTTTGTCCTCCTTGTTTTTCCAGCATCTATGCACTCTAAACTTTGCTATAAAATACTAACCCCCAAATACATTCATTTGTGAAAATTACAGCAAAAGCAAATGTTGTATACTAACTTTAAGCGGCTGGAAAAAACTGACATTTCCAACTCAGTTCTACAGTATAGGATTTGGTGAAGGCCTGTAGTTTAAAAATATCTGATTCCCGATTTATTTTGTTGGGTTGGGTCATATAGTATTATATTACCTCAACAACATTGCAGAGGTTGACGAAGGCAAAAGGAAAGTCTTGCACCCCGACTTACCTTGATGGTAGATATATGGAATGGTGTGGCGTGTCCAAAGACTGGCAGGATGACGGTTTCGTACTTCTTGTCCACGTAGAGACGCAACCGCTGTACGTCAGCGTCCCGGGGCATCTGGGATACGTGCTTGTAAGATGCGTTGGATTTTCTGGTCCTGTGAAAGGCAAACATCCAAAAGAAATGAGACTTTTAGATTGTAAAACTTAAGTTATACTACTCTGTGACGTCAAGTATTGACCCAACTGTAACGACCAATTACTTTAGACCAAGAATCTTGTATCTTTCAAATGCCCATTGATATTATAATTTATCAAAATCTATGGAAGTCGAAAGACAGAATTTACATCAGGGGATTATGTAACTTCAGAGGGGATTTTTCATAACTTTCCTCCAATCGTCCTTCTTTAAATTTATTTAAATTACTCAATTACATATGATATATATTCAGTTTTCCATTTTTACTTTTTCATTTTGCAAAATCGTAAACACTTCAACGCTGTACAATGCATAAGCAGTTGACCGTTACCAAATTCTACCCAAGTTGTGCTTACATGTAAGTCTTGGAATCGGTAGTATTTTTGCGGGCATAAATTGAAGAATCAACTTATCGAAACGTGTTCAACTTTTGAGAATTCGCACAGATCTTATAAAGTTATGTTCTGGTCGGTTCCCGGCACATCAATATTTTTTGGACAAGCTACAACTGTGGTAGATCAATCCATAAACTGATAAATCAGGCACCGTCTATGTAGTCTTTAACTTGCACATGGGTATAATCGATATATCGAATATAATCGATGTTGGATCTCTGATATATCGATTATTAAAAATTCTGATACCGACGGACCCTAGCATGAATCAGCGGGGCATGGCAGTGACTTTTGATGCACATAATAATAATAATTAGAATTAGAATAATAATCAGCATTTAAGAACACTCAATTAGAAAACTATATCACAGCGCTTGCAATATTATTACCCCTGCTCATCAGGCCTATTAATCATTCCTGAAGCCTTCTAAACTCCCTGGGGAGTATACAGCCCCGGCTGCAAGTTAAGTGCACATGGGCTAATCAAACACATAACCCTCACAGGTACCCATTTACTCCTGGGTTGAGAGAAGCAACTTGTGACAAAGTGCCTTGCTCAAGGACACATGCACAATGACCCCCAGCCGGGCACTTGAACTCACTTGGTCTTGGAGGTTTCTTCCTTGGCCTGTTTTAACCTATCCAGAGCTTCTCGGTTCATCTCTTCCCTCAACTCTCGCTGTCTCTCCTTTCTCTTCTCTTCAGCCGTCATGTCCGTCTAGGGAAAACACCAGGTAATGTTTCATGGCGTCACTAAATTATTATTTTTTTATTGAAATAGTAGAATTCAATGGCCTCGTAGTCCAGTGTAGATTCCAATGGTTGAAGGATCGCAGAAAATAAAACTGGGAAAATACTCTAAATGTTTCTAAAACAATGATGAGTACATACGGAAGAAAAGATTTTGATGTAGTTTCATGTTGCAATTCATCAAGATAGAAAATTTCATCAAACCAACCACAAAATTACCTAGTCAGTTAAAAAGTCATATCCTCATTGAGTGATCCCCACAATGTCACTTCCCAGGTTGTATCGGGTGTGATCCCTGGCTACACGGCATTATGGGTTTATGCCTTCCGAATAGCCCCCCCCCCCCCCCCCCCCCCGAACAAAGGCAATGACAATTTGGGAGACTGCCAACCTAAGGCATAATAGCTCAGTTGGGAGAGTGCTGGTACGGTATTCCGGAGGTCGCAGGTTCAAATCCCACTCCTGCCAATTCTGACTGAATCTGAGACTTAAACCCGAGACCTTTTCTTGATTGTTTCAGTGCCGTACCAGCTATCCTCCGAATCTTTTTATGGAAATCGTCCATTACAAGGCTAAAAGCCTCTCCAGGTAAAGAACAAGATCGGTGGTGGGGTTGGCCACATTTTACATTGCCAGCCCCACCACCCACGTTTGCAGACCCACCCGGGTCCAGATATAAATAGAGGATAAATCTTCAATAGATACCTAAAGAAATGACCCCAATTTTCAGACCTATAGACCCAAGCGGGGTAACTTCCACCATTGGTGAGACCAACTCACCTCCCCCTTATAAAATAACGTCAGGTAATTCTTCTTAGGTCTCTCTGTCAAATGTCAACATTCAGGGGTGAGATTGGCAAACAAATGAAAAATCCACAAAATCTGGAGTGTTTGGGGTCGCCGAAGACCCCAGAGCAACGTAGGGTCTATGGTTTGTATTTGCCTAAAGGCACACCTTAAAATACACATTCCTATTGGTCTATATCCACTTTTACAGGTAAAAACACTTTTAAGATAACACCTTAACAATTCCAGATTTCAAAAAAGAAATTCTTAAAAAATTCTGAAATCAGTAAAAAAAAATCCCGACCGAAAATCCTCAATCAGGAAAAATCCTGACAAATCTCACCCCTGTCAACATTATTTCTCAAGCAATCACGGAGCCCCACACAACTCTCCCCCGTCCCTTGCTCCGTGTGGACTCACCCTGAGTTTACTGTCGAGTACAGCCCGCCTCATCCCTCTGCCGAGGAGTTCCTCTTGCTTCCGTTTATCATCCTCGTTGTCCTCATCTTCATCGTCATCGTCACCCTAGAAACAGACACGCCTCATGTAAAGAATCTTACAGGTCATTTTTTTTAATACTGGGATGTGCCACGGTCCTGTGAATGCGTGGAGCTTGGTCTAATGTACTAGACTCAAGATTTTGGTGATACTACAGATCGTGGGTTCGAGTCCAGCCAGAGGTCTTGGTGCTTGTGTCCTTGAGCAAGACACTTTGTCACAAGTTGCTTCTCTCCACCCAAGAGTAAATGGGTACCTGTGAGGGCAGTGATGGGAATAGGTTGTTTTTGTTTGTTTTTTTTACTTGGATTACGGATTTTGTATGTCTCCAGGTCGGGCGGTGAGCGGAAATTTACAGGCACCCTGTAATCCAAAATGCACACCATCCGGATCGTATTCCACACAAAAACAGTCAACAAGTGTTCTCTGCGTACGATCCTATGCTTGTTCTATATGGTCTTAGATGGTGTGGCACTGCCGGGATTGTCTATTGTACTTTCAAAGTTTGATGCAACAATTAATTTTTTTTTTCGTTGAATTCGACAATTTTCGGCGGCAAATTGTTTTTTCTTTAAACATTTTTTTTCGGTGGTGGATCTGTAATCCAAGTAAAAAAAAAAAAAAAACGGCCTTAAGTGATGGTTTGATTAACCTGTATGCGCTTAAAGAAGATATTGATTGCTGAGTGCCAGACACAAAAGGGGAGTTCCCGTTATGATGTCAGATTTGTTGCTGCCCGTAGCAACAACTGTTAGACAAATGGCACCAGCGGGCTAGAGGGGACTTGATACAAAATAGCTCTCAAAAGTCACTTTTTTGTTATTTCATGGCAGAAATACTTGGTTGTTTTAGTTTTACAATACGCAATCTATATAAAACTACAAAATGGCGCAGACTTCTCTCAGCAATCATCATCCTCTCTAACTTGCAGCCGGGGCTGTATACTCCCCCAACTGAGGTTTCGGGAATGATTAATAGGCCTGATGAGCAGGGATAATAATATAGCGCCTTGAGCACCGTGATCATGGTGGATATGTGCGATTTACAAATCTACATTATTATTATTATGATGCTTGTTATCCTTGACCAAAACACTGCATTGCAATTGCCTCTTCTGCACACTTCAATGTTTTTCATATGGCCTGCAAAATCCAACAATTTCCAACCAAACTGAAATGTGAAGTGTTAAATACAGAAAAATCCTTAGCAAATTTATTTTGGATTCTGCAGTGTACTACCTGCTAAGCTTGTGCGGTTTTAGATTAAACCAAAACCGAAAAAAAAACGCCCAAGTTTGACTCGGTTTAACCGGTTTACTGACCTTGAAAACAAAGGGCGCCGCCATCTTGTCGCCGCTGGCTTCGAGCTCACGTCGAGCGCGCGGAAACACCGGGTGCGTTCCCCTCCCGCGAACGACGCGAACGCCCACCACTCTCTTGTCGATCCTAAAAATTATTTCTTCCCGAAGCTAGCCATCGTTCGCGTGACTGGGAACGCAGCGCTGGCTTCCGTAATCACGAGCTTTTGTCACGCTAATAGTGGTACATGCGGAGCGGAACCAACGAAGCTGACGATCCCTGCGACCACATGCAAAATTGAACGTATTACACCCCTGCATGTGCAATGCGAGAATCAGGCTGCGTCTGGTGTTCGTCCATTACAACTACGCGTGACGTAGCCGTAGCTGTAGCTCGAGACGCCCATTTCGGACACAGCCTCAGACTCGCCAAGCCGAAGCAGATTATTTGGTTAAACTGGCTGTTTGTCAATTTTTGTTTAATACGTGAGCGATATGAGTGTTTCCAGTAGAGTACTAGGTCGAAGTCTAATGAGATTTGTGACATAGACCGAAGACGTGCACAAGCTCATGAGTAATAGTATAGTAAATCCAGTGGTGTTCGTTTCTGCCGGCCAGCCGGCCAGCCCGCCGGGCATGCCGCGCGTATGTGGCATGTGTAGTGTGTGCATGTGCAGGCAAGCGCTGTGTCTAGCATGGGCTCGTGCTTGCGCGCGATGCGTGAAATTAATAAGCCTCAAGATTCGGGAAATGTCATTTGCGCCCGAGACAAAGACTGTTCAGTGTTCTTCAGACAAGACGGTAATCTTTTCTTTGTGGTTTTGGAAGTATTGTTTGACATTTTTTCACTCTGATTTTCTGAAATGAATGAAATATTGTTGCAGACGGTTTTGAGGTTTTACAAAAATCAAAACCGGACGTGATTGGTTTAATTATAGAACCGGAAAAAAACGGTTTACCGGTAAACCGCACAAGCTTACTACCTGCACACCAGCCTTGGCATTTTTGCAGCTACCCTGCTGAATCCAACAAAATACAACAGGTATCTGTTTGTATGAGCTCTGCCAAATCCAACAAAATTTTACTAGAAGTCTGCCCCCCACCTTACTAAATACGATAAAATCCAACACACCATGTAGTTCATGTTGACTGCTAAATCCAACAACTTTTTTACCATTGTTGGAAGTAGCAGGGTTAGGGTTAAGGACAGCAACAAGTTATGTTGTTTATCCTTTCAATTCGGCATCTAGGATATCAGAGGATGTGTGATCAATGTATGTGCAAAGTGAAGGTCAACTATGAATAAAGATATGATACTGAATGGTTAATTATGACAAAGAAAGCTCAAATTCCTGTCAGTAGCCCGTTTATGCTCCCATGAGAAAGGAAAAGGTTTTGGTATATTTATAGGCACGTCAATCAGGGGTTTTAACCCTTGAAATCTTTGACCAAATAGGGGAAGCTGCTGCGTGAATGCTTTTGAAATATCAACTGTCAACAAAATAGTAGGGCTGAATCGAATATTCGATTATCAACCAACTCCGACTCAAAAGACTCTCATCCTATTTTAATAGAAAAGTTACGGCACTTAGTGTCAAATACCGCATTTTTGTTGACGTAACTTTTTGTGGGAAACAAAAAGCAGGCTGGAGATTGGTTTCTTATCAGAACATCATACGTACCTGTAATGATATTGATACAACAGGCACAAAAAATGTTGGTTGGGCGGTCCATATCGCCGCACGTAAAACACCAGCGTGCTTTGCGTACAATTGTGTACCCGCACGGCATGCAGTTGCAGCTGACGCGTGAAAAAACGTGATCGGTGAGTATCGAATATTTGAATCTTCGGTCAAACCCAGTTTTGAATAATCGGATACTAAATTATTCGAAAATGGACAGTCCTACAACACAAGTCAGTGCCTGGCCACGTTTTTGTCTCTTTCCCTGTCCAGTAAAATTCCAGGCAGATAACACTCGATACTTAAGGCCTATTTAAATTTACCGGGCCAAACATGACTACTTTTCTAGTATTCTACTGCAAGACACTCACCCTCAGAAAAATACCAATGTGCTTTACTCTCTTCTTCATTGGTGTCAAGATTGTGGCCGGTCCCTCCTGTAAAAAGCAATTAAAAAAAAATACCAGAATTCATCAAGGTTTCTTTATAAATTTGTTGATAATTAGGTCTTTAAGCCCTGTCCGCACTGGACTTATTTTGGTAAAACTTACCGAGACGATGGGAACTTTTCCAATTTTAAGTCCAGTGCGGACAGCCTAGGACGTTTTCCTCTCAGTTACTTTTCCTGAGTCCAGCGGTTACTTCTACCGGCCAACTGCTGCCCAGGAAAACTGACCAGGTAACTTTTCCCGAGACGATAAGTCCAGTGCGGACAGTGCGAGTCGGTAAAAGCGGCTCAGGAAAGCGTACATCCGGCCCGAGCGCAAGGTCATGCTTCACAGGGAAACCACGCAGGCGCTTTGCATTGTTTCACCGCGGTGCACGCGGTGCACGTGGCAAGTTTCCAAATTCCAGTGCGTTGTTCCTCTTTTGGTCGCATTCATGGTAGATTTTATTATTAATAAAAAAGTCGGAAGTTTGATTGGTGCTAAAGGCGTAGGCCTGCGTGTACACATCGGCCGGAAAAATGAAAAGCTACGTGATTTGGGCCGGGGATTTGGGTCAATCGCGTCAATGTAGAAAGGTCATGCAAAGCGCCCTCATATTGACAGCTCGGTTACTTCTCCCACGGTCTCGGTAAATTTTTCCCGTGTCGAAAGTCCAAGTGCGGACAGTGGTCACATTTGACCATTTTTCATTTTACCATCGTCTCAGTAAAACCTTCCCCCAAAAAAGTCCAGTGCGGACACAGCTTTAGTGTCTCTTTCAAGGGTTTTGACCTTCAAATGGGCAATTCCACGGAAACAGGGACAAAGTGACAAAGTGGAAAATTACCTGTAATTTTTATAACTGCAAGTGCTACAATGAAAAATGTAATATCAAATAAAAGAGGCCAACATGCTCTATCATTTTAATGACCTTACAGTTACATTGGCATGTGTTAATTATTATTTTTTCTCAAAAATAAAAAAAAAAAACCCGATTTGCTTTTTTGTTAGTAAAAATACCTAAATGTAGGTGATATTTTGCACCCTTATTAGGGTTTATTTTTATGTTTTGGGGGTTTAGCTACTTAATAAAGGATACCCAAACAATGTATGTTTAGTGTTAAGGATTTTTGAATTTTCTAATGTATTTTAAAGACCTAGTAGAACGCTTTGAAAAAAATGTGAAATTATTGTCTCAGTCTACAGATATGTCAATATAGAGAGCAATACACAAACAAATATGTTGTATTTTCCTTTTTAATTTGAAAAAAAAAGCAAATTGGCTCACTTTTGAAAATCCTATTGTCTGAAAAAGCGTACGTCACGTCCCCATTTGCGTGTGACGTCATGGTGTGTAGTCCGATCGTTGCACTTGGTACAAGTTCATACATGAGTACGCGGTATTTACACAGAATACATGTTGAATTAACTTTGTCTCTGTATCCCATCATGTAAGCCTACTATTTCAATTCCAAATCTGAGTTTAGTATGGATGACTACACGCGATGACGTCAAGGCTAACAGCGCGCCGCCGACGGCAGCAGGGGGAGAACTTGGAGTAAGCGCGAAATTTGATTATTTAATTAGCATCTTTCTCTCGTCCATTAATTAATAATGATGGATAAAAAATGACAATATTTAGCACGAATTTGGTTTCTTGTAATTCATAATCCAGATACTAATCTTTTTAGAGAATTAAACTTTGGTTATAGTAGGTCTTTAATTAATATCACCTTGTTTTTAAAGGTATTTTCGTCGGACAAACTGTAACGTAACTAACCATGATTTATTGGCAGTCCTTAAAACTGATAAATAATTGCTCCATATTTTATGAGAAAACACTTGCCAGTAACCAATCAATGTTAGAGATATTACACCTTCTTTCAGTTGTATCCCACTTGAGGAAACTTTTTTATGTAAAGACAAACTTTTTTTCCATGCCTTTTTTTTGTAACATAACTAAAGTAATTAAAGTTGCCTTTACAATGCACATAACATGTTTTTAATTATCATTGTGTGATAACTCTTGGTATAGATGTAATAATGGTACCATAACGAAGAATTGATAGGCTTTCATCATAATATAGGAGCCCAAAGAACTGTACAGAGTCACGAAAAATGTAACGTAACTAACCGTGGAATTGCCCAATTAATCTTAACCCCTAGTCACTCTAGTCACTCATGTTTTGAGGTCAGGATTAATGGGCCTCAGTGTCCGACAGTAATTTTAAACAACTCCAGTAAAAAAAAAAAGCCATAAATTAGACAAACACTTGTTAATACCTAACATTTTCCTTTTTTTTATCATCAAACAAACCACAAGGGAAACTGGCTAGGTAATTTTTAATAAATTTTCAAGGTGAACAAAGAAAACTGGAAGGAGCAGAATTTGAGCGTGCGACCTCCGGAACACCGTACCGGCGCTCTACCAAATGAGCTATCTTGCACTATGTTGGCGGTCTCCCAAATTGTCAGTGTCTTTGGTTTTTTTGTTTTTGTTTGTTTATTATAATTATATATTTTTTTTTTTTGGGGGGGGGGGCGGATTAGTCAGGTCATACACCCATAATTCCGTATAGACAGGGACCACGCCACAACTTTATACAATACAACCGTGGAAGCGACATTGTGGGTATCACTGAATGAGGATATGACTTTTTAAGTATAATAGCGTCAAACAAACCACAATGCAAACAGACTATGTAATGTTAAACAAAGAACAAGTGAACAAAGAAAACTTGCAGGAGTGGGATTCGAACCTGCGACCTCCAGAATACCGTACCCTTCTTTTAAAAGACTAAACGAAGAAAACTGGCAAGAACAGGGCATGAATCTCTGACCATCAGAACACTGTGCCCCTTGCTCTACTAACTGTAGACCGGAGGACGCAGGTTCGAATCCCGCTCCTGCCAGTTTCTTTGTTCACTTTGAAAATGTCAATATTTTTGTTCGGCCGTAAGTCATTAACCCATGACGTCGTACAGCCAGTGATCACACAAACATTTTCATTATGCATACCTCCTGAACAAGCACCGTGTCTCCGATGAACAAGGCGTAGGTCTTACCGCCGCTGTCCTTCGCTTCCCCATTGGCGAGGTTCGAGAAACCCACGTTGACGTTGAAGATCATTCCCTTTTTAGCCACGGCCTCTGACTTGCTGTTCAGCAACATGCTCCCCTCGCGGAACTCAATCCCCATCAGAAATCTTGACGACAGAAAATAGAAGTCGATGTCATACCGCTGTCACGCATTACTTGAAGTCTCCATGTCTCTTTACGTTACCATGGTGATTGATTTTTTTCCCCCCGACTTACCCAACATTCTTCGTCATCTTTGCCAAAAGTTCAGGTTTTTCTTTCTTGACCAATGCCACAGCAGCACTGTACACTTCGCAGAGTTTTTTTCCTGCCAGAAATAAAACAGCAATGATGCATTTCTAACGTCATAATTATCATTAGAGAAACTTATAAATCAGGATTTTATGTAATGAAGTCACTAATATACTGCCTTGGATGTTATGAATCGAAACTTTTGCAAAATTACAATTAGCAAACACGGGTTACGAGCCAAACCGTATGCATTGTATACTGCCTAATGGCTTTTGGCGGACTTCTGCTTAAAAGGTATTATACATTTTCTTTTGCTGTCATTTTCAGAAATGGATGGAGTTAATAGGGGTTAGAGTTTTATAGCAAAATATTGTTACACTGACATGTTCAATTTCTTTTTGTTCATACAGTTATGCCCAAAATTATTCATACCCTATGAAAAATCTGGTAGTTTGCTTTTCTCTCATACATAAAAGCTGGATTGGCGGAACTTGGGCTTTACTTAATGACTTTTAGTTGGCATGTACAAATCTATATATATGTTTTGGTTTGACATCATTAGCATAAAAGTAGAAATAATGAATAAAATGATTTACAATACCCTGAATTTGACATGGGTATGAATAATTTTGGGCATAACTGTAGATATTGGGGGAAACCAAGAAAAAAAAATGCTCTTCTTGTAGTCTGGTTCCCTGACCCAACTTCAGAAATTTATAGACACTGGGGAATTGTCAGGTCAGGGAACCAGACATGGATGTGTAACCAATTGCAAACAAAATGTGGATTATTCAAATGAAGTTGGTAAATTGGGGGCAGTATTTTTAAAACTTTTTTTTCCAACATTCCCCTTATCTTGAAAGTAACAGCACACCAGGTGCCATGATTTCACAGGCTGCTTGAGACTGATATTTACTTTCAGTTAAGTATTTGGTAATATGTTTGAAAATTTGTATTTATGTTTGCATATGTTGTATACCTTTAAGACGAACATTTGCTAAGCAATATATTACGCTAAGCGGCTACCATGGAATTGGGCCCTGCTCACCACTTCTTAATTTGTTGATGACTTCGTCCTCCACAATAAGAAGGAAATTGTAGTTCTCCTGTTGTTCCTCGGTCGGATCCACCATGAGGGTTCGGACCACGTTGGAACAGTAGGACTTGTAGCGGACTCCGAGGGAACATGTGATGGAGCCAAAATGGAGCTTGTTTTCATCGCTGTAATGACAAAAACATGACCAACGGAAATCTGAAAACCAAATTCCAGGACTTTTCTAGGACTTTCCAGGACTACAATATGACAATTTCCATGGCATTTAACACCATTTTGCAGAGAAAAGTTGTTTGGTATTATGATACTGATGAACCGCTGAGGTCTGTGAGTACAGTATAGAAAATTAGATACTGGAACACTGCCATAGCCACTACTACAGACTAATCCGGCGACCAAAATTAGAAGCCATCTTTGGGTACCCAATCGAGCGGTACCATACACGCGCGCTCGTCATACGCGCGCACTCATTGCGCCTTTGACCAATAGGATTGCCAAAGTAAACATGCGCCTCAAAAGTAAGAACGCGTATGACGTGCGCGCAAGCGCAGTACCGCCCGATAGGTTACCCAAAGATGGCTTCTAATTTAGCTTGTTGGATTAGTCTATAGACTGACAAGGGTATAGCCTGTAAATGTATCATTATTCCGTTATTACATCAAAAGCGGCCCATCAAAAATAACCCTTGCATGATCTTGATTTCCATTACTTTTCCATGACTTCTTTATTTTTCCCAATTTTCCATGACTTTTTCATGACTTTCCAGGACAACTTTTTTCCCCCAGGATTTTCCAGGATTTTCCATGACCATGGAAACCCTATGATGACGATGACGAATGGAATCTGATCCACAGCTAGATCGGTCGAAGCTACATTGTGGATGTTGATATAAACCGTTAGCCAATAGGAAAATTGAACGAAATGTGCTGCTACAGCCAGACATAATAATTTTTTATTTTTCGTTAAAATAAATGTAGTGTGGCCATGATTTACAAATAAAAAAATTTAAATTAATGTAAAATGCAAGACATAAAATATAGAGGGACACATAAAAAAAATAAAAAAATTGAAAATACTCGAAATGCAGAAACAAGGAGCAAAAAAATTAAACACCAAAGATATTCAACGCAAAACCACTAAATTAAAAACAAACAAAATATGAGTGAGGAATTTCAGGTACAAATCATGTAGCCCATTAAAAACTATACTACAGAAGGGATTACTCTTTTTTACAAAGGCACGATGCAATTTTTTTTTAAAGCTGCTACACAGTGATTTGAATGAAAATTTAAATTCAATGGATTTTCCCCTATTATGGGAGAAAATGTATTTTAAGAAAAGAAACACTTGCTACATTCTGTACTCTATTTGGTATTCCAAGAATATACTGCTTCATTGTATGCTACGCATGAAGAATTAAACCCTAACCTTCCCAAATCCTCCAAAATCCTCTTTGCCAAATGGAGGAATTTGGAAGAATTGAGGCTCTTTGGAAGTTGAAGCATCGGAGGATTTTGCAGGATTGTGGGCATTAGAGGATTTTGCCCCTGGAGGAAAATGGAGGATCCAGGCCATCGGGCCCAATCTGATGCTGGATGATTTCAGAAGATTGAGGTTTTTTGGAGGATTCAGGTTACATGCAGCTTGAACACTTAGAAATCAGAGGATGTTGGAGGATTCAGGTTACTTGGAGGAAAAATAGTGAAGGGAGTTAGGATTAAAAACTAAGAAATAAGAGTGTCCCACTCCTAATAACAAATTTGAAACTAATTACATCTGTTGCTTCACACGGGCCATTTTTTGCTTTAACACTAACAGTCGCAAATCCTCCAATTTTAAAATGATTTTGCATGGCGGTTAAGGTTAAACTTATCAAATGCTTGGAAATTAGCAATTCAATTTGAACATTTTTTGTACAGGGAGTTAAGCACAATAAGCACAGAAACAGCAACTTTACTTTTATTGGGGTTCTGTAAAGAACCGGGGGAAACACAACGTTTCGGACAGTATAGTAGGGCAGTTAAGTAATGACTGGAAGCGTTGGAACGTGAGAAGGACAGCAGGCCTGGAGGGATGGCTTTGGTTTTTTCAGAACCCCGCAAACCCACAAAAGAGAGTTGCCAGACGGCGCTACTGCAAATATTTATCTTATTGCTATCTTCACCATGCAAACATTCCAATCTTATCTTTAACCCTGAAACTCCCTACATCATTTTTTCCTACATGTAACCTGAATCCTCCAATATCCTCCGATTCCAAAATCCTCCAATGTTTGTTACAGGGGATCACTGCCTGAATCCTGCAAAATCCTCCAGTGGGTTTTGGATAAACACCCTAGTAACCTTAATCCTCCGAAATCATCCAGCATCAGATTGGGCCTGATGACCTGGATCCACCATTTTCCTCCAGAGGCAAAACCCTCTAATGACCTCAATCCTGCAAAATCCTTCGATGCTTCAACTTCCAAAGACCCTCAATCCTCCAAATTCCTCCATTTGGCAAAGAGGATTTTGGAGGATTTGGGAAGGTGCAGAGACTTTTATGAATAGCTTGAGACTTGAATTAAGACTAAAGGTCATCACTGGGGTTAATTTGGCCTTTAGTCTGTACCTGACCACGCTGAACTTGAGATTGTAGTTGCCTCCGCTCTGAATGATCGGCGGGTAGCAACCCTCTACCAGCGAGGGGTCCGTGTTGCCCAATATCTTCTTGTCTTCCAAGGCAGCTTCTATACTGTCGGCCAGCTTGTTGTGCCGAACTTTCTGTTATTATACAAATATAACATGGTTTGAGGGCGAATAGTCAATATTAGCTCCCCGAGGTATTGGAAGTTAACAAACTTCGCCTCGGGTACTAGTACGTCAACTTCCAATACCGAGGGGAGTTATTATTAACTATCCATCCGGGTACCCGGTTCAGATGCACGGCCCTACTGGTGATGAGTGTGTGTGGATTATTATACATGTATGACAGTCAACATCACCCAACCCAACACTTTCAACAGTTTCTAAGAGGTGTGCGTTACCTTGTCCGCATCCACAATCTCCATAATGTCCTCCTTCACTTTCTTATTGAAGACATCGCACGTGATCTGAGCCGCTCGCTTCATCAACGCAATCTCTTTCTCTTCCTTGACGGCCATAAGCTGCGCGATGGCGCTGCTGATATCAACCTGTGTGCCAAGAGCAATACTGGCTAATTATCACAATTGGTGTGGTCTGTGGTTTGCCTTGAGTGCCATTCAGTATTCTAGCCAGGGTTAAATTAAAGCATAGAGTATTTTGCTCAAGGATGGACAATGCGAGTGCGGAGCGCAAAGCCCTTATGTCGTGGGGTCCAGGGTCCGCTTAAGGGACCCCAAAAACGTTGGATTCTAGATGCTCTGTGGAACAATCTGAGGCAATTCCTGGCCACTTTCCCTTAATTGTTTTGAGCAAAATTTTTAAAGATTATATAGGCAAAATTCAGATCTTTTAAAATTTTTAGAATATGTTCTTGCTCTTAAATTTATAGCGTAGTGGAAGTGTAGGGGGCAGGACTCAAGCGTCAGAGCATAGTGCTAATTCCCGTAGGCGTAGTGGGTGCTAGCACTAATTTAATGCCTGGCTAGAACACTGGTGCCATTAACTGTTACGATACTGTTAGTGTCAAGGTCTAAGATCAGCATTGACATTTGAAAATTTGTGCGACCAGGGCTGTTGATATGATTATTCTAGGTGATGGTATTGCTATGTCTGTCTGAGACTTGGTTCAAAGAACAATAACTGCTCACTGGGAAAGAATTTCATCTTGAGATAAAATAATTGCAACTTCATCATCATTATCGAAATCCCAGATCATGTCTTAAACGTTCAGATCCCGAACCCAGGATATCCCTGGATGTCTACTCAACATAATGTGTGATCTGAAAATTAACTGTGTGTGAAGCATAACGGACTGAAAGGATTAAGTACTGTCCATGCATTCATTCAATAATTTCCACATATGTATATCAGGGCTTTCATTGAGGGGTGGATCCACACCCCCAAAAAGGAGGCGTGGTCACATACACTAATAGAGAGGACAAAAAGTAACCGTTATTGTTTCCCTACCTGCTCAACACTAGATGCACTAACGGCTTGCCTCCAGCGGTTCATGAAGTCACCTGGAAATTTGTCCTTCAGGAATGTGCCCACACGCTTACCCTGAAAGACCAAGACAAACGAGACGACCACACAGGTTTTAGGGCTGTCCCGAATATTCGATCGTCAAGCGAATATATTCGAATACCATTTTGCCAGTTTGAATATTCGCAAAGATATATATGCACGTACAGATACGACTCTGATGCTATTTTAATAGAAAAGTTACGGCACTCTGCAGTGTCAAATGCCGCATTTTTGTCAATCGTAACTTTTTGTGGACGGAGGTTTATTGTTCCCGTCCGTAAAACCCTTGATACAACAGGGGCATGCAATAAAATGCCGTTTGAACGGTCCATAATATCAATCGCCATACGTAAAACACCGGCGTGCTTATTTACCGGTGCGGCATGCACACAAAAACTTGATCGGCGAGTATCGAATATTTGAATTTTCGGTCAAACCAAGTTTTGAATATTCAAATACTAAATTATTCGAAAATTAACAGCCCTAACAGGTTTACACATACTTTGTAACCCTCCGATGCAAAAATACATTCTGAGCCATGTTGTTTGGGTCAAAATCAGTCAGGTGACCGTTGGAATTCTATGCATAGAACAACATGATTGACCTGTGATGACTGCTTAAGTACATGTAGCTCTATGAGAATGATTTGGCAAGCTGTGACCCATAGAACAGGGGCTAATGTTGGATATTGCTGTATTGACTGATGATAGTGTTTTGATGTAAACAGGCCTAAAATTTTACGGCGGCCATGACGGCCAGTGCCGTCGATGCCCTTAAGTTTGCCATGGTGCCCTTCACAAAATCGCACTCTTCACGGCCAGTCTTCCGTGCCCTTTTACCAACTGGCCGCAGTGCCGTCATTGTCTTGCCGACGGGCCGGGCCGGCCGTAGTCGGCGCGGCCGGTGCACAGCAACAGTGCACGTGGGCCAGACCGGTACCGGTATGTACTACATGTACATGTACGTACGGCTGCTGCAGCATGCATACGACACGAAGCTTGATATAGACTGGTTTCGATCCCTCCATCAGCATTTTAAATTCGAATGCAGGGGGCAGAAGCCAGATTTAATTAAAAGCACGTACACGTACGGTACGGCAAAGTTCAATCAGCAACTATTTGCCAACCACTGGTCGATTGTGCCTGGTACCCAGGTTAAATTTTGTGCATAGGTTACCAGGCAAAATCGACTAAGCTGGTTGTCAAGTTCGCTCGCGCTTTCATCATGGAGTTGTGTACGTGCGGTGCATGGCATCGTTCATTGTATGACCGATGTATTGTGTGCTGTTTATAACCTGAACTATCAAGTTTGTAAAAATGCCAAGAAAAGATCGATTGAAGCGACAAACATTCATGTATTTGTAGAGTTTTACAGAGCTTGTAGAGTTTCACAGGGCTTCAAAGAATATTTCTAATAGTAATAATGACTGGCCTCTGTGCCCTTTTTAAAAAAATGCCATTGGCCTTGGTGCCCTGCCAAATTTTTCATTATCGAAGGCAAAATGGCCGTGCCCTAGAAAATCTTAAATTTGAGGCCTGATGTAAACATCACCCCTGTCTGGGTTGGTATTTGCTAGGTGGTTCAACTTTGCCATTGTTAGTTGAATACAAAGTGGCATGTTCCATTTTGTTACAGGGAATGGCTAAATATGCAATGCTCTGTAATTATAATTAAAATTAATATGCCTGTCCCAAGAGTTAAAACCGGTGAACCGAATTTGACTTGCCATAGTACTAACCACATAAGTAATCTGACCATTGGTGCCTAGTCTGTGTTAAAAGTATAGCAGGAAAATTTGTTTAACCATTAGCATATTTCTTGGCCAAGTCGTGCTAACGCTTGCGCGTGCATGGAGATCTATATTGTTGCAATCCTGCTTCCGAAGTTAGCGGGCTCTTCGCTGTGCTTACTGCTTACAGTCTCTATGAAATGGGCGAGGGTTCCATTAACAGAAAATCATGTGTTAAGCAGCACTATGAAACTGGGCCCGGTTGTAAGCTTTTGAGCTAAAATTTGTGCTGTTCCACACTGCTATAACCGTAATAGTCAAATATTGTGCATTATCATGTGTCAGTTGTGCAAGATTCCTTGACCTTTTTTCCTTGTAAAACCAATTTTCCATGACCCCTTGTAAAAAAAAATACACAAAATTTCCAAAACTTTCCATGATAGCTTTAAATCCCCGGAATTTTCCAGGATTTGTTCATGAATGTGGAAACCCTGATGTGCCAATACTCCAATCCTTGAGATGCTGTTGGGTACATTTCCAAGGGTACAAAATACGGGAATGAGTAGATAAAAATATAATCGAGTATTTGAGTACATTTATGAGTATGACAACAAAGATGTGCACAAGACTTCAATGGATGGAAGAGAAAACAAACATTGTTCTACCTAATACGCGACGCGAGAATAGATGATACATATAATTATATTTTGCCAATGTGGTCAGGAACAAAAAGCATAAAGGGCCGTTCACCCAGGCCACAATAATGAAAACGGTGAAAATGAATGCCATTGATTGGTGGAATTGCTGCGGGTGCACAGTACAATGCAATTGAAAGTTAACATTGTGATTGGGAATAAGGCCTTTTTTTGAAATTTTTTTTATTCACATTTCACATTTCCCACACGACTTTCCCCCTGTGAATTCAAGTGGGAAATTATTTTCCCACTTGAGAAAAGGTGCGAAAATGTTTTCCCCCTCTGTGAAAAGGCATGGAAATGTTTTCCCACTGTGGACAATTTTGTTCACATTTCATAAAAAGAAAATGAATTCCCGGGAAGACAAAAAGTGTGAAGAGGAATTCCCATTTCCAGGTTAATTGTTAATTGCAATGTACTGTTATACACGCGCCTCATCTGCCAATAGAGAGTTTATTCGCACCATTTTCGTTATCGTGGTCTGTGTGACCGGCCCTTAAATCTACACTGATAACCGACCTCTTTGCTGTCTTTGATGGCCTCGACTAGCTTTTCAAAGTTGGCCTGGTTCCCGTCACTTTTATCCCTCGTCAGCAGCGTGATCACCGGTACCCCATTCTGGTTTTCCTTCTCCGAGTCGGCGATCTGCCGAAGGAAGTCAACCTTCTTCTTGCTGGCCAGAAAGAAGATGTTGCTCTCAGACAGGACTGTGACTGTGTCCGTCAACTCGTACCCAAACAACCACGTCTTGTATTCAAAGAAAACAAAATCAAAATCTTATGTTCTGTATACTGTTCTGGCATGTAATTCCTACTTTTTTTACAAATTTACAGGGTTTCGGCCATATTGCTGCTAGAAACAAGAAAACTCTACAGCGCCATGTTAACTTTAAAAGTCTCTATTTGTTTTTGCAGCCAACCTTAATACAAAATCCTGTTATCCAAGTAGCCTTGTCCCAACTCAACAATGCTTTGTGTTTCCTATTGTTCCTTTAATATAACCCACCCCATAGACTAAGCACGTATTTCTACTTGCGAGGACCGATTTCAACTAAAGACTCAACTTGCGAGGACTGAAAGGCTTCTTTGTATTTCCTTTCTCCTCTTGTCCTCGGAAGTATATACAGAACCTGTACAAATGTGGCCAACCACACCACCTCTGTGGTAGCCCTTTACCTAGAGTGGCTTTTAGCCCTGTAGTGGACAACTTCCATACAAAAAAACCAAAGATAGACCACAAACTTGCATCTCCACTAATCCGTACCTGCAGTCTTGAAGTTCTAAATCTACACATTCAGAGTTCAATTAGATCATCAGATTAACCCCTCCTACTGTTATAACTATCATAACCTATCAAAAAACCTACAATGTAAGCCCTTCCTCTCCAACACTTGTGTCTTTCAACCTGAAACTTGATTTTGATAGGAAGGGTAGTTGGCTCCATTTTGGCACCGAGAGAGGGAGGGTTAATTACATGTAATTAGTTTTTGTCTTTACTTCGTTATTTTGTATCATTACTGTTCAGATGACAGAACTTGGAGCCAGAGTATCAGACAATTGTAAACTTCATGTTATCACTGCGATATCTATACAAATGCATGTTTCTCCTTACCTGTAGCGCTGTGGACTTTGCATATACCACATCTTCATCTAGACCAACTGCTGTGTATATGGCATCAATATTGCTGAGACCATTGTTATCTGACGAATTCTGCAATCAAACGTACAGTAACAGTGACACATGGATGATAAAAAAAAGGGGGGGATATTTGTGAACAAAGCAGAAAAGAACCAATGTTGATATTTCACGTATGAAAGCTTATCTTTTCCATATATCTAATCTGTTCAAATTTTTGCTTTTATTCTAAATTATTATTTGTGTATTTGTATATTTTTGTACTATATTAATGGTTATTCTTAATTTTTTTTCTTAATCACATATTCACATTGTTGTTTTTTTGTATTGGCACTGTGATGAAGTTTTACTAATAAAATTGAAATGCAGATTATTGTTGTTTTCTTGTTTTTGTTATAAACAAATATATACAAAAATACCTTACAAGGTACAAGAACCAGATTTACAGATACAAATTGCACAAGCCTAGCCTATCTGACTAATAAATGATGCAAAAATTACAAAGAAAAACTAATAATTAACCGTCCAAAATCCTCTGCCAAATGGAGGAATTTGGAGGATTGAGGGTCTTTGGAAGTTGAAGCATCAGATGATTTTGCAGGATTGAGGGCACTTGAGGATTTTTGCCTCTAGAGGAAAATGGAGGATCCAGGTCATCATGCTAAATCTGGTGCTGAATGATTTCGAAGGATTGAGGTTACTGGGGTGTTTGTCCAAAACCCACTGGAGGATTTTGCAGGATTCAGGCAGTGGTCCCCAGTAACAAACATTGGAAGATTTTGGAATCGGAGGATATTGGAGTATTCAGGCTACACATAGGATAAATGATGTAGGGAGTTAGGGTTTTAACCCCTTGCGTACGGATGATGCCAAATGGCGCAAAAAAAACCACTGGCACCAGGCCGGATGACGCCATTTGCCGCTATTTGTGCGGTTTCAATCCATTGTTGGATTATTGTGTATGTTATGCTTGACTGCACAAGCACATTGTGTCCGTTTCACTTGGCTGCCAGAGCCGGCGCGACACCCCGGCGCCTCCTGGTCGCACCGACGTACTCAAGGGGTTAAAGGCAAACATTGTGTTGAAATCTCCCCTTTGTTTAGTTACTTTTAACCTATTTCCAATGTGTAATATTTATGGAGAAATGAGTAAAAAAAAAAAATCCTTGACATTCAGACATTTAGGCACCGCACATACTGCAGCCTGTACACAACCAAAGCGCCAAGGGCACCACTATGAATTCCAACTTTTCCCGAACCAAACTGGCGTCCTGAAAATTACTTTCATCAAAGATTTTCAGACAAACGGCCCATTTTCAATGGAAGGCCGTGTAACATTATTGTATTCTACTTTTGAATGATCTTTCCATCCGAAGTAAATTTATGACGATGCCTTTTGTAGCCCAATCCGGTAGTGTGTCCTGAGGGCTGTGCATCTGAACCAGGTACCCAGCCGCTAATGTCAGGAACCGGTTCCAGATTATGGAATCGAGTAACAGTAACCGAATTAACATACATGTACTACTTACTAACTTCTCAGACAATGAACAGTTTTTTAATGTCATGTGTGGGACATTTTCAAAATGAAAACCAGTGTACAGTATACAAGGAAAAACAAACTAGATTAACATTGATGACGCTTGCGATAATGCAATTTACACTGTTAATTAACCCTAACCCCCTAGGCCCTTATTGCTAGGAACCATCCTCAATCTTCCAAAATCCTCCTGTGCTTCAATCACCATTCCCCCTCAATCCTCTAAAATCCCCCTGTGCTTCAATCACCATTCCTCCTCAATCCTCCGTGCTTCAATCACCATTCCTCCTCAATCCTCCAAAACCACCATGAGGATTTTGGAGGATTGAGGAGGGTTAGGGTTAAATTAAGCTACAAAGCTCACCGAGTCTTGCATTGATGCACCGATGTGGTAATATTAAAACCCTAACCATCCCTAACCTGCCAAAATCAAACACCCCATTGTGTTGAATTGTGTGTGATTGAGTACTGTGAGCCTTGGCACCATCACTTTGCATGGGACTTGATGCCCTGATTTTGTCTAAGTACAAAGAATGTGCCATTGGTTTACTACACAGTGTTGGAGTTTGTGTGGTTAGGGAAGGATTCTAGTAAAAATGCTTGGGCTGCTAGGGTTAATTGTGCAGACCTTTACAAAACAATATGAATAGCAATTTTAGAGATTCAATTTTTTGACTGGTACTCGGGCACCCATGCTTTTTTTAATCGGGTAGGCCTACCCAATTCTGCATACTACCCGTAAATGCACACCTGTACTTTACCTGCATCAAAAGTACCCCATACTATGCAAATAATTAAGGCTGTTCGATATCCATTTATTTTGATACCGAAATATTGGCAAAATAATATCGCGATATTTGATATTCTCGTGATGACGTCACTTTAAAAAAAAATACATGATGAAAATCACGGAGGAATAAAAAAAATACATGATGAAAATCACCACAGCATCATAAGATCGGGGCTAACGCGGATCAGGCCCGCAGGGATTGAGTTCGGATTCGCAATTTTTTTTTTATTGGGGCCGACCACCGAGATCGACCGCGAATCGATATGTACCTTCAGTTGGCTTCTTTACGGCACTTCAGAAAGACTAGCATTTGTTTCTATTTCGACATTGTTGATTAGTAAGAGCTGATAATTAATACCATGGACGCCTACAATCACACATGAGCTCAGCTTAGGCCTAATGTTTGTTTTTTTCCTCCATGGTACATCATACGTGTACTTGAACATGTACATGTACGTGTACTATTCTACCATCAAATTTATTGGAAATAAGTGGAATTTCGAGCAAGGTAATCTGGACTAATCCACACTTAATACAAATCTTAGATAACTCTTGAACGCTGCGAAAAGCAATAGCGCGATATTCTTCGGTACGGCCTATATCAAATTCCCCGATATTCCGTTTGTTTTTAAAGGGGCCGATACGATTTTTGATACGAAAAAAATAACGAAATATCGGGAAATATATCGTCATATCGAACAGCCTTACAAATAGTCAGTTTGAAAATGACACGATTCAAAATTGTCAAATCCCAAATTTCTAGTTTAAGTAGGGCTCCCATATAAAGGCATTAGGCCTTAAAGAAAGTAAAAACAAAAACTTTAATTAAACACCAATTTAAATATTTATGACAGAATGTAATTCATTTGCTATATCATTTAGATGTGTGTATGTTTATGCACAATAGTTAACCTACGTACGAAAACTAAATAATACAGCAAATGCCAATATTAATGATGCAGTGAAAGCGCATGACATTTGACATGCATAAAATCATGCGTACATGCATTGCGTACAAAAGCCATGGGTTGCACACGTAATGACAACTTACGTTCCAAGCATCATACAGCACTTTCATCCGCCTGAAAAAGGCGTCTTTATCCACTGTGATTCCTGACATCTCGCTTACACCAAGGTGAGTGTACAATAAATCGAACAAGAAGATCGTAGACAAGGAAAAATCACGACAAAACTTGTCGCGTCCCCGCACGTAACTCGCTGCGTGAACGAATATGGCGGGAGATAAAATTTTGCGGGAGACTTCAAGGGCGCCCTCCAGCGGTCGAATTAATCATGAGGATTTGGGTCTAGTACCTGGAATACACTTTGAATATATTAATGATTTGCTAATCAGAGTTGTCAAGATATAGAAGATGTAGCCAGGTTATTGTTTACTTTTTGACTGCTAGTGCTATGTTGTGACTTGGTAACAAAAAATTGCTGCCCTTGCTTTGAATCATGGCAGACGATGAGGTAAATGCTCTCCAAGGAATCTTCTGTGGTGACGGGGAGTTTGAAATGTTGGAAAATTCAGCAGGTACGGAGTCGAAGGCTAATTGTAATTCATGAAAGATTTTGTCTTTGACTTTTTGAGCTCAATATCAACTGCACTTGCACCGCACTCTTAAAAATAAAGGCTGGTTTAATTATAAGTAAGGCCGGTTTGTAGTCGGTCGTGCGATAAAAATCGCCCGACGCTGATGGTCACTGGACGCTAAGCCTTTTTTGTGCAGTTTAATAGTCGTCACGCGACGTTTGTAAATGTTGAGCGCAATCTTCAAAGGTGCGCATTTTTTTAAAATGCGCACTTCGCAATTTTTGAACACGAAAATTTAGTTTCCTTGCGTAAATTTAAAATTTGCGCATTATAGATGAAGCGCAATTTTTGAAAATCATGCAATCTTTATTATTCAAACAGTAAACTAGCTCGAAAATTCTAGCTCTTGGCTCATGACATGTGAGATTCGCCATTTAGAGCTAGAAGGAATTCTATATCATAGGTCAGGGTCGTTTAAGATCTTGCCCATATCTTCCGTTTCCCTGAATATCAACTAAACACTCACCGTCCGGGTGGAGCAGTCCTTCATGCAGCTTTGTATCCCCTCAAAATGAGAATCTGATAAATTTAAACCCGAAAAACAAGTGAATTTTTCGTGCAACTAGGTGCATGCACAAAACCAGCTGTGTACAAAGCAATGGCGCAGTGATTCTTGGTGCCCGACCAAAACACGAAGGGCCAGACCACAACAATTTGCCGTTTGAAGCTTACGGTGGTTTCCGATTACCATGCAGCCGGTGCGGTATGCACTGCGCGCACACCCCCTCGTGGATCGCTATACGACGGCTGTTTCCTGATGCAATGACAGCTATAAGATTATGGACAAGAACGCATGCAATACAATGACGGGCTGTTCTTGTCCATAATCTTATACTTATAGCTGTCATTGCAATTGCATCAGGAAACAGCCGTCACATAGCGATCCACGAGGGGGTGTGCGCGCAGTGCATACCGTACCGGCCGCATGGTAATCGGAAACCACCGTAAGCTTCAAACGGCAAATTGTTGTGGTCTGGCCCTTCGTGTTTTGGTCGGGCACCAAGAATCACTGCGCCATTGCTTTGTACACAGCTGGTTTTGTGCATGCACCTAGTCAGTAGTTGCACGAAAAATTCACTTGTTTTTCGGGTTTAAATTTATCAGATTCTCATTTTGAGGGGATACAAAGCTGCATGAAGGACTGCTCCACCCGGACGGTGAGTGTTTAGTTGATATATTCAGGGAAACGGAAGATATGGGCAAGATCTTAAACGACCCTGACCTATGATATAGAATTCCTTCTAGCTCTAATGGCGAATCTCACATGTCATGAGCCAAGAGCTAGAATTTTCGAGCTAACAGTAAACAGGGTTGCACACGAACTGTAAGTACTTAATTTCTTGTGACAAAGCGGTTGGAAAGGGATGCTGGGGACAGGTGTCCTGGGATACAATTCAAGCCTGAGGTTTGGCAAAAGTATGGAAAACCAGTAGAAAAGTGTAAAACAAAAACAAAATAACAAAACTTCGTAAAAATGCTAGAAAATATTAAAAACAGTGCTCAATCTAGTATTAGGAACAAGCAAATAAATTGTAAAGTTCGGACGCGTACATGAGGGCCGGGTGCACCATCATGACCATGTGACAACATAATCCCCCACTACTGACCTTATAAGTTATTTCATAGTAAAACAGATAATCTTATCCAGTAGTCTCTCAGTTGCTGTGTGAAGAATGCAAATTATAGATTGCTTTAATCTGCCATTTTCTTTTAAATGTTTGGAAGTTAGCCGATCAGAGGTTTAGATCATTTCCCAATGAAAAAACACCTCCGAAAATGTATACCACCCCCCCCCCCCCCCCCAGACGGCGCCCTAATGTCATGCGAAGGCAACTTGTGAAGCCAAACACGACCCAACTTCATTATTCATAAAGATAGAAGCACAGAATCTCAGGTGATGATAACAGATGATAAATTGAAGGTCAATTCAACAGATGATATGACATCACCACAAAGATATTATGCGACAAAGTATATGCAATAAAATTCACATCGTAAACTTTATTCGCTTATATAGTTCACAAACAATGTCAACATATTTGCAAATCAAATAAATAAATGCTACACACACATTGTAGAATTTGCAAATATGAATTTGCAAATATTCACAACATCGTGTAGCTCAAGAGCTGGAAAACTCAAAACTTGAAACTCTCTCCTCTTCACAACATTTTTGAAAGTAGTCTTACAGGACTGGGAGACAGTTCCAACCCCTTCAAGAACGCTATAATTATTTCTCCTTTTTCTCTTCTTACTGTCAGGCTTGTTGTAGAGGAGTCGGATACAAAATCCCCTCTACAGAGAACTTTTCAAAATCGTCAACAGGCCTACTGCCAATTTATATGAAACGGCCGCCATAAGTCTGATGCCGATGTAAAATTCATGTCTACCATGTAGTTCGTGTCAGATATCGTGCCTGAGTTGTTGTCCGAAGCGCGCATTTAAAATTTGCGCGCGCATACTTTAACTGAAAAAAAACCCACGCGCATTTTTTTAAAATTGCGCGCGCAAATAAAAAAAAACGCTGTCTTTAAAAATTGAGCTCAACATAAACATGCGCAGCATACGCGCAGCGCATCTGGAATTCGAATGCGACGTGTGACGATCAACGCATCGCCACTGCTGAATGTAAAATTATTTTAGCCGCGATGATTATTAATTTTCGGAGTTAGCAGCTTTGTTTTGATGTGTGATTAATGTCTGCCCCAGCTGTTTTAACCCCTTGTAGTCCCAGTTACTGGGACTAAACCCCTTGCCACTGGGTGGCGCCAGGGCACCAGGCCGGTAGGCTTGGGCGATTCCACACTGGAATCGATAAGAATCAATTCCAAAATCGGAATCGCGATTCCACTTTTTTGAGGAATCAATTCTCTAATGTAGCCGATTCCAGTCCCCCTCGCGCCGATTCCAGTCCTCGCGCCGATTCCAGTCCTCGCGCCGATTCCAGTCCTCGCGCCGATTCCAGTCCTCGCGCCGATTCCAGTCCTCGCGCCGATTCCAGTCCTCGCGCCGATTCCAGTCCTCGCGCCGATTCCAGTCCTCGCGCCGATTCCAGTCCTCGCGCCGATTCCAGTCCCCCTTGCGCCGATTCCAGTCCCCCTTGCGCCGATTCCAGTCCCCCTTGCGCCGATTCCAGTCCCCCTTGCGCCGATTCCAGTCCCCCTTGCGCCGATTCCAGTCCCCCTTGCGCCGATTCCAGTCCTCGCGCCGATTCCATGCAATTTCCTCACGAAAATGGTAATTTTTCTTTGCCATTTCATTAAGTTATGCGAATCAGGTTTCGTATCATCTTAGGAATTTTAACGGAGATTGGCAATTGTATGCAGTTCCCGAAAATGTTAAACGTTTTAATAAAATTCCTTTACATGTATAAACATTGAGAAAACTTTCAGAACCATCTTTCAAAAATTTGTTTCGGATTATTCTTTCCCCATTACGCGTCAAAAACCCGTGTAGTCCTGCACTTGGCGATCCACCAACAAGTGGCGAGGAATCGCCGGCGATTTTCGAAAACAAATCCAGGATTAAATATCGGAAATATTAACTGCAAAGTTCCACATGTATACAGGTAAAAAATCATTGCTATAAAAGCACTTAATACATTTTTTAAAGTTGTGAATTAACAGACGTACGAGTGTGAGCAGCGTGGGAAAATCTTGCACACTTGTACTTTTTTTAGCAAGCTATTTCTCATCTTGGGGAATTCCCTTGTGGTTGAGCACGCGCTGACTGAAAGACCGTACCGTCATTTGATTGGCAAGTTGGTCTCACATGATATTTTATATCTAGGGTACAGCAAAGTCACAAACAGGGCTACTGCATATGCATGCCCACATGTCGGCAAGGGGTGTGGTTTGATTATATTGGTTAAGTAGCTGATATTATCTTGTAAAACATTTAGACAGGTGGATCGGCAAAAGATCGGGAAAATTTAAGGAAAATATTCAAAATATTCCTGTAAATGTTGTCGCTATGAATTTCGCAATGTTCCAACTTTTAAGCTACCCCTGTACTTCAAAAAGTTTAGAGCGGTAGTGCATGCGTGCGAGCGTCGCGTCGAGACGGTCAAGTCAGTAATGGAAAACAAAGAAAAACAAAGACTCGGGACCATTTTTTTCCTTGTTATAAGCAGGATGTTGTATTACAGTGCTCCTATTTTCAGGGTTCGACTGTATTCCGAAACGATTATTAGGCTGCAAATGTTATCATGGAGCTATAAAAAGGAGCTCCATGATCTTACACACACAAAATATATAAATGGAACTAAGAAAAAATGACATATTTAGCAACTATTTCGATGGAAATGCTGGGTTTTTAAGCGTACCCTCCTCACTGTTTTCAACTGTTTTTCTCAGTGTTGATAGCGCCGCAAAGGTAAGGTCTGATTTTGATTTTGCAAGTTTTCAGCGGGAGCAAAATTAAATGTCGAACATTATTTTTATTTTTATTTCATGTTCCCTGCCCAAACGTGACTGCAATATAAATATTAAATGACAAAGTACCTTCTATAAGAGCGATTACATCCTAAAGTAAATTAATAGCCCTCTTATTGTTATTTTTCGTGCTTGTTTACTTTTTCTTTATTTTTGGAATCAATTCCAAAAATGTTGGATTCGCCCAAGCCTACAGGCCGGGTTATGCAGCCAAGCATAACGTACACAATACCCCAATAATGGATTGAAAATGCAGAAATTGACGTGTATAGACGTCAACCGTACGCAAGGGGTTAATAACAATAAATAAAAGACGCATAAATAAAATATAGGATGTTGTCGCTGTTTATTGATAGTGATATTTATTTGTTATGCTGTGTACCATATTTGCATATTCATCGTTTCTTACCGATCAGGCAATTCTATTTAGAGTGCAGCGTTGATAGGATTTATGCGGCAGCCATGCTGGGTCTTCGCCCTGCCAGCCGCGGGGCTATGCCGTGCCGGGCTTCATGCCGTGTCTCTTGAAACATGGGTCTGTCGCCCGGTCTTTCGGAAAAGTGTTACGACTTTCGCCAAAATTTTGCCACAATTTCGCCACATTGAAGTATAATCAACAATTAAACAATAGGTACAGTTTGGAAAAATAGTCATGATTATTATGGTTAAATTCAACTGGAATTTGGTTAAGTTATTGAAAGGTTTTACGGCTGGAAGTAAAACTAGCTCTAATGATCACGTGAGTTTCGTGAACCAAAATTTAGTGCAAGAAAGTCACGTGACTAAGGTTTTTTTTTTTTATTACACGAAAACGGGAAAATTTCAAGTTGTCGCGCTTGGGCCTTTATATTCTAAGTAAGAAAACCCTTTTAATTTAGCGCCTAAAATCGTCCAAGAGGCCGGTGTGTATCTTTAACACAGAAAGCCACAGTGATTGCAGGTCACATTTGTACATGGTCTACACATAATGGCATACATGGTTATTTCTTACTTATTTTTTCATGGATTTTACTGAAGTAGTAGAGAAGGGGGATTTTGGACATGTTTAAATTTTTGCTGTATATATACACACCAAATTTCTGTAAAAATTTCAAAAAGCAAAAACCTAAAATCTTAAAAACTCAAATTTCTCTCTCTCTCCCTCTCTCTCTCTCGATTTCTCTCAAATTTTGCTGTATATACCCACACCAAATTTTTGGTAAAAATAAAAAAAAAGTAGCTTTCTAAGACTCTTCCGATTTTTAGTAAATGTTGCTGTATATACCTACACCAAATTTTTACAAAAATCAATAAAATAGAACTATTTTTCCCACAGCCCCACCTGTATCGCCATCGTATCAAAATTCTCGTGCAAAAAAAAAAAAAAATCTCAAACCCCAAACCCTCAACTCTCAGAAAACCCGAGTCAAGCTATATTTTCAAGTCATATAATCTAGCCCGCTGTATATACAGCATAAATTTAAAATCATCGACAAAAAAATATTATACAAATCACGTCATGAAAAATGAAAAAAAAATTATTTTTAAAATAAAATAAACGACTATTATAAAGATGGAAAACAGAATGATACCAGCGACAGGCTACACACGTTGGCCAAAATACTACTTGAAAAAATACATCGACAAATACGCCATTACGTTGGGCCCACCAACCGGACGCGATGGCACATATATCAGACGAGACTTTCTGTAAGCATGGTTCACCTTAATTGTTGCTGCCTGTTGTTACTGACACTGACTCTACCGCTACCAGCGATGTATATCTACAACGCACTACAGTATACCAGTGGCGATCTTCACGACATCAAATCCGGTATGTCGACCCAAATGTTCAAACTCCCTAGAATGGTTTTCGATCACATGAAATCCGTAGGTATCTTAAAATGGCACCATCGACACGGGGGAAGCAGAGGAGGAAAACGTAGAGTTACTGACACCAGCACCCTCTCACCCCAGAACATTACTGCTGATCGCCTATCGAACGGCAACATGACGCACCTTGGCTTAATAAATTGCCAATCTGCATGCAACAAGCCTGATCTCATCAAGGATCACATAAACGTTTACAACATTGACATACTGGCATTGACGGAAACTTGGTTTCGTTTGGAACAAGATAAACACACCCATGACGTTACCCCCAGAGGTTTTAATTTAATCCACACGCCCAGGAAAGGACGGAGGGGAGGTGGTGTGGCACTTCTCTACAAATCAAGCCTCTCGGCGTCCGTTGTCAAGCACGCCAATAACCAACCGCCATCTTCCTTTGAATTCATCGAAGCAGACTTCATTCATAACCACAGCAACGCCAAACACTTCCGTATTATTGTTGTATACCGACCACCACCATCTAAGAAAGCGAACTACCCATTCAGTACGTTCATTGACGAGTTTGCTGATCTGCTTGACAGCCAGGTATTGTTCACCGGGGACCTCATTATTCTTGGTGACTTTAATGTCCATTGGGGTGACAATTCCACTGACCACAGACGGTTCAGTGATCTACTCATGCAGTACGACATGCAGCAAAGAGTCCACACCGGTACTCACGCGTCTGGTCACACAATAGATCTTGTGATCACTCGACAACCTCATTCCCTCATACAGTCCATTACAACAGCAGACTTTATCTCTGACCACTGCGCAATCCACTGTCAGCTTGACTTGGAGAAACCCAAATACATAAAGCGTCAGGTTACCTATCGCAAAATGAAGACAATAGACCAGGCCAAATTTAAACATGACATTACCGCATCTTCTCTCATCAGTAACCCAGTCGACCCCCTAATCGATCATTATAACACCGTTCTCAGTGCATTGCTCGACACCCATGCTCCAACCAAAACCAGCACGATCTTGGTCAAACCTAAGGTTCCTTGGTACAACGAGGACATAGCTTCAGCTAAACGCAGGCGCCGACAACTTGAACGACGCTGGCGTTTATCTAACCTCCAGGTGGACCGCGATCTTTTTAAAACTCAGCGAGAATTGGTTAAAGCCAAATTCAACAACTACAAGGCCAACTATTATTCCGATAAAATACGTGACTGTGAGGGTAACCAAAAAGCCCTTTTCCAGGTCATCAACCATCTTATGCACAGGAAAACCACACCCATTCTCCCATCATTTCCAAACGCCTCAGCAATGGTCAACACCTTCTCTGATTTTTTCAAAGACAAGATCACCAAAATCAGATACGACATACCCCTACACGCTGGCCCCAACACTGACCCTTTTGAAGCAGATTTGGAGTTTCATCAACTCCCCCTCACTACGTTGACCACCGCCTCTGACAAGGAAGTGATGAAGGTCATCAAGAACTCACCCACGAAGACCTGCACCCTTGATCCGATTCCAACATCCATGGTGAAGGAACACATCGACGTGTTGATTGGGCCGATAACGGCAATAATTAACAAATCCCTCACTTCTGGCCACTTTCCAGATTGCTTCAAGAGGGCTCTCATCACACCTGTTATAAAGAAACAATCACTTGACCATAACGATCTAAATAATTATCGCCCAATTTCCAACTTATCATTTATGTCGAAGGCTGCTGAGAAGGTAGTTGCTACCAGGTTGAATTCCCATCTCACTGAGCACCATTTGCGCGATGATTTTCAATCCGCATATACCAGGTTCCACAGTGTAGAAACAGCTTTGTTGAAAGTCCACAATGACATCATGCTGGCTGTCGACAACAAAAGGGCTGTTCTATTAGTTCTACTTGACCTATCAGCAGCCTTCGACACCATTGACCATGACATCCTCTTGCATAGATTGCAGCATCAATTTGGGGTTTATGGAATTGCTCTTGATTGGTTCAAATCATATTTGCATAATCGTTCTCAGTCTGTTCATTTATCAGGGGAATTATCCAAATACTCTAAGCTCAGCTTTGGTGTACCACAAGGATCTGTTTTAGGGCCTCTGCTTTTTACCTTATACATATCTCCCCTTGGCCGCATTGCCCAACACCACGGCCTCCTTCCCCATTTTTATGCAGATGACACGCAGCTTTACGCCACCTTTTCTCCCAGTATACCCGATGATGACACCAACACACAACACATCCTTGAAACATGCTTAGACAACATACGCAGGTGGATGGCGGCCAATCTACTCAAACTAAACGCCCACAAAACCCAGTTTCTTGTCATTCGCTCACCTCACCTCAGACAGGAAGTTAACATTCCAGACATGCGCATTGGTGATGTTCTGGTTGCTCCTTGCCCTGATGCGCGTAACCTTGGCGTCGTTTTCGACAGGTTTATGAACCTTAACCGACATATTACCACAGTCTGTCAGTCTTCTTACGCGCATCTACGTCGCATAGCAGCAATCAGAGCATCACTTTCACTTCATACAGCTGAACAACTCATCCACGCATTCATCTCATCAAGACTAGACTTCTGCAACAGTTTACTTACAGGACTACCTCAGCAATCATTAAAACGCCTTCAGAAAGTCCAAAATGCGTCTGCCCGCTTACTCACCAGAACAAGATCATCCGAGCATATAACACCTATATTATTCAATCTGCATTGGCTTCCTGTTAAATACCGAATACAATTCAAAATCCTGCTCCTTACATTCAAAGCCCTTCACGGATTATCTCCATCTTACATACGAGACATGTTACAACTCCGCAACCTCCGACCAGGCCTCAGATCTTCTTCATCACAGATACTCTCTGTTCCCATAACTCGCCTGGCAAGCTACGGGGACCGGGCCTTTTCGAGCTGTGCACCGCGTCTCTGGAACTCCTTGCCAAACGAGTTAAGAGATACAACTGATCTGTCATCATTCAAACGCGATCTTAAGACTCATCTCTTCAATCTCTCATTTGAAAGACAGTGATTTACAAGTGACCGGCGCCTTTGAATGGTTCACCAGATACTGTGCGCCTTATAAATTATCTGTAATTATTATTATTATTATTATTATCGGCCATAAAAAAGAACGAAGCGCTTTATAAAAATTTACGATCAAAGTCTAAAGAATCGTTAGAACATTTAATCGCGGATAAGAATATTCCGCTGGGTGATCCTACCGGAAGAAGGGGTCAACGCATTAAAAAAGATTTAGAATCCGCCATACGACGATACTATAAAAAACCCGACGAAGAACTGGTCCCCCTGATTTTTAACGAAACAGCTCCGAGACCATTCAGAAATTATTTGCGTCATTACGAGATGAATATCGACAGAATTCTCGTAGATCCTCTAGCATTTTTTAACGAAAACGAGCAAAAAATTATAGAAACATTGAAAGGCGCGCTAAACGAATTTAGAAGTTTTAAATTTTAACTCGCATTAAAAGCGGCGTTGAGAAAATATAATCTTGCGAACGATACTTTTGTCGAAGACGCGAGCATGTTTTTTGGGTTTCAATCGACCGTATTAAACGAAGACGAAATAGAAAACCAAGTACGAGAACAGATAGAGTTCATAATCGAAAAAATAGAAAAATTTCAAACAAACGGAAGCGGCTGGGTCGTTTACGATTTAAAGGCGCTCTACATCAACGTTTCTAGATATCGGCCGATAAGAGGCAGTTCTTACATCAAATTGCCCGAGCACATAGCGCATAAAAAGGCAGTCATCAATATAAAAAATAAAGATCAAGAGTGCGTCAGATGGGCGTTGAGAGCCGCTTTAGAGTTATTTAAACCCTCTGTCAAAGAATCGATTAAAAACAACTCCAACTTTAAAATTCACTTTGATCAAACTTTTATCTACGAAAAAGAAGACGACGGATTAGACTTTACCGACGTAGCGTTTCCAACCCCCATCGCGGATATTGGCAAGATCGAAAAACAGAACGGTCTATCCATCAACGTATTCGGTTACGAAAACAACAACATTTTCCCGCTGAGAATAACGACCGGCGAAGTACCAGCCATCAATCTACTACTGTTTTCAAAAGGAGATAACAATCATTATTGTTGGATAAAAGACTTGTCTAGATTGTTGTCTAAAGAAACTAAACATAAAGAACGCAAATATTTTTGTACGAGATGCCTACAACATTTTTCGAGACAAGATATTTTAGACAGACACGAGATAGATTGTATAGGCGTTTGCCAAACCCCGGCTTTAGCGGTATTACCCGACTCAACCAACGACGTTCTCAAATTCAAAAACTTTAAAAATAAACAACCGGCACCTTTTACTATATACGCCGACTTTGAAAGTATCTTAGTTCCACTCCGCGGCGAAGGTGGGTCCACGAAAAAGACTCACGAACACGAAGCTTGCGGTTACGCGTATATAGTAATCGGGCCCGACGGGCGAGTCCTAGGTGATCCCCAAGTATATAGAGGAGCGAACGCGACGTCGCATTTCTTAACCCGTTTACTAGGCGAAAAAGACAAAATCAACGAAATATTCTCGGAGGCTAAACCCCTCGCCTACACGCCCGAAGACGCCAAAGTCCACAACGACGCCGACACCTGCTGGATTTGCGAGAGAGCGATTTATCCAACACATGCGAGTAATTGTCAGTGTTACAAGCCCGTAGAACCCAAAAGTAAAAAAGAACTGAAAGAATACTCACACGAAAACAAAAAGGGATACGTTGAGAAAACATGTATGTTATGCCAAAAGAAAATTAACGCGTTTAGAAAAGTAAGAGACCACTGCCACATCACCGGCAAGTACAGAGGAGCCGCGCACATGTGCTGCAACTCGAAATTGCGAATCGTACCCAACAAAACGACGATACCGGTCATCTTCCACAACTTGGAGAATTACGACGCTCATTTGATTATGCAGAGTATTTCTGAAACCGACGGAAAACTAAAGTGTATAGCTAAAACGTCCGAAAAATATATTTCATTTTCGATAGGTCAACTCAGATTTTTAGATTCGTACAATTTCTTATCCACGTCGTTGGAACGATTGGTAGCCGCGTGTCCGATAGACGCGTTTAAGTACGTCGGCTACGCAAGTAGGACGACTAAGACGACGAGGGATAAAGCGACCAACCCAGAGTCTGTCAGCCCCGCGTACGAAGACGTTGACGCGAGTACTCTAGAGAAAGACGGCGACGAAGTTAACGATTACAACGTAATCGGAAAACTGATAACCTACTTGGCAGAGTCTAACAGCCCCGTATCACCTTTGTACGAAGACGTTGACGCGAGTACTCTAGAGAAAGACGAAGACGAAGTTAACGATTACAACGTAATCGGAAAACTGGTAACCTACTTGGAGGACGACAAAACAGTTTTGGACGTCGAAGTTGACGAGCCCATACCCGACGGAAACGACGAGAGGTTACCCGACGACAAACGAGATCTTCTTTTGAAAAAGGGTGTATACCCCTACGAGTATATGGACAGCCACGGAAGATTTGACGAGAGAAAACTACCGGCTAAGAAGCATTTTTACAGCTCTCTTTCGGACAAACATATAAGCGACGAAGATTACGAACACGCTAAAAAAGTATGGCGAACCTTCGGCATCAAAAACATGGGCGAATATCACGACTTGTACGTAACCGTCGACGTACTATTACTATCCAGCGTATTCGAGAATTTTAGAAAAATCTGTATAGAGAATTACGGACTAGATCCGTGCCATTATTTTACATCGCCCGGCCTGTCTTGGGACGCTTTGCTCAAACACAGCGAAGCCAACTTAGAACTCTTGAAGGATATAGATCAACATTTATTCGTAGAGAAAGGAACCAGAGGAGGAATATCTAGCGTGGGCTCACTTCGATACGCCGAGGCCAACAATAAGTACCTAAAAGATTACGATCCGAGCAAACCCAACTCGTATATTTCGTATCTAGACGCCAACAACCTCTACGGATGGGCCATGAGTCAACCATTACCGATCTCAGACTTTAGGTGGATCGACGAAAAGAAATTAGGTCTGTTTACCGCCGAATATATAGAGTATCTAGCCGACGACTCTTTTTGGGGTTGGATTCTCGAAGTGGATTTAGACTATCCGGACGAACTACACGATCTACACAGCGGCTACCCCCTAGCACCCGAGAACCGAGTTATACCGCCGGAATCGATGAGTCCTTTCCAGCTCGACCTGTTGGAAAAAACGGGAGCGAAACCGTCGAACGAAACTAAGTTGGTAGCGACGGGCGGGCTGAGAAAGAATTACGTACTCCACTATAGAAATCTAAAATTTTACCTCGCTCACGGTTTAGTTCTCAAAAAAGTATGTAGGGTTTTAAAGTTTAAACAAACGCCTTGGATGAAATCTTACATCGACAAAAATACCCGATTGAGAACGGAAGCTAAATCCGATTTCGAAAAAGACTTTTTTAAATTGATGAACAACTCGGTATTTGGCAAAACTATGGAAGACGTTAGAAAGCGAATGAACACCCATTTGTGCAGAGCCCACGAAGAAGATAGAATTCTTCGTTTGGTGACCAAACCCAGTTATAGCGGTAGAACAATTTTTGAACGCTGTAATCTATTAATGATAAACATGTATAAAACTCGAGTTGTTTTAAACAAACCCGTCTATTGCGGTATGAGTATTTTAGACTTATCGAAGCTTTTAATGTACGAATTTTATTACGACAAGTTGAAAAAGACTTACGAAGACAAAGTCGATTTGATTTATACCGATACGGACTCGTTGCTCTTACGTATCGAAACTGAAGACTTGTACGAAGACATGGCGAGCGAGAAAGACGACTACGATTTTAGCAACTACGAGAAAGACCACTTTTTATACGACGATACTAACAAGAAAGTTATCGGCAAGTTCAAGGACGAATGCGGAGGAAAACCTATCAAAGAAGTGGTTTGCATCAGATCAAAAATGTACTCCATCTATATGGACGATAAGAAGAACATTAAGAAATCGAAAGGAGTCAAAAGGTACGTCGTTGCCAACGCGATAACTCACCGAGATTATAAAGACTGCCTGTTTAACTCTACGGTTTATCGACACGATATGAACACGTTGAGGAGCGACAAACATATCGTGAACTCTTTAACTCAAAATAAGGTATCACTCAATCCTAGAGACGACAAACGGTATATCTTAGACGATGGAATTCATACCCTGATGCACGATCATTACGCTATACGAACGAACGTTTAAAAAAATATCTAAAGCTTACAGGCTGCCTAGCTACGTCGTGAGTAGGGAGTAGGAATACACCAGAAATTCAAAAAAATCAACAGATTTCAAAAGGGAAACCCCCTTTGACGAAAAAATGAAAAATTAAAAAAAATGAAATAAAAATTTATAATATATAATATATAATAGATCATCTTATAAATCATGTGTAAGTGGTTAAATATCGGAAAGCTAACTACGTGCGAAGAAGACGGAGACCCGTGGTGTCTCGAACATTTCGGTAGACGAGATCTAGCGCCTAAACCGTGTTTAATTTGCGGTTTTGGAACTAGGTCAACTACGCAACTTTGTGTGAATCATGCTACGAAAGGAAAACAGCGGCTACAACTCATCGAAAATATGGCTAAAACCAAGTATAAAAGAGTTATAAAAGAACTCTACTTTAAATTTAACCCCGAAAAATGTCGATGTTCTTGGTTACTTTGTAGTAGCTCAAAACGCTGTAATAAGCCAACTGCTAAGTCTGACCCTATATATTGCTCTTTACACGCGTATCGTTTTAAAAAACTCGGTAGAGCATTAGATCCCTGCGACTGCTGCGGTCGGGGTACTTTTTCTAAAAACGGTAAGTGTACCAAGTGTAATAAAATTGAGCGCTGTAGTAGTAAAATTTATTCAAAGTCGATATTTGAATATCGACACCCAAGTCGTAAAGAGCGTATGTTTTTCTAAATTAGATGACTTATAGTTAGCTGATAGATGACCTATAGATACCTGATAGATACCTGATAGATAACTGATAGATGAACTATAGATGACTTATAGATACTTGATAGATAACTAATAGATGACCTATAGATACCTGATAGATACCTATAGATGAACTATAGATGACTGATAGATGACCTATAGATACCTGATAGATAACTGATAGATGAACTATAGATGACTTATAGATACTTGATAGATAACTAATAGATGACCTATAGATACCTGATAGATACCTATAGATGAACTATAGATGACTGATAGATGACCTATAGATACCTGATAGATAACTATAGATGAACTATAGATGACTTATAGATAACTGATAGATGACCTATAGATGATCTATAGATACCTGATAGATAACTGATAGATGACCTATAGATACCTGATAGATGACCTATAGATGACCTATAGATGACCTATAGATACCTGATAGATACCTGATAGATGATCTATAGATACCTGATAGATACCTGATAGATGATCTATAGATACCTGATAGATACCTGATAGATAACTGATAGATGACCTATAGATACCTGATAGATGACCTATAGATGACCTATAGATGACCTATAGATGAACTATAGATGAACTATAGATAAAAAATTATATATTAATATATAAAATATAATAGAATAGTAATATACAAATATAATAGAATATCTAGTTGATTTTAAACTAATACTTTTACTCGGCCGTTGCCCTTTAGAACGCTGTATAGATATACGACTAAACCTACAAAAATTAAAAGTATAAACGCGTAAAATGAATTTTTTCGTCAAAGGGGGTTTCCCTTTTGAAATCTGTTGATTTTTTTGAATTTCTGGTGTATTCCTACTCCCTACTCACGACGTAGCTAGGCAGCCTGTAAGCTTTAGATATTTTTTTAAACGTTCGTTCGTATAGCGTAATGATCGTGCATCAGGGTATGAATTCCATCGTCTAAGATATACCGTTTGTCGTCTCTAGGATTGAGTGATACCTTATTTTGAGTTAAAGAGTTCACGATATGTTTGTCGCTCCTCAACGTGTTCATATCGTGTCGATAAACCGTAGAGTTAAACAGGCAGTCTTTATAATCTCGGTGAGTTATCGCGTTGGCAACGACGTACCTTTTGACTCCTTTCGATTTCTTAATGTTCTTCTTATCGTCCATATAGATGGAGTACATTTTTGATCTGATGCAAACCACTTCTTTGATAGGTTTTCCTCCGCATTCGTCCTTGAACTTGCCGATAACTTTCTTGTTAGTATCGTCGTATAAAAAGTGGTCTTTCTCGTAGTTGCTAAAATCGTAGTCGTCTTTCTCGCTCGCCATGTCTTCGTACAAGTCTTCAGTTTCGATACGTAAGAGCAACGAGTCCGTATCGGTATAAATCAAATCGACTTTGTCTTCGTAAGTCTTTTTCAACTTGTCGTAATAAAATTCGTACATTAAAAGCTTCGATAAGTCTAAAATACTCATACCGCAATAGACGGGTTTGTTTAAAACAACTCGAGTTTTATACATGTTTATCATTAATAGATTACAGCGTTCAAAAATTGTTCTACCGCTATAACTGGGTTTGGTCACCAAACGAAGAATTCTATCTTCTTCGTGGGCTCTGCACAAATGGGTGTTCATTCGCTTTCTAACGTCTTCCATAGTTTTGCCAAATACCGAGTTGTTCATCAATTTAAAAAAGTCTTTTTCGAAATCGGATTTAGCTTCCGTTCTCAATCGGGTATTTTTGTCGATGTAAGATTTCATCCAAGGCGTTTGTTTAAACTTTAAAACCCTACATACTTTTTTGAGAACTAAACCGTGAGCGAGGTAAAATTTTAGATTTCTATAGTGGAGTACGTAATTCTTTCTCAGCCCGCCCGTCGCTACCAACTTAGTTTCGTTCGACGGTTTCGCTCCCGTTTTTTCCAACAGGTCGAGCTGGAAAGGACTCATCGATTCCGGCGGTATAACTCGGTTCTCGGGTGCTAGGGGGTAGCCGCTGTGTAGATCGTGTAGTTCGTCCGGATAGTCTAAATCCACTTCGAGAATCCAACCCCAAAAAGAGTCGTCGGCTAGATACTCTATATATTCGGCGGTAAACAGACCTAATTTCTTTTCGTCGATCCACCTAAAGTCTGAGATCGGTAATGGTTGACTCATGGCCCATCCGTAGAGGTTGTTGGCGTCTAGATACGAAATATACGAGTTGGGTTTGCTCGGATCGTAATCTTTTAGGTACTTATTGTTGGCCTCGGCGTATCGAAGTGAGCCCACGCTAGATATTCCTCCTCTGGTTCCTTTCTCTACGAATAAATGTTGATCTATATCCTTCAAGAGTTCTAAGTTGGCTTCGCTGTGTTTGAGCAAAGCGTCCCAAGACAGGCCGGGCGATGTAAAATAATGGCACGGATCTAGTCCGTAATTCTCTATACAGATTTTTCTAAAATTCTCGAATACGCTGGATAGTAATAGTACGTCGACGGTTACGTACAAGTCGTGATATTCGCCCATGTTTTTGATGCCGAAGGTTCGCCATACTTTTTTAGCGTGTTCGTAATCTTCGTCGCTTATATGTTTGTCCGAAAGAGAGCTGTAAAAATGCTTCTTAGCCGGTAGTTTTCTCTCGTCAAATCTTCCGTGGCTGTCCATATACTCGTAGGGGTATACACCCTTTTTCAAAAGAAGATCTCGTTTGTCGTCGGGTAACCTCTCGTCGTTTCCGTCGGGTATGGGCTCGTCAACTTCGACGTCCAAAACTGTTTTGTCGTCCTCCAAGTAGGTTACCAGTTTTCCGATTACGTTGTAATCGTTAACTTCGTCTTCGTCTTTCTCTAGAGTACTCGCGTCAACGTCTTCGTACAAAGGTGATACGGGGCTGTTAGACTCTGCCAAGTAGGTTATCAGTTTTCCGATTACGTTGTAATCGTTAACTTCGTCGCCGTCTTTCTCTAGAGTACTCGCGTCAACGTCTTCGTACGCGGGGCTGACAGACTCTGGGTTGGTCGCTTTATCCCTCGTCGTCTTAGTCGTCCTACTTGCGTAGCCGACGTACTTAAACGCGTCTATCGGACACGCGGCTACCAATCGTTCCAACGACGTGGATAAGAAATTGTACGAATCTAAAAATCTGAGTTGACCTATCGAAAATGAAATATATTTTTCGGACGTTTTAGCTATACACTTTAGTTTTCCGTCGGTTTCAGAAATACTCTGCATAATCAAATGAGCGTCGTAATTCTCCAAGTTGTGGAAGATGACCGGTATCGTCGTTTTGTTGGGTACGATTCGCAATTTCGAGTTGCAGCACATGTGCGCGGCTCCTCTGTACTTGCCGGTGATGTGGCAGTGGTCTCTTACTTTTCTAAACGCGTTAATTTTCTTTTGGCATAACATACATGTTTTCTCAACGTATCCCTTTTTGTTTTCGTGTGAGTATTCTTTCAGTTCTTTTTTACTTTTGGGTTCTACGGGCTTGTAACACTGACAATTACTCGCATGTGTTGGATAAATCGCTCTCTCGCAAATCCAGCAGGTGTCGGCGTCGTTGTGGACTTTGGCGTCTTCGGGCGTGTAGGCGAGGGGTTTAGCCTCCGAGAATATTTCGTTGATTTTGTCTTTTTCGCCTAGTAAACGGGTTAAGAAATGCGACGTCGCGTTCGCTCCTCTATATACTTGGGGATCACCTAGGACTCGCCCGTCGGGCCCGATTACTATATACGCGTAACCGCAAGCTTCGTGTTCGTTAGTCTTTTTCGTGGACCCACCTTCGCCGCGGAGTGGAACTAAGATACTTTCAAAGTCGGCGTATATAGTAAAAGGTGCCGGTTGTTTATTTTTAAAGTTTTTGAATTTGAGAACGTCGTTGGTTGAGTCGGGTAATACCGCTAAAGCCGGGGTTTGGCAAACGCCTATACAATCTATCTCGTGTCTGTCTAAAATATCTTGTCTCGAAAAATGTTGTAGGCATCTCGTACAAAAATATTTGCGTTCTTTATGTTTAGTTTCTTTAGACAACAATCTAGACAAGTCTTTTATCCAACAATAATGATTGTTATCTCCTTTTGAAAACAGTAGTAGATTGATGGCTGGTACTTCGCCGGTCGTTATTCTCAGCGGGAAAATGTTGTTGTTTTCGTAACCGAATACGTTGATGGATAGACCGTTCTGTTTTTCGATCTTGCCAATATCCGCGATGGGGGTTGGAAACGCTACGTCGGTAAAGTCTAATCCGTCGTCTTCTTTTTCGTAGATAAAAGTTTGATCAAAGTGAATTTTAAAGTTGGAGTTGTTTTTAATCGATTCTTTGACAGAGGGTTTAAATAACTCTAAAGCGGCTCTCAACGCCCATCTGACGCACTCTTGATCTTTATTTTTTATATTGATGACTGCCTTTTTATGCGCTATGTGCTCGGGCAATTTGATGTAAGAACTGCCTCTTATCGGCCGATATCTAGAAACGTTGATGTAGAGCGCCTTTAAATCGTAAACGACCCAGCCGCTTCCGTTTGTTTGAAATTTTTCTATTTTTTCGATTATGAACTCTATCTGTTCTCGTACTTGGTTTTCTATTTCGTCTTCGTTTAATACGGTCGATTGAAACCCAAAAAACATGCTCGCGTCTTCGACAAAAGTATCGTTCGCAAGATTATATTTTCTCAACGCCGCTTTTAATGCGAGTTAAAATTTAAAACTTCTAAATTCGTTTAGCGCGCCTTTCAATGTTTCTATAATTTTTTGCTCGTTTTCGTTAAAAAATGCTAGAGGATCTACGAGAATTCTGTCGATATTCATCTCGTAATGACGCAAATAATTTCTGAATGGTCTCGGAGCTGTTTCGTTAAAAATCAGGGGGACCAGTTCTTCGTCGGGTTTTTTATAGTATCGTCGTATGGCGGATTCTAAATCTTTTTTAATGCGTTGACCCCTTCTTCCGGTAGGATCACCCAGCGGAATATTCTTATCCGCGATTAAATGTTCTAACGATTCTTTAGACTTTGATCGTAAATTTTTATAAAGCGCTTCGTTCTTTTTTATGGCCGATAGAAAGTCTCGTCTGATATATGTGCCATCGCGTCCGGTTGGTGGGCCCAACGTAATGGCGTATTTGTCGATGTATTTTTTCAAGTAGTATTTTGGCCAACGTGTGTAGCCTGTCGCTGGTATCATTCTGTTTTCCATCTTTATAATAGTCGTTTATTTTATTTTAAAAATAATTTTTTTTTCATTTTTCATGACGTGATTTGTATAATATTTTTTTGTCGATGATTTTAAATTTATGCTGTATATACAGCGGGCTAGATTATATGACTTGAAAATATAGCTTGACTCGGGTTTTCTGAGAGTTGAGGGTTTGGGGTTTGAGATTTTTTTTTTTTTTTGCACGAGAATTTTGATACGATGGCGATACAGGTGGGGCTGTGGGAAAAATAGTTCTATTTTATTGATTTTTGTAAAAATTTGGTGTAGGTATATACAGCAACATTTACTAAAAATCGGAAGAGTCTTAGAAAGCTACTTTTTTTTTATTTTTACCAAAAATTTGGTGTGGGTATATACAGCAAAATTTGAGAGAAATCGAGAGAGAGAGAGGGAGAGAGAGAGAAATTTGAGTTTTTAAGATTTTAGGTTTTTGCTTTTTGAAATTTTTACAGAAATTTGGTGTGTATATATACAGCAAAAATTTAAACATGTCCAAAATCCCCCTTCTCTACTACTGCTGATACGGAGCATGAATTTTGGCTTTTGTTTTGGGGGGGTTGACGTTACTGATACAATTTTGTTTATAGTACCCTTCTTTAGTTGTTGATGTTGACGTTTATTAACCCTAACCGACCTGAATCCATCAAAATCCATACCCCTGTTTTGGAGGATTTCGGCGGATTCAGGATACCTCCATATTGAAAACTGGGGAATTTGATGGATTGAGGATTGTAAGCCTAGCGGTACAGCAGGATTTTGATGGATTCAGGATACCTCAATAATGAGCAGTCACCAAAACCAACTTTTTGTGCGTGACAAAATAGGTGGATTTTGGCGGATTCAGGATACTTTCTCGTCAAGTTACCCAAGGGGTTAGGGTTAAAAAATAAATTTGTTTTACTTTCCTTGTTTTGTTTTTTTACAGATGGGGAATGGAGGTTTTGCATTTGTGTAACATGCCAGCCATCAGATCAAGCAATCTCAACTACAGACCAAGCAACAGACCCTTTAAAGATTTCTTTACATTTTCTCCTTCCGATTGGCTACCCAAGTGTACTTCCTGCCATCTCATTAGCATCTGAAAGCCTGAAAAAACATTCTGCCAATCAGCTGCGACAGGAGCTTCATGAATATGCAAAATCTTTGGAGGGTCAGCCAATGGTCATGGAGCTTGTATACTGGGTGCAAGAAAATGGCAGGAAGTTCACAACAGCATCTGTTCCAAATCGAGGAATGAATCGTGGAATAGGTACAGTATAAAGGATGTAGAAAAACAAAGATGTACAGGCGTTAGTGTAGTTTAGGATGCCTCTAGACCACCCTGTATTTATTTTAGTTCTTAAATAGTTTCATTGTTCCAACATAACATTTGCAATATTGAGCAATCTTTCTGTAATTCTTCAAAGTGAACAAAGAAAACTGGCAATATCGGGATTCGAACCTGCGACCTCCGGAATGTTGTACCGGTGCTCTACTGAGCTATCTTGCCCCTATGTTGGCGGTCTCCCAAATTGTCAGTGTCTTTGTTCAGGGGCGCTGGTCAGAAGTCATAAACCCATAATGCCGTATAGCCAGGAATCATGCCTAATTTTTACGATACAACCTGGGAAGCGACGTTGGGGATCACTCAATGATAGGATACGACTTTTTAACTTATAATTCGCCCGTTGTGGTTTGTTTAACGAATTTCTTTAATTCTAACAACTCTGATATATATTCAAATCAACAAAATATAATAATTTTGTACTACATTTGGATTTTTAAAAAAATGCAATTTTCTTTCCCACTAATGGTGATGAGAGCCACGCGAGTTTATAGGAGAAGTGACTTTTATGAAGGAGTCCATATGTTGCTATTCCTTAACCTGTTGAAAGAATGCCGCTGATTGGCTGATGAAAGTTGTAGTAGCCAAAGCTCCAACTTCCATCAGCCAATCACTGATGATCTTCTAAGCAGCTTGGTATATCAGCACTGCATTATTGTCATTTTCATCAAGTAGTTCTTGCCACAAATGCCGAGTGTGTTAAAAGTTAAAACCCTCCCGTTTCAAAAAAAGAATCATATTTTAAATAGTCATGTTGTAAAAGTTAATTTTCGTACCATAGGAAAAGGATCCTAAACTACACTATTGCTGCTCTATAAAATAATGTAAAACGTACGTTTTGTAGGGGAAACAGCAGTTTTCACAGTACTAATCCAACAAGGGCTTTTTAGCTCATAAAAGTGTTTTTTTGTTTCTATATTTTCCAAACAGATAGCAAAAATCCCCATGTTGTAGTCCTTCATATTGATCACATGCGATCTCGTGCTCGCTACGTCAAGACCCTTGTCAGCTGGGCATCAGAACTTTCTCTGATTGGACGGCTCCTCTTCCTGCATCATGTTATCCTCCTTGTGCTGATAGGCCCTGAAGATTCTGTCAAGGTAAATTTTGAGAATTTTGTCCCAAAATATTAACGAGCTCAAACCTCCCTGCATCTCCCTGTTGACTTAGATCGTATTGATGAATAGTTATGGCTCATAGACAACTCTGAAATTTGTTTCTCTCTGGAAATTTTTTTTTTTTCCAAGACTTGGCCCGTTCTGTATTGATTACTTTTTGTGATAAGTTTTTGAAATGCTGTGTTTCTGCAATCCCACCACTGGGGTTGTAGCCAGTGATGTAGTCGAGGCCATCACAAGACTAGGCACAGGACTATTCACAAGACCAGCTTGTTATAATTACAGGCACAAGTAAGGCCCCAAGTCCAAATAGGGCCGGTATGTATACCGTCCAAGCCTCTCCTGGAAGGCTGGCCCTGTTTAAGAGTCCATTGTGTCCAATTCCTGGGCTGGTGAACTCCTTTTAAATGCAGACAATCTTCCACAGGTTAAAGGCCCTAAACGTTTGCTCAGTTTTAAAGAGTTTGCCACTGGACAGATCTGACCACCCAGTATTCACACTTAGGTATTCACTACACATACATGTATACTCATCAGCCAATAAACTCCCCATTGTCAACACTCTGCAGGGCCATCAGGCAGCAGGCTAGCTATTAAGCTCAACCGCAAGTCTATTCATTAAGATGGCTTTGAAATGCTGACTAGCAAGTGGACTTGTACTGTCCGGGGAGGGGTATAAGACCGTAAACCGGTTTGATACCGGGAGCCGGTATGCAGACTGGCCGTAAATGGAATTCGGGCCTAACAGGCATAAACCATGACAAAGGAATGCTTTTATTAGAGTTCATTTGAATAACTTGAGACTTGAATTAGGACTGATGGTTCTTGCAGGGTCTTGTGATGGTCTCAACTGCATCACTGGTTGTAGGCTCCGCTCTTTGGCAGCAGTCACTCGGTCCAAGCGACCAGCATCAAAATAAAATTGAATCCCCTCTGACCAACAGTGAATTTGTGTGTATCTATTTTACAGCAGTAAATTGAAACCTCTGGTTATTAATTTACATACATATTTCAAAACACTTCATAGATCACATCCATAATTCAACCGCCACTCAATTTTCTCGAACTACAACCCTGTGTACCATAGTGGGTCAGTTGTGTGCCTTTTCAAAAAAAGTTCAATACTCCCATCAACTTCAGAAGAAATCAAATTTTATATTTTACACAAATCGTACATCACTCTCAACCTCCTCTCATACAACACTTTCTAAGAAAGTTGTTTGAATTGTTGAACTACAGGAATTTCTTGTGAGACTCCGCACGCAGAAAGTTGACATCGATTCCAACGGACGAAGCTGCAAAGAGCGGATGATGACAGTGTTGATGCAGAGATTGCATCCCAGACTCTTGGATGACAAAAGGTCTGATCTCTCCTTTCTGATCCGGGTACCCGACCGCTAATGTCAGGAACCGGTTCCAGATTATGGAAGCGTGTACCGGAACCGAACTAACATATTAACGTACTTAGTAATTCCTCAGACAATGGAAAAAGAAAGTTTTTGAATGTCATTTGTGGTGAATTTTCAAAATGAAAACCAGGGTACATGAAAAACCGATTAGCATTTATGTCACTTGTGAAAATGCAATTTACGCTGTAAAGCAATAGAGCTCACTGTACACATTTGCTTCTTGCTGATGTGGTAGTATTAACATATGGACCTTTAGTTTATGGACAATACGAACAGCAATTTCCAAGATTTTATTTTTGGGATTAGCTTTCTTTATTAATGGGTACATGGGTATCTGTGCTCTTTCGTCAATCAATTGCCAAAAAAGAGCTTTCAGCATTATTATGAAAGAACGCAGTCTTATTTATGCCTCCTTCATTTCATCACCCAAAAAGCTGCTTTCCCTGCTGGACCGTTACATTAATTCCTTGTCAATTTTGGATCTTCTCTCAGAGCAGGAATTTTACTCTAAAGAGATAACAGCTTCATAAACAATATTCTTCTATGACTACATTTGGGATTTTATTATTATTTTTTTGCATTTTGAAAATATTGCTATAATAACCGAAGGAGAATCCCCCCTCCTCTTTTTTTTTTATATCTGCCCAGGATGTGCGACTTCCAAGTCTGTGAATGTTCTACTTCTACTGAGATGGAAGCAGTTTTCATCCAAGCAGACTTACTGGATGTTTACAATGACTTTGTAGTGTCTAAATTTTCTCTGCTGCAAGCAGCTGGCAAGACTCTTGGGAAAAGCTGATGTGAAACTGCTTTTTAATAGATATTATTTTTTTTTGATAGTGAACAAAGATACCCTTGTGAAAAATTTCAAATATTAAAAGTTGTGAGGGGAATATCTATGCCTACCAATAAGAACAACTTATTTTTTTACTTGGCCTAATTAGTATAACTCTATAAAGGATATTCATGTACACTGTACCAACCACCTAGCTGTTGGCTTTTTCTTTCGAAGACCCAGAATTGCCACATATGCATATTCATAATTAAGATAAAGCATCGCACAAGGGCGCTACATATAGTGACGTCATTCAGACTACATGTACATAAGGTTACAAATGGATTAAATTTTGGTTGAGCAATTGGTAAAGTGTAAGGCTTTGGAGGATGAAATCCTCTATATATTTATTTTTCTTGTACTAATTGGGTGTGGATGATTTTATTTTATTGGAAAACAAGTCACAGAAACACTCTCTGGTGCTTGGCAATTCTGGTCTATGAAAAAAAATTGCCACTGGTCCCTACATTCGGAATGAGACAACAATAACGTGTAGGAAATGGGAACCAGTCTAGTCCATCGACCGCTAGCTAATTATACAAAAGATCGTAGATCAGACACTCCGCTGAAAAAAGTGAAACAGAAAGTAGTTGCTCATGGGGAAGGGCGCCCTCATGCTTCTGGTGGTTAAAACTTGCGACAAACTGAAGTGTTTCCTGTAGAACACAATGGAGGAAAAACCTTTTTTACTTTCTTTCGTTATTAATTCTGATATTCAATTGTGGAGACCCACTTTTTGCAAATATTAAAAACAAATATAACTATTTATGGCACAAAACTAAATTATTTGTCGGAGAAATTTACTATTAAAAAGTATGTAAACATAAAAAGACATCTATTATTTACTATAGGCCTAGTAGCTATTTATTGGCTGTTTCGGAAGTTTTCCGAAACAGCCTTTGTTTTCGTTAAGATTTTTTTTTCTTTTTCTCTTTCAGACTATTGCCCATAGCATTTGTGCACTTTGGCTACTTTTATGCAGCCGATTGCCTTTAAACTTAGCAAACACTTAAAGCAACTGCTCAGAATGTGTGCCGAACTTTTACGTCATGACGTGATTTTTTATGAATTTTTGAATTTTGAAAATCGTAACATTTGTTTCAATATATCTAGCGAACAAAACAAGATATTTTCAAAATTCTTTTTGTGATAGCTTTGGTATGTCTCAAAGATATGCCCTAAAAGGCGAAAATTGTGACACGTCATGATGACGTCATCAAAAATGTTTTTTTTTTTAACGCATGTAAGGGTCAATCCGATTACAAAAATGTATATATTGAATTTTCCTCTCCCTAATTCCAAAATGTCATGATCGTGGCTCACTCGAGTAAGAAATAACAGCCATTTCAAAATTTAGACCAAATTCAATATAACACAAAGGAATTCTGGGAAGGGCAGATAACCATGGCTCAATTTGTAGTCTTTTTTTCAAGTCGCTAGACTATTGCCCATAGCATTTGTAAACGTTTTCTTTCTTACCAGCCACTTTGACTACTTTTAAACTTGACAGACACTTACCCCAACTGCTCACAATGTGTGCCGAATTTTACGTCATGATGACGTCATCTTAAAGGGGCATTTTTCGAAGCCATATATCTACAAAAGTACAAGTTCGATTAAGTTGAAAATTAATATCCAGGTAGCCCAGTATAGGTTTATCAATAAAAATTGACGTGACCTTAAAGGGGCAGTTTTTGAAGGTCCATATCTAGGTAGCCCAGTAGGTTTATAGATGAAAATTGACTTGACATTATGATGACGTCCTCACATGTCACGTGACGTCATCTTAAAGGGGCAGTTTTTAAAGCCATATATAAACAAAAGTACAAGTTCGATTAATTAGTTGAAATGTAATATCCAGGCAGGTCTGCAGCTTCATAGATGAAAATTGACATGACATTATGACTTCATCACATGTGACGTCATCTCAAAGGGGCAGTTTTTGAAGCCGTATATATACAAAAGTACAAGTCCGATTAAGTTGAAAAGTTATATCTAGGTAGGTCAGCAAGTTTATAGATGAAAATTTATGTGACTTTATTATGACGTCATCACATGTCACTATTACAAACAACTTTAATTAATTTCAAAATTAACAAAGAAAATTGGCAGTAGTGCGATTGTTTGACAAACTTTAATTGTTGTATTCACATTTCACATCCAAACTAAAAAACAAAAACGAAACAGCCCTGTGTTTGTCCACAAACACCAACCTCATGCCTCTAGTTGTAATTATTTTTATTTTCAAAGACATGAATAATAAAAAAACGGATTACTGGGCGTGTCTTACTTTGTTACCGACTGTCTGAACTTCTGAAGTAGCAGTTACAAGTACGTATTAATAGTGAAACAATTGACAGAAATTTACAAGGGAAAACTTCTCGAGTGGAGCAAAATTTGATTTCATTTATTTGTCAGATTCTTTATTTCATTAAACCCTTCCAAGTCCAACATATGACTTACTTTATCATTAAATAAACTATTGATACTAATCTATCTATGACCTATAACAAGAATTTCGAAATTGGCATGTTCTGAGACATGGCTTAAAGGTTCAAAAACTTAAAAATTACTATAAAAAACATCTTATGAAATCACATCAATTTTCTTATATAACACGTGATGGCCTACGCAAATACAATGTACCAGCTAGCCTTGATCAAAGCTGTCGAGCTTTGTTCTCCATAACGAGCTGAGCGAGCGCCCAGCACTGATGACCTGGCCAACACAACCCAGTACGTACGTGCCCAGTCACCACCATATGTACACACATAGTCGAGGCGAAAGACAGCCTTGACCCAACCGTGTTTGCTCACTATGATAAGTACGCGCTATGGTAATTAGTCTTCTCTCATTGGATAATGAGATGAGATGACGCGCACATTATCATATACGTGTTTACATTTAAAGCGCGTGTTTACTTTGGACTGTGTACGTGTATCGTGCATGCAGCTATGCTTACATGAATATGCATATTCGAGTCAAAGTTTACGAGGTTTGATAGCTCGGCCAGTTTTGGCCGAAAATGTAAAGAAATACATAAGAAACCCATCACGGTTGGGTCAAGGCTGTCTTTTGCCTCGACTATGCATGTACGTATACGTGCATGCACGTGTAGGCCAGGCCGGCGCTGGGCGCTTGCTTTTAAATAGGAAACAAGCTTGACAGCCTTGATCAAGGCTATGTACCAGCTTACTCTTGGTATAGGCCCTTTAAAAATACACCTCTAAGATCATGTTTCATGACCCATGATGACGTCATCACGACTGCACTTGTCAAAAACATTTGGAGCAAGGTCTTGGCCTGTGTCAAGATTGGAGTCAATTTGATCACCGACAGTGTAAGATTTTGAGAGTACATGTACATTGAAATTTGAAAAATTTCTGGAAAATCAGCTCATGACATCATGACATCACTTCGGATTTTACATGCTATAGTTACAATATCTACCTACCCACCATTTTTTGGGATGTCATGACGTCACAATTTTTATCTTAACACATGCCGGCCTACCCACATGCCAAATTTGAACTTAATCCGACCAACGGTTCTCCAGGTATGTGCCCTTCAAAAACGCACTTTCCCTTAACCAGTTCGCGTCGGAGAACATGTTAACACGATCTGGCTGTTTGCGGGAAAAGCAAACAAACTGGCCTGGGGTGTTTTGTTGTCCACGAGAGACATACCTGTTGGACCTACCATTGCATATTTCATTAGCTACGTGAAAATAACCGCTAAAGTAAAGATTTGCTATGGCATGCCACAGCGCCCTCCGGCGCATATGATGCACGATATGGGGCAGAGCGAACCCCCCCTCTTTTGTGTTGGTCATTGTGTTCCCGGAATCTCAGGAATTCTATTCAGAAGTCTAGGGGGATGTGTTAGGTAACAATAGTCTGGGGAGTATATAGGGACAAAAAGGGGGGTACCCCTCTGCCCCATATCGTGCTGGGTATACTCCGGCGATAGCGGCCCCAATAGTCAGAGCCCGTGCCAATATCATCCTCTTTTCTTTAGCGCTCGTCGCGGTAGGATGTGTTTTTTGCGTGCTCGCTTTTTGTATCTTTTTCCTCGAGATTTGCAATACATGTGTTGGTCTTCAGAAACATTGAATGTGTTTTTCTGTAAAGATTTGCACCCCAATAGTCAGAGCCCGTGCCAATACATGTGTCATCCTCTTTTCTCTGAGCGCAAGTTCGGTTTCCCGAATCGTGGCGGCGAGCCATTAATTAATTCCAAAATTTCCGAAAGAATGTCGGAAAGAACCCCGGGTGCCAACGGCACACTACGGGTTTGACCCGATGCCACCGGGCGCCATGGCGCACAGTGGTCCGAATCGGGTGCTGGGCGGTAGCCAATTCCATCACACTGATCGGGCCCGGTTCTGTACGGCCACTGAAACCATTGTTCGGGGCCGAGCGTGAACGCGGTGGGCTGATCGGTTAAGGCAATCTTCGGTCTACCTCCCTCAGCCACCGGCTGAGGGCGCGGTCCGGGAAATACCCCTCAGAGCAATCTGCTAAGGGGGGGGGGGGGGGGGGGGGGGGGGGGGACCCAGTGTCAGCAGTGGTAGCCGACGTGGACCGATGCTTTCCTCGATGCGCCGATTCATTGGCCCGGAAGCTCGCGGATTTCCGTCCGGCACCAGACTGCACCGGATTAGGACCGGTGGTCTTCGGCGCATCGTGCCCATCACCGGCCTTTTCCTTTCCCTCATGGGGGCTGGCTAGCGACACTTCCCTGCCCGAAACCTGCCCCTGGGAAAGACTTGCAGCGCTGGAACCCTTAGCCACTGGCCCGGTTCCAGCCCGCGAATGCCCCATGTCCAGTAGGATCAGCAGAACCGATACCTGCAGCGGACCACGGAGGCTCCTTACTTACACGTTTTGAGGACTTCTTCTTTCCAGAAGCCGTGGAAGCCTCGCTTCTTGCCGAGTCTGTGGATTTCGCCAGCCAGGTGTCAATCCTTGCCCACTCCGCCGAACCCCAGGATTCGCATATGGAACACAGCAGAGCTCGCAAACATGGCCTACATTTAGGACATAATTCGTGGGAGTCATCTAGGTTATTCGGCAAGATTTTGTGATATTTATTACAAGTCACGAAAAAACCAGAACAAACTCAGAATTTCAGCAGGATTCTTCAAACTGCAAGCAACGAAAAACATGTACAATTTTTAAAGAATGTATGTGCATGCATAAAAAGGAAAACACACGAGGTCAAAAAACAAAACCGAAACGTTTATAACTCGTCTGAAACACAGAACGTAATCAGAAAAACACATTCAATGTTTCTGAAGACCAACACATGTATATGTATTGCAAATCTCGAGGAAAAAGATACAAAAAGCGAGCACGCAAAAAACACATCCTACAGCGACGAGCGCTAAAGAAAAGAGGATGATATTGGCACGGGCTCTGACTATTCATGGAGGAAGGACTCCTTCCTCCATGGACTATTGGGGCCGCTATCGCCGGAGTATACCCAGCACGATATGGGGCAGAGGGGTACCCCCCTTTTTGTCCCTATACCCTATACACTCCCCAGACTATTGTTACCTAACACATCCCCCCTAGACTTCTGAATAGAATTCCTGAGATTCCGGGAACACAATGACCAACGCAAATCTTTACTTTAGCGGTTATTTTCACGTAGCTAATGAAATATGCAATGGTAGGTCCAACAGGTAAGTTGGAACGAAGTGGAAAACAAAATTACAATAGAAGCCAAGAAACAAACAAAACTAGATGTATACATATGTCTGTTAACATAGGCTTTTCCGTTTTCTTTTTCAGTCCATGTGCAGTAAGCGGTAGCTACATGTAAATGAATAATGCAGAAAGTTCAAAAATGACAATAAGTCGTCTTCTACTTAAAATTCAATTTGTATTGCATCAAAATGAGATAGAACTTCAAATCATGCACCTTTATTCTTATGTTAATTGACCTATCGCCGTTTACGAGTTAACCATGCCCCTTAGACAACCCTATGGGAATTTTGTGTGGTAATTTTTCTTTGCCTCAGATTTTGCACGTTCCATGTGGAATTATAATTGATGTGATTGGACAATAATTCACAAGCTGCGTTGATGCGATTCGACCACGATAGGTCAATTGACACCTGATCCGTCATGAAGTTACTTATAATTTTCATCTATAACACTACTCTGTCCATGTTCATAGCACATATCAGCTCAATTGAACCAACACCCCACCCATAGGGCCGCCGTTGTTAATTAGAATAATCAGTTTTGTGGAAATTGTTGCTATTCCGTCTTTTTTTTCAATTCCACTAGTATGTGAACTGACATGTTAGCACCGTTTGCACGACCCCGTATAGTAAAGTCTTATTTTTGTTTTCAAAAACTGAATATGGATCTATCTTGTAACACAAAGATTGAGTTTAAGCGAGTAAGTTTGTGTCAAATCTTTAAAAGCGTTTTTCTCTGAGTTGTAATTCGCCAAAGTGACCACTGGGTGTAAGTTCCGAGTTTGATGAAAATGGCTTCTTATTGGTGTGGATCCTCTTGTGGTGACTCACTGGCATTTCTTAGCTTCCTGTCAAAGATTCGCCACAAATGTTGGATACAAATGGCTTCTCATTGGTGTGGATCCTCTAATGTTCCACTAGACCGCCTTTCTGCATGAAGGATTTGCCACAAAACCTCGCATACAAATGGCTTCTCATTGGTGTGGATCCTATCATGATTAACTATATAGTGCTTTTATGTGTAAATGATTTGCCACAAATATCGCATACAAATGGCTTCTCATTGGTGTGGATCCTATGATGTCTCACTAGATTGCCTGTCTGTGAGAAGGATTTGCCACAAACATTACATACAAATGATTCTCATTGGTGTGGATACTATCATGTTTAACTAGAGTGCTTTCATTTATGAATGGTTTGCCACAAAAATTGCATACAAATGGCTTCTCATTGGTGTGGATCTTATTGTGTCCCACTAGATAGCTTTTACGTCTGAAAGATTTGCCACAAATGTCGCATACAAATGGCTTCTCATTGGTGTGGATCCTATAGTGTGACACTAGCTTGCTTTTCTGTATGAAGGATTTGCCACAAATGTCGCATACAAATGGCTTCTCATTGGTGTGGATCCTCTGGTGTCCCACTAGATTGCTTTTACGTGTGAAAGATTTGCCACAAACATCACATACAAATGGCTTCTCATTGGTATGGAACTTATGGTGTCTCACTAGCTTGCTTTTCTGTATAAAGGATTTGCCACAAACATCGCATACAAATGGCTTCTCATTGGTGTAGATCCTATAATGTGACACTAGCTTGTTTTTCCTTGTGAAGGATTTGCCACAAATTTTGTATACAAATGGCTTCTTACTGGTGTGGATCCCTCTGGTGTCCCACTAGATTGCTTTTACATGTTAAGGATTTGCCACAAACATCGCATACACGTACAAATGGCTTCTCGTTGGTGTGGATCCTCTGGTGTTCCACTAGACCACCTTTCTGCATGAAGGATTTGCCACAAACATCGCATACAAATGGCTTCTCATTGGTGTGGATCGTCTGGCGTTCCACTAGACCGCCTTTCTCCATGAAGGATTTGCCACAATCATCTCATACAAATGGCTTCTCATTGTTGTAGATCCTATGGTGTCCCACTAGACTGTATCTTGCTGTGAAAGATTTGCCACAAACATTATATTGCATACAAATGCCTTCTCATTGGTGTGGATCCTATGGTGTCTCACTAGCTTGCTTTTCTCTATGAAGGATTTGCCACAAATGTCGCATACAAATGGCTTCTCATTGGTGTGGATCTTATTGTGTCCCACTAGATTGCTTTTACGTCTGAAGGATTTGCCACAAACATCACATACAAATGGCTTCTCATTGGTATGGATCCTATTGTGTCTCACTAGCTTGCTTTTCTGTTTGAAGGATTTGCCACAAATGTCGCATACCAATGGCTTCTTATTGGTGTGGATCCGCTGGTGTCCCACTAGATAACTTTTACGTCTGAAGGATTTGCCACAAACATCACATACAAATAGCTTCTCATTGGTGTGGATCCTATGATGTCTCACTAGATTGCTTTTACGTCTGAAGGATTTGCCACAAACATCACATACAAATAGCTTCTCATTGGTGTGGATCCTATAGTGTGACACTAGCGTATTTTTCCGTGTGAAGGATTTGCCACAAATGTCGCATACAAATGGCTTCTCATTGGTGTGGATCTGATTGTGTACCACTAGATTGCTTTTACGTCTGAAGGATTTGCCACAAACATCACATAGAAATGGCTTCTCATTGGTGTGGATCATTTGATGTCTCACTCGATTGCTCGTCTGTGAGAAGGATTTGCCACAAACATCGCATACAAATGGCTTCTCATTGGTGTGGATCCTCTGGTGTTCCACTAGACCGCTTTTCTGCATGAAGCATTTGCCACAAACATCACATACATATGACTTCTCTTTGGTGTAGATCCTATAGTGTGACACTAGATTGCTTTTACGTCTGAAGGATTTGCCACAAATGTCGCATTCAAATGGCTTCTCATTGGTGTGGATCTTATTGTGTCCCACTAGACTGCTTTTACATCTGAAGGATTTGCCACAAACATCACATACAAATGGCTTCTCATTGGTATGGACCCTATAGTGTCTCACTAGCTTGCTTTTCTGTATGAAGGATTTGCCACAAATGTCGCATACAAATGGTTTCTCTTTGGTGTGGATCCTCTGGTGCATCTTTTCAGGGTTGCTGAAGTTTCTTCTTTTCTTCATGCTTGGTATGTGCTGCAAGGAGGAAATGAAACATTAGCATTGATGTAGGCCTACCAGTAAAGATTGTAAAAACACACTTAGGTGTGTATCAACCATCGAACGCGGACGTCCTATTGTTCCCTATTTTGTTTGTACCCAAACTTTTTCGAAAGACTTCCATATTTTTTGTACACGATCTCAATCGCGGATGTATTTTCGGAATCAAGGACGATATTGTTCCCTTTGTTATACGTCCACGTTTGTTTGGGCGAACAAACGCACACCACACAGAGGGGCATAATTCTTTGATTTTGATCCTAGGTTTGACAAAAAGAAATGCCAGTTAAAAATCTACAGGATTTGGGATAGAACTAAAATAAACGAAACAAATTATTATTTTGGTTGTGATTAACCGGTAGGTGGCCGTGCAATGACCATGAACTTCATGCTGTGATCGATGGCACATCATTAATTATGCATGCACAATGACTTTCGGTTTTAATACAAACACTACAAAAAATTATATTGTATTTGTACTGACGCCTCTTGTTGCTTGTATACAAATTATGTGAAGAGTCGTGAATATTGTAAAATATGGGCACTCGCCTGGCCCCCCCCCCCTCCTTTGCATGCCTCTTCATGGGCTACCTCGAAGACCGCATGCTTGCCTCAGCACCATGTCGCTCCTGGATATGGTGGAGATATATTGATGATGTATTTTTCATCTGGACCAGTGATCAGGAAAGTTTGGTGACTTTCATTAAACACATTAATTCCTTCTACAGGACCATTAAGTTTACATCACAGTATTCAGTTCATCAGACCAACTTTCTGCAAGGAAGGCAACTCTGTAACCACTGATCTGTATTCTAAACCCACAGACACCCACCAGTACCTCCTCTCCTCCAGCTGTCACTCAGGCATTGCAAGACAGACATAGCATTCAGCCAGGCACTCAGACTCAGAAGAATTTGTTCTAATGATTCTGATTTTTCCCATCATAAAGGTCCTGAAGAATTTTACTTGGTTGCCAGGGGCCACTGCTCCTGCCAAGTTCAACGTGCTATCGCCAGAGCCAAATCTATCACCAGAGATTTGGCTCAAGGAAAAGACGCCCAGCACTAATAGCAACCCCAATATTTCCTTGGTCACCACCTTTCATCCTAGTCTCCATCTCCTTCCTAAAATTAATAATAACAATCATCATATCTTTCATACTTCAGATCGCCTTGCCCGCGTGCCGTCCCTGACAACCCAGTACAGTGGAACGCCGCACATCTCGGTTTCCACAGATTTTGTTCGTTATAGCGATCATTTGTTAGAGCAATTTTCTGCCAAATTCAACATGCGTCCATTCCTTTAAATAGCAGCCTCTTGCATCGTATTTGAAGTGCGCCCTCTTTTGACCATTGTCAGTGTACGAAACCACTGTCCATTTACAGTGTTGTAGTCAAGGCCACAACCTCCGAGGCCGAGGCCAAGACCGAGGCCACAACCTCCGAGGCCGAGACCGAGGCCGAGGCCACAATGTCCGAGGCCAAGGCCGAGGCCGAGGCCACAACGTCCGAGGCCGAGGCTGAGGCCGGTTACTAAACACGTAATAAACTAATAATCCACTCAATCAAGGTTAAAGGCAGTGTGTATGATTGGTCATTGTTGCAATTTTCAGAAATGGGCGGATTTGGGGGTTAGTATTTTATAGGAAATATCGTTCCACTGACCTGTTCAAAGTTTTGCGTTGTTGGATGGCAAGAAAAACAGAGAAAAACGGCGCTCGTTTTCAACCGTCGGGCGGACGATAGCCTTTAGTCAACAAGACGCGCGTGGCTACCTGGACACGTGACGCGCCCCGAATGCCAGCATGTCCGGGGCGCACCACTCGTCCGGGTAGCCACGCGCGCCTTGACTTAAGCCTACAGGGCAGTTTTGCAACGATTGAAAACAATATAAATTTTCACTTTTCTTGACAACGACAGCACACCTGGTGCTATCATTTCACACGATGATTGAGACTACTATTAACTTACAGGCTAGTAAGGTATTTCGTAATAATTCAGTAAAAACAAATTAGAGGATTACCAATCGTGTACACTACCTTCATTGTTGGATTGTTTATTATATTTTCAAGTCACGTCAATGGCAGGTTCCTTAAAGGATATGTTTATTGCATTTCAAGAACATAAGGGTCTCCAGCATCTATTGGGATAGCTTTGCACGGTGTGGCCTCATAATAATCCCTCCTCTGCTAAAAATGCGCTCCACTGGAGCACTGCTGGCTGGAACAAGACCAAGACCCTTGTGTTGTTATTTCGGAGCGCCCGCGCGCCAGATTCACTAACGTTGTGTCCTCGAAATCCCGGCTTCGTACGTGCGTTCTGGCCTCACGCATGCGTAGTTTACAAAATGCAGCCGAATCCGCAGCTGGTGTTTGTCAAACGTGCACGATTTTGGATTGCCACAAGGGTCTTGGATAAGTTGGCAGGCAATTCTTAACTTTTTCTTTACTTTTCGATGATTCTCCCTCGCTTTTCCGAGGGATCCAAACAGTGACCGAGTTTGGGCCTTATCATAAATTATTCATTACATGCAAATACATAGGACATGACGAGGCATCATGACCATTGATCTGCAGCTGCGCGCGTCACATGCGCGTGCACGCATGTCGGACATAAACCACGAATGTGATTGGTCAGAACACCATCAGGCGACCTCACTGGATCGGTCTATTGCATAACCGTCCATCATTATCACAGTCCACAGTCTGGTCGCGCCCCCGAAATGCCAACTTATCCAAGACTTTACTACAGATCCAAAATCTTATCGCGCTGTCGGCCTATTGCAACTACACTGTACCTGATCGCGCTGCCTGTGCATTGCAACTGCGAAAGTACAAAAGTACAATAGTAACGTCTTTGAACCAAGACTAGCTGGAACAGAGAGGACAGTCTTTGCAAGGGCATGCAGTTATGGGTACATAGACTAGTAGACATGTGACAGGCTTCGCGTTGCGCGAGCACGCGTGAATAACAGGTTGGTTCCCTCAACTTCACTGCCGGCCATTATGATTATCGCTTTAACGTTCACTCGTTCAGGGCCGAGTGGTGGACCAGGAACCAGTCTATAGCGGGAGTAGACAGATTATCTAACAAAAATATTAGATGCTACCTGAGTACGTGTAACACAATAGTGGCAGTTCATGGGGCGAGTGAAGTGCTGGACCAGGAACTACACGTAGTCTATTACCGGGAGTAGACTGGTTCTACAAGAAGATAATACATATAATGTACGTACGTAGTACGTGCAATCGGGGAGCTATCTATAGCTCCATGGTGCAATAATGCAAATACCAGTTCATTAATTCGTGCGTATCTGCTTGAAACTTTATTTCTTTTCACGGAACTCACTGTGGCAGCTTCTCGAAAGTTTCATGACGGTAAACAATTTAAATTAATTGAAACAGAAAACACATCTGAATTGGTGGGAAAATTGGTCAAAGTGGGCGGCCTCGAGCTGGCCTCGACCAGATCTTCGAGTCCGGAAGGCTCCGAGGCCGAGGCCGAGGCCGAGGCCTTGCACTCCGAGGCCAAGGCCGAGACCGAGGCCATAAAAATCGGCCTCGAGGCCGGCCTCGAGGCCGAGGCCGGTCTCGAGACCTCCAACACTGTCCATTTATCTTGGCAGCACGTCACCTTGCATGCCCGCGCCCTGGCAGTTAGGACGACTTTGAACATGTGCCGCTCATTGAATCATGTAATTACCTGTTCATTAGGGCTGTTGCCGTTGGTGATTTTTCTTGTCGACGTCGACAAATTGTCGACAAAAGCAATTTCAGAGTCGGGTAAATAAATCACGCATTGACTACTGTAAAACTTTTCTGTTTCTATAATTGTTGAATATAAAACAATACATTCCTGGCCATTTTGACGTTCATATTTTAAGGTAAAATAAATGTATTATTTAAAACAATAACCATTGTTCTACTGCAAGCCCTGATCCCATTCTTAGCAATGTTTAAATTTGGAAATATTACGTGTCATGTATAAGCCAGGGCCGGCCATGCGCAGTCATGACCGGAAAATCCCCAAGCTATTATTAGAACAGCTCGCACAAAAATCGGTGCGGTTTGGACTGATCAAAAACACCAAATGCCATTGCATTCACGGACGCTACAGATCGTAACGCTGACATTACGATCGGGAACCGGAATTTTCCGACCACATACCATGGAGAAATAAAAGGAACATACATTGCGTCATTTGCTGTCCACAATCAGTTTTATTTTAGCTGGCAAAACCCGATCCACGATCCTACAATGTACACCCTACATGCAGCTCCAGCTCACTTTTGGCGCGGCGTGCAGACCACAGTCTAGTCTTGGTTCCAAGACCTTCGTGTTCCTTTTTTCCTTCCGAACGAGGGCGCTGTTTCTCAGTAAATCGATTCTGATTGTATTCGATAATGTTTTATATATTACGCGCTGACAAGAATCGATTCTACTGTTCTTTGCTCGGTTCTTCACTTCCACGAAGGTCTTGGATATTTCTGTCCGCGGGTCTTAACTTTTTCTTTACTTTTTCGACATTCTCCCCCGACTTTCCGGGGGAGCCAATCAGCGATTGAGTTTGACCTTGACAAATGAATTATTCATAACTTGGCGAGCATGCACGATTAAATAGGACGCGGTGCGGTCATCACCCTCTGGGTGCGGTTTTTTGTGTATATGTGTTGTGTTGTCTGGAAATTTGAATTCACCGCGCCCGGGCCCTACGCGTCGACCGTTGTATTGTTTTGGATAAGGGATTGCGCGATCCGCGTGACCCAGTCTGTCGTGGCTGTGGGAAATATTTTTTAAGTTGACGTGCAGGCGGCACGACGTACGTGTCGTTAAAATCCGCTAAGTATCTGTAGTGCAGCTGATTTCTGTAGTGCAGCTGATTTCTGTAGTGCAGCTGAAGTTTATTTAGACATTAAATAAAGTGTAGGCCTATACAAAATATTTGTGCGGATGATGAGTGAACATGTGAGGTATATTTTAATACTTCAGAATGCAAATTTAGAACTATAACCTTTGATGACAGCCAGTGTGTTTACGTGGTTACTATTCCACATGTAATAGATTAACATATATTGGTTAAAAGAACTACATCACAATTGATTTCATTACAGTCATAATTGATCATTTTCAACAACAAAAATTTAACAACAATTTTTATACAAAGGAAAACATATCAGAAAGGATTAACAAAAGGTGATACATACGGCGTACATAATAGCCCAACTTTTATAGTTAAATATAATCCCAAAAAAATTGTTGATAAGTGAAGGCAAAAACATAGATTTCGGGGTTGTGGGGATGGGGAATATATCTCCACCCACACACATGTTATGACAAGATCACCCCTAGACAATAAAACCAGGCAGAAGAAAAAAATTAAAATAGACCAGGAGGTAATTATACATTTCATATGGAAATTACAGTAGAATTGTCGGAAAGAGGGTTAAATTTGGGTTTGTGTATGGACCATAATTAATACATGTATAATAAACAGCGTAGTGTCCAATCCCCCCCCCCCTTCGAAATTTTCAGTTGGTTGGTTTTGGAAATTTCATGATAACCCCCCCCCCCCCCCCCCCCCCCCTTTTTCCCGGTCTCCACACATGTCATGGTGAAATCATGGAGGCGCGCTTGAGTGAAGGTAACAATTTATGAGAAGGTATTACCCGATGACATGTACATTATATATTGTGCATGTACACTGTATGAGCTAGAACACTGGTGTATAAACATGTGAGGTGATAAACTTAAAAAAGACTTCAGAATGGAGGACGTCCCAGCCAGTTTGTATTATACATTTTTTTAAATGCCACATGTACATGTAATGTCGATTTTTTTACACTGAGTAGTATAATGACCGGTACATCTGCCAATTTAATTTTTCAGGATGGAAATTGAAAATACATGAAAAAAGAGATGTAACAAATGGTGTGTTTCATATTTCTGATGAACTCTGTGGCAGTTCTAACCTTCAATGGTAAAGTATATGTTAACATAAATGTAACTTTACAATAATGGTTTAAAATATTTACAGAAATACATTTTATCCAGTGAAAAATTATGTTTACCTCAAGAATGAAAATAAATGAGTGAAGTTAATTCCATCTACTTTGATTTTAAATCCACTGCATTTAAGTGGTTTGCTGGGCTTGCTATTTCAGACTTCTCTTCTTCATGTTCACTTTTTCAAATATTAGTTATATGGATTACTATACACATGTAGGAATGTAACGTATTTAGTGGAGGAATTTTTTATTGGGAGAAATATAAATAAATAAGACAATGATGAATTTAAGCTCCACCTTGAAGACAAAGTGAGTAAAAACGTTGTTCAGTCAAAAGTTGACCAAAGACCGTCCTGTAAATTGTGCATGCAACTAACTGGACTGAAATATCCAATACATTACTGGGCCTGGCCATGGCTGGCTGCAAAAAAAGGCACCACATGTTTGTACATGTAATTAAACAAGACTGGCAAAAATCAATCTTTAATAAAAAATTATTTTAAAATTTGACTATTCTGCATTTATTCATTCACATTGGCTAATTAACATCCCAGATTAAAGTGCACACCTGCAGGTAAATTATCATTATCTCATTCTGGGACGTAGCAAGAAAGATCATAAACTCCCAAGTTATTCAAACTTGAAGTTCAAGTACGTATACGTACACTATACAATACAATCCACAGTGCTCAAATGTGGATGTACATTGTACATAAATACATGTACATGTACATTGTATGTAGGCCTACAAGTACAAGTGGCTTTTGTACACAGTAGTACATCCACGTTTTTTTTCAAACGGTATTATATTACACGCGTCGCGTCGACCGCAGGCGCATTTTGCATAATTGGGGCATCGGTCAAACTTAACCATGGAGGTCAGACCAGTCACGTGATATGAATGATGCATGTTTAGCCACGATTTCCATAGTCGGGTCCCGCCCCCAAAAGTAGAAATATCCAAGACGTTACTGTAACTCCGTGATTGATCGCGCGCTCGCCCGCTGTGACAGCCTGTAAATTGCGCCCTCTGTTGATGACAAGTATCAGACAGTAACGTCTTGGAACCAAGACTAACCACAGTCTTGATGTGCGTGCCGTGCCCGCTTACGTGTATGCGATATGCATCATGCATGTTTGTTATTGGCCAATAGTAGGGCAATTGCGTGCACAACGGTTACATCATTGACCTTATATGGAACTTAAGGGCTTGGTTACTGGATGATTGGCACGAATAATACAGCAACCACGAATATAATGTAGTGAGAATTTGGCAAAATCACCCCACTTCCAAACGCTGAACACACGATTCCTTCCTCCATGATTGAGTGTACATGTATGTCTCGGTTCGGATCGGATATATTTTTACGGCACAAGTTAAAAAATATCCTCTCTTAGTTTTTTTTTTTCTCCATGATTACATTATTTTTATTTTAGTGCTTACAAAAAAATCATACTATATTATCATTATTATGTGGAAATGAAGCATGTACATGCAACAAAATATACATTCATTTTTATATCATGTGGAAATAAAACACTTACTTGGAAAGGTTCAATTTGATTTTTTGGGCGGGGGTAGTCTTTTTTATGTTTTGGTTTTGATGGGGTTATTCGTTTGTTTTTGTTTTTACGATACGTATCGCGACTGAACTTAGTATCATGAAAAAGTGGTATCGTGTGTTACACCCTTTTTAATCAGTCTGCTTGACTTTTACAACTAATAACTACATTTAGCAATCATTGTAATAGAGAAAAAATAAATCGAACCCTGTAAACAATGGTCGCGACCTGAAGTTGTTTTGCAACTTACAACTAGCCAAGGCCGGCGCGGTACGTGATGGGGATCATGTTGCAACTAGCTTGGTCCATCGACGCGACGTGCGTTGAACCATGGAGGAAGGGACACACATCCATGGTTGAACTCACCATGCTCACTGTTAGGTTAAGAAAAGGGTGGTGTCCGGGGAAACTCACGGGCTAAATACACTGCATGGAAGTCGGCGTTTTTGGACAAGAAAGCACATCATAACACATGGGTTGTTAATACATACTAGAACATTATAGTAAGCTAGGTCTCACATTAGTTTATGTGTAACTTGTGACAAAAAAATCGGCGTTTTATCGCACACAAATTGCATGCTATGTTTTATTTTTATTTTATTTTTTTTCGACAATGAGTCATTTGTGTCAATATGTCGGAAAACTGCCATTGTCGCCAACATTGTCGACAAAAGGCCTGTCGACAACAGCCCTACTGTTCATACTTTTTAAGCTTACCGAATTCTAAAGCAACAGTTGGCTTTTCCCTTCTATTTCTTGGGGAAATAATAGCCACCTGTCACTCTTCAACATAAAGCTGCGGCCAACCATTGTTCGGTAAATTTTGTACACAAAGTTCGTTATAACTGTGTTCCACTGTATTGGCTTATAGGCGCCCCCGTAATCTACGAGACGGGAAGCCGAGGTCCCCACCTTAGATGCATCCCCTCCCACGCAGCATGGTACTTTTTGTGCAATTCCAGATGTGTTGTTTGCCAGACTCACATGCACTCCTTTTCTGGCCATTCATCTGGCACTACTCACAGAACCAATGGTAACATTACTTTCAACACCTCTAATGTCATATATCTCATTTCTTGCAGAGCTTGTGGAATCCAGTATGTTAGGGAGACCAAGAACATGCTCATAAAGCATTTCTATGGCCATAGATCGATTGTGAACACCAAGAAAATATACACCCTTGTTGGTCACCACTTCAACTTGCCTATAACCTTTCCATTTTCGATATGATTCTACAGGGCATAGAATCACTCGGTTCACCTTAGCAGGGAGAAAGTGTGGATGAAACATCTTCGGACTATTCAACCCCATGGTCTCAACATCCAGGAAGGGAATGAATGACTTTTAATCCCCCCACCCCTAATTCTGATTTGTTTACAGAGAATCCTCCTGGCAAACCCTCTTGGGGTTTCTTGCCCACTTGGATGTCTTTCCCTTTCCTGTTTATAAGCCTTGCCACATCCCTCCGTTTCTTCTATTGTCCAATTACCACCTCCTATTTACCCCCCCCCCCCCCCACCACACTCCTTTGTTCCCCTTCCCCCACTTCATCCCTCTCATCTCAATCCATCCCCTCTTTCATCCTTACCTAACCACACTTTGTTCCTTGCTATTCCTTCTCCTCCCTTTGATGTTCACCCACTGCATCTCTCCTTTGAATCGCTCTTTTGTGTTTCTCCACCCGCCCCCAATACATGCATGTTCCCTACATTTTTGTTTCTTGTACTCCATCATTTGCCATTGAGAAAGAACTTGCTTAAATTTAAAACGTTAGGTCAGCTAATTGTTTTATTAATATTTGAAAAGAATTTTTGTGCAATGTTTCTCAATACAGCATGCATACATGTTTGGGGGTCCACTTAGGGTAGCACAATACATGTATTGACATGATCATCACTGAGGTCAAGTAAAAAATGTGGCTTCAGGATACTACATGTACACTGTTCCCTAAAATGCACTCCTGCTTCATATGCTTTTCGGTATTAAATGAACAGGCTAGTATTAAAAGCCATCCCCCTCATAGTTTGCCTTCCAAATTAAAAAAAAAATCTTTGTCAGTTTTTAATAAAAATTAAGGAATAGTCTGGGAAACTAATCCAAATAAAATTGGGAAAGTATGTCAAGATAATATCAAACTTTTAAAGGTTCAGTTGATTCTCGAATATTCTCATTATTAAATCACATTGTTTCTTTGTTCTTTATATCAGTGTGATCTTGTTTGATTTCTTTGTTGCATCTGAGAAAATTCAGGCTTTTTTCTAGTAATTTATATTTGCGGATAGTCTGGAGATTTTCAGACCGTAACAATGTGCAGTGTGGCTACTACATCAAAACTTTGTGAGGTTTTTTGGTCGAATGTTGAGCCAGCTCAAATACAGCTGAAACACACAAAGGTCGCGTCCACCAAAAAGTGGTCCATAGAGTGACATTGAGCCCCAGGAGACAGTGTCAGCACTGGCAGCCTTGAGGCTAACGTTACGTATGTGTTGTTTGGATGGAGTGAAGGACCCAGCGACCATCGCTGAAGAGGCAGCCATATTACGTATATTAAACTGTTTATCGGCCTAACAACATTTGTGTGTTTTACTTTGTGTATGGTTTGAAGTTGGACTTCCAGGAAATGTAAAAAAAAAAAAAAAAAATTTAATTCACCCGCCCGCCCCCCTACTGGCGAAGGGGTGTGATGGACAACCAAACAATTTTTTTTTTTTGCCTTATGGACAGGGAAATTTGGGGTCACAACATAACACAGGAATAGACCTTATTTTCGATTGTCAACCGAATATTGAAATACCTTTTTTGCCGGTTCGAATAACCAAAAAAAATATAACACATACAGATACGACTCTGATGCTATTTTAATAGAAATCGCTTCTCATATATGCGGTAAAACTCAATTTTGAATAATCAAATACTAAATTATTCAAAAATGAACATCCCTACAGAAGAAGGGGAGGAAATTCAACCTGATTCCCAATGGAAGCCAAGAAACCTAGACCCAACTCTCGTCACCACCGATTATCCTGGGAATGAAGTTTGGGTCATCCCGGGCCTGTTGATGGAGATCCTTGCAGACTTCAACACGGTGCTGCTTCTGTTCATGTTTCAGGTACATGGTGAAATCGCAAATGCACACGTACCAGTGGTCACAAAAATGCGTGTGATCAAGCGATATAACTTGGAATACTTATTCACGAAAGTTATTGTCTACACCTGCTATATGCACAGTACTGTCTCATCAGAACTTTTTGATCGCACCTCGTACTGTAGTCCGAGTAACTTGGACCCTTTATCGCCTTTTTTAACATTTGGACATGATCTGGCGATAGTAGTAGGGTCCAAGGCAACGTTAGACGATGCTTTCGAGTCAACTCGTACCTTCGCCAACTCGTACCTTCGCCAACTCGTACCTTCGCCAACTCGTACCTTCGCCAACTCGTACCTTCGCCAACTCGTACCTTCGCCAACTCGTACCTTCGCCAACTCGTACCTTCGCCAACTCGTACCTTCGCCAACTCGTACCTTCGCCAACTCGTACCTCTAATAAAGACAACTCGTACCGCATAAAAATATATGCCAAATTGCGTTGGATATACCATGGAGGAAGGATTTACAGGATATACGAACTCTTTATTTTTGTTTTTGAGAAATCCAGATGCATTTTTGGGACCGATCCTCAAAAACTCTTTGCTGATTCGAACACTGTTTGCATTCCATTTTATTGGGAAAATTGAGAGTTGTGAAAAATGCTTAATTTCTTTTCCCATGTTTTTCCTTTCTTCTTGTGAGCTTGTATAATTAACTGGAATTTGATATTTATTTATTTCTTTTCTGTTATTTAGGTTTCGGAAATGGCAAACAGGACATCTGGGCAAGACGTACTGTGTGTAAGACACCGACAGATGATCTTCAAAAACTTATGCCCAATCTTAGAAATGGGGACCCCCTCTTTTTTTGCTTTTTGTGTGTGTAGCTTGGTTATTTCTTTGGACGTTGCATAATTTCCATTTTTCGCAACTAGTTTACTTAATTATATTTTTTCAAAGTGAACAAAGAAACTGGCAGGAGCAGGATTCGAACCTGCGACCTCCGGGTTACAGTACCGGCGATCTACCAACTGAGCTATCTTGCAAGTTTCTTTGTTCACTTTGAAAATGTATTCAAATTTACCTAGTCAGTTTCCCTTTTGGATTGTTTGACGAATTAATTATATTTTGATAACTTGGTGCCCAGTCTTTTTTTTTTGCGGAACTTTAATTGTTTTGCCTTATTTGGCTTTTCTGAAATCCGTTTTAGGAATTGATTAAAAAATAATAGATTTGTTTAAAAGAAATGTGGGTGTTTGGATTCATTTTATTTATTTATTTATTGTTACCCGGTATTTATTTTTATTATATTATTTTCATGTTTCTTTTTTCTCCCTATTTTTTTGGGGGGGAGGGGGGGGGGTTCTCGTTTTTATTTCAAACAACGGATGATTCAATCTCTTTTTTAAACATGTGTGGCTCTGAAAAGAGCCGTTTGTGTTGTTGGTGTGATCGGTCACGTTCAGACAGTTGGCCCGTTGAGGTGACTGCAGGCAGGATCCAAACTTCCACATTCATCAACCAATCATCTCTCATAATTATTGCGGTGACGTGGTACCCATTCATTCATTTGGGAGTTGGAAGTACGGTGAGATCATAGTAAATTAATTCCTATTCACAAATTTGACGCTAAGCGTCAGGCCTATTAATACTAATGCGCGCATCACCGGTACCAAGGCGGCACGTTCAAACGTGGCCACTCAACTTGAATGCTAATTACGCCCTTTAGTTTGCCTACGACACCGCAATTAAAGAAGGCGACAGAAGTAGGCGGCCGAGCTATAGAATATGACAATTGGGTTTCAGGGTTTGTCATTTAATATCTTTCAGTTTCAGACGAAAAGCATCAATTGGGTTTGTCATTTAATAACAGTGTGACGCACGGTCAACTTAAAAAAAATACATGTCCGCAGTTTGGGATTAGTAAACAAAGTACATGTATAGAAAAGAATACGTGCATCATGCATGTAGTTTTAAGTGTCCAAAGTTCACTTTTTCTATATAAATTATAAGCGGTTAAATTATAAACCAGTAAATTGTTTTACATAAATAAAATCCACAAATACATTTCACTTTACATTCCTTTTCCAGCAACGTCTAATATATACAATAACCGGGCCTACAATCAAAGCAATAATTTCAGAACCATTTCAGAACATCATTGACGGTACGACTTGACTTCCGCGTGAAGGTACGAGTTGTCCTAATTGAAGGTACGAGTTGGCGAAGGCATGGGCGGAGATCCCGGGGGGGATGGGGGGATATATCCCCCCCACCTTTTGACCTGGGGGGAGATGACCAATGTAATCATCCCCCCACTTTTTAAGGGTAGGCGTACTAACTTGCGCAGAGTCCGTAACTTGCCAATACATGTATTTTTGTTTTGCTATACACGTGATGACTTTCCATTGTTCCCCCCTTTAATATAACCCATCCCCATAGACTAAGCACTAGTTTGCCTGTCCTCACTTTTTCCGGAACAAAGAAATAAATGTGAGGACAGTATTGTTCCCTTTGTCATACCCTTTTTTCTGTCCTCGCGTGTAATGCGATACCATGACACCTTGACAGGCCAGCACCACTCAGCCCAGCAAGTGCGAGTGTCATTTTACTTTCCCTGCATTGAGTTTAAACGCACTGTGGGCAAGAGCTCGGTATGTACAGGCGCGGATCCGGGGGGGGGGGGGGGGGGGTGGCCGCAGGGGCACGTGCCCCCCCCCCCCCCCCCCCCCCCCGGTAAATTGCGTCAACAAAAAAAGGGAAAAAAGGAGAAAAAAAGAAGGGGAGAAAAAAAGAAGGGGGGAAAATAGAGGGGGAGGTGGGGGAGGTGGGGGAAAATAGAGGGGGAGGTGGGAGAAAAGGAGGTGAGGATGAGGGCAACCTCCTTAAAAAAATACCGCCGCCGATATTAAACATCTGCTGTGTCTACTTTTTGGCATAAAACTACTTAAAAATGCAATAAGAAAAGAAAAGGTTATCAATCATGCCATGGAACTGAATCCCTCTTTTAAGAGAAAACCGGAGTATTTCCCAGATCCCTGTGATTTCAACTCTGTCCATCGATCCCCCTTCAATCCTCCTTGCCGGGTTTGATCCCCTTTTAATCCCTTTGCCGGATCTAGTGTAAACGCGGTGCATCTCAACATATAACCCCCTTGGGTAGTTTATTACAGGTTAAATGGCCCCAATCAGCAGGAAACAATGGATCACTTGACTGAATGACATACTAAATGTGCCTAAATCCTCTATTATGTCTTGCAGCCGATCTGCCGATGGTTTTAACACAGGGCAAGGAACAGTCTGAAATCAAGCCCTTTTCTTGAAAACTTCAACTGAACTCAATTAAAACCAAGAAAAATTCCGGATAAATTAAAAATGAAGGGGAAAAACTGCAAATTAGACGCTAAAAATGGGGGAGGGAGAAACTTAGATTTTTGTAGTGATGCATGACATGGCTAAAAAATGGCATCCAGAATCCAAAATTGTCTGGGGCCCTTAAGCGGGCCCCTGACCCCACGCCGTAAGGGCTTCGCGCTCGCATTTATCCGTTTTGGGTGTGCCCCCGTCTAGATTTTTGTAGTCATGACATGGCTAAAATAATCACTAGAAAATAATGGCAAAAATCATGATATACACGTGTATATATTCTTCATAAAATCGTCACAACTTTTGTTTAAAAAAAGTGACGTGAAAGTAGCCAGGAATCGCCTCAGATTGCACCACTGGGGCATCCACACTCCAAAAATTTTCGGGGCCCTTAACCCTAACCCTCCAGGGTATTTTGGCTAGAAACCCTGCCAGACGCATCAGATTGCATACTTTGTCACATTGACTTGTGTGCAGAGTGCAGCAAGGTCAAGCTGTCACCACAGATGCACTGTGCTGTGTCTGGCAGGGTTAGGGTTTAAGCGGGCCCCGGACCCCACGCCGTAAGGGCTTCGCGCTTCGCGCTTCGCGCTCGCATTTGTCCATTTTGGGTGTGCCCCCCCGTCTACAAAATTCATCGATCCACGCCTGATGTCGGAAGGTAGATTGGTTGGTGGGGAGACAGCTTATGCCTCACGACAAGCACAGTAAGGTGGGGAATAGTCGGTCTTTGCCACATTAGAACGCGGAAGTTCAGATCCCAACAAAGATGATGGCCTTTTATTTGATTGTTTTCACTCAACTAACACACCCAACAAAGGCAATAGAAAGTTGCAACGGCAAACGGATTTTGTTATGCGCCAACAGACGGTATGAACGCACGTGCGGCGCATGTAATACAATGTAATTAAAATACCGATAGCAGACTTCAACTGACATTCACTGACAATCGGCGCGCACTCACACACAAACGTTTGTGCGTCCTGCAAAAACGTGTTTGAGAACTTTTGTTAGAGCCTGAGTTTTGCATCTCCGGCATTCCGGTTATAATGTCAAGTATACATCATTGTCCACCATATGTTTTCATAGTCTTTGTCAAGTGTAGACCAAATCACATTGTAATCATGCCTTACCAAAATGCATCTATATAGGCATTATTTTGCAATAATTATTTTGTAAATAACTTATTCTTAATATAATGCATAGGCATTATTTGTGTTGCTAGGTGACCAGAGCTCCATTGTGCAAAGAGACGCTTACGCTTCCAAACACATTGGATGAGAAATTTGAGTTTTGAAGATCTTTTGTATTTTTTAATGCTTGAAGGTGTTAATAATTATTGTCATTTATTGCAATTCAAGCTCAAGAAAAGGTTAAATTTTGACACAATTTTGCACCTAAAATTGTGTAATCCCAAGGGGCTCCAGGGGGATTTACCTCAACTCCTAGCAAGGGCTTTGCGCCTGCAACCCACCAGGGGGCCCTTAAGCGGTCCCTTGGACCCCGTGCCGTGTCGCGCTCCACACAAGGATGGCCTTTCAAAAATCATCCCCCCCACACGTAACAAGAAATCTCCGCGCATGGGCGAAGGTACGAGTTGGCGAAGGTACGAGTTGGCGAAGGTACGAGTTGGCGAAGGTACGAGTTGGCGAAGGTACGAGTTGGCGAAGGTACGAGTTGGCGAAGGTACGAGTTGGCGAAGGTACGAGTTGGTATGATGTTGTCAAGTTGGTATGATGTTGTCGAGTTGGTATGATGTTGTCGAGTTGAAGGTACGAGTTGGCCAAGGTACGAGTTGGCGAAGGTACGAGTTGACCTGTTATAGTGTTACCCTCTATTCAATACGTCAAAAATCCAATCAAAAAAATCATAATTCAACCTTACAAGTTACAACGGCCACCAAAATACTGGATACCCCACCATCTTAACAAGTGGAGTTCTATGATCAGATGAATGCAGCAAGGTTTACTTAACATCTAAAGAAAAAGTGAAATTTACCGTTTAATTCCCAGAGACACCCGCAGAACATGTCTTTTCGCTTTCTTGGAGTTCAAATAGTGACCCCTCGACCTTGACGTCACCCTGATGCGCAGCGCGCAGCGCCCGCATGATGCACCGCGCGACAACCTGTTTATGCCGGCGACTGTTTCGTGAGTGGTACAACGGTCGCGTCGGTCCGATTGGAGGCTGCATTCGCGTGCGTGGGACTCGTTCTGTTCTGTATTGTTCTGTTTCGTTTTAATTATTATTGGGGGCGGGTGTAATTTTGTTAAGGAAGATCAAACTGCTTGATCTTAATTTAGTTACAAGTATATGGTGTATCTGCCCATCTGCCTGAGATTTAACATTAAACCTTGGTACCAATTCATCTGATCATGGAACTCCACTTGTTCAGATGATATGGCGTATCTAGTATTTTGGTGGCCGTTGTATGTAAGGTTGAATTCTGATGTTTTTCTTGGGATTTTAGACGTATTCAATTAATTAATAGAAAGTCGTCGTACGCGTACTTGGACCCTACTATATCGCCAGAATAGCCCAGATCATGTCCAAATGTTAAAAAAGGCGATAAAGGGTCCAAGTTACTCGGACTACAATCAAAGGATAAATCAACTGACAAATACTAACAAATGACGACAAAACACTATCAAAGATGAACAAAAACACAGACAGACGAGAGAGAATTCGTAAAGAACGAAGGACACGGAATTAACAAAGATCATAAAAAGATCATAAAAAAGATCAGTAAGAAAACAAACGAAAGACAATGGAGGTGTTCCTAATTCCTCCATGGAAAGACAAAGTAATAATCAAAGGACATCACGGCAGCAACAAATGACACACCTGCAATCTGCAATCATGCTGCAATCATAGGACAATCACCAACAGACAAAAACAAAAAGGTAAGGAAAGACAAATCAGGAAAAATTAAGGGAACAAATTTGTAAAACAACGGACATATTAAAAATCAAAGAACAAACTAGCACAAAACAGTGCATCCGCCACGCAGAGGACGTACTCCCAAGCATGGAGGAAGGAACACAAACTACAGACGAACGTTCACAAGCAAAAGACAAACTGGCACAAAATAGTGCACGCGCCACGCAAAGGACGGGATACCACTGATCTCTAGTGTAGAGATCAGTGCGGGATACTCTGCCAAGCTAGCAACAGACGATAGAACGGTTGATCCGGTGTCATGCCAAAAAGTGTCCGGTGCCAAATACTGTCCGCTCATTAGCATACTGCTCTCTGATTGGTCAAATACTGGCCGCTGAGCACGCGCAAAAGACACGGACACTATTTGGCATGTAGTACATGCCAAATAGTGTCCGCTGCTAAAAAGTGTCCGCTCATGCATGCGTTGCATGCAATATGCACAGCACAAACACCCTTAAGGCCATACACACAAGCACGCTACCAAATACTGTCCGTTCCTTGCCCAATACTGTCCGCTAAATTGCTGCCAAATACGGTCCGTTCCTTGCCAAATACGTACTGTCCTTTCCTTGATTAAAAATAGTCGCTGGTACATGAATACGTATGAGGTATTCATGTACCAGCGACTATTTTGAATCGTTGGATGAGTTTTATCCACTTTTTTTTCTTGACAGCTTCGACCAACAGGGTGTTTACAACTTGCCAAAATGCGCGCGCGACTGAAATTAAAGAACGCGCGCAACCTGCACGCGAGCGCGGCACCACTGTAAAAATGGCGTCGGCGAATTCCTGTATAGTGTCCGTGTCGTTTGCGCGCGTGCTCAGCGGCCAGTATTTGACCAAGCAGAGAGCAGTATGCTAATGAGCGGACAGTATTTGGCACCGGACACTTTTTGGCATGACACCGGGTCCCCGCGTACGGTAATACTACAAATTCTGAACCATCCTGGGCCACGCGCACACGCATACAGTCATGTAAACGGGTGCAATCGTGGACCTCCCATTGTTCCTCTTTTGTTTATACTCTAACTTTTTCGGAAGGCCTCCCATTGGTTTTGTACACGATTTTCAAACGTGGACGTTAGGTCAAACGTGGACCCCTTTGTCTACGCCCAAATTCTTTTGTCCTAGGTCCACGATTGACGGCATATACAAACTCAATTAAAATACCCGAACATTGGCGGGCAACCTGTGTTAAAAATACCACGCGCTCCGCTAGCTACATTATGACACGCATCGCACGGTCGAGTTGTCTCCATATTAAAGTCGACTTGTCTCAACGGACGAGTTTTGTCTCAACGGTCGAGTTGTCTGAACGGTCGAGTTGTCTGAACAGTCGAGTTGTCTCGAGTCGAGTCGGCCAACGGTCGAGTTGTCCGAATCCTTCCCCCATATCGTGCTTCATATGTTGCGTGGCGGATGCACCGTTTTGTGCCAGTTTGTTCTTTGATTTTTAATATGTCCGTTGTTTTACAAATTTGTTCCTCTTTCCTGATTTTTGTCTTTTCTTAACTTTTCGTCTTTGTTTGTTGGTGATTGTCTTACGATTGCATGTGTCATTTGTTGCTGCCGTGATGTCCTTTGATTATTGCTTTGGATATCCATTGCTTTGTCTTTCGTTTGTTTTCTGACTGATTTTTTTATGATCTTTTTATGATCATTGTTAATTCCGTGCCCCTTCGTTCTTTACGAATTCTCCCAAGTCTGTCTGTTTTTGTTGATCTTTGATAGTGTTTTGTCGTCATTTGTTAGTATTTGTCCGTTGATTGTTGATTTATCCTTCGATTGTTGGTTTGTTTTTTGTTCGTTTGGGATCGTATCAGTCCGTTTGTCCTTTTCAAATTTTGTTAATTTTGGCCCTTTTGGCCGCCCACACATTTTAGCTGCCTGGACGATACGTATGGTGGGGGACTGTTATGGGCACGTACGTACACGAGTACTGTATTCTACGTACTGCACTGGGCGCTCGCTCGTTATATTGGGGATTGGTTGTTGTTGTTGTTGATGTAGACAGGTTGGCGCGTACGGCAAATTTATGCCCTTTGCGCCATTAGCGAATAAGTGACGCTACCACATTCAGAAAATATTCGCGTAGAAATTATACACTGAAATAGGCATCGTGGTCGGTTGTAGTGACTCTGTTACGCCCCAACTACGGTCATGGTACCAACTATACTTGGGCCAGTCCCATCTATAGTTGGGCCGGTACCAACTAGAACCGGACAGTTGGGAAATCCCAACTATAGTTGGGACTAAACGCGACGGGGGGTGTCGTATTTATTGTAAGGCGCATGACTGAAAAAGCCATTCGTCATGATTATGCAAGATCACAGGGTTTGGGGGCTGCACTGTTATGCAAATCTCTGGCCGGGCCACGTGTATAATCATGGTACATTGGTGCATGGACGGTTATGAAAAATTGAAGGCCGGGAGTAAGGTGGGGTCATTATTGATCTCCAAGGGGAGGGGGGGGGGATGGTCGCTTTCATGCTATTTCGCGTCGCTCATACACATGAAAAACAGTTTCACACTCTAGAACAAAAGGAAACAGACATAATGTTTTGTTTCCTCAAATATTTAATTAGCATGTGATTGGGGTAATAGTCTCAGAGTGCCGAGTACACTTGTCTCGATTTCTTCACATTTTTCGTCTGTAACAATACAAAAATACACTGCAATTTTATATCAATTCGTTAATTATTTGTTATTTAAATAAAGTGAAATGTGTTCAAGTAATAAGAATGAGTTTTCAGTGCCTATTGCAGTCCCAGCCATAGTTGGGACCCTGGCCCAACTGTGGCAGGCAGCAACCATAACTTGGTTGATAATTTTTTAATAAAGTGAAATTGTGTTTAAGTAATACGAATGAGTATTCAGTGCTTAGTGCAGTCCCAACCATACAATATGTAGTTGGGACCACTACTTCAATTCTGGCCCAGTCGTGGCAGGCAGTAACCACAACATGGCTGATAATTTTTTTAACAAATGATGAAATTATGTTTAAATTGGTTAAATAGTGAAGCGTTGGCGTTGCTGATTTCGTCCATTGTATGATGTTTAGCAAGCTTGGCCTACTAACCATAAATAATAGCCGGCTGGCAAGCCACGTGCGTCGAACCCACGAAACTTCCTTTTCAAGCCTGGTGTGCGATTTTGTAATTTATGCATATATTCACGTGCGGTTCCGATCCCCGCCCCTTCAGTCCCAACTGTAGTTGGGATTTCCAACTACTCCGTCGCAGTTGGGACCGGTCCCAACTACAGTTGGAGCCGGCCCAGGTATAGTTGGGACAATGCCATAGTTGGGGCGTAACAACTCTGTGGGCTAATCGAAAAACAGAAAGAGTCGATACTACGAAAACGTTGGAGGAATTAGTCGTAGAACAAACAAACAGGTAAATGGTAGGGAGAAGAAGCTAGTGCTCATGATCCTCCAGACACAAAGCGTCACAGCCACAGGTGTCCTGCAAGGCCGGACCGTGTGCCGTGCAATTTAAGGGCCCGGGCCCCGCTCGGGTGATTCGCAGGTCCGCAACACCTTCAGGTGATGATGAGTGACACTATGTCCAGCCAACCATTTACACTTACTCCTCCCTAAAACTGATGCAACATCAGGAAAATCAACGAGGTGTATCGGGAATTATATATTGACATTACAGTTATGGACATACATGATATGATAATGTGGTGGTAGTTTTGTTTGGGTTCAAGGAGCTGTTGGAGTGTAATTATTTGAGTGTTGGAGAGGCCGATCGAGTGACTTTATGAGGATTTTCCTTTGGTTGTTATATTTGCTGCAGTTCAAAAGAAAGTGTTTAACATCCTCAGTGCATAAGCATACTTTACATAATCCATTTGGGTGTTTGCCAATTTTATAAAGGTAGTTATTCAAACCTTTGCATATGCCAAGTCGCAATCTGTGTAAGATTACTTCTTGGGAGCGTTTCATACCCCAGCTTGAGAAAAGGAAGGGAGCCTTGTATATCATTAGTCAGATTATTATTGGGGATGAGTTTGGTCAATTTTTCTTTCAGTTGATCTTTGAGAATGTGTTTAACTTCATTGTCTAATAGGGGTATGTTATGGTCGATATTGGTTTTATGTGGCTGACTTAGCAATTTCATCAGCTCTTTCATTTCCGTTTATCCCACATTGTCCAGGGAGCCATTCAATTTCAAAACCAACTGTATTGCCTTGGTGCTTGATGTTATTTATGGTATGCCGGATATCGCAGACAATTTTATGTTGCGGAAAGGGTTTGGATATGGATTGGAGGGCACCGAGACAATCACTGAAAATACAGATATGCAAAGGTTTGACATCTTCAGCCCATTCTAATGCGAGGAGAATTGCGAAAAGTTCTGCAGTAAAAATAGATACCATTATTGAGGCGGGATGCTTTACTATATTTAAGTTGGGGGATATATATGCCACATCCGACCGTGTCAAGGGTGGGATTGTAGGAACCATCCGTGTATATGTGAAGTGAATTAATCCAGGTTGTTTTAATGATTTCTACGCTAATATTTCTCTTATCGTAGGTATTGGTAGCATCTGCCAATCGAGAGAGGATCTCGGTGGAAATAAAAGGCTTGCTATAATGCCAAAATGGAAAAGGATCGTTGAGGGGGGAAATTGTATACGGGAATTGAGAGATCCTGGCTTCAAAAGGGGTTTTATGAGTAACGGAAGTCCATTTATCAGCAAAGTAGTGCTTTTGCCAGTTATCAAGATTGATATAATCATTAGGATGAGATTTGTGAGCATTAATTTTAATTCCATATAGATTGCATAAGAGCTGTCTTCTTAGCGCCAGAGGTGGGTCTCCACATTCAGTTTGCAGTCTAAAAAGTGGAGTACTGTGAATAGCTCCTGTATAAATTTTGAGAGCTTGATATTGGATGCTGTCAAGTTTTTGCTTAAAGGGGCTGTGTCGTCGCGCCATCTCGCGTTAACGAATCAAATATTGGAGTGCGCCCCCTTGCGCGTCATTTCGGTTATGTGCTATTTTTAACCTCCATCCGTTTGTTATGGCTGTTCTGAGAATTGCCTTTGGAAACTACACCCCCTGGAACATGCACGCATGTCCAGCGTCTGCGTACTGAAATACACATACGTGTACACGTATACTTATAAACAAGTAGCACACATCGTGGCACTCAGTTCTCTAAGAAAAAAAACGTTCAAATTTCATCTGTTTATTTCATAAAATTTCATTCACATGTACACAAGTGCCATGGAATATTTGTCTGAAAGTTGCATAGAATTGGAGGTTGGCGATATAGAAGTAGAACCTTACGCTGGAGAGGACGACTCGGCACACGGGGTGCTTGTCCATGTAAATGTGCACAGCAAAACTGCAACGTGTCTTGTCGCTGTGGGATAGTTCGCGCTAAATTTTGTACACAAAATTCCACAGGCGGGGTATCCGTAAAAGGGTCTATGTATTATGTGTACATTCATCTGGATGTATCTTTTTTCGTATCTTGCTTGTAAACTTAGGTCGATAAAAAGCTTCAGGCTTATTTTGAACCGTCACTTTAATAACAAAATTATCATGCTACTAAAAGAGGGGTAGTGGCTGCAGACAGTTCTTTAGCAGCGAAAAAAAGAATTAGAATCTAGAACTTAGAAGTACATTTTCTTTTAAGCAGTTGATAGATAGAGCTGAAACAACTTTACTTGGTCGCTATTCCAATGGCACTTGTTAACAACTCGCTGTGTGAAACAACATTTCCGCACATCAAGTCTACATGTATTTTTGTATAGTCAACATATGTACAGTACATACATTACATGTACAGTATACACCCGATCCATATGTACTCGGTATGTGAATTGTTCATGTCATAAAAAGTAATAAGCGAATAATTCGTGCAAAACAGGTGAAAATTGGGGTTGTTTGAATATTTGTCGGGGGTGTTTATTTCTTTGTTTCTTCGGTAGTCATCTTTATCATAGTGATGTGGGGATCTGTGCGCCAGTGGCGTAAACACAGGAAAGGAGTTCAGGGGCCCGCCGATTTGTATTTCTTTTTTGTTTCGTAAATTTAAAAAGGGGAAATTGTACACAAAGTGATGTTTCACATTTCAAGCGGTGTTTAGGGCAGGGGTACCCCCCGTTGAGAAAAAGTTTAAGATGCAGTACTTGTTGACAAATTCAATAATGATCCCCACTTTTCGACACGGATTTACTCGCCACTGGTGAAATCTCATTTGTTTGGCGTATATTATTTATTGGTAATACCTGATATTATTGTGTTTATTATTTGATAGTGTTGAAATAACTCTTATGATGTAACTTTCCATAAATTCCTGCCGTCAAATGTAACACAAGGTCGTGGACTCAATATCGGCATCAGTATAGCTGTTTTACTTTGATTTGCTCATCATTGCACGCACAGCCGATTTTAGTCGAAATTTATTTCGATACATAGGCCTACAACTTTATTTTTGTATAGGAAGGGGCTGGTGCATTATATATTTTACAATTATAAATACAGATTTACTTATTTACTTATTTTCGTTTAGTTCTGTCATGGAACATTTTGGCGTTTGGCGGGTGGGGTGTCACGGACTATGTTCGACTGTAGGCCTATCGTATATTTTTGGTGGCACAAACACATACAAAATACTTGTACATGCAGTATGTATCATAACTACAGGATCATGCATGCAGCAGTCATTGCAATTGTAATCTGATCTGGCGCGCGCGCCCTGTGGGTCAGCGCGCGCGAGCCCTGTAGGTCAGCGCGCGGTCGTGGGGTACTATTTGCAGTTACTGGGTTCATCTGCGTTCATCAGTTCGGGATTCAGTGTACAGCCGCAAGCCTGCTATGATCGTGACGACACAGCCCCTTTAATAGCCACGAACCGCCAGTAACAACGTCTTGGGAATTTCGTAAAATCTCCCGCCGAAAAATGGGGAAAACTAGTGCGCATGCGCAATTCTGTATGAAAATGAGGAACATTTTCTCTTCACGCACGCGCATATACGAAGAAGAGCTGCCATGAAGTTGCACAATAGTCTGGTAGCTATCTATACTACTTACCGAAGGGGCGCCGTTCGCGATCGAAGCTTCGTAGGATCGAATTTCCCTTCACAATAATTATACTAAATACCCAATAAATAAAATAATAAAAAAATAATTGCGGGCACAGACTTGGGTGCATATTCTGAGAAGTCGAAGCTTGCAAAATAAATGTCCTTAAAGGTAATGTACATGATGGGCGGATTTGGGGGTTAGTGTTTTACAGGAAATATCGTTCTACTAACCTGTTCAAAGTTTTGCGTTGTTGGATGGCGAAAACAAGAGAGAAAAACGGCGCTCCTTTCCAGCCGTTTGGCGGATGATAGCCTTTTGTCAAGGCACGCGTGGCTACCTGGCTGGACGCGTGACGCGCTCCGAATGGCAGCATGTCCGGGGCGCGCCACTGTTCGGGTAGCCACGCGCGCCTTGACTTAAGTCTTAAGGGCAGTTTTCCAACGTTTTCCAGCTGGAAATCGTTGGAAAACGATATCAATTTCTACTTTTCTTGACAACGACAGCACAACTAGTGCCGTAATTTCACAGGATGATTGAGACTACTATTAACTTACAATCGAGTAAGGTATTTCGTAATAATTCAGTAAAAACAAATTGGACGATTACCAATCGTGTACACTACTTTTAAATATAATAATAGATAGAGAAATGTCAGAAAAAACATTACTTGGTTTTTTTTCCGGAAACCCTTTTAATCAAATATGCATTCTGGTATTATGCGTTTTTAAACAAAAAAGTTATGTGATGTTGACCAAGCTTTCAGGTGCCGCGATTCACCGGGGCCCCATACTCCGGCTTACCGGCTCCCATGTAGGACTCTTAAGGGCTCGGATTCCGGTCCATCACAGACCAGACCCCGGTCCATCACACCTCCTTCCCCACTCATCCATATAACCCGAAGGTCTAGCACCGTAAAAGGGAGGAACATGGCTGCACCCTAAGCAATGACTGCCGAGCCAGCCAAACGTGCCATGAGCCTGTACGAAGATGCTTATACCTGGACTTCACGAGCGGTCCCAACTGCACTGCTAATCGACCGCACGCCACAGTACAGTTGGTATTTGGGGACGGTAAACGAATACTCTTGTAAATAATGACAATCACATTTCTGGAAAAGAAAAAGGAAATACTGAAAAGCTGGGAATCGAACCCTCAGCTTAAGAGCCGATAAACGACTCGATGAACGACTCGCTTAACCACTCGGCCACTAAGCTGTTACTGCCTGAGAGAATTTTTAAACCTATTGAAACAGAGAAGAAACCACACGGCGGCAGTACAATACCCGAACATGGTTGAATGAATACCATTATCCCTTGCGTACGGATGACGCCATATGGCGTCAAAAAAATGCCACCAGGCCGGATGGCGTGATTTTTTTTCCTAGGAAAGTTAGGGCAATTATCATAAATGGGCGCTGTACTTGGCTGTGTGAGCTGAGACAGGTTCCCAGACTTGTTTTCCCTTGAAATAAAATCCTCCACACCACATTTAGTACAAGAAAAAGAAATATAAATCGGGCAAAGGATTCGAACCCAGGCCTCTGTAGTCCAAAGCCTTATGCTCTACCAATATAGCCACAACAGTAGCTGGACCAAATATTTTTACTTCAACCTTATATTGTTGTCTGAATGATGCGTGCGATGCTTATTATAAAAAATAACTTAATCATGAATATGCATGATGGTAATGCCGGTCTAGATACGCCCATTTATGATAACTGCCCTAACCTTCCTTGGAAACAAAATTATGCGGCCGGATGACGCCATTGGCCGCCGTTTGTGCAGTTTCAATCCATTGTTGGATTATTGTTTATGTCATGCTTGACTGCAAAAACACATTGTAGCGGTTCGATTTGGCTGCCAGAACCGCTGCAACACCCCGACGTCTCCTGTAAAATACCGTGCCCAAGGGGTTAAGAATCATGGCTTTATAACTGTAAATTTGAAAAATGAGGGAAACTAGTGCGCATGCGTCAATTCTGTATGAAAATGAGGAACATTTTCTCTTCACGCACGCGAGACTATTCACGAGCCACGAAGTATGACGTACTCCGATGTTCGGGCAACGGTGGAGGAGTAGCAAAGCGCCGCGTAGCGGCGCTAGACGACGAAGAGTAGTGACGAATCTTGATAATTGCGCGAAAATTCGAAAACAAATCAAAACATTTGGGAGCGGTACAAACACTTTTAAGAAAGGTACTTTTCAGGGGTGAGATCTATCAAAAGAATTTGAAAATTGTGAAAACTGTAGAAATTTGCTAGAGAGAGAGAGAGAAGCACTCATGATCCTCCAGACATAAAGCGTCACAAGATGTCCTGCGAGGCCGAACCGTGTCCCATGCATTTTAAGGGCCCGGGCCCCGCCGGTAGATTTGCAGGTTCGCAACACCTCCAGGTGATGTAGGGGTGACGCCCTGTCCAGCCAATCATTCATACTTCTCTCCCAGTTTTGGAATACATGATGTGTGTCATAGGCAGTGTTGTTATGTATTGTGTATTGTTAATTTTTTAGATTGCATTCCTTGATGAAGTGCAGTATATGGATGAGATTATTTTTGTGTTTAAACAAAGTATTTAAAGTCATTTGTTCTGTTGTGTAATTAAGAGCCATTTGGAGATTTTTCCTGCAGTAAGTGTATTTTTTACAGGAGAGTGGCATGTTTCACAAAAACCGTCTAGATGTTTACCAATTTTTTGATAAAAACTGTTTAGGTTATCGAATGTTCCTAGACGTAGTCTGTGGATTTTTATTTCTTGCCAGCGTGGGAAGTTCCACGTATTCATGTGAAGGGAAACAGTTGGTTGGATTGTTTTTAGCTCTGATTGTTTGGAGTCATTCCATTCTAGTTGCCATTTATGCTTAAGTTTGTTATTAAGGTGGTGTTTTGCCTCTCGGACTGTTAGTGGCAAGTTACAATCAACACTGTCTTTCCGTGTAGCTCTTTTTGCGAGTGGGATCCATTCAAAAACGACCTTGCTTGCTTGATTTCGGATATTAATCAAGGTGTGTTGAATATCACAAATAATTCTATTATCAGGAATATGTTGCGATCAGGCTCGGATTGCACTTAATAGTCGGGGATGCCGAGTCAAAAGCTTCACATCCATACTCTAAGATAGGTTTTATTAAAGCACTATAGAGCTGATAAAGTGTTTTGCAATCAGCCCCCCAGGAAATACCGCAGATGCATCTGAGGATGTTAAGTCTCTTTTTACATTTGGTGATGGTACTGTCTATTATTCCATGTTAACCCGCTGTCAAAAATAACTCCCAAGAATTTGGCCGAGGACACAGTCTGTAATCTAAGGTTTTTGATGTGTAAGGAGATATCGAAGTGTTTTTTGTTGGTGAAAAATACAGCAATTGTTTTGGGGATGGACAACTTGAAACCCCATTTGTCACACCACAAATTAATATTGTTAAGGTTTTGTTGAATTTTCTTTTCCAGGTAAGTTGCGTTCCTGTTGGATTTCCAGATGGCGATATCATCTGCATATTGCGAGACATTAGCATCAACCACATGATGGGAGAGATCATTGACAGCAACGTTAAAGAGAAGAGGACTGATAACACTGCCCTGTGGAACACCATTTTCCATAATTCTTTCTTTAGAAAGAAAGTTATTGACTCTGACTTGAATTTTTCTATCAGTAAGGAAATTATCGATCCATTTTATTATACGACCATAGATACCCATGGAGTGTAATTTAATAACGATACCTTTGCGCCAGAGCATGTCATAAGCTTTTTCAATGTCAAGGAAAATGGCAAGGGTGCTTTCTTTATTACTCCGGGCTTTATTGATTGAGGATTCCAAATTGACGATATGATCTTTGGTACTTCTTCCTTTTCGGAAGCCACTCTAGCTGATGGTTGGATAACAGGTTGTGGGTTTCTAGATACTAGAGTAGACGAGAGTTAACCATACGTTCCATAATTTTACAGAAGGTAGATGTGAGGGCAATAGGTCTATATGATAGGGGGTTGGTGGAATCTTTCCCGGGTTTAAGGAAAGGAATATGGATAGCATCCTTCCATTGTTTGGGGCATTGTGAGGTATACCATATCATGTTAAAGATAATGAGTAGATAGTTACGAATTTTCATAGGAAGATGTTTAATTATGGCATTACTTATTCCATCTTTACCAGGAGAGGTGCATTTAGAAGAATCAATTGCCTGATTTATTTCTTCTAGAGTAAAAGGTTCATTAATTACAGTCATTGTTACTATCAATGCAAAAATCATTTTTTGCTTTATTTTTGATGGGGATAAATGAAGGGCTGTAATTGTTCGTACTGCTAACTTTTGCATAGTAATGGCATCTGTGCCTTTGTGGTTAAGAACAGGGATGCTATTTGTATTTCGAGTTTTTTCTATTCTTTTAATTTAATTCCAAATAATTTTGGTGTTGGTTTTGGGATTTATTTCGTTGCAAAAACTTTCCCAGTCTTTTCTTTTGGCATTTTTAATCGTCTTCCTGGCAATGGCACACGCCCTTTTATACTGTATAAGGTCTGTGGGAAGACGAGTTTTTCTAAGGATTTTTAAAGCATTTTTCTTATAATTATCTATTGCCTGTTTGCAATCATCATTCCACCAGGAAGTAGGGGTTTTATGATAATTAGGATTGGTTTTGGGAATTGAACAGTTCATGGCTAATTCAAGCTCATTGATAAAATTGTTGTAAGTATCATCAAAGTTATCTGAAACATTAGGTTCAGATATATTCTGATTGCAGGCAACTTGAAATTTATTCCAGTCTGCTTTTTTGATTGACCATTTAGGTGTGAGATTGCCTTTGTTTTTATAAAAGGAATGGTTATAATCAATAATAATAGGGCAGTGATCACTTCCCCAAGAATCATCCAGAACTGTCCAGTTACATTTAGCAGCTATATTAGGTGATACAAAGGTGACATCGATACAGGAGAAGGTACCATGAGATATATCAACTCTTGTACCCTCACCAGAATTAATACAGACCATATCAAATTCAGTGTTAATATCATCGATTATTTTGCCGTTATGATCAAGTTTGGAGCTGCTCCATATGGGGTTCTGACACTCCCATTGAGTATCAAATTGGTGAATTGTTCGATATTCACAAAAACAAAATTAACATCATTAATATATATAACCCCTGTAACACCTTATCTGATAGTTCTCTGAGAGAAATCTTTAATAAAACTGATAAACCTTGCATAATTTGTGGAGACTTAAATGGTCATAACCCCGTATGTATTTAAAGGCTAGACCACGTTTAACAATGAATGCACAGCCTCCTCCCCTTTTTTTAGTTCCTGTGTTCTGTCTGTCGTGACGGTAAATGTATCCAGGTAGGGAAAAACTTTCCCTTCTTTGAGCCAGGTTTCTTTGAGATCTGGTTTTTTAGTCCAGGAGCAATTATTAATATAGGATTTAAATTCGTTACTATGAGCTGAAAGAGACTGGGCGTTCCATTGTAAAATTAGTACCATAATGAGAAATATCATGAAGTTTTGTTTGGTTTTTTCCTTTAGTCGTTTGTTGAGAGCTGGTCGGATTGTGGGTTTCCAGCGAGTCTGTGTTTGATTGGGTCGAATGTGTATTAGCTTTGTTTTGGGTTGATTTCCGACCCGAGCCATTCCTTGTATTGGCACGTGTGGGTGTTCTTTGTTTTCCTTGTGCATCTTTGGTCTGTGTTGGAGGGTTGTCAGCGTGTATGATATGGTTGATAAGGTCCTTGATTGCCGTGTGTCTTTCCTCTTTGTTTTTGAGAGTGTCCCATATTTGTAGCATGCCAGTGAGAAGTTCAGTTAGATATTGTTCATTCCATATACATTGTGTGTGTTCAGTTTGTGTTGCTTCGGTGTGTTATTTAGTCTGCGTGCAATTGCGTCTTTGGAGGTTATGCGGGGTTTTGTCACGGTGGTTGGCGGTGGCATCTCTGTTGTGTTGATCCCATTGTGGCATTTGTGTTTGGTCGCAGCGGATATTCTTTGTTTTCATTGTTTGTTGTAGATTGTGTCATGGCGGGTGAAACACTTCTCCATGGTACGTTGTGCTGGCGGGGGTGTTAATTGGGTTGGACGGATTGAGATGTCCGCTTTCATTGCTTTGGCAGCGTCTGCATATGAGATATTGTAGGTGACTCTGATGCCTTGGATTTTTCGTTCATGTTTCATGGTACTGCACCCTCCGTATGCAGATGAATGTCTTTCTCCACATCTACAACACCTGATATTATCCCTTTGGTTGCATTGTTCGAATGAGTGGGGCCCCCCGCATCGTACACATCGTGTAGAACTTCTACAGTTGGTGGCGGTATGGCCAAGTCTCTGGCAGTTAAAGGAACTAAAACGCCAAAAAAAAATTTGACATTTTTGACTTATCTGATAGTTTATGCCTCCCCAAATCTAATGTAACAAGTTTCATGATTCTAAAAAATCAAAAAAAATGTTTTTGAGCCTTTTCTTTCTGAGCCACTTTGACTCGATTCAGAAAAGGCCGAGGTCAACTGCGTGCCGTATCGCGCGAGTATTGACGTACACGTGTAGAAACATATGACGTCACTGTATTATACGACAATGTTTTACCATGGTTTTACGTAGAGTCTGTACGTATTTTTTTGTCTAAGGCTAGTATTACTTGCTGTGCTTTTTGCTCATGATTCAGTAGTAACACTACGATAAACATATTTTAAAGTGTTGACATCTTTGTGAGACACATTAAGAATTGGGGTTGTAGGCTTGTTCTTGCTGAAAAGCTAGTTATGAGTAATACTTTCCTTTGTTTGCAGTCGGCTTTTATTGGGACCTGCGCGGTGAGTTGTGTGTGAGCTGATGCTATACTCTAGTCTGGCGACTTTGATTATGCAGCCCTCATAAGGACCCGCACCTTCTCAGAACTATACACACAATTTCTGTTATAAGGTACCAGACTCAATCGCATGCAGCGAATGCGGTCATATGCAGCACGATATGGGGCAGCTTTTTTCACCATGCATCATCTGCAGGGCCTACAACTTCCTACAGTCCTACACAAAACTGGTTCACTGTATCCGTCTTTGCTTTTTACTTTGTGCACATTTCAATGGTGTAGGACTGTAGGAAGTGTAGGATCCTACAAAATATACGGAGTGAAAAAAGCTGCCTCATATCCGGCAGGGTATACATGCGGTACCGTGCGTGTACAATGCATGTTGAGTCAAGCGAGCGTGGACAGCTCCAGTGAGACGACCGGGGCTCTCTGGCTGCTCGAAACGGCAACCGCAGTTAACGTCGTCGCGCTGGTGCGCGTGAGTCTGGGACATGATTGGAATGCTCGGTGCTTTTAGAGTTGGAATGGCTCCATCCTTCAAACGGAATTGTGCCTTCAAACCCAGCTGAGTTTTCATACTAACACTATCATCTATTCTATACAGTCTTTGGCGAAATGTTCTGCACATATTTTCGACCATTTCGACAGCCCAAAATCAGATATTGTATTGTCTACAAAGCGGACCCACTGTCGCCTTTGAGCTCCATTCAGCACTGGGAATCGCAGTAAGGTTTGGTCAGAGTTTTTGTCGCTGTTCCTCGTGCAACCCCCAAATACACACGATCGAGGCATAATGATTATCTCAGATCCATGCTCATACTGAAATAATATCAAAATTAGACAAAATAGACGGGGAAACGGAGGAGTTAGGTCGACAAAAACTCTTCAGCAGCATCAACTCCACGTACGTACATGCATAGTGTTTGGCTGTAGCATCAACCGACTCTACACGTGTACGTCACGGGGTCACGTACATACATTTAACATACATAATGAGCTTTCGCGAAACAGGATAAATGGTTCAGAATAACAACCCTTTTTTTTTTAATAAAAAAATTTTCTCTCGTCTGCAAACTAATCTCCATCAGTTAAAAGAGTATATAAACTGTCGGAAAAGTCCAAAAAGTCAAAAAAAAATTTGCCGTTTTAGTTCCTCTTTAAAACATCTAATAACTGGTGGATTAAATGGTTTCACTGAAAACTGTTCATATCCTAGTTGCATTTTGGTGGGTGGATTTGGAGTATTGAAGGTCAAACAGATAGATAAGCTTTTTTCAAGTTTTCCGTCTCGCTTTCTCATAAGGCGCTTGGCCTCAATGACTCCGTGTTTCTTAACTGCATTCAGTATTTCACCATCGGTTATGTCAGTTTCCACTCCATATATGACACCTTTGCTTTGAGTTTCAGACTTGGCATATTCTGTTGTTACTGCCCATTGATCAAATTGACTGATATATTTGAGTTGTCTTGCCTGTGCTGGAGTGTGGCATCTCACAGTAATCCCCCCGTTATTGTTCTTAGATACATTCTTAATGTAGTCTTTTCCCACATTATTCAGGGCTTTGGCAATTTTAATTGGATTGATCCTGGCTAGTTTAACATCGGGGGAGGTAATAATAACTTAGAGTAGGTAATTGACTCCGAGTTTGGTATGCATTGTGTGTTTCGGCGTTTTGTTGGATGTTCATTAGGAGTGTCTCCTTCTGAATCTGTGTAGACGTCACTGTAATTAAGGCTAGACTTTGGTCGTTTTCTGTTTAGAGTTTGGAACTGCGTATTACTTTGTGCCTGGCTATATAATACGTCAAAGGTTGATCGTGGATGATCGTCATGATTTGTATGATCTTGAGCATCCATAATTGGGGTTTGTTGCGAAAGTTTATCCCATGATATGTCATCAGAAACTGAATCTGAAGATAAATCGGCCATGGCCGATATCTAGAAGGGAGTATTCCAATACACCTCGCGATTTAATGATATTGCTTACCTGTGTCCTAAAAGGTAAAGTTCGCGCCACACATGCAGACACGTCCGCACCACGTCACCGCTCGACAGGAAGTTCTTGGGGATTGGGAACAAGCTTGACAGCCTTGATCAAGGCTACAGTTCCACTAGCTTTTACAGGAACAGACTCACCATAATTATGCTGCAAGAGACTCGTCATGTGGGGGCTGACGTCTTGCACCTTTTATTAAATACTGCTTTCATAACGTATAGTTCGTGTCACGCACAGCAAAATCATTTATACATCATGGCGAGGATGATTACATCTCCCCCTTTTTTCTGAAAAAGGAATAAACTGTTCAAACATGCATTAAAAACAAACTTGGAGTGATAGTCCAGTGTGTTTTGTAACCAATTAAATTCAAAGCTCCTTTTGGATGTGTTTTCCAGATTAAATTTAGAGTCGAATGCCTTGAGTGTAAAGGTTCGTAGAGTCCATGAATTAAATTAGTTTTTCCAAAATTATCCAATGCATGTGAAATTGTTTGAGATGATGCAATTACGTATTTTTGGAGATGACGGGTGAGGAATGTGAACATAGAGGTCAGAGTTCATAGAGTTCAATAGTTCATGACATAGTCCTGATGCCATGCAGGTGGATGTACTGTGCACATCAGGCTTAGGGACAAGCATTTCTCCATAGGACAAGCATCAGCTGATGTCGATTTCTGCGGTACTCTGCACCTTTGATGTTAACGACGTAGAAACGGGATGGATCAGCCTTCCTGATAACCTTGCCCACTGGACTCCATCCAGATTTAGTGCGGACCGGCAGACTTGTATTTGAAAACTATAAACATCGAGTCCAAGTCCAAGTCCGAGTCCTATATATAGGTCGAGTCCGAGTCACCTTTAACTACTGTATTGGAAATACATTTTGAGGTACTGCGAAAACAGTGTAAATGGTTCAATTTTTGTACAGCTTTTGTCTAATTTATTGAACTAGAAATTAATGTACATATATATACTCTAATTTAATGAACTAGAAATAATGTACCATATACAGTATATGTCAAATAAACCATCAGATTAGCCATTTTTTTGAAGTCATTTGATCTAGATGTGACCTGTATAACTTGTCCTTTATTTAATTAACACTAGCGGGATGCCGCGCTTTGCGCGGCACCCGCGAGATGGGTGGAGGCGAAGCGTACGTAGTATGTTGTACGGGTACTGTATCGTGTCAAAAAGGGCACTGCCAAAGGTACAACATTTGAGGGAATGGAATTCTGCCTTTTTATGACAGATTTCTATTTTGTTACGCGAAAAACCGTCTTAAATTTGAATTTGGCCGACTGTTTCTGCACTGTTGTATTCGGGGCACTAGTTAGGTTGGAGGTCGAAGGTTGATCTTTGAATTTGATTAATAAAATATAATTGTTCGGATATTGAGAATGGTACAAAATCGTTGTGAAACGGCATTCCGGCTGCCACTGCCTTTTGTTTCAGCTTTTTCTTAACCCGAAGGCGAAAATCCGACTTTAATTTGACTTAGGCTACGTAGGCCTACTGTTTCTGCACTGTTTCATTCAGGGCGCCTTTAGGTTGGAAGTCAGGGGTCGGTCTTTAAATTGAATTAAGAAAAATATGAATTTTCGGGCATTTAGAATGGTAAACAATTGTAGGAAACGTTCTTCTGCCTTTTTTTGGACCGATTTTCAGCTTTTTAACCGAAAATCCTTCATTAATTAGAATGAGTTGGGCCACTGGTTCTACATTGTTCTATTCAGAGCGCCTTTAGGTTGGAGGTCAGGGGTTGATATATTTCCATTTGTTTAATAAACCGACTTTCCCGGACATTTAGAATGGTACAAAATCGTTGGAAAACGGCATCCCGCACTCTAAGACTGATATTCAATGTTTTTTTTCAGAACTGAAAAAAAAATCCCGACCGACCGACCCTCTTTTTTAATTTGTCCTGTCCGAGGGAAACAACAATTTGTTTGCATTGTTCTTACGGTGCGTAAGCCTAAAAAGTTTGTTGGGTCTACTTAAATAACTATTTTATATAATAATGTTTTTGTTTTTCTTACAACAAAAAATGGAAACCATCGGCAGAAAGTACGTCAGATCCATAAACGAGGGTAACCGGCTGTGACTCAGATGCTTCATACAGCAACACACATGATTCAAAGCTACATGCATTGCCTGGAAAGGCGCCAGTCTGTGCTTGGAACGGATACTACAATATTTCATCGTGACAAAATCAACTTGTATTCACGCAGTATCACATGTGGACGCCAGGGTACATGTTTCGATACATTGATTTCCCTAATCAATATATCGGAAACAAGCCAACCGCACACACGCATGTATTATACATGAGATCTCGAGATGCGTCAGATCTGCGTACACTGCCTGTAACACTTGCTCAAAGATGTTGCAAGTTTCTTGTTAAAAAGAGTTCTTTATGGTATTTTTTTGGGTCGAGGTCACAAGTCACGCAGGTCGAGTCCAAAGTCATTTGTCATCGTGACTCGAGTCCGAGTCCGAGTCACGAGTCATACAAGTCTGCGGACTGGTCATCACCTTGTTTTGAACAGCTCGTCCAGTTGTTTCGCACCGTGCTTCTGATTGAAGTAGAGTGCACTCTTGAACTTGCTCGATTAGTCTGCCTTCTTCAACTGCTTTTATAGGGCCTACTGCTTGCAATCTTTGGACGAAGATTGAGTGGAAGTATTGGCAAAGTAGTGCGCATCTCTCAAAAACGAGGAAATCAGCTGATCCGAGGGAAAGTTGCATGCCTGTTCAGTTCATCACTAAGCGACAAGCGACAATGTTATTTATTAGTTGATAAGGAAAATGTTTATTTGTTTATCCTTGGAAGGACATGTGTTTTACTTTGACAGGAAAATACAGGGACATTACATTTTAAAATTAATCTGCGCCAAAGGAGTTCTGTTCTCTGTCTCTGTTTATGGCGCCTACACCAAAGGCGTGCCTGCGTGCATTTTTAATCTCTCCCTCTTTTTTCTTATCTGTTTCAATCTCTCTCCCTCTCTATGTCTTGTTTTTGTTTTTTTCTTGAAGAAAAAGAGGGGGTGCGCCCCCATGCCATCTCGGATCCGCCCCTGACTAGGAATTGGGGTGATCTACAACAAAAGAAGGAAGGGCCTTAATTAAATTGCTTGTCGTTCTGAAATGTCGTAACCTTTGTTCAGTACTGTAAAGCTGCCAAATATCAGGTATACCCGACCCGACCCACCTCCGAGTAGACACTCCCCTGAAGAATTATTCCTCATTGCGAAAACAAAGTGACAGTGTGTGAACTGACATGTTAGCACTGTGTGCAAGACCCTGTACAGTGTAAGTCTTATTTTTGTTTTCAAAAACTGATATGGATCCGTCTTTTTCATTTCAACTATTAATCTTGTAACACAATCAAGATTGTGTTTCAGCGAGTAAGTTTGTGTCAAACTTTTCTCAGAATTGTAAGTTACGAGTGTGATGTAAATGGCTTCTCATTGGTGTAGATCCTCTTGTGGTGGACTCACTTGCATTTCTTAGCTCCCTGTAAAAGATTCGCCACAAATGTTGGATACAAATGGCTTTTCATTGGTGTGGATCCTCTGGTGTTCCACGAGACCGCCTTTCTGCATGAAGGATTTGCTACAAATATCGCATACAAATGGCTTCTCATTGGTGTGGATCTTCTGGTGTCCCACTAGCTTGCTTTTTTGTATGAAGGATTTGCCACAAATGTCGCACACAAATGGCTTCTCATTGGTGTGGATCCTCTGGTGTCCCACTAGATTGCTTTTACGTCTGAAGGATTTGCCACAAACATCACATACAAATGGCTTCTCATTGGTGTGGATCCGGTGGTGTTCCACTAGACCGCCTTTCTGCATGAAGGATTTGCCACAAACATCGCATACAAATGGCTTCTCATTGGTGTGGATCCTCTGGTGTCCCTTTAGATTTCTTTTACGTGTGAAGGATTTGCCACAAACATTGCATAGAAATGGCTTCTCATTGGTGTGGATCCTATGGTGTCTCACTAGCTTGCTTTTTTGTATGAAGGATTTGCCACAAATGTCGCACACAAATGGCTTCTCATTGGTGTGGATCCTCTGGTGTCCCACTAGATTGCTTTTACGTCTGAAGGATTTGCCACAAACATCACATACAAATGGCTTCTCATTGGTGTGGATCCGGTGGTGTTCCACTAGACCGCCTTTCTGCATGAAGGATTTGCCACAAACATCGCATACAAATGGCTTCTCATTGGTGTGGATCCTCTGGTGTCCCTTTAGATTGCTTTTACGTGTGAAGGATTTGCCACAAACATCACATACAAATGGCTTCTCATTGGTGTGGATCCTGTGGTGTTCCACTAGACCGCCTTTCTGCATGAAGGATTTGCCACAAACATCGCGTACTAATGGCTTCTCATTGGTGTGGATCCTCTGGTGTCCCACTAGATTGCTTTTACATGCGAAGGATTTGCCACAAACATTGCATACAAATTGCTTCTCATTGGTATGGATCCTATGGTGTCTCACTAACTTGCTTTTCTGTATGAAGGATTTGCCACAAATGTCGCATACAAATGGCTTCTCATTGGTGTGGATCCTCTGGTGTCCCACTAGATTTCTTTTACATCTGAAGGATTTGCCACAAACATCACATACAAATGGCTTCTCATTGGTGTGGATCCTCTGGTGTTCCACTAGACCTTCTTTCCGCATGAAGGATTTGCCACAAACATCGCATACAAATGACTTCTCATTGGTGTGGATCCTATGGTGTCTTACTAGCTTGCTTTTCTGTATGAAGGATTTGCCACAAATGTCGCATACAAATGGCTTCTCATTGGTGTGGATCATCTGGTGTTCCACTAGACCGTCTTTTTGCATGAAGGATTTGCCACAAATATCGCATACAAATGGCTTCTCATCGGTGTGAATCCTTTTATGTCTGACTAGATTGCTCGTCTGTGAGAAGGATTTGCCACAAACATTGCATACAAATGGCTTCTCATTGGTGTGAATCCTATCATGTTTAACAAGAGTGCTTTCATTTATGAATGATTTGCCACAAAAATTGCATACAAATGACTTCTCATTGGTGTGGATCCTATGGTGTCTCACTAGCTTGCTTTTTTGTATGAAGGATTTGCCACAAATGACGCATACAAATGGCTTCTCATTGGTGTGGATCCTATGGTGTTCCACAAGATTTCTTTTACGTCTGAAGGATTTGCCACAAACATCACATACAAATGGCTTCTCATCAGTGTGGATCCTCTGGTGTTCCACTAGACCGCCTTTCCGCATGAAGGATTTGCCACAAACATCGCATACAAATGACTTCTCATTGGTGTGGATCCTCTGGTGTTCAACTAGACCGCCTTTCTGCATGTATGATTTGCCACCAACATCGCATACAAATGGCTTCTCATTGGTGTGGATCCTATGATGTCTCACTAGATTGCTTGTCTGTGAGAAGGATTTGCCACAAACATTGCATACAAATGGCTTCTCATTGGTGTGGATCCTATCATGTTTAACTAGAGTGCTTTCATTTATGAATGATTTGCCACAAAAATTGCATACAAATGTCTTCTTATTGGTATGGATCCTATGGTGTCTCACTAGCTTGCTTTTCTGTATGAAGGATTTGCCACAAATGTCGCATACAAATGGCTTCTCATTAGTGTGGATCCTCTGGTGTCCTGCTAGATTGCTTTTACGTCTGAAGGATTTGCCACAAACATCACATACAAATGGCTTTTCATTGGTGTGGGTCATATGATGTCTCACTAGATTGCTGGTCTCCGAGAAAGATTTGCCACAAACATCGCATACAAATGGCTTCTCATTGGTGTGGATCCTATGGTGTCTCACTAGCTTGCTTTTCTGTGTGAAGGATTTGCCACAAATTTCGCATACAAAGGGCTTCTCATTGGTGTGGATCCTCTGGTGTTCCACTAGACCGCCTTTCTGCATGTAGGATTTGCCACAAACATCGCATACAAATGGTTTCTCTATGGTGTGGATCCTCTGGTGCATCTTTTCAGGGTTGCTGAAGTTTCTTCTTTTCTTCATGCTTGGTATGTGCTGCAAGGAGGAGATTAAACATTAGCATTTAGGTAGGCCTACCAGTAAAGATTGTAAAAACACACTTGGGTGTGTATCCACCATCGAACGCGGACGTCCTATTGTTCCCTATTTTGTTTGTACCCAAACTTTTTCGGAAGACTCCCATAGGTTTTGTACACGATCTCAATCGCGGACGTATTTTGGGAATCGCGGAAGATTTTTTTTCCATTTGTTATACGTCCACGTTTGTTTGGGCGAACAAACGCACACCACACAGAAGGGCATAATTCTTTGGCATACAACTTTGCAATAGGGCTTATATACATGTAACGATCAGCAAGGACGACAACTCGGTAACCAATGATCTGTATTCTAAACCCACAGACACCCACCAGTACCTCCACTCCTCCAGCTGTCACTCAGGCATTGCAAGATTGGAATAGCATTCAGCCAGGCACTTAGACTCGAAAGAATATGTTCTAATGATTCCGACTTTTCCCATCATGTAAAGGTGCTGAAGAATATAACTTGGTTGCCAGGGGCCACTGCTCCTGCTAAGTTCAATGTGCTATCACCAGAGCCAAATCTATCACTAGAGATTTGGTACTCAAGGAAAAGACGCCCAGCACTAATAGCGACCCCAAGAATCCCTTGGTCACCACCTTTCCTCCTAGTCTCCCTCCCCTTCCTAAAAAATTACTAATAACAATCATCATATCTTTCATACTTCAGATCGCCTTGCCCGCGTGCCGTCCCCGACAACCCAGTACAGTGGAACGCCGCTATAACAGTTTCCACAGATTTTGTTCGTTATAGCGATCATTTGTTATCGCGATTTTCTGCCAAACGCCTATTTTTCAACATGCGTCTGTTCCTTTAAATAGCGGCCTCCTGCGTCGTATTTGAAGTGCGCCCTCTTTTGACCATTGTCAGTGTACGAAACCACTGTCCATTCATCTTGGCAGCACGTCACCTTACACGCCCGCCCGCGCCCTGGCGGTTAGGGACGACTTTGAACATGTGCCGCCCATTGAATCATGTAATTACCTGTTCATACTTTTTAAGCTTCCTGAATTCTAAAGCAACAGTTGGCTTTTCCCTTCTATTTCTTGGGGAAATAATAGCCATCTGTCACTCTTCAACATAAAGCTGCGGCCGTCCGTTGTTCGGTAAATTTTGTACACAAAATTTGGGAGCCAAAGGATGGTGTTCGTTATAGCCGAATGTTCGGTATAGCGGTGTTTGTTATCGGCGTTCCACTGTATTGGTTTATAGGCGCCCCCGTAATCTACGAGACGGGCAAGCCGAGGTCCCCACCTTAGATGCATCCCCTCCCACACAGCATGGTACTTTTTGTGCAATTCCAGATGTGTTGTTTGCCAGACTCACATGCAGGAGTCCGACTCCTTTTCTGGCAATTCATCTGGCACTACTCACAGAACCAATGGTAACATTACTTGCAACACCTCTAATGTCATATATCTCATTTCGTGCAGAGCTTGTGGAATCCAGTATGTTAGGGAGACCAAGAACATGCTCAAAAAGCATTTCTATGGCCATAGATCGATTGTGAACACCAAGAAAATATACACCGTTGTTGGTCACCACTTCAACTTGCCTAACTATTCCATTTCCGATATGATTCTACAAGGCATAGAATCACTCGGTTCACCTTAGCAGGGAGAAAGTGTGGATGAAACATCTTCGGACTATTCAACCACATGGTCTCAACATCCAGGAAGGGAATGAATGACTTTTAATCCCCCCCCCCCCCACCCCCTAATTCTGATTTGTTTACAAATAATCCTCCTGGCAAACCCTCTTGGGGTTTCTTGCCCACTTGGATGTCTTTCCCTTTCCCGTTAAGCCTTGCCAAATCCCTCCGTTTCTTCTATTGTCCAATTACCACCTCCTATTTACCCCACCCCCCTACCACACTCCTTTGTTCCCCTTCCCCCGCTTCATCCCTCTCATCTCAATCCATCCCCTCTTTCATCCTTACCCTGTTACCACACTTTGTTCCTTGCTGTCCCTTCTCCTCCCTTTGATGTTCACCCAACCGAAGGCGAAAATCCAACTTTAATTTGACTTGGGCTACGGAGGCCTACTGTTTCTGCACAGTTTCATTCGGAGCGCCTTTAGGTTGGAAGTCAGGGGTCGGTCTTTGAATTGAATTAAGAAAAATATGAATTTTCGGGCATTTAGAATGGTATTAAACAATTGTAGGAAACGTTATTCTGCCCGTTTTTGGACTGATTTTAAGCTTTTTAACCGAAAATCCTTCTTTAATTAGAATGAGTTGGGCCACTGGTTCTACACTGTTTTATTCAGAGCGCCTTTAGGTTGGAGGTCAGGGGTTGATATATTTCCATTTGTTTAATAAATTGACTTTCCCGGACATTTAGAATGTTACAAAATCGTTGGAAAACGGCATCCGGCACTCTAAGACTGATGTTCAATTTTTTTTGTTTCAGAACTGAAGAAAAAAATTCCCGACCGACTGACCCTCTTTTTTAATTTGTCCTGTCCGAGGGAAACAACAATTTTTGGCTTTTCCGACATTGCCAGTCAGAAAAACAATCTTTCACCAAAGAAAAAGCAAAAACGGAAAAGCCATGTGTTCTGTTAAAACAGACACACTATGTCTAGTTTCTTCCTTCTTTTTCTTCTTCTTTTAGTTCTGACCAAAAGCCCACAGACTTTGTACACGAATTTTGTCCTCGGCACTTTAGGTCTTAAAAAAACTAAGATCTTAACCAAACCTACCTCAAACATAGACCCTAAGCTGAAATTGTATGTCATGAGTAACGTCATGATGACGTCATCACGTGGCACGTGACGTCATCTTAAAGGTGCGTTTTTCAAGGGCCCATATCTAGAGAACGGTAGGTCCGATTTCCTTTAAACCTGGTATGTTGGTCGGCTAGCTCGTGTTATACCGGTAGATGAAAATGGAGGTGACGTCATCATACGATTTTATAGTAATTTTGAAGTTTTTTAACTTCAAAGTTTCGTAAAGCCATATCTCACCAACAGAACATGCTAAATTCAAAATTCTTTTTGTAATAGCTTTGTTAGCTCTTATATTCTTTTACATAAATGTGAAAAATGTGTGACGTCATCATGACGTCGTCAAAAATATCCTTTTTTGAAACACATATAAGGGTAGGTCCGATCGTCATAAAAATTAGTGGGCAGGTAGATAGTGCTACTAGCATGTAAAATCCGAGGTGACGTCATGATGACGTCATGATGACGTCATCGGCTGATTTTCTATGAATTGTTTAGTTAGATCCCAAATCCCATAGACTTTGTACATGAATTTTGAAAGAGCCACTTTGGTCACTAAACAACATCAGATCTTAATTAGGCTTAACACAAACAGAGACCCTAAGCTGAAAATGTATGCCGAAACGTGTCATGTGACGTCATCTTAAAGGTGCATTTTTCAAGGGCCCATATCTAGAGAACGGTACGTCCGACTACCTTTAAACCTGGTATGTTGGTATGGTAGCTCATGTTATAGATGAAAATTAAGGTGACGTCAGGATGACGTCATACGATTTTACAGTAATATTAAAGTTTTTGAACTTCAAAGTTTCTTAAAGCCATATCTCATCAACAGAACATGCTAAATTCAAATTCTTTTTGTGATAGCTTTGTTAGGTCCTACATATGTAAAAAAAAAATGCAAAATATGTGCACCATCATAATGACGTCATCAAAGGCATAATTTCTCGTAAGACATGTAAATTTGTAGCTCCAATTGTCATGAAGCCTGGTGGGGAGGTAGACTTGTCACTCGCAAGCAAAAATCGCGGTGACATAAAAAAATAATGCGGAAAAGCCCTATGTTCTGTTCAGCGAAGAGACATAGAGTCCTAGTTTTGCATTGTTCTTACGGGTGCGTAAGCCTAAAAAGTTTGTTGGGTCTACTTAAATAACTATTTTATATAACAATTGTTTTTGAAGATTTTGAAGATTTACATTTATATTTATATTTACACTTTCCCTGTCGAAGCCTTTGACCAAATGATACAATAAGAATTTTACAAAGTACGTCAGATCCATAAACGAGGGTAACCGGCTGTGACTCAGATGCTTCATACAGCAACACACATGATTCAAAGCTACATGCATTGCCTGGAAAGGCGCCAGTCTGTGCCTGGAACGGATACTACAATATTTCATCGTGACAAAATCAACTTGTATTCACGCAGTATCACATGTGGACGCCAGGGTACGTTTCGATACATTGATTTCCCTAATGTGACCAGTCGGGCCCTTCTTGTTTCTTACCCGACAGGTCCCTTAATCCCTTAGAGTATTACCATGTCACGATCAACATAAAATATATTTATAGCCGCAGCGCCCTCAAGCGTTTGGTAACATTTATGGACTGCGCCTTCCATCCAGCGATCACGCCATAGGCACTAAATTCAATTAGGTGCGTTCTAGGCTGAGCGAGCTCCCTGCATACCCGGGGAATTGTCTGGTTTCTATTGTTTAGTGGAAATTGCATTCTTACACGCTTGATTAGTCTCTCTGGCGCGCGAAAAACCCCATCGGGCTTGACTTGCTTCCCGCCTGTCGAAGCTGCCGCATCAATTTTGACTTTGCTTGCCGAGTTGCTGATCTGTCGTCACATTTGTTCTCGACTATCCAATAATATGATCATAAGCATCATTCAGCAAATGTCGTATGGCATGAGCGTAGTACAGACTAGACGGTAAGTACATTTAATATTGGTCTATAAATTGTGTGCAATATGATGGCGATCGCCGATCGTATCTACTCCATCTGTAACGCTAGTTACTACAGTTTAAGATGGCGGGTATATAGTTTCTGTAAATAATCAATCTGAAATAAGACTAAGAGTGACAAATGCAGTTATTCAGATGATCGCACATTATATTTGTAATTGAACCTCTAGATCATTACTTTTATGAATTTAGACTGCACTCGGTTGCCTCTCTTTGAGAAAGATTTTGATTTACATAATTACGAGAGTACAGTGTATGAGGTATTTCAGAGCTGAGTAGGATGTGTGAAGCTGAAGTTTTATGATTGTCAGATGCCATTAATGCCAAATTGAAGTTGTTTTAAGTCACTAGCCTACTGATGAAGGGCGCCCGGCTTGTGAATCTTGCAACGTAAACTGTCAAGGTCCTTTTTACTAGTGTGTGATGGTAAAATAATTAAGGTTCAATTCCTGAAAGTAATTATAGATTCTGCAAATTTGGGTTGTTGCCAAACTTTTCCGGAAATATACTTCATACTTGGTAAATCACAGGGTTATGTTTATAAAATCAAATTAAAATATTGATTGCATTTTTGTTGTACATTCAAGTTTGTGTAAATATTACTTTATTCTTATACTTTTTTTTACAAAACAATGTCATGGCTGATAACAGGATCTTTAATTTTATTATACAGATCCGTCCAGTACTACAGCCACTTCCCTTTTTGACTGTCGTTTATTTCAGTTTGAATAACTCCTACACGGAGAAATTGTAAATATAAATTAATAAAATTCTTGATATTTGGAAATTAAATTTTCCTGTCTTTCCACCCTAGTATTATTTCCGTTTTGGATCCAGATTTTGTGTTCGTTTAACCCATCGGCCTAGGGGGTACTAAAGTAAATAATATATTGCCCCCAGGTGGTTACAAATATATCAGAAACAAGCCAACCGCACACACGCATGTATTATACATGAGATCTCAAGATGCGTCAGATCTGCGTACACTGCCTGTATCGCTTGCTCAAAGAAGTTGCAAGTTTCTTGTTAAAAAGATTTTTTTATGGTATTTTTTAGGGTCGAGTCACAAGTCACGCAGGTCGAGTCCAAGTCCACAGGGCCGAGTCCGAGTCCCGAGTCATTTGTCATCCTGACTCGAGTCCGAGTCCCGAGTCACGAGTCATACAAGTCTGCGGACTGGTCATCACCTTGTTTTGAACAGCTCGTCCAGTTGTTTCGCACCGTGCTTCTGATTGAAGTAGAGTGCACTCTTGAACTTGCTCGATTAGTCTGCCTTCTTCAACTGCTTTTATAGGGCCTACTGCTTGCAATCTTTGGACGAAGATTGAGTGGAAGTATTGGCAAAGTAGTGCGCATCTCTCAAAAACGAGGAAATCAGCTGATCCGAGGGAAAGTTGCATGCCTGTTCAGTTCATCACTAAGCGACAAGCGACAATGTTATTTAGTTGATAAGGAAAATGTTTATTTGTTTATCCTCGGAAGGACATGTGTTTTACTATGACAGGAAAATACAGGGACATTACATTTTAAAATTAATCTGCGCCAAAGGAGTTCTATTCTCTGTCTCTGTTTATGGCGCCTACACCAAAGGCATGCCTGCGTGCATTTTTAATCTTTCCCTCTTTTTTCTTATCTTTTTCAGTCTCTCTCCCTCTCTATGTCTTGTTTTTGTTTTTTTATTGAAGAAAAAGAGGGGGGTGCGCCCCCCATGCCCCCTCGGATCCGCCCCTGACTAGGAATTGGGGTGATCTACTACAAAAGAAGAAAGGGCCTCAATTAAATTGCTTGTCGTTCTGAAATGTCGTATTAAACCTTTGTTCGGTACTGTAAAGCTGCCAAATATCGGGTATACCCGACTCGCCCCCGAGTAGACACTAGTAGAATTATTCTTCATTGCGAAAATAAAGTGACAGTGTGTGAACTGACATGTTAGCACTGTGTGCACGTCCCTGTACAGTGTAAGTCTTTTTTTTGTTTTCAAAAACTGATATGGATCCGTCTTTTTCATTTCAACTATTAATCTTGTAACACAATCAAGATTGTGTTTCAGCGAGTAAGTTTGTGTCAAATTTTTCTCTGAATTGTAAGTTACGAGTGTGATGTAAATGGCTTCTCATTGGTGTGGATCCTCTTGTGGTGGACTCACTTGTATTTCTTAGCTCCCCGTTAAAGATTCGCCACAAATGTCAGACACAAATGGCTTCTCATTGGTGTGGATCCTCTGGTGTCCCACTAGATTGCTTTTACGTGCGAAGGATTTGCCACAAACATTGCATACAAATGGCTTCTCATTGGTATGGATCCTATGGTGTCTCACTAGCTTGCTTTTCTGTATGAAGGATTTGCCACAAATGTCGCATACAAATGGCTTCTCATTGGTGTGGATCCTCTGGTGTCCAACTAGATTTCTTTTACGTCTGAAGGATTTACCACAAACATCACATACAAATGGCTTCTCATTGGTGTGGATCCTCTGGTGTTCCACTAGACTGCCTTTCCGCATAAAGGATTTGCCACAAACATCGCATACAAATGACTTCTCATTGGTGTGGATCCTATGGTGTATCACTAGCTGGCTTTTACGTCTAAAGGATTTGCCACAAACATCGCATACAAATGACTTCTCATTGGTGTGCATCCTATAGTGTCTCACTAGCTTGCTTTTACGTCTAAAGGATTTGCCACAAACATCGCATACAAATGACTTCTCATTGGTGTGGATCCTATGGTGTCTCACTAGCTTGCTTTTACGTCTAAAGGATTTGCCACAAACATAACATACAAATGGCTTCTCATTGGTGTGGATCCTATCATGTTTAACTAGAGTGCTTTCATTTATGAATGATTTGCCACAAAAATTGCATACAAATGTCTTCTCATTGGTGTGGATCCTCTGGTGTTCCACTAGACTGCCTTTCTGCATGAAAGATTTGCCACAAATATCGCATACAAATGGCTTCTCATTGGTGTGGATCCTATGATGTCTCACTAGATTGCTTGTCTGTGAGAAGGATTTGCCACAAACATTGCATACAAATGGCTTCTCATTGGTGTGGATCCTATCATGTTGAACTAGAGTGCTTTCATTTATGAATGATTTGCCACAAAAATTGCATACAAATGGCTTCTTATTGGTATGGATCCTATGGTGTCTCACTAGCTTGCTTTTCTGTATGAAGGATTTGCCACAAATGTCGCATACAAATGGCTTCTCATTGGTGTGGATCCTCTGGTGTCCTGCTAGATTGCTTTTACGTCTGAAGGATTTGCCACAAACATCACATACAAATGGCTTCTCATTGGTGTGGATCATATGATGTCTCACTAGATTGCTTGTCTCTGAGAAAGATTTGCCACAAACATCGCATACAAATGGCTTCTCATTGGTGTGGATCCTGTGGTGTATCACTAGCTTGCTTTTCTGTATGAAGGACTTGCCACAAATGTCGCATACAAATGGCTTCTCATTGGTGTGGATCCTCTGGTGTCCCACTAGATTTCTTTTACGTCTAAAGGATTTGCCACAAACATCACATACAAATGGTCTCTCATTGGTGTGGATCCTCTGGTGTTCCACTAGACCGCCTTTCTGCATGTAGGATTTGCCACAAACATCGCATACAAATGGTTTCTCTATGGTGTGGATCCTCTGGTGCATCTTTTCAGGGTTGCTGAAGTTTCTTCTTTTCTTCATGCTTGGTATATATGTGCTGCAAGGAGATTATAAACATTAGCATTTATGTAGGCCTACCAGTAAAGATTGTAAAAACACACTTAGGTGTGTATCCACCGTCGAACGCGGACGTCCTATTGTTCCCTATTTTGTTTGTACCCAAACTTTTTCGGAAGACTCCCATAGGTTTTGTACACGATCTCAATCGCGGACGTATTTTGGGAATCGCAGACGATATTGTTCCCTTTGTTATACGTCCACGTTTGTTTGGGCGAACAAACGCACACCACACAGAGGGGCATAATTCTTTGGCATACAACTTTGCAATAGGGCTTATATACATGTAACGATCAGCAAGGAAGACAACTCGGTAACCAATGATCTGTATTCTAAACCCACAGACACCTACCAGTACCTCCACTCCTCCAGCTGTCACTCAGGCATTGCAAAACAGGAATAGCATTCAGCCAGGCACTCAGACTCAGAAGAATATGTTCTATTATGATTCTGACTTTTCCCATCATGTAAAGGTGCTGAAGAATAACTTGTTTAATAGCCAGGGGCCACTGCTCCTGCTAGGTTCAACGTGCTATCACCAGAGCCAAATCTATCACTAGAGATTTGGCTCTCAAGGAAAAGACGCCCAGCACTAATAGCGACCCCAAGAATCCCTTGGTCACCACCTTTCATCCTAGTCTCCCTCCCCTTCCTAAAATGACTAATATGACAATCATCCTTCATATCGCTTTGCCCGCGTGCCGTACCTGACAACCCAGTACAGTGGAACGCCGCTATAACAAACATCGCGGTTTCCACTAAGCCTGTTCGATATGACGATATTTCCCGATATTTCGATATTTCTTTCATATCGAAAATCGTATGGGCCCCTTTAAAAAAAACCCGAATATCGGGGAATTCGATATACCGAAGAATATCGCGATATATGTTCCTTTTGGCCGCATTACGTGTGGATTTGTCCAGTTTACTTTGCTCGAAATTCCAGTTATTTTCAACTATTGGACGGTAGAATAGTATATGTATCATGATGTACAATGGAGGAATAAAAAAATACATACATGCACTAAATGTGTCTTTCTTTGACCGTTTTCTAAACCCCGACATGACATCTCCGCTCCGCGCGATTTACCTTCCGAGCGATTTACCCTCTGCGCCGTACGTTGTCAAGTGCAAACAACGTCTTATTCCCAGTGTACAATGTACGTACCTACACGCTTGCGAACTCATCTTGAGATCGAGGGGTATGGCAATTGTTTGCAATAAGGTCAACCCCTGTAGCACATCTGCGCGTGCGCGTTGCTTTGTTGCTAGCCTTGGTCAAGTGCAAGCAACCGCACTGAATGCCACCGTCTTTCCCCAGTGTACAAGGCACACGCAGTTTAGGTGTAGTTACGTGTAGCGAACTGCGCCGCGTCTTGAGAAAAGATTAAAACACGTGCCGCGCATCCATTGTACATTGTGCAATGTCATGTCGTCTTCACAAAATATACGACACGATCGTTTGTTGACAGCTCGCATGTGATCGTCCATGGTATTATCATCTGTGTTACTAATCAACAATGCTGAAATAGAAACAAACGCTAGTCTTTCTGGAGTGCCATAAAGTAGCCAACTGAAGGTAAATGTCGTAAAACTCCAAATACTCAACGAGCGAAGGGAAGCTTTGTCAAACCGGCCCCCCGTTCCTGCCGCTCAATCCTGGCGGGCCCGATCTCATGATGTCGTGGTGACTTCCGTCATGTATTTTTTTATTCCTCCGTTCTTCCGGTAATGAAAAAGTGACGTCATCACGATAATATCGAATATCGCGATATTTTTCTGCCGATATTTCGGTATCAAAATAAATGGATATCGAACAGCCTTAGTTTCCACAGATTTTGTTCGTTATAGCGATCATTTGTTATCGCGATTTTCTGCCAAATGCCTATTTTTCATCATGCGTCTGTACCTTTAAATAGCGGCCTCTTGCGTCGTTTTTGAAGTGCGTCCTCTTTTGACCATTGTCAGTGTACGAAACCATTGTCCATTCATCTTGGCAGCACGTCACCTTGCACGCCCGCCCGCGCCCTGGCGGTTAGGACGACTTTGAACATGTGCCGCCCATTGAATCATGTAATTACCTGTCATACTTTTTAAGCTTCCTGAATTCTAAAGCAACAGTTGGCTTTTCCCTTCTATCACATGCACACAATACGTGCAGCATATGCATGCATATGCACACAAACTGAATCTGGTCCAGTTTCGGAGTATGCTGATACTTCAAGCATCAACACACCCACCGCAAGATTAAATGTGTGTATTCGTACAATACACAAAGCAGCAGGAGTATGTACATATACGGCAACATTTACATGCAGTCAACTGACTTTCTTTTTCTCAGTACTTGCACGTGCGTGCCTCACAATATGCATCGATGTTCGTGTACGAGGAAACGCGCCCTGCATGCAGGCGGCGCTATATGAAGTACGCCTTCACTACATACAGTAACTTCATGAACTTTGGTCACAACACGCGCGGCGCAATCGCGGTGTTCCGATTGTCAAAAGTTTTGATGAATAATTAGGCCCAACAAATTCGATAGAGAAAGAAGATTTCTGCACGTTCATTCACAGAACTTGATCTCTTTTGTCTGCGTATGCATTATCCGTGTTCATTTTCCGCGGTTGTACATGTACCGCTCATACACCGCAGCGTGTTTCCCCCGACATTTCCTGCCACAACACAAGGTTCATCGCCCGCCACACAAAGTGCATCGTGCACGCTAAACCATGGAGGAAGAATGGATAAACGGACAGTGTTGGCCAGTTTCCCATCGTGGCTTAGCGTTGTGCATAGTAGGGCTGTTCGATATCCATTTATTTTGATACCGAAATATCGGCAAAAAAATATCGCGATATTCGATATTATCGTGATGACGTCACTTTTTCCTCATCAGAAGAACGGAGGAATAACAAAAAATACATGATGGAAGTCACCACGGTATTATGAGATCGAAGCCACCGGGATCAGGCCCACCGGGATTAAGCTCAGACCCGCTAAAATTTAATATCGGGATCGGCAAGATCGGAGGCCAAAAAATAATTCACGGTCGCGCCGGGCCGGCCGTCGGGGCAGGAACAGGGGGCCGGGTTGACAAGGCTTCCATCCGCTCGTTGAGTATTTGGAGTTTTACGACATTTACCTTCAGTTGGCTTCTTTATGGCACTCCAGAAAGACTAGCGTTTGTTTCTATTTCAGCATTGTTGATTAGTAACAGATGATAATACCATGGACGATCACATGCGAGCTGTCAAAAAACGATCGTGTCGTATATTTTGTGAAGACGACATGACATTGCACAATGTACAATGGATGCGCGGCACATGTTTTAATCTTTTCTCAAGACGCAGTTCGCTACACGTAACTACACATACGTGTGCCTTGTAATCTGGCGAAAGACGGTGGCATTCAGTGCGGTTGCTTGCACTTGACCAAGGGTTGACCTTATTGCAAATAATTGCCATACCCCTCGATCTCAAGACAAGTTCGCAAGCGTGTAGGTACGTACGTTGTACACTGGGAATAAGACAGTAGCAATCAGTTTGGTTGTTTGCACTTAACATAAGCACGGCGCGGAGGGTAAATCGCACGGAGCAGAGATGTCATGTTAGGGTTTAAAAAACGGTCAAAGAAACGACACATTTAGTGCATGTACATTGTATGTATTTTTGTATTCCTCCATGGTACATCATGATACATTATATACTATTCTACCATCCAAGAATTGGAAATAACTGGAATTTTAAACAAAGGTAAACTGGACAAATCCACAGTTAATGCGGCCAAAAGAAACATAAATCGCGATATTCTTCGGTGTATCGAATTCCCCGATATTCCAGTTTTTTTTAAAGGGGCCGATACGATTTCCGATATGAAAAAAATATAAAAAATATCGTCATATCGAACAGGCTTAGTGCATAGTGATGTGTACGACCTAAATTCTCCATTATTTTAAAGAATTATCGACCGTAAATATTTTTGACATTAAGGCAAGTTTTGATCATTTATTGTGGCAATTTTTTGTTATAGCTTTCGTAGCGTAAACGGAAATTTACATATACTTTACATATAATTGAATACCCATGTGATCGGAAGCAGTATGTTTTTGGCCTGGATACTCTTAGTTAAATACGTTTTGAATGGAAAAATCAACAATGTCGCGACCTCCGTGCCCTTTCTGCAGATATAATTTGGCCTTGGTGCCCTCCATAATTTTGCTTTATTCAAGGCCAAAGTGGCCTTGCCCTAAAAATTACCAAATTCAAGGCCTGACACCGACACTGTATCAACTAAAAATAAGCAATGTAGTGTTAAAGTAGTTAATGCTTGTTTGCTGAAACGTATGATGCATTATAATTATTATAGGTTTGCTTGAGAAACTACTGTTAAACATGCGGCGAGTGAAAAAGCTTGCGGACTACCCAAAAGTCTGGTCGAGTAGTCCGGCTGGCGAGTGAAAACAAAAGTTAAGGGCAAGCCCTGCAGGAAGGGAATGAATGACTTTTAATCCCCCCCCCCCCCTCCCACCCCCTAATTCTGATTTGTTTACAGATAATCCTCCTGGCAAACCCACTTGGGGTTTCTTGCCCACTTGGATGTCTTTCCCTTTCCTGTTAAGCCTTGCCACATCCCTCTGTTCCTTCTATTGTCCAATTACCACCTCCTATTTACCCCCCCCCCCCCTTTACCACACTCCTTTGTTCCCCTTCCCCCACTTCATCACTCTCATCTCAATCCCTCCCCTCTTTCATCCTTACCCTAACCACACTTTGTTCCTTGCTATTCCTTCTCCTCCCTTTGATGTTCACCCACTGCATCTCTCCTTTGAATCGCTCTTTTGTGTTTCTCCACCCGCCCCCAATACATGCATGTTCCCTACATGTTTGTTTCTTGTACTCTGTCATTTGCCTTTCAGAAAGAACTTGCTTAAATTTAAAACTCAATTTAAAGGTCAGCAAATGTTTTTATTAATATTTTAAAAGAATTTTTGTGAAATGTTTCTCAATGCAGCATGCATACATGTTTGGGGGTCCATTTCGGGTAGCACAATACATGTACATGTATTGACATGATCATCACTGAGGTCAAGCAAAAAATGTGGCTTCAGGATACTACACCGTTCCCTAAAATGCACTCCTGCTTCATATGCTTTTCGGTATTAAATGAACAGGCTTGTATTAAAAGCCATCCCCCTCATAGTTTGCCTGCCAAAAATATAATAAAAAATCGGGGTCAGTTTTTAATGAAAATTGAGGAATAGTCTGGGAAACTAATCCAAATAAAATTGGAAAGTATGTCAAAATAATATCAAACTTCAGGTCCATGGTGAAATCGCAAATGCACACGTACCGGTGGTCACAAAAATGCGTGTGATCAAGCGATATAACTTGGAATACTAATATTCACGATAGTTATTGATTACACCTGCTATATGCACAGTACTGAGCTGCGCTCCGTGATCGTTCACAACAGGAACCGTCTATCAGAACTTTTTGATCGCACCTCGTACTGATGCTTAAATGAACTCTAACTTTTAAATGACACTCTCTTTTGTAGGTGATCAATTTTTGACCCTCTTCTCTTCAATTCTGCATCCTTATTGCTGTAACCTGTTTGCAGTTTCAAATTCTCCCGTTCAAGAGTTGATGGCGGAGGTGCCTGTGCTGGTGGTGCTTCAGAGGGTGACAATTTTTGATCTAGCAGTTTCTGTATTGCCAGTCGGATTTCCTTAGTGCTGCAACTGATCCTCCAGGTTCGGTTCGGATTCGGTTCGGATTTTTTCCCGAACATCGGTTCGGTTTGGGTTCGGAAGTACATATGCAGTAAAAACAAATCTCTCAAATCGCGATCGCGCCGATCGATAGTCCTAACACATACAATGCCCTTGCGGGAATTCCCCGGCCCTCCCCACTGCAGCCATAACAAGTTGATTGGCACGTTGTCAAACCCACAGGGTGCAAGATAGATAATAACATAAATTTGGTCACACCCGGGGGTCACTGCCGCGCCAATGCTTGACTATCTGTATGCATATTCAGTGTGGTCACGATTTCATCGAGTGATTCAGAGATCCATGTGAGTACTAGGTGTGGGCGACTAGTGAATTTCAATAGTCGCGGCGACTATTGAAAAATAGTCGCGACTAGTCGACTAGTAACCATTGTTTTTCATCCATTAATACCGCTGAGAATGCAACAATACGTGTGGGTCTGCACTTGAATTTGAGGCAGTGTCACACTTTCGTGTTTATAATTTTCTAAACGGATTATGAAAATTTAGTCGACTAGTAGCTCTAGTCGCCCACGCCTAGTGAGTACATGAACATGATCGTTAGCGCATGTGTGCGTGATAAGCAAAATTGACAGCCATTTTTTGAAATTATGGTAAAAAGTACAAATTTAAAGTCAAAACTTTTGACAAAACATAATTTTATTCTGGAACGTTTTTGTTCTTCAACATTTTTTTGGCGAGCAGAGAAAGACTGGCGCATGGTGGATAAAGTGCTGCAACATATAATTAACAAGGTAGGAGTTTCTGCTTGGAAAGGAATGTACATGTACATATGTACATGTAGAATCCTACCACCATTTTCGGGGGTACAATTTTGCAATAAATGCAAGTATTTTTGTTCTAAACTAAAAGGTGTCTATGAGAGAGTACCTGAAATCTGATGGGGCCCTGGCCCCAAAAGGCTTCATCACGCTGTACGCGCTCACAAACTTCAAACTTTATTTTCTTAGAATCTCATCCCTGGACTAGACTGCATCCCCACAAAACGAGAAATTTATATTCATGTTGTGTCGCCGTGTGAACAACTAATCATTGCATACTGGGCGTGGCTCGCTTTCGAGTACACTACATTTTTTAGGTGGGGGTGGAGGGATGGAAACTCGCATGGCCGGCCGGATGCAAGCGGTCGCGACTTGGTCTTTTATGTTATCTTTTTTTACCTTCCTGGAATGGAAAAAGCTTTATCTTTTTTTCTTTAATTCTATCGACTGTCTACATTGCATGCAGTACCTGGGCTAATGTAACATGGTACATGTACATGTTCTCGAGTCCAAACCTGCTACAATGTAAGGCCGAAAAAGGGCCTTATCAACAGGTAAATTCAATCATATCCGTGCCGCCCGTGTGCGCTAATTTTGTCCTATCATCGCATGCATTCCTAGCGCTATAAATATGTGTGCGTCAAGTTTGCCGAACTTCCGAACCAACAATTTTTGTTTGGTTCGGTTCGGTTCGGTTCGGTTCGGTTCGGTTCGAAAGGCCATGTTCTGCCATTTTTAGTTCGGTTCGGCGGTAGCACTAGATTTCCTACTTTCTCTTAGTTTTGTTGCGATGTGTATATTGCTTGTATACACATACAGTGGGTACATGGATAGGTACATGTACGCTCCTCTTGAAGCTTTTTATGGAACATTGTGATTGCCGATTAATTATACATGTTATACCATGATTTTTTTAAATTATACATCGGATTTCACTGTTCTTCATGATTGTTCATTACATAATTTTACCTCTTGATTTATGATATTTTTCCTCTTTGTTCATTAGATGATTTTAATAAAGTAAAATAAAATATATTTAGTGATTTTCAAATTGAAGATACGATTTGATGATTTTATTATTTGAAGGATTTGTGACGATCTACCTGATCTTCTGGTAAAAAAATTTTTAATTAGATTTTTCTGTTGAAGATTACAGAAATAAAAACAAATTAAATACCTGTTAGTCCTATTACCGTTGATTTCAAGATCATTACAGACCTGTACATATAACCTGATAACAAGAAACCAAACTAAAGCGTGCCTTTTTGCAGTACTTATTTTATAAGTGTCAAGGGTTTTACAGACCGGAACAATAAACCTCTCGACAAAATTGTGGCATTTGACACTGCTAAGCGCCCGAACTTTTCTATTAACCCTAACCCCTTGGGTACTAGAAAGTACATGTATCCTGAATCCGCCAAAATCCACCTATTTTGTCATTTTTGGTGACTGCTCAATATGGAGGTATCCAGAATCCATCAAAATCCTGCAGTTCCGCTAGGCTTACAATCCTCAATCCATAAAAATCCCCCAGTTTTCAATATGGAGGTATTCTATATCCGCCGAAATCCTCCAAAACAGGGGGTTTTGATGGATTCGGGTTGGTTAAATAGGGTTAAAATATCATCAGAGTCCTATCTGTACATTTTTCAAATATTCAAACCGATAAAAAGGTATTTGAATATTTTGTATATTCAGGACAGCCCTACTAACTTCTAAGACTTACTGGCTTACCATCTTCAGAAAGAGATGATGGTCATCCTTGAACTTGAGTTTCAATATAGTTGGGATGGTGATCCCTTAGCGGTAGAAACCCAGTGCTGCATGTCATTTTGCTGTTCCTTTGAAATTCAATAAAGAAGAAAGAGAATAACAGTGAACAACTGCAGTGGAATGCCCCTTTGAATTGGAATAAAAATAGCAGTTTGCAAGATTTATTTTAAGGCAAACCAAATTTTTCACTTGTCCTCGACCAATGTTGAAAAATGCGGAAAAAAATTGTTACTGTGCACAAAAATACCCACCCTAATTTTGAAAACTTCAGAATTATTTTTGACCAATTTAAGTACTATACCTTGCAAAAGATGGAAAAAATAAATCTTTAAAAAAATCCCTACCTACAGTAAAGGTGGCGGAGGACAAGCAAAAACAGAAGGCATTTTACATCGTATACGCAGCAGGTACGTACCTCCAACCAACTGGAATTTTTTCTTCAACAAAACAAACAAAAGGTTTAAAACTCAATATAGGTTAAAAATTAATGATGATGATGATCATGATGATTGGTGATGACGTCGAATGAGATGAAAAATAATTAATGATAATCACCTGTACATAAATTTCACCATCAAATCATATTCGTGAATTGTGCTATATCGCTTCATTTTCCAACATGCATGGCAGAAGACAACACTTGCCCCAAACTCAGAAAAGACCAATAATAAAACGCAACAGAACAATACAAAGGTCGAGGGGTCACGATTTGAACTCCAAGACAGCGAAAAGACATTCTGCGGGCGTCTCTGGTAAGTAAACCTTGGTACCTTCATCTGATCATGGAACACCACTTGTTGTTCTGAAGGTGGCATATCTAGTATTTTGGTGGCCATTGTAAGGTTGAATTCTGATTTTTTTCGTTTGGATTTTAGACGTATTGAATTAATGCATGCATGCATCGACCACGCGACAACCCGTTTAAGCCGGCGACTGTTTCGTGAGTGGTATACTGGTCGCGGTACGTGTTCGTGTGTAGATATACATGTAGTATATTGATTCGAGGTTGCACGCGCGTCATGGGGGAGGGAATTCTTCACGAAACAGTCGCCGGCATAAACAGGTTGTCGCGCGGTCGATGCATGCGGGCGCTGCGCATCAGGGTGACGTATGTCGAGGAGTCACTATTTGAACTCCAAGAAAGCGAAGACATGTTCTGCGGGGGTCTCTGGGAATTAAACGTTCAAATTGCACTTTTTATTTGGATGTTAAGTAAACCTTGGTACATTCATCTGATCATGGAACTCTACTTGTTCAGATGGTGGCGTATCTAGTATTTTGGTGGCCGTTGTAAGGTTGAATTTTTTGCCATTCTCTATCGCACAATCGCCTTGGACCCTACTATCGCCAGATCATGTCTAAATGTTAAAAAAGGCGATAAAAGGGTCCAAGTTACTCGGACTACAATTACTCCATAAAAAAGCCTACACGTTCGGCTTAATAATAGGTTGACATGACCGACGTCACTGGTTCGTGTGTTGTACTTTTGTATTAAACCATGCATTGTTCAGTGCATCATGCACCATATAATGCACCTATCAATTGCAAGACGGACCCTCGGACCCCCGGGGGACGTGCGTCATGTCCCGCTAATGTCAGTCAAATCGTGACGAATGGGGTGCGTCAAGTACGGCTTTGGTTCGTCGTAAATACGAAGCGGGTTGCGTCGCGGGTGCGTCATGGTGCGTCGTGCAGTTTCAAGCTTGTTGCACTACATACGTAGCAATTTTGACACATTTTAATCGACCTATGTTAAAATCCAAAATACTGATATTTTGTTTGAATAAAAACTGCTGCAGATCTGTTATGATGTCTACATTTATACTTGAGTTTTTTTCAGAAAACCACACGGAATGAAATAAGTCAGCGACACCAAATTGCTTACCGCCAAAACGGGCTAAAACGTTTTAAATGCGTAGCTCGCTCGCTAGCCAGGGCTTGAAATGAACGACTTCTTACTGGCCGAGGTGCCCCACAAGAAATCTCCGTCTTTACGGCCAGTTTTGTCTTGCCCCATATTTACCTTGGCCGCCGTGCCCTTTTTGCAAAAACACAGCCTCTACAATCCCTTCATATCATTTGTTTTTTCGATGTCATGCCAGCCCTTCATAAAATCTCGCTGCACAACATGTTGGCGATCGTCAGAATTTATACATGCACACAAACTGAATCTGGTCCAGTTTCGGAGTATGCCGATACTTTAAGCATCAACACCCCCACCGCAAGATTAAATGTGTGTATTCGTACGTACACACAAAGCAGCAGGAGTATGTACATGTACGGCAACGTTTACGTGCAGTCAACTGACTTTCTTTTTCTCAGTACTTGCACGTGTGCGCCTCACAATACACATCGATGTTCGTGTACGAGGAAACGCGCCCTGCAGGCGGCGCTATGAAGCACGCCTTCGGCGCGCTACATACAGTAACTTCATGAACTTTGGTCACAACACGCGGTGTTCCGATTGTCAAAAGTTTCGATGAATAATTAGGCTAAAAAATTCGACAGAGAAAGAAGATTTCTGCACGTTAATTCACAGAACTTGATCTATTTTGTCTGTGTATGCATTTTCCGTGTTCATGAATTTATTTCGAGGATGTACCGCTCGTACACCGCAGCGTGTTTTCCCGACATTTTCTACCGCAACACGAGGTTCATCGCCGCCCGCCACACACAAAGTGCATCACGTACGCTTACCACCGTACGATAAACGGACAGTGTTGTGCCTTGTACTGTTCTGTACGTCGTGATCGCGTTGTGCCGTACGTTTCGTTAGTGAAATAGGAACCGAACTTGCCATTCAACATCGTCCTCAAAGTAATCCATGTAGAGTAGTATCCTCTGCACAAATCACAAATACGCACACGCAAAAGGTTGGCACGTGGTGTAGACAGGTACCCGCGTATTAACGTGCACTGTGCGTGCGTTTATGCCGCTTCGGCGCGGCAGTGAGATTCGTTCGTTGACTTCATGATTATGTCCGTCATATTGGTCCGTCTTGGTGAGTTGTTTTCTAGACATGGTGCGTCAAAAAATGTGGTTTATAGCGTCAGTTTTACATGAATGGTTCGTCACGAACAGGGCGCAAGGGTGCGTCACGGGACCCTAGAATCTGGCCTTACATTGGACACTGACGCACATTCCCCGGGGGTCCGAGGGTCCGTCTTGCAATTGATAGGTGCATAATTTCCACTCTGCCCGATTTTGGCCCAGTTTCCGGACAGCACTTTTTTTGACAAAAAGTAAATTTTAAACTAGTTTATTTAATTTCTTTTCCACCATTTAAAAACAAGTTTAATGAAGTTAGCATTGAAGTGAATGAGTTTATAAAGGCTCACTGACCAACAAGTTTTGCAACAATCATGACAATTTTCGACGAAAGTCATGGGGAAATTCGATTTGTCCTGCACATGTGAAAGTTGTAACGTTATACCTTGGTTACATTGTTATAAAGCAGTCACAAACTCACTTAGTAACCTGGGCCAGACAGGGAAACATGACACATCCACATTTTCATCACCCAAGTTTACATAAGTTTCTTTGACAAACACTTTCAAAATCTCATTTGTTTGCAAAAGACATCGTCATCATTTACGGAGCTTACTTTTTGTTTAGTCAACACGCTAAACACCGTCAACACACCGTCAACACCTCCAAAACACTTCTAAGTTGACAAATGCGGTATAAAACCGTAAAATATGTGTCAAAACGAAATATAGGTTTAAAAACGGGAGGTTAAACGTCTGAAAATACTAGTTAACAAAAAGAAAAAAAGGACGTCTTCATACAGTTCCGAAATCGGCAGCCATGTTGCATCAGACGACAGCGCGGACCATACCATTAAGCCTTAAGGGGCGACATAGTACAATAAACCAACAGGGGTTGGCCGTCTTGACTTTATTTCCATCGCATCGGTTCCGAAAAAAGAACGATCCCCCCAAAATTGACAGAAACATAATTTAGTTTGAATAAAAAGGACAGACGATAAATCTAGCGAATAGAAGACATGTATAACACGTGTGATAAGGGAATTTTCTTATGAACTGAGCTTCCCTCTCTGCCAAATAATCAACTGTTCGCTGCAGGAGGGTATTGTACCAGACATTTGGAAAAAGGCCTTTTCTTACTTCGTAAGAAAATACATTTCTTTTCTCTATCTTCCTCATTAAAGGAACAAGACACAAATAAACTTCAAATAATGTAAAATAGGAAACCAAAACTTGGTTGAACAAGTTGGATTCGGTTGTGAGCACCAACTTGCTTTATTCTGACATTCTTTTCCAATTCTATCTTTTACATATTTACAACACAAAATTATAAGTAACGAAATAGATGGTCTGCTCGCCCGTTTTAAACATTGAAAAGGTTAATGTATGCAATTAAATGAAACAATGGCTTCCAAGTTTACGTTTCAATGATTCAGCAATAATCTACATGTAGTTAGATTCCAAGTGATTTAGATGGAAGTAGTTCGGCTTCAATATTTGGTTTAACATAGGCACTTCTAGCCTTGTCAGTCTTCCATCTGCCGTGGCGTGCAACTAGCCACGATGGTACCAGAGCATTGCTTGCTGCAGATGCGCCACCTGCTCTTAGGCTGTGGAGGCCATATTTGCTAATATCTGGCACAAAGGGTTTTATGGCTTCAAGTACAATCTCACGAGTTCTGGTATAACTCAAGGCATGAGAAGTGGGAACTAGTCCTTTCTTGGAAGTAGTTAATCTACGAATAACGGGCAGCTCGCAATCTGGCGAGTCTCCGAGAGCCCTTAAATACCTTTCGGCAATGGAAACTGGACATGTACATTTGTGCGTTCTAGCAATGGTAACATAACTTCCTTGACGAAATTGATCAGTTTTGGATTTCCATAAATAAATTGTCATGCGATCCGCGAAAAATGTACAATCCTTGCACCGAACGGTGGCAATATCATTAAATCTTAGAAATCCAGCATAACTCAGAAAGGAAATAAACAGAACTCTAAGGTCTGCTAAATCTGCGGAAGGCTGACCATGAGAGGCCAATAACTTTTCCAAAATGTCCGCTGTGATTGGTTCCTTCCTCCGTGTCGGGGAAGCGTATATCCGGTTGTATCCCTGCAGAGTTGTCTTGAACAATGGGTCATCGGTAGGCGAAGACAATCCGGCTAGGGAATGCGTCCATTTTGCGGCTGCTGCAAAGGCGTTCGCAATTGTCTTCGCTCCTGATGACTGACCGAGATGGGCCAAGTAAAGGCATAAGTGGTAGGGTTCCGCCGGGAAAGCTCGGACTCCGGATCTGGTTCGTGTCCACTTCTCCCATCTGTTCCAAGCAAGTGAATATGTGGAGATGGTAGATGCAGCTTTAGCCGATGTTAGGAGAACCGGGAGTTGCGTCTCCGCTAGCTCTTGTAAGTATGGGTCGTCCAAAGCTGACGCACGGGAGTCCCATATCCCTGGGAAAGGGAAAAGAAAACAACCAACAGAAAAACTGTTCTTATGGAAAACGCGGGCAGAAAGCCGCTGGACAAATGTACAAAGTTTTACCAAAATGTACTAAATGGACACAAAATACGTGAGACCAAACGTCACGTGGCATAAAATTGCCTTGCTGCACACTCTCCAAAGTTAAAGCAAAAATCATTGGTCAAATTGATAGTCGGGATCGCTTGAATAAATGCCACGCATTAGTATCATGGCGCCTGGCACCGCGGTCCAATAACGCGTGGTTAAATGGAACTCGGAGGCCACGAAAAACCCCTAACTTGTAGGGGAAACGTGGTTGCGTCCCAGGATGCCAAGCGGGGGCGCACTCCCCTGTTCCATGCTACCGTACGGTGAAGAGGTGGGTAAAGGGTGGGTTTAAAGCAAGGTATTGAATGCTCAACCGAGAAGGAACAAGCATAGTGAAATGCACTCTTTATATAGCCTGAAAGGAATGCGTAACGCTATGCGTTACCTAACGGCTCAATGAGCATGCATGTCGTACAATGCCGAAAAGAAATTCCACTTTCTTACTTCGTAAGAAAATACATTTCTTTTCTCTATCTTCCTCATTAAAGGAACAAGACACAAATAAACTTCAAATAATGTAAAATAGGAAACCAAAACTTGGTTGAACAAGTTGGATTCGGTTGTGAGCACCAACTACAGGAGAAACGCCAAAGGAAGGATATTTTTGAATGTGCGGCTAATGACTTCGGTGTTCTCCGAAGCTAGTGAACAATAAGAGGCGTAAAGCATCGTGGCGACAAGAAAAAATCGCTAGGCCGAAATTTCGATTGGAAAAAACGTTGGTTTTAAATGCATAAATTGCAGTAGCCCAAATCGCTGCAGCAGAAACCTCTATTAGATACTCTGGGAGGTAAAGATACATCGTATCTCAAAGCTAGCATCAAAAATGCTGGATTCGTAGAGAATACTGAAACTCCGCCCAAAGAGGGGGGTGTAAAAGAGGTGCGTAAAAGCCTCCAGTCACAAATGTGACGGTCAAAATGAAAACCATCTGGGCATAAAACGGGCCAAAAATATGCGGCCGGCCACTTCGGAACTACCAAAGTTCCAATAGATTTGGTCGACTTCAATCGTCGAACAACTTGTACAATAAGGGATACCGGTGGACAAAAATAATTGTTCTCACCGGACCAGTCTTGACAAAAGGCATCAACAGCCGAAGTACCCTGGCACCAAAACCTGGTATTAAAAATGAAAAGTTTTCGATTAGAAGGCGATGCAAAACGATCTACTGTATGAGGGCCCCATAGCCCGTCAATCAAAGCGAATGAATGGGCATCAATGGCCCAGTCGTCGTAATCAATTGTCTTGCTGATTTTGTCAGCTATTTGGTTTTCGAGTCTAGGAAGCCATTCTGGAACTAAAACAATGTCGTGCTTATGACAGACATTAAAAATGTCCAGGGCGATGCCATGCAAATCAGATTTGCTACTGCCACACTTAATAATAGTGGGGACACTGGAATTGTCCGTGAAACACTTGATCTTTTCATGAGCAAGCGTACCGCCTGCTTGGGAGAGAATACGGAGTACAGCCATGAGCTCGCGCCAAGTGGAGCTTTTTGTTCTTTCGAGCGGCGCCCATGAACCGTGAAAACACAATTCTGGTTTGCCTTGTACATAGCCACCGTAACCCGAGTTACTGGCGTCTGTGTACAACTGCGTGGTAGGAACTAGGCGAAACTTAAAGGGAAAACCATTCAAATTTTGAATATTCCCTTTCCAAAAACCCATTTCATGGAGGACGTCTGAAGTAAGGATAATGGACTGGTACCAAGAAAGACGCGACTCAATTGCGTGATAACATTTCCTTGTCATTAGTCGGGTAACTGGCCCGAGCGCAGGGGTCATAGAAATCACCTGTCCTGCTACTGAAGCCAAACCTTTAACTGGCACCCGGTATGGGGGCTGCCCCCATTTGCAGCTGTCTATAGAAGACAATAGCTTGACAATCTTCTGTTCTGGAATAAAAAATGACGCAGATAATGAATTAATAACAAAGCCGAGATAGAGAATCGACTGTGATGGGTTCCAAACGCATTTCCTGTCGTTTAGAACAAAACCGCTATTGGCAATGGTGGTTCTGACGACAGTTCTGTTGGTCTCGGCCTGTTCCTTTGAATTGGAAACAATAAGGCCGTCATCGATGTAAACAAAGGAAATAATTCCGGAGGCACGCCAGTGGTATACTAAAGGTCTAACAACCTTTGTGAAAATATGGCAAGCGCTGCTCAGGCCAAATGGCAGAACTTTAGACTCTTGCCAAGAAAATCCTAAATACTGCATATACTGTGGATGTATGTCAACATGGTGGTAACCAGATTCAAAATCAAAAGACATGTAAAACTGGTTCTCGTCTAAGACCTGGGCAATGTGGTTAAGATCTTCATATTTGAAATTCGTTTTGAAAATGAATTTGTTAACATGTGTCTGCACTTGTGTAAACAAGCATAAACTGAGCCTGATCTAATAATTCTCCTTAATAACATGCATGCCTTTATCCAAAGTAATATAATACCAAATCTTCTGCCTTCTTAGCATCAGCTCGTAACCTTTAAATTCTAAGAGTAAATAAGGTAAACTCAACGTTTCTGCAAGACAAGTCTTATCTGTCATGTGAAAATAGGCCTTATAAACAGCGCCACCAATGGTTTCTCAATATCTCCCAGGCGGCATGGCCTATGCCGCGCCTCTAAAACTTCAGAATCTTTTCCCAACAAAACTCCTCATGCTATGCAGATTATACATTAATAATCACCTCAATAATATCCTCATACAATAATAAAACGGACTCAAATTACTCACTTTGCTGAGCTGTCCAAGTATCAAAGAAAATACTGAGGAAAATTGACGGAATTTGTGGCGAAAATGATCACATAGCAAAATGATGACAAGGAGCAAGTTCGATCAAGGACTATAGTTAACCGGTGTGAAGTTGGTTACTTATTCCTCGTTCGACGTTCAACGTTGAATAAGTAACAGTTACTTATTCGACATTCGCGTTGTGTTTGTAACGTGCAGCACTGTGTTTCAAATAGGACTAGTCCACAATTAGGGGGTGTTTTGTATAAAGGACCCCATTCCACGGGCAGGGATGGGTGTAGAGGGATAGAGGGGGACCCAAAGAATCAGGAAAAAATAGCTTGACCCGGGGAATGGGGTTCTAGTATTTTTTTTGGATTTTTTTAATGATGGGTCAATATATGCGTATTTCATACGAGCCATATGTTTGTACACACAATCTCCGTCCACAATTAGGGGGTGTTTTGTATGAAGGACCCCATTCCACAGGCAGGGATGGGTGTAGAGGGATAGAGGGGGACCCAAAGAATCAGGAAAAAATAGCTTGACCCGGGGAATGGGGTTCTAGTATTTATTTTTGATTTTTTAATGATGGGTCAATATGCGTATTTCATACGAGCCATACGTTTGTACACACAATCTCCGTCCACAATTAGGGGGTGTTTTGTATGAAGGACCCCATTCCACGGGCAGGGATGGGTGTAGAGGGATAGAGGGGGACCCAAAGAATCAGGAAAAAATAGCTTGACCCGGGGAATGGGGTTCTAGTATTTTTTTTTGATTTTTTTAATGATGGGTCAATATGCGTATTTCATATGAGCCATATGTTTGTACACACAATCTCCGTCCACAATTAGGGGGTGTTTTGTATGAAGGACCCCATTCCACAGGCAGGGATGGGTGTAGAGGGATAGAGGGGGACCCAAAGAATCAGGAAAAAATAGCTTGACCCGGGGAATGGGGTTCTAGTATTTATTTTTGATTTTTTAATGATGGGTCAATATGCGTATTTCATACGAGCCATACGTTTGTACACACAATCTCCGTCCACAATTAGGGGGTGTTTTGTATGAAGGACCCCATTCCACGGGCAGGGATGGGTGTAGAGGGATAGAGGGGGACCCAAAGAATCAGGAAAAAATAGCTTGACCCGGGGAATGGGGTTCTAGTATTTTTTTTTGATTTTTTTAATGATGGGTCAATATGCGTATTTCATACGAGCCATATGTTTGTACACACAATCTCCGTCCACAATTAGGGGGTGTTTTGTATGAAGGACCCCATTCCACAGGCAGGGATGGGTGTAGAGGGATAGAGGGGGACCCAAAGAATCAGGAAAAAATAGCTTGACCCGGAGAATGGGGTTCTAGTATTTATTTTTGATTTTTTAATGATGGGTCAATATGCGTATTTCATACGAGCCATACGTTTGTACACACAATCTCCGTCCACAATTAGGGGGTGTTTTGTATGAAGGACCCCATTCCACGGGCAGGGATGGGTGTAGAGGGATAGAGGGGGACCCAAAGAATCAGGAAAAAATAGCTTGACCCGGGGAATGGGGTTCTAGTATTTATTTTTGATTTTTTAATGATGGGTCAATATGCGTATTTCATACGAGCCATACGTTTGTACACACAATCTCCGTCCACAATTAGGGGGTGTTTTGTATGAAGGACCCCATTCCACAGGCAGGGATGGGTGTAGAGGGATAGAGCCATACGTTTGTACACAATCAAAGATCAACAGTGAAAAAGTAAATTCATTATCCCTTTTCATTTATAATTAGTTCGTTACATCATCCATTCCTCATATAAGTTCAGATGTGACCGGCCCATTATAACATTTTGCATTATAAATTGTAAAAAATATTTTTAAAAACCTCAGAAGCCAATATGAAAATATCATAATCAATCATAATTTGAATGACCATTTGAGGAAAATGAGTGCCCATAAAAGAAAAAAAAGGCATGGTCATACTTCATATGCATATCGATGTTCGCTAATTGGAACGCTTCAACCGTTAAAGGATGTCACAAAAAGCAATGTGAGAAGTCTTAAATGCCCCAAAACAAAATAGAATGCCCCTAAACAAAAACGAACATTAAGAACATAATCTTATTAAGTACTTATAAATTAAACAGTGAAAAAGAAACCTTAATTTGATCTCATGTGTAAAAACCACGCGAATTTGAACGACCAATTAGGAAAATTATTAGAAAACCACGCGAATTGGCAGGGGAAACCTATAAAAAAGTGCATAGAAAGCATAGGGGTGCAAATATAGCATCAAATGGTTTTTCGTTTTTATTGTTTCTAATCCCAAAACCGAAAAGCAAAAATTATCAAAATTCCATATATTTAATGAGTCGTTCGAAATTAATGAAAATCATGCGGTATATGGACTTGTACCCAGCTCTCGTAAAAAAAGTTCAACCAACTTGGCCTGGCGTTTGTGCATTTCCAGCGTCTCCGCTTGAACATAGTATTACATCGACTAAAAAAAGATAATGTTAGCGTCACTTGTAAGAATATCTGTAGCCTATTTAAATTAATAATCACTACAATTAAACAATGATATGGGGACAAAGTAATTAAAAAATGCTTGTAAGCGTCTCCAGGTGGGTAACGTCTACATGTAACTTAGTGTAGTGCGCGAATATGAAATTATTACTTTGAAGTAGGTTAGCGTCCCAACGTGATCACATAAAGCGCCTTAAAAATGTACTGTCTGTGACCTTTTCGATTTTCTATGATGGCCCTAAAGGGACATCACACATCGAAAATTTCGTTGCACAATTTTTCTTGTATAGGTTGCATATTTTTACAAGGCTAATTTTTTATGAACCTGACTAAAGCTCAAAACCATTCAAGAAAACGGTGCATGACAAAATGTGCTTTTCTCATTTTTTGTTGTTCCATCAGCGAAATTTTTAAAGGTTTTAGCAAAATGATACGTTTGCCAGTCATATAGTTTAAATAACGAATATATACATGCTAAAAATTTAGATTAGACCGATCACGCTCACTAATCACCGTCTAATTAAAGGACTAATGAGAAATGTTCATTCAAAAGTGCATTTTGTTGAAAACACTTCCGTTTTAAAAAGTATTGTCCCTCACATACTTTCCCAAAAATGGATTTTTATGGCAGATTCTTAACAATGTATTGGACCGGGCAATTGTGGAGGGGACCAATTCGGCCAACTTATAGCCGCCAATTAATGGGCTAATGACGAGTCGTTTTTTGACGTCTGAAATTGTTTTTAAAACTGCATTTTATTAATAAAATTAATTGTGGGCGGAGATTGTGTGTACAACATATTGCTCAGATTATGAAATACGCATATCGGCGCATTATTAAAAAATATAAATATAATACTAAAACCACATTCCCCGGGTCAGGCTATTTTTTTCGCGGTTCTTCGGGTCCCCCTCTGTCCCCCTACACCCAGCCCTTCCCGTGGAATGGGGTCCTTCATACATACATACATGCATAAACACTCTCTAATTATGGGCAGAGATTGTGTGTACAAACATATGGCTCAGATTATGAAATACTCATATTGACAAAAGCGAAATAGAATACTAGAAACCCATTTCCCGGGTAAAGCTATTTTTCGCGGTTCCTTGGATCCCCCAATAATCAACATACACGGCAGCCCTGTCCGTGGAATAGGGTCCTTCATGCTTAAACCGCCCCTAATTGTGGGCGGAGATTGTGTGTACAAACATATTATGGCACAGATTATATAATACGCATATCGACGCATCATTAAGAAATCCAAATAGAATACTAGAACCCCATTCCCCGAGTCAAGCTATTTTTGGGGGGTTCTTTGGGTCCCTCTTTATCCCCATAGGCCTACACCCAGCCCTGCCCGAGGAATGGGGTCCTTCATGCTTAAACCGCCCCTAATTGTGGGCGGAGATTGTGTGTACAAACATATTGTCTCATATGAAATACGCATATCGACGCATCTTTAAAAAGTCGAAATAAAATACTAAAACCCCATTACCCGGGTCCGACTTTTTAGCGGTTCTTTGGGTCCCTCTTTATCCCCATACACCCAGCCCACTATCGACCCCAAATGTTGGAAATTTGGCTAGTCTGGTTCCCATACCAAAATAGTCTTGAGTATTTCTGATGAGTATTAGGTCCGGCAGCGGCCAATGTCATGTGACGAAAACTGGCAGAATTCTACCAGTTTCCGAAAATGTCCGAAGTTTTCCGAACTTGTTTTAGGTAACATTCGGCTGTTAACGTTGATGTTCGCAATAACAAAATGTCTGTCAGGCCCGTTACAGATCCTATAATTTGATTCAAAGATACTAGAAGGGGAAGATAGGACACTTCGCTAGAAAAGTGAAACAGGAAGTAGTTGCTCATGAGGAAGGGCGCCCTCATACCAATGATAGGTATAACTTGCGACCAACCTTTGCGTTCCCTGTAGTTCACAATGGAGAAAAAACGAAGACTTGGTGCTCCGCTCTGAAATAATTGCACTAAATGACACATACAAAAAAATTTGGCAAGGATTGGTCTTAACATTACATACCTAATGTTTCTCCCTACTTTCTTTCTTTCTTTCTTTCTTTCTTTATTTATTATGAATTTCTAATATTCAATTGTGGAGAGCCACCTTTCGCAAATCATTAAAAGCAAATATAATTATACACATGGCACAAAACTAAATTATTTCTCAGAGAAATTGATCATTAAAAAGTATTTCCAAATGAAAAAATAAAACAATTCTGTTATTTACTATAATATTTATTGCAATTTTATTAATCTTCAGTGATATATAAGAAAATTTATTTTGTTTTCAAAATTATATTACTGGGTGTGTCTTATTTTGATACTGTGTCTGAAGTAGCAGTTATGAGAGTAAATTAACACTTCTCGAGTGGATCAAAGTTTGATTTCATTTATTTTTTCGGATGCTTCATTAATAGCTTCATTAAATCGTTAAAGTACAACATGACTTTATAATTAAAAAAAAACTCAACTATGGATACTTCCTGTTACAACAAAGATGTTTTTTATACATAAAAAATTACACCCATAAGGAATGAATAAAATCTTATACCTGCCAACTTAAAACCAATATCTGAACATTTCAGTCTGGTTTACACATGTGAAAAAAACTTCAGTTCTTAATTGGCTTGCATGTATTGGCCGGTCGCGGTCTCATCACCTCAATAACTAAATTACATTGTTCAAAATGTATTCCCTAATTAATATAAATCACTAGAATAACTAAAACACGTAACTACGTGTATTATAATGGCGGTACCTCCGTGATATTATTAATCCATTTACTTATTCCGTTATTTGTCTCTTAATTTTTTCATCTTTGTAAAGTTTTTTCTTCATCAAAGAAAATCCCAGTCCCATTTTACACCCGATGCTGTACTTATCGTATGGATTCACTGTAGCCGCAAGCACGCGTTTACCTATCATTCGCTAGGGGCGCCCTTTCCCATAGTCGAAAATATTGACGTCATCGTGTTTCATCGGGCGCTGTACAAAGTATCTTTGGTGACACCGACGTCAGGGAATAGGGGAACCAGACTAAAATTTGGCTTTCCCGGCTTGCCGCTGGCGGCGCACTGAGTTACGCCCTCTACATCATCCTTTGAAAAACAGTGAGTGCTGCACGTAGTATACACGACGCACGCAAAACCCGAATGTCGAATAAGTAACTGTTACTTATTCAACGTTGAACGTCGAACGAGGAATAAGTAACCAACTTCACACCGGTCTATAGTTAACCATAGTTCGACTAACTCTGATCGAACGCACGCTAGTCGACGATTCGCGACTACCGAGGTTGGTCGCATCGCTGGTTACCAACAGCCGTTTTAATAGCACAGTGCAGAGAGGACCAGTTATCAGAAAAATGTCGACAAAACGTAAATATTCAGCAGCAGTGAACGATCGCTTTTTGTTACTTTGTCTTTATTTGAACATGTTGAAATAATGCACACGTTACCACTTGTGACATTGTTGATATACTGAGCAAATATCGTCCGTGTCCGTCGCTTTTATCTATGAACTCGTCCAAAACGTAAAAAAAATAGCCACCGCCATTTTATCATGGTCGCGTTGACATGCCAATAGTTCGACTAGAGTCGTTCGCACTTCAACTTCAGTGCTCATGCGCTACGTACGTCACGAACCAACCACTAGTTAACCATTGGTCCCTGATCGAACTTGCTCAAGTATGGTGTAAAATGAATGGCGCCCTCTGGCTTGAGCAAAAGATCTACCATAAAAATGAAATAGCGCCCTCTGGCGGTACACTAAATGATATTCTGGACACAACAGTAAGCATGACATCGCCTTGTAGATCTTCAGCTGTAACTCGATCCTTTCTGCTCTTCTTCAAGTGAAGTACACCACTGTATAAGGAAAGAGCACAAAATACAAACAATGTATGAGAAAAATTTGAATAAATTTGGTTTACACAACTGTTATGTTGTGGGTAGGTTAAGTTTCTGTACAGGAACAGTATCTAGTCTGAGGAAGGTCAACATATTTCCTCTCTTCCCATACATTTTCATTCATGGTATTTATTGGAAAGTCATAAAATTGTATTTTTTTAAGAAGCAAGAAAGAAGGAAGCGGGCAGGCATGCCAAACATGTTGGCCTTGTTTTCGGACAAACAGGAACTTTGGTGTGTGAATGTAGATAATCCTGTTTGCTTAGTCAATTTCCTATTCAGATTTCCTATTCAGAATGGACAGGAGGATTAACAGAATGTGATTTTAACAATGAGGGTCCAAAATCACATCCAGAGACAGAGTCCAGCATCACAATGCGGTTTAGCTGTTAAACCACAATTTGTCAGGGTGGGATAGTTCACAGGCTTCAGATGTGATTTTAAATAGAGTAGGATGTGATTTTGGACTATCATTGTTAAAATCACATCCTCCATTTTGAATAGGAAATCACATCCAAGGGATTCACAGTGTAAAATAGCACAACCCGTTCGTTCATATAGTGAATACCTATACATGTACACAACGGACTGTATGGAACCATGGCACTGTCCACTGACTGTGCGTGGGCCAAAATATACATCATTACATGTACATGTACATGTACATGTACATGTACATGTACATGTACATGTACATGTACATGTACATGTACATGTACATGTACATGTACATGTACATGTACATGTACATGTACATGTACATGTACATGTACATGTACATGTACATGTACATGTACATGTACATGTACATGTACATGTGCATGTGCATGTGCATGTGCATGTGCATGTGCATGTGCATGTGCATGTGCATGTGCATGTGCATGTGCATGTGCATGTGCATGTGCATGTGCATGTGCATGTGCATGTACATGTACATGTGCATGTGGGCGCGTTGGCGTATTCAAACCGCGGACGTAAAATGCCAGAGAACAAAAGAGAACAATATCGTCCGCGATTCCCAGCATACGTCCGCGATTGGAAGTGTGTACAAAGTCTATGGAGGCCTTCCGAAAAAGTTAGAGTATAAACAAAAGAGGAACAATGGGACGTCCGCGTTTGGAGGTCGGTACACGACTGTGTGCATGTGCATGTGTACGTGCACTGTATATATCTCCGAGGACAAGAGGAGAAAGGAAACACAAAGAAGACTTTGTAGACTTTGTACACACTTCCAATCGCGGACGTATGCTGGGAATCGCGGACGATATTGTTCTCTTTTGTTCTCTGGCATTTTACGTCCGCGGTTTGAATACGCCAACGCGCCCACATGCACATGCACATGCACATGCACATGCACATGCACATGCACATGCACATGCACATGCACATGCACATGCACATGCACATGCACATGCACATGCACATGCACATGCACATGCACATGCACATGCACATGCACATGCACATGCACATGCACATGCACATGCACATGCACATGCACATGCACATGCACATGCACATGCACATGCACATGCACATGCACATGCACATGCACATGCACATGCACATGCACATGTACATGTACATGTACATGTAATGATGTATATTTTGGCCCACGCACAGTCAGTGGACAGTGCCATGGTTCCATACAGTCCGTTGTGTACATGTATAGGTATTCACTATATGAACGAACGGGTTGTGCTATTTTACACTGTGAATCCCTTGGATGTGATTTCCTATTCAAAATGGAGGATGTGATTTTAACAATGATAGTCCAAAATCACATCCTACTCTATTTAAAATCACATCTGAAGCCTGTGAACTATCCCACCCTGACAAATTGTGGTTTAACAGCTAAACCGCATTGTGATGCTGGACTCTGTCTCTGGATGTGATTTTGGACCCTCATTGTTAAAATCACATTCTGTTAATCCTCCTGTCCATTCTGAATAGGAAATCTGAATAGGAAATTGACTAAGCAAACAGGATTATCTACATTCACACACCAAAGTTCCTGTTTGTCCGAAAACAAGGCCAACATGTTTGGCATGCCCGCCCGCTTCCTTCTTTCTTGCTTCTTAAAAAAATACAATTTTATGACTTTCCAATAAATACCATGAATGAAAATGTATGGGAAGAGAGGAAATATGTTTACCTTCCTCAGACTAGATACTGTTCCTGTACAGAAACTTAACCTACCCACAACATAACAGTTGTGTAAACCAAATTTATTCAAATTTGTCTCATACATTGTTTGTATTTTGTGCTCTTTCCTTATACAGTGGTGTACTTCACTTGAAGAAGAGCAGAAAGGATCGAGTGTACCGACCTCCAAACGCGGACGTCCCATTGTTCCTCTTTTGTTTATACTCTAACTTTTTCGGAAGGCCTCCATAGACTTTGTACACACTTCCAATCGCGGACGTATGCTGGGAATCGCGGACGATATTGTTCTCTTTTGTTCTCTGGCATTTTACGTCCGCGGTTTGAATACGCCAACGCGCCCACATGCACACGTACACATGCACACGTACACATGCATACAGTCGTACTTCCCTAATACGTCCGTTGAAATCGGTCCTCGAACGTAAGGATACGTGCTTAGTCTATGGGGTTTGGCTATATCAAGGGAACAAAAGGAAACACAAAGCTTTGTCCTCGGACGTATTAGGGAAGTACGACTGTGTGTGCATGTGCACGTGTGCATGTGCGCGTGTGCATGTGTGCATGTGTGCATGTGCATGTGTGCATGTGCGCGTGTGCATGTGCGCGTGTGCATGTGCGCGTGTGCATGTGCGCGTGTGCATGCGCACGCGCGCACGCGCACACGCGCACGTGCACACGCGCACGTGCACACGCGCACACACAGTCGTACTTCCCCAATACGTCCGAGGACAATGCTTTGTGTTTCCTATTGTTCCTTTAATATAACCAACCCCCATAGACTAAGCACGTATCCTTACGTTCGAGGACCGATTTCAACAAAAGACTCTACGTTCGAGGACTGAAAGGTTTCTTTGTGTTTCCTTTCTTCTCTTGTCCTCGGAGATATATACAGTGCACGTGCACATGCACACGCGCACGTGCACACGCGCACGCGCACGCGCACACGCGCACATGCGCACGCGGAGGTCGGTACACGACTGTGTGTACGTGTACGTGCACTGTATATATCTCCGAGGACAAGAGAAGAAAGGAAACACAAAGAATCCTTTCAGTCCTCGAACGTAGAGTCTTTTGTTGAAATCGGTCCTCGAACGTAAGGATACGTGCTTAGTCTATGGGGTTTGGCTATATCAAGGGAACAAAAGGAAACACAAAGCTTTGTCCTCGGACGTATTAGGGAAGTACGACTGTGTGTGCATGTGCACGTGTGCATGTGCACGTGTGCATGTGCCCGTGTACATGTGCGCGTGTGCATGTGCCCGTGTGCATGTGCGCGTGTGCATGTGCGCGTGTGCATGTGCATGTGCGCGTGTGCATGTGTGCGTGTGCGCGTGCGCATGCGCATGTGCGCATGTGCATGTGCGCGTGTGCGCGTGCATGTGCGCGTGTGCATGTGCGCGTGTGCACGTGCACTGTATATATCTCCGAGGACAAGAGAAGAAAGGAAACACAAAGAAACCTTTCAGTCCTCGAACGTAGAGTCTTTTGTTGAAATCGGTCCTCGAACGTAAGGATACGTGCTTAGTCTATGGGGGTTGGTTATATTAAAGGAACAATAGGAAACACAAAGCATTGTCCTCGGACGTATTGGGGAAGTACGACTGTGTGTGCACGTGCGCGTGTGCACGTGCGCGTGTGCACGTGCGCGTGTGCACGCGTGCACACGCGCGCACGCGCACACGCGCACGTGCGCATGCGCATGCGCGCGCGTGCGCGCGTGCACGTGTGCATGTGCACATGTGCACACAGTCGTACTTCCCTAATACGTCCGAGGACAAAGCTTTGTGTTTCCTTTTGTTCCCTTGATATAACCAAACCCCATAGACTAAGCACGTACCCTTACATTCGAGGACTGATTTCAACAAAAGACTCTACGTTCGAGGACTGAAAGGTTTCTTTTTGTTTCCTTTCTTCTCTTGTCCTCGGAGATATATACAGTGCACGTGCATGTGCACATGTGCATGTACACATGTGCATGTGTACATGTGCACACAGTCGTACTTCCCTAATACGTCCGAGGACAAAGCTTTGTGTTTCCTTTTGTTCCCTTGATATAACCAAACCCCATAGACTAAGCACGTATCCTTACGTTCGAGGACCGATTTCAACAAAAGACTCTACGTTCGAGGACTGAAAGGTTTCTTTGTGTTTCCTTTCTTCTCTTGTCCTCGGAGATATATACAGTGCACGTACATGTGTACATGTGCATGTGTACATGGGCGCGTTGGTGTATTCAAACCGCGGACGAAAAATGCCAGAGAACAAAAGAGAACAATATCGTCCGCGATTCCCAGCATACGTCCGCGATTGGAAGTGTGTACAAAACCTATGGAGGCCTTCCGAAAGAGTATAAACAAAAGAGGAACAATGGGACGTCCGCGTTTGGAGGTCGGTACACGACTGTGTGTGCATGTGTATGTACACCAAGTCGTACTTCCCCAATACGTCCGAGGACAATGCTTTGTGTTTCCTATTGTTCCTTTAATATAACCAACCCCCATAGACTAAGCACGTATCCTTACGTTCGAGGACCGATTTCAACAAAAGACTCTACGTTCGAGGACTGAAAGGTTTCTTTGTGTTTCCTTTCTTCTCTTGTCCTCGGAGATATATACAGTGCACGTACATGTGCATGTGCACGTACATGTGCATGTGCACGTACATGTGCATGTGCACGTACATGTGCATGTGCACGTACATGTGCATGTGCATGTACATGTACATGTACATGTGCATCCTTAAAATTTGACGAAAGTGACTTCAGTTATTTTTATAAAACTTACCAGTGGATGCAGTCTCCCATATCAGTCATCACTCAGGATGTAATTATGCTCCATCAGACGTTGATATTTCAGCTCAGATACGACAAACAATGGTAGGCTTTGCAGCAAAAACATCTGGCCTGTTGTGTTCCTTCCTCCATCGTCTGACCGCTTAACATGCATCGATATTCCTACGCGTCCACAACTATTCCCCATTATTCCGTTATTTGGTAAATCTTTTATCATCGAAGTAATATATTTTCATTCAGAACAACAATGTACTGAGCATTTTTATCACTTTTAACTGTTTAAATAAAGATACTCCACACAGGGTGGCGCACTATTTCAGTCTGCTGTTTCCTTCAAAAACCCTATGCGCGTTAATGGCAGTTAGGATTGTACTGTACATACATGTACAATGTACACGTGTGTGTGTGTGTACTGTGCATACCAAGTAACTGCACAGTATGCAATCAGATTGAACTCAAGGCCATTATGATAGATAGAAGACTTGTTTAAGTCTGGAATTGTCTTGTTGTGAAAGACTAAATAGTTAATTTAATTATTTAATCGTTTTTATTGTGTGCGGGCAATTTTACCTCTTGCACATTATCAATTTGATAGAATTTATGTACAATAATTTTGAAATTCCATTTTGTAAATTATATCTTTAACATTTTGTTGTTTAAAAAATATTTTTTATAAATTAGACTTGTTTCAAGTCTGGAATTGTCTTGTGAAGACTGAACAGTGAATTAAAAGTTGTATACATAAGTATGCAATTGCTTTCATTGTGTGTGACACTGATAGAAGTTATGTATAATAAGTGAAACTAAGCAAAACACAAAAACAAAAATAAAACAAACAAAAACAACAATCACGGAAACAAAGATAAGTATGAATAGATTTAATAGCTAGGTTTCTGTTCACCTGATGATAACTGGTTTCTTCAACTGGTCCCTGTTCATAAGAATGACCAGTTGGTAACTGGTTTCTTCAACTGGTTTCAACTGGTTCATGTTGACACCACAAGAATTGCCAGTTGATAACTGGTTACTTTAACTGGTTTTAATGGTACATGTTTTCTTCAACTGGTTCCTGTTGACACCACAAGGATTGACAGTTGGTAACTGGTTTTTTCAACAGGTTTCAACAAGTTCCAGTTGACACCACACAATTTACCAGTTGGTCGCTGATTACTTTAACCCTAACGATCCCCATCCAGCCAAACTCCAACACCAGGGATTGTTGGAGTTTGATGGGTTGAGTACTGTGTACTTCTGATAAGGCATGTGTAAAGTGTTGGAATATGGCTGGATGAGTACTGTATGTGTGCAGTAACAGTGTTGGATTTTGATTGAGTGAGGAGGGTTGGTTTCCAGCCAAACTCCAACACCAGGGATTGTTGGAGTTTGATAGGTTGAGTACTGTGTACTTCTGATAAGGCATGTGTAAAGTGTTGGAATATGGCTGGATGAGTACTGTATGTGTGCAGTAACAGTGTTGGATTTTGATTGAGTGAGGAGGGTTGGTTTGTGTGCAGTGCTGTTGCTGGTGGGTTGTGCTTGGTTGATGTATAAAAGCCCTGGTGCAGGACTGTGTGTGCATGACTTTGATGTTTGGTTTATGTGTACTGAACAATGGGGTCAGGGTAATTACTGGGGATTTGTGCATTCATTGGTACATGTTTCCATAGAGGTAAAACAAATAAACAGCTGTGAAAGAATAATGGATTGAATGCTAGTAATATAAGTACCTGCCACTTTCAAGGACAAATTCCAAAGTAGGGGTTAGGTTAGGGCAAGGGCAGGAAGTTGTGGCTAAGGACAAGATATATTATGGCTAGGAAATTGACTTGACCTCAGTGAGTTGGTACACTTAACTGTATAGTGGTATACTGACAGGGTCACTACACTCCTAAGAGTAAGAAACATATGCATTGAATTACATTACACAACTAGGGCAGACCCTACCATTTATGGGCAGGGGTTTCTTAACTTTAGGGGTTAAATATTGTATTGTTCTTTTTATTTATGATAAAAATAATGATGTCATATATGAATGTATTAAATTTCAAATGGTAAGTATAATGTAACATTAGGTAATAATTAGCATCACTAAGACAAGGTTTGCTATAAAAAGGAGTGTTTTCCAAGATTCATCCCGTCAAACATTGACAACCCCAAAGTTAACATGAGTTCAAGAGAAGTGATAAGTCTTCAACAGAGCCTGAAAAGTGATGAACGTGAAGTGTTCATGGAGACAATCATGGGTAAAGAAAGGAAGAAAACCCTGCGAGATTCCAAGGATGGGAGAGAATCAATGGTGAAGAGGAGTAAGAAGGAAGGAGAGAAAACAGTGACAACTAAAGGAGAGATGGCAGCGAAAGCAAAGGGAAAAGGGAAGGGGAAAAGAGACAAGAAAGAGAAGGCACCTCTTCCTAAGAGCAGAGACACCGCTCGCAAGGACAGGTTGTACCAAGCTGAGATGGAGAACCTGCGAGCTGCCATACGGAGTAGTGTGAAAGAGTCTGGGATCAGCATGGGGAAAGTCTATAGGGCCGTGGTGGAAACATCCGACAGTGATGAGGAGGCATTCTTGGACATCGCAGTGGCTGAGGCAAGAGCAATGTCCCCATCGTGCCTGGCAGCTGAAATGGACAGAGAAAAGTCAGGAGAGACGGGAGAAGAGGAGACGGAGACAAGGCAGGAGACAGACGAGGAGGAGGAGTTGGACTGGATGGAGACGGGGGAGCAAGAACAGATAAGAGAGCAAGAGGAGACAGGAGGAGAGGAGGATTTGAGGGAGGAGACAGATGAGAGTGCAGGACCATCTTCCAAACCACCACAGGCACCAAAGAAAACTCAGCGCAAAAAGAAGAAGTCCAGAGAACTTCCACCTGACTCCGATGACGACCCTGATCCCCCATCAGTATACCAGCCAGACTATGCTCCAGATGAAGAGGGATGGACAAGGAGCTTAGAGGATATCCGAGTCAAAAGTTTTAAGGGAAAAAAACCCTGTGGCCCCACCTTCAAGAAGAAGAAGTCTCCCCTGCTCTACTTTATGAAGTTCTTCCCTCTTGCGCTGTTTCTGTCAATGGTACGATGGACAAATCAACGCCTGAGATCAGCGAAGAAAATGCCAACAACACTCGCAGAAATCAAGGCTTGGTTCGGTCTTCATCTACTGATGGGCCTTGTCAAGATCAACAACTACAAGGATTACTGGTCGTCACACCCGGGTCTGAGAAACCATCTTGTCTCCACAACCATGAAACGCAACCGGTTCGACATCCTCAGCCAGCATCTGTCCTGCAACAACCCATCCAAGGACCCAAATCTCATCCGTGACAAGGCCCATCGGTATTCCAAGATCCGCAAGCATCCTCTGTACCCAATCCAGCCCTTGTGGGACAAGGTTAACAAGCGGTGCATAAAGAATTACCGGCCTGGACGAGAGCTTACCATCGATGAGGCAATGGTGAAGTATCGCGGTTTCAAGGCGGCAGTCAGGAAATTTTTCATGCCGCTTAAGCCCATCCGTACTGGCTTCAAGATTTATGTTATTGCTGAGTCTGCAACTGGATTTATATTGAATTTTATTATCCACCCCCATGGAGACCAGCCTGCAAAGATGCTGGATATCGCCATGACTGTTGCTAAACACCATCTTAACGCATACCACCACATCTTCACTGATAAACTATACACCTCTGTAAGCCTCGCCCGTTCCTTGCTAGCCAAAAAGACGTACCTAACTGGAGCAGTGAAAAGCAACAGCAAAGGACTGCCCCAGGACTTTTCAGCTAAGAAAAACAACAGGAAACTGAAGAAAATGGCCATAACGAGACGTGGGACATTCTACACGAGGCAGAACGGCCAACTCACTGCAACCGTATGGAGGGACAGCAGAATCATGATGCTACTTTCCACCGCCCATCAAGCCTGGAGAGATCCTGCCATACATACCCTTCAAAGAAAATGTGCAGATGAGGAAACGGGCCGTCTAAAAAAAAAGACCATCCCGGCTCCTCCCCATGCAGTCGACTACACCAGATGCATGGGCGGCGTGGACAGGAGCGATCAGCTGAGGTCCTACCACACAACCACACGCAAGTCCCAGTTGTGGTGGCGATCACTTATGTATTTTCTTCTTGACGTTGCTCGCGTCAATGCCTGGCTGGCCTATCGACATCATCACCCTACCATCGATGAGGCTGACAGTGATAGCGACGATGAACAAGAAACCACCTCCACCATGTGCCACAGCAAATTCATACTAGAAATTGCTACTGGCCTCATCGATGGCTATGCCAGGGGAGACACACCACGGCAAGCTGCTGGTTCCCACCCTGTTCCACCACACAACAGCAGTGGACACTACTCTGCAAAAATGCCAGGGAGAAATGCCAGATATTGCAGGTGGTGTAGAAAACAAAACATCGTCACTCAGTCCGGCCACCCTAGAACGACACGCCGAGGTTGCCCAGTCTGCAATGTTAACCTTTGCCCAGGAGCATGTTTCCTCAGTTTTCACCAGGCCTCCGTCACTCAGCCAGACTCCACCACAAGCACCACAGAGTAAACAAGCCAAGTGACACCAACCATCAACAAGATATTTGTTTTGTTTTTTTTCATACCGAAACAGAAAAAAAAAAATAGAAGAAATAAAAAAGAGAAGTAAAGAAATAAAAAAAAAAATAAAAAAAAAATACTTAAAAAAAAAAAGGGCAATGATGCATAGTAAAGTGGTTAGCAGATGTGACCAGTAACTAATCTGAGCCCCCAAAAATACTTTTATTTTGTACAGGAATATACTTGCTTGGCACATACATTGAATAATGTATGTTGCATAATTAGGGCTTGAATATTTTGCACATGAATACAGTTGTTGGATTTTGACGGGATGGGTACTGTATGTCCCCATTGTTCATGCTGTGCATTTGGCCAAGTGTACCCACTCAGTCAAAACCCAACAGCTAAGGGGTGTTGGAGTTTGACGGGTTGAGTACTGTTATGGCAAATGAACTGTTGGAGTTTGACGGGTTGGGTATTGTTAACCAGCAACAATCAAACATGTGTTGGAATTTGACGGGTTGAGGAAGGTTTCTAGTAAAAATGCTTAGGGAGTTAGGGTTAAAGAGGAACTAAAACGGCCAAAAAAAATTGACTTTTTTGACTTATCTGATAGTTTATGCCTCCCCATGCAAAACTAATGTACATAACAAGTTTCATGATTCTGAAAAATCAAAAAAAATGTTGTTGAGCTTTTTCTTTCTGAGCCACTTTGACTCGATTCAGAAAAGGCCGAGGTCAACTGCGTGCCGTATCGCACGAGTATTGACGTATACGTGTAGAAACATATGACGTCACTGTATTATACGACAATGTTTTACGTAGAGTCTGTACGTATTTTTTTGTCTAAGGCTAGTATTAATTGCTGTGCTTTTTGCTCATGATTCAGGAGTAACACTACGATAAACATATTTTAAAGTGTTGACATCTTTGTGAGACACATTTAGAATTGGGGTTGTAGGCTTGTTCTTGCTGAAAAGCTAGTTATGAGTCATACTTTCCTTTGTTTGCAGTCGGCTTTTATTGGAACCTGCGCGGTGAGTTGTGTGTGAGCTGATGATATACTCTAGTCTGGCGACTTTGCTTATGCAGCCCTCATAAGGACCCGCACCTTCTCAGAACCATACACACCATTTATGTTATAAGGTACCAGACTCAATCGCATGCAGTACCGTGCGTGTACAATGCATGTTGAGTCAAGCAAGCGTGGACAGGGAGACGGCCGGCAACCGCAGGCGACGTCGTCGCGGTGGTGCGCGTGAGTCCAGGGCACGATTGGAATGCTCGGTGCCTAGAGTTGGAATGGCTCCAGCCTTCAAACGGAATTGTGCCTTCAAACCCAGCTGAGTTTTCAACCCACACTATCGTCTATACAGTCTTTGGCGAAATGTTCTGCACATATTTTCGACCATTTCGACAGCCCAAAATCAGATATTGTATTGTCTACAAAGCGGACCCACTGTCGCCTTTGAGCTCCATTCAGCACTGGGAATCACAGTAAGGTTGGGTCAGGGTTTTTGTCACTGTTCCTCGTGCAACCCCCAACTACACACGATCGAGGCATAATGATTATCTCAGAACCATGCTCATACTGAAATAATATCAAAATTAGACAAAATAGACAGGAAAACGGAGGAGTTAGGTCGACAAAAACTCTTCAGCAGCATCAACTCCACGTACGTACATGCATAGTGTTTGGCTGTAGCATCAACCGACTCTACACGTGTACGTCACGGGGTCACGTACATACATTTAACATACATAATGAGCTTTTGCGAAACAGGATAAATGGTTCAGAATAACAACCCTTTTTTTTTTTTAATAAAAAAATTTCTCTCGTCTGCAAACTAATCTCCATCAGTTAAAAGAGTATTTAAACTGTCGGAAAAGTCAAAAAAGTCAAAAACAAATTTGCTGTTTAGTTCCTCTTTAACTGGTTTCAACTGGTTTTTGTTGAATCCAGTTGACTCCAACAGGTACCAGTTGGAACCAGTTGAAAGTTCAACTGGTTTTAACTGGAATTTTCACCTGGGATGGCATCATCCGTACGCAAGTGGTTAAAATAGTACAATGTATGCAATTGGTAAAGTGTAAAGCTTTGGAGGATGTAGTCCTGGGTTCAAATCCTCTAATATTTTTATATATTTCTTTTTCTTGAACTGATTGGGTGTGGAGGATTATATTTCAAGGGAAAGCAAGTCACAGAAGCACTCTCTGGCGCTTGGCAATTCTGGTCTACGAAAAAAACACATTAAAAAATCGCCACTGGTCGCTACATTCGGAATGAGAATGACAATATCGTGTAGGAAATGGGAACCAGTCTAGTCCATCGACCGCTAGCTAAACAAAAGATCGTAGATCGGACACTCCGCTGAAAAAAAGTAAAACAGAAAGTAGTTGCTCATGGGGAAGGGTGCCCTCATAATTCTGGTAGTTAAAACTTGCGACAAACTGAAGTGTTACCGGGAGAACGCAATGGAGGAAAAACAAAAACTTGGTGCTCCGCACCGATTTATGCACTAAATGACAACACAATTTGACAAGGATTGGTCTTACATACTTGATGTTGCTCCCTCCTTTTTTACTTTCTTTCATTGTTAATTCTGATATTCAATTGTGGAGACCCACTTTTTGCAAATATCATTAAAAACAAATAACTATACATATTTTATGTCACAAAACTGAATTATTTGTCAGAGAAATTTACCATTAAAAAGTATGTAAAAATAAAAAGACATTTATTATTTACTATAGTAGCTATTTATTGTAATTATTTTTATCTTCAAGACATAATAAAAAAACAGATTACTGGTTGTCTGAACTTCTGAAGTAGCAGTTATAAGTAATAATAGTGAAACAATTGACAGAAATTAACAGGGGAACACTTCTCGAGTGGAGCAAAGTTTGATTTCATCCATTTGTCAGATTCTTCATTTCATTAAACCCTTCAAATCCAACATGACTTACTTTATCATTAAAAACTATTCATACTAATCTATCTATGACCGAACAAATCTATTACAACAAGAATTTTAGAATTGGCATATTTTGAGATATGGCTTGAAATGGCTTAAAGGTTAAAAAACTTTTCATCTACAACATGTGCTGACCTACCCACATACAATGTACCAGCTTACTCTTGGTATAGGCCCTTCAAAAATACACCTTTAAGATGATGTCATCACGACAGCACTTTTCTGAACAAACATTTGGAACAAGGTCTTGGCCTTTGTCAAGATTGGAGTCGATCTGATCACCGACAGTGTAAGATTTTAAGAGTACATTGAAATTTGAAACATTCCTGGAAAATCGGCTGTCATCACTTCGGATTTTACATGCTTTTTTCAAAAACAATTTGATGTCATGACGTCACAATTTTCATCTTACAACACATGCCGGCCTATCCACATGCCAAATTTGAACTTAATCCGACCTACGGTTCTCCAGTTATGTGCCCTTTAAAAACGCACCTTCCTTTAACCCCTTGAGTACGGTATTTTATGGGAGATGTCGGGGTGCCGCAGCGGTTCTGGCAGCCAAGCGAACCGCTACAACGTGTTTGTGCAATCAAGCGTAACCTATACACAATAATCCAACAATGGATTGAAACTGCACAAACAGTGGCCACTTGCGTCATCCGGCCCGTTTTTTTTGCGCCAAATTTCGTCATCCGTACGCAAGGGGTCAACCAGTTCGCATCGGAGGACGTGTTAACAAGATCTGGCGTTTTTATACACGGGCACGGCTGACGGTTAAAATGTCAAGTTTGCCTCGACTCACCTCCGGGTGACGTCTCAACACACTAATCCCTCATTTGTTTTGTACACACACACACACACACAGTCATGTAAACGGGTGCAATCGTGGACCTCCCATTGTTCCTCTTTTGTTTATACTCTAACTTTTTCGGAAGGCCTCCCATTGGTTTTGTACACGATTTTCAATCGTGGACGTTAGGTCAAACGTGGACCCCTTTGTCTCAGCCCAAATTCTTTTGTCCTAGGTCCACGATTGCCGGCATATACAAACTCACACAAAGTCAGAGAAGTCTGTGGAGGCGGACCGTGTGTTGAACTTGAACTTGGCCGCTGTGCGTGGCCTGTTCTACAAACTACGGTGGGCGCACCTGGAGTATTGAATGATATGGTTTCGGCAAGAAATTTTTGTACAAATACTGTTGAAACGACTTGCAAATAAGTATTTGTGGCGTTTGGCTGTATATGAGGAGCATGGCTGCTATATTTTGCCTTTTTTGAAAATAGAAATTTTCGGCAAAATAAATCCCTCCGCTAACTGGTTAAGATGAAGTCACGTGACCCCTGTTCGGGGACCGTCTTCACTATAAGGTCTCCATGTATGTTAACTGTTATGGGAATACGACTTCTCTGTTAAAAGTAGGTGTAGGAAGGAAACGTACAAAGTCTATGGGATCGGGTACCAAAAAAAAAAAAGAGAAACTAGAAGTGTGCCTGTTTTAAAACAGAACACATGCTTTTCCTCATTATTTTTATGTCACTTTGAATTTTGCATACTAATGACAATATCTTCTACCTACCCACCGATTTTCACGACGATCGAATCTACGCTTATGCATTTTTCAAAAAAGCACATTTTTGATGACCTCATCATGACATCACATATCTACTGCCTAAGAAACCTGTTACAATTTCGACTTTCGCATGTTCTGTTGACAAAATATGGCTGAAAGGTTCAAAACATAACTATCAATATAAATTCGTATGATGACGTCTTCATGACGTCACACCAACTTTAAACTAAATCGGAGTGTCAACAATCTTCTGTCAATATTAATTTTAAGTGATGTTTTGGACGGGAATATTGACTTCAATATGTACGATTTGCGATGTCCCTTCTGAGCCACCATACACCATTGGTACAGTATGCTGTAGTACGTACTGTATAAACGTATATCACGTATCGCAGCCCAAAGTGCTACACAAAAAACTGTGCGTTCGAGTGTGGAATAAATTCATAACGTGCTACATTGCAGTCACGGTTTTCTGCCCTTCCCAGAATTCTTTTGTTTTATATTGTTTTGATCTAAATTTCGAAATGGCTGTTATTTTACACTTGAGTGAGCAACGATCATGGAAATGTGGAATTAGTCAGAGCAAAATTCAATGTATACATTGTACATGTGTATAAGCTGTCTACCACCCTGGCCTACCCACACAATAATATTGAACCCTATCGTACCTACGTTCTTTAGATATCTGACCTTAAAGTATGCACCTCTAAGATGACGTCACGTGACCCATGATGACGTCATCACAATGGCACTTGTCAAAGCAAACATTTGCAATGTGGTCTTGGTCTGTGTCATGTTTGGAGATAATCTGATCAATGATAGTGTAATTTTTTTTAGAGTAGAATGCAATTTAAAACATTTAAAAATTCACAGAAAATCAGCCGCTGACATCATCATGACGTCACTTTGGATTTTGCATGCTGATGACAATATCTACCTAAAGTACCTACCCACCAAATTTTCGTGACGATCGAACATATCCTTATGCGTTTCAAAAAAGCACATTTTTGATGACGTCATCCTGATCATGACGTCATCCTGATCATGACGTCACACATTTTTTACATTTATACATGGTAGGTATGACCTAACAAACCTATTACAAAAAGAATTTCGAAATTAGCATGTTCCATTGATGAGATACGGCTTAAAGGTCCAAACATTTAAAAATTCCTATAAAATCATATGATGACGTCATCATGACGTCAGATCAATTTTCATCTATAACACGTGCCGGCCTACCAGCATACCAACTCTGAATACAATCGGACTTACGGTTATCTAGATATGTGTCCTTCAAAATTCCATGTTTTGAATAATTTAGAAATATAATAAATCGATAGGCCTTCCTTCAAAAAACAACTTTCAATAAACAACTTTGCAGAGAATCCAGTTGCATTGTCCATTCTGGATAATCAACAATTCTATTCGGTTCAATTCTTTATTCAAATAATTGGCCCCCTATTCGGAGAAATTACAATCTGCCTTTCAGTGCCATATGTACACGTACAATGTATGGCATGTCAAAAGTCTGAAAGCACAACTAGGTATTTACCAGAGGTGAAATAATATACCGGCGTCAAGTCATGTGGAATTATTTAATTGATGATTGCGTGCTGTGTGAGACTTTATAATTGTATGTATATCTTTAATAATTTAAGATATTGGTCCTTGTTAACCCTTTCAGCCCCACATTGTTTATTGGCATGCAGCCTCTGGTGCCCACAATGTTTACACACTAAGCACTTCACAGTCGACTTTAATCGCCATTGGGGCTGAAGGGGGGTATAGTGCACGGGCGACTATAGTCGCCATTGGGGCTGAAAGGGTTAAAGCCGAAAAACTAGATCTTTTTAATTTTTGGATAAGATGATCCCCCCATACGAGTTATTAGCACAAATTATCATCGGTGAGAAGTTATCTTTTTGAGCATTTTAATCTAAAGCAGGGAACAACACTCTATGAGGGAAATCAGCTTCAACACCATTCATTTTTATTCATGTTTGGTCTCAGTCTCGGTCTCGGAAGTTGTGGTCTCGGTCTCGGAAGTTGTGGTCTCGGCCTGCAAAAGTCTCGGTCTCGGAAGTCTGGTCTCGGTCTCAAAAGCCTTGGTCTGGATCTCGGACATGAAGGTCTCGACTACAACACTAGTGTGGAGCCTATTGTGTGACACTAGATTGCTTTTACGTGTGAAGAATTTGCCACAAACATTGCATACAAATGACTTCTCATTGGTGTGGACCCTATCATGATTAACTAGAGTGCTTTTATGTTTGAATGATTTGCCACAAATATCGCATACAAATAGCTTCTCATTGATGTGGATCCTATGATGTCTCACTAGATTGCCTGTCTGTGAGAAGGATTTGCCACAAACATCGCATACAAATGGCTTCTCATTGGTGTGGATCCTATCATGTTTAACTAGGGTGCTTTCATTTATGAATGATTTGCCACAAAAAATGCATACAAATGGCTTCTCATTGGTGTGGATCCTATGGTGTATCACTAGCTGGCTTTTACATCTGAAGGATTTGCCACAAACATCACATACAAATGGCTTCTCATTGGTGTGGATCCTATAGTGTGACACAAGATTGCCTTTATTTGTGAAGGATTTGCCACAAACATTGCATACAAATGGCTTCTTGGTGTGGATCATATGATGTCTCACTAGATTGCTTGTCTCTGAGAAAGATTTGCCACAAACATCGCATACAAATGGCTTCTCATTGGTGTGGATCCTATGGTGTCCCACAAGATTGCCTTTACGTGCGAAGGATTTGCCACAAACATTGCATACAAATGGCTTCTCATTGGTGTGGATCCTATGGTGTCTCACTAGATGGCTTTTACGTCTAAAGGATTTGCCACAAACATCACATACAAATGGCTTCTCATTGGTGTGGATCCTATGGTGTCTCACTAGCTTGCTTTTCTGTATGAAGGATTTGCCACAAATGTCGCATACAAATGGCTTCTCATTGGTGTGGATCCTCTGGTGTTCCACTAGACCGCCTTTCTGCAGGAAGGATTTGCCACAAACATCGCATACAAATGGCTTCTTATTGGTGTGGATCCTATGATGTCTCTCTAGATTGCTTGTCTGTGAGAAGGATTTGCCACAAACATCACATACAAATGGCTTCTCATTGGTGTGGATCCTCTGGTGTTCCACTAGACCGCCTTTCTGCATGAAGGATTTGCCACAAACATCGCATACAAATGGCTTCTCATTGGTGTGGATCCTATTGTGATACACTAGGTTGCTTTCATGCTTGTAGCATTTGCCACAAACATTGCATACAAATGGTTTCTCTATGGCGTGGATCCTCTGGTGCATCTTTTCAGGGTGGCTAATACAGTTTCTTCTTTTCTTCATGCTTGGTATGTGCTGCAAGGAGATTAAACATCATTAGCATTTATGTAAGCCTAACATAAAGATTGTAAAAACACACACCACACAGAAGGGCATCTTGACGCGTAATTCTTCGGCATACAACTTTGCAATAGGGCATACATGTATACATGCAAAGTATGATTATGATCCTACATGTAGGTTTTTTTTTTTTTAAATGCCATTTAAAAATCTGCAGGATTTGGGATAGAACTAAAATAAGAAACGAAACAAATGATTATTGGCTTTTCCGACACTGCCAGTCGGAAAAGGCCTTGAATTTGTTCCGATTCTTTTTTGGCTTTTTAAAACATTTTCGGAAAAGGCCTTGTTTTTGTTCTGATTTTTTTTTTTTTTTTACTATTTTAGTTTTATCCTAAATCCCATAGACTTTGTACACAAATTGTCGACGGCACTTTGGTCACTAAACAAACTCAGATCTTAACCAAACTTAACACAAACACAGACCCTCAACTGAAACTGTTTCTCTTTAAGAGAAACTAATAGTGTGACGTCATGATGACGTCATCACGTGTCATATTACAAGCGATTTAAGATAAATATTTGTAATCTTTAAAATGCTATATAAAATCAACCGTGAGACCCCTGATCTTGGTTTTTGTGTCAATTGATAGTATAAACCAGGATCTTCATTTTATCTCATGTGCGTCAAATCACGTGACCCTTCCTTCCGGTCCAAACCGGAAGTGCCCTATAATTTGAAAGTGGAAAAAGATGTGAACTTGCTTTCAACGATGTTAGTCTCCGCCCAGGTTGTACTTCACAACAAAATTGCGTCATAAAATGTTCGAGCGCCCTCTAGCGGCAGGTTTAAAAATGTTTAAAATAAACTTTCAGTTGATGTGTGTGGCGAAGTTTGCGGTAATCACTTTATAATTGATATATTTGATGACCTTCATGCAGACCAGAAGTTGCAATGAAAAGACCTTTAAACCTTTATAAACAATTGCTATAAAATCAACTGCGAGAGATATAATCCAGATATTTGCTTCAGAAAGCAGAGTTAACATAGTTCTTGAGCTTTCTGATAATGACGTCATCAAATATTGGATTACAAGGAATCAAAGATTTCTAGATTTAATCTTTGAAAATCAATATAAAATCAATCGACAGGGATATGATTTTGCTTTTAATAGGAACTGATGGAATAATTCAGGGTCTTCATTTTTGATATTACGTGCAAAATCACCTGACCCTTCCTTCCGGTCCAAACCCAGAAGTGCCTAATAATTTGAAAGTCTAATCTTTGAAAATCAATATAAAATCAAACGAGAGAGATCTGATTTTTCTCTTCAAAGGAACTGATAGAATAATCCAGGGTCTTCATTTTTGATATTACATGCAAAGTCACGTTACCCTTCCTTCCGGTCCAAACCGGAAGTGCCTTATAATTTAAAGTTTAATCTTTGAAAATCAATATAAAATCAAACGAGAGAGATCTATTTTTTCCTTTTAAGGGAACTGATAGAATAATCCAGGGTCTTCATTTTTTATATTACATTGTACGTGCAATGTCACGTGACCCTTCCTTCCGGTCCAAACCGGAATCGCCTTATATAATTTGAAAGTGGAAAAAATCATAACCGGTAACGTCATATAATGTTAGAGCGCCCTCTAGCGGCAGGTTGAAAATGTTTAAAATGAACAATCAGTTGATGTGTGTGGCGAAGTTCGCTGAAATCACTTTATATTTGATGTATATAATCAGCTTCATGCTATTAAGAACAACTTGAGGGGGAGAAATTTAAAGATTGATGACGTCACCAGACAGGAAGTTAAAATGAAAAGACTTGAACCTTAAAAATATTGCTGAAAAATCAACCGCGGGAGATATAATCCAGATTTTTTCTTTGGATAGCAGTTACATAGCCCCGAGCTTTCTGATAATGACATCACATTGACGTCATCAAGTATCAGATTACAAGCAATTGAAGATTTCTTGATTTAATCTTTGAAAATCGATTGAAGATCAACCGTGAGAGATCTGACTTTTCTTTTTATGGGAACTGATAGAATAATTTAGGCAAGTGTCAAAGATGAAAATTTATCTGACGATTTTATGTTAATTTTCAGGTTCTATATATTAAATGTTTTCTTCTTGCAGGATATTTTGATCAATGTTTTCCATCCTCAGTTTCTTTTAGCTGACAAATATAGTACAGGCCTATGAAACTCAATATTGTTTTTATTCTGTAAAACAACGTACTTGAGTATTATAGAAAAACTACATCTCATGCACAAAACAATCTTTCACCAAAGAAAAAGCAAAAACGGAAAAGCCATGTGTTCTGTTAAAACAGACACACTATGTCTAGTTTTTTCTTCTTCTTCTTTTAGTTCTGACCAAAATCCCATAGACTTTGTATACAAATTTTGTCGATGGCACTTTAGGTCTTAAAAAACCTCAGATCTTAACCAAACTTACCTCAAACATAGACCCTAAGCTGACATTATTATGTCGAAGAGTGACGTCATGATGACGTTATCACGTGACGTCATCTTTAATAAAGGTGCGTTTTTCAAGGGCCCATATCTAGAGAACGATAGGTCCGATTTCTTTTAAACCTGTTACGTTGGTAGGCTAGCTCGTGTTATAGATCAAAATTGAGGTGATGTCAAGATGACGTCATCATACGATTTTATAGTAATTTTTAAATTTTTGAACTTCAAAGTTTCTTAAAGCCATATCTCACCAACAGAACATGCTAAATTCAAAATTATTTTTGTAATAGCTTTGTTAGCTCCTATATTTTTTCACATTTATGTGAAAAATGTGTGACATCAAAAATGTACTTTAAAAAAAAACACATATAAGGGTAGGTCCGATTGTCATAAAAATTAGTGGGCAGGTAGATAGTGCTAGTAGCATGTTAAATCCGAGGTGACGTCATGATGACGTCATCGGCTGATTTTCTATGATTTTTTTAGTTCTATCCCAAATCCCTTGGACTTTGTACACGAATTTTGTAAGAGCCACTTTGGTCACTAAACAACATCAGATCTTAATTAGGCTTAAAACAAACAGAGACCCTAAGCTGAAAATGTATGCCAAAATGTGACGTCATGATGACGTCATCACGTGTCACGTGACGTCATCTTAAAGGTGCATTTTTCAAGGGCCCATATCTAGAGAACGGTAGGTCCGATTGCCTTCAAACCAGGTATGTTGGTTGTGTAGCTTGTGTTATAGATGAAAATTGAAGTGACGTCATGATGACGTCATCATACGATTTTACAGTAATATTAAAGTTTTTGAACTTCAAAGTTTCTTAAAGCCATATCTCATCAACAGAACATGCTAAATTCAAAATTCTTTTTGTAATAGCTTTGTTAGCTTCTATATTCTTTCACATCAATGTAAACAATGTGTTTTTTTGAAACACATGTAAGGGTAGGTCCGATCGTCATAAAAATTAGTGTGCAGGTAGATAGTGCTACTAGCATGTAAAATCCGAGGTGACATCATGATGACGTCATCGGCTGATTTTCTATGATTTGTTTAGTTCTATCCCAAATCCCATAGACTTTGTACACAAATTTTGTAAGAGCCACTTTGGTCACTAAACAACCTCAGATCTTAATCAGACTTAAAACAAACATAGACCCTAAAGCTGAAATTGTATGCCGAAGAGTGACGGGGTGATGATGTCATCACGTGTCACGTGATGTCATCTTAAATGTGCATCTTCAATGGCCCGTATCTAGAGAACCGTACGTCCGATTACGCTCAAACGTAGTATGTTGGTAGGCAAGCATTTGTTGTTGATGAAAATTGAGGTGACGTCACGATGACATCATACAAAATTATATAGTAATTTTATAGTTTTTGAACCTTAAAATTTTCTTTAAGCCATAATTCATCAACAGAACATGCTAATATCAAAATTCTTTTTGTAATAGGTTTGTTAGGTCCTACTAGGGCTGACGATATTGATCTTTTTCATAGTCGATTGTTTTACCTCGCGATATGCGATAAAATCGTCAACAAATTTCAGCATGATTGAAAAGTCGCAAAAACTACATAATTGCCGGACGTGTTTGTCGCAGTCATTGTTTGAGGCCGTTCTTAGGCCAGCCATCAATATTGAGAAACAGCCTAGTCTAAGCTTAGTCTGCGGATATCTGGATCAAAGCCTTTTCTTTGTTACCACCACCAGCCAGAGCCATTACCCTATACACTCCAGACTATTGTGACCTAACATATCCCCCCAGATTTCTTAAAAGAATTCCTGAGATTCCGGGAACACAATGAACGGCACAAGGGGGGTTTCCCTTGCCCGCATATCGTGCTTCAAATGGCCAGAGCTGGGCTGGCTAATTTGCATATGAATATTACAATGCGGAGTACGCTGATTGTATACTTCAGATATTTAGAACGTTTTAATAGATTTTGCATCTTATCACAGATTTACTGACAGCTTGTCCATTATTATACACTTAGACTTTAAACCGAAAACAATTGTTTTCTCCCCTATTTATATTTTTTTCTGCGAGTTGTTGAATACCTTTAATTGTTTTAATTGAATTAGCATTTAAAAGAATGATCCCGAACCGAAAAAAGATGTTCGCTATTAAAAAACTTCTGGATTTGTGCAATATTTCGATCTCTCCATCACCCAGTGCCCGCTGGATAAATGTACTCTCTAGATGCCACCACGTGTGGTTGGCATGGAATATTTGTTATGTTTTATTTTCGCGCTATACGCAGGCTTTGCAGTCCAGGGCACCCTACACAAAGAAACTCTGGAGCTGAACCCATTATATACATTTTGTTTAGGTATTACAATGTGTAAATAATTGTATACCTCGCAAAAGTTGAGCTGTCAATCACTTTATAAGGTTTCATCAGGGCTAGGGGTGCAGTATATTTTATTTCAGACATACTTTTCTTTCAGAGCGAATGAATACTGACATTGTAATGAGTACTGATTTTTTAAAACGTACATGTAGCTTGTCGGAACAGGTGAGCATTAATATTCCAAGCAAAGGATACAATAATCCATCCTTCGGTTTAATTCAGCCACGGGAGGGTAAAAATTATTCTCCTTGCTTGAAGTTAAATACGGCAATCGATGGATTTATTTAATCAGCTATGTTATATTTGTTCTGCTTGCTCTAATTTTTCTGGGGATTTTCACAGCAAGGTTGCGTTCAGCCCGCCCACTAGACTACCGCCCAACAGTCAATCCGCGTGAACCAGCTGATATATTTAGAGCTGATCAGCAGGAGGCACGAACCACGTGCGAGCAGCCCCAAGTGCAGAGAAGCATTGAAGCATTTTTCAATGAATGGTTGAAATGGATAGGCCCACTAATTTGCATAGATTTAAATATGGCTCAGTCTACAAAAAACCACATTTTGAGAAGTTTTCAGGGTATGCACTGGGGGTAACACAAATGGTAACACCAGTGGTTAAGTTTTAAAAACAACTTCTTTGCAATACAATCGGCATAATTTGGTCTAATTGCGGAAAAAAATGATCATTTTCTAGCCGCCTACCATGAATAGAAATTACACAATGTTTGTAGACTATCGGATAGCTTGTTCAATGTCATTTGGTGATTTTCTTAAAACATCCCCCGCAGTACGAATCACCGAGCCACCGAGTGGTCAATTATCTTATGCACCTATCAATAGCTTCCCCACCCCTCCCCCGGGCTGCCCCACCCAAGATGTGGGGATTGTCACTTTTGAAGTGACCAAATCCTCACTCCTGGGGCAAAATTTTAGTGACAATCCCCGACATACATGGGTGGGGCACCCCCACCTCATGGTTTTTTAACTTCTGATGATGTGGAAACAATGGCAAAATGAGTAACTAAAATCCCCACCCTGGGGCTTGAAAAATGTGACCAAACCCCCACATAAGACCTGGGGCAGCCCGGGGGGAGGGGTGGGGAAGCAATTGATAGGCACATTATTTACACTATTAATAACAAGTTCGAAAGGATGATGTCATTTCGACTTGAACCTCGCTTACAAGGAAATTAATTTTAGCGAATTTGCTGGTAAAAAGAAAGTATCACCGATTTTTTAAGGGAAAATAGGGTTCCGGGAAAAATCGCCGATTTGAAAAACGATATCGGCGATATCTCGTTTTAAAAAAACATGTAGCCGATTTCGATTTTTGGGTGGAGAATATCGCATCATCGCGATTTTATCGTATCGCCCGGCACTAGGTCCTACATATGTAACAAAAAATGCAAAATATGTGCACCATCATAATGACGTCATCAAAGGCATAATTTCTCATAAGACATGTAAATTGGTAGGTCCAATTGTCATGAAGCCTGGTGGGTAGGCAGACTTGTCACAAGCAAGCAAAAATCGCAGTGACATCATAAAAAAAATAATGCGGAAAAGCCCTATGTTCTGTTCAGCGAAGAGACATAGAGTCCTAGTTTTGGTTGTGATTAACCGGTAGGTGGCCATGCAATGACCATGAACTTCATGCCGTTATCGACGGCACATCGTTAATTATGCATGCACCATGACTTTGGGTTTTAATGCAATTGATACAAAAAAAAATATATTGTATTTGTACCGACGCCTCTTGTTGCTTGTGTAAGCCAGCCCCCAAAGGGGTGGTTGAAATCTGTAAAATGAGCACAAATGATGCACACATAAGTATGTTGCATAGAACTGAAAGATGGTGTTATTCGCTTGCTGCTCATCAAGGAATGGTTTAATGATGCAATCAACTCCATAATTGCATTAATTAACAAATCACCAATGAAATTCAACATTAGGAATATATTTTCGTCACACTAAATCTAAAAGGAAAGTAAAAACCTACTTGGAACAAGGTACATGTACAAGAAATATCTTTCCTAGATATCAGGGCCAGATAGGTGTACATTTGCTGGTAAGAGAAACAATACAATTGTCACCCAAGTCCTTGTTCCATATTACAGATAATCTGCACCTTAAAGTTGCAAAAAGTCACTAAGCTAAAACACAGACTAAGAGAACCCTCATTAAATATGCGCAAGAAAAATAAGTGTTCTTGTCCCTACTAGTTTCCACATGCTTTGGCTAGCAAGAGCCAACCACTTTTCTCCATAACACACTCAAAGTAAAAGATAAACAACTCAATCATCACTACCAGGGCTGGTGGTCGGTGACCTTCTGGTCCACATGGGTACTTTCTGTTCCCCATACCACTGCCCGAATACTAATGAGGTAAGGCTCTGTTCCTGGAATGCATGACTCATCCACTGCTGGGACCATTTCCTGTCCAATGTACTGAAGTATAGGTGTCTATAGCCCCATGCTTGCAACTTAAAATGCATGGTCAAACTCTACTAAGTTTTATGAGAAAAGTGGCTATGGAGGACAGTGAATTCACATTGCTAAAAGTTCAGCACAAGTGGAAGAGTTACTAAATTACACACTCTTAAAGATTAAAAAATCAAAAAATTAGCTGGCCTGACGTTTCGAATTTAAGCAAGTTCTTTCTCAAAGGCAAATGACAGAGTACAAGAAACAAACATGTAGGGAACACACATGCATGAGGGGGTGGGTGGAGAAACACAAAAGAGGGATGCAAGGGAGCATGGCAGTGGGTAAACATCAAAGAGAGAGGTTTGGGTAAGGATGAATGCGGGGAGGGATTAGGATGAAGGTTGAAGCTGGGGAATTGGACAAAGGAATGTGGTTAGTGGCAAAGATAAACAGGAAATGGTAAGACAACCCCATTTGGCCAAGAGACCCCAAGAGGGTTTGCCACTCTTAAAGATTCTTTGTTAAAATACATCCAGAGCTTAATTCATTACTCCAAGTATCAACTTAATAATCTGGAATCTCTTGTCTAAAACTATACCTCTCAAACTTTCTAGAAATATACTCAATGTCTTTGTTTTTCTTATTTCAATTGAAACCAACATTTAAGAAGTTTCAGAGAAACATAAACCAAGGTTCTACAATTCTCAAGTTTCTCAGATTTCTGTCATCAAGCAAACTGTTAACAAAGCAACAATCACTTTGTTCTTAGAGAACAATAAAATATCAATCCTAAGAATACATGTAATAATCAAGTAAATACAACAAAGTCTGAAATGTGAGATATACAAATGAAATTAACATACCTGTAAAATGAGCACAAATGATGCACACATAAGTATGTTGCATAGAACTGAAAGATGGTGTTATTCGCTTGCTGCTCATCAAGGAATGGTTTGAGACACAGCAAGGCGAACAAAAGGGGGGTGAAGTTGCTCTTCCTGCTGGGTGCCTTAGCCAATCATAAGGAAGTGACCATGGCCACTGGTCACTACCAAGCCAATCAGCTGACAGGCTGCACATGGGTATCCAAGAGTGACACATGTGCATTCTAGGAAAAGGAAGCTTATATTATTTTTTTAGGGGGGTGGTAATTTTCCTACCATTCTCCGGGAGGGGCACTACACTTGTATACAAATTCTGTTTAGAGTTGTGAATATTTTAAAATAATTTTTGTGAAACGTTTCTCAATGCAGCAAGCATACATGTTTGGGGGGGGTCCATTTCGGGTAGCACAATATTGACATGATCATCACTATAGGTAAAGTAAAAAATGTGGCTTTAGAATACTGCACTATTCTCTAAAATGCACTCCTGCTTCAAATATGCTTTTAGGTATGAAAGCCATCCCCCTCATAGTTTGCCTGGCAAAAACATTAATAAAATAAAAAATCAGGGTCAGTTTTTAAAGGTACAATGTAGTGTACATGATCGGTCATTGATGCAATTTTCAGAAAAGGGGCGGATTTGAGATTTAGTAAAAATGTATTTTATAGGAAATATCGTTCCACTGGCCTGTTCAAAGTTTTGCGTTCTTGGATGGCGAAAAAACGAGAGAAAAACTGCATTCGTTTTAAACCTTCGGGCGGCATTTGTTATAGCACCCTCTTGTAAAACAAGCCTAATCTTTGAAAATAGGATCGTTTTCGATTGGTTCTTATAATACGTACATAGGCCGAGCGGTGCATGTAGCATGTAGGTGCATGTAGCGAATGTCCAAGATCCACTGCATGCACTGGTTACAATGCGTCACTTCGGTACACTACGCATACGACAGTACACACACATGTACGATAATTGCAACCCTGCACGTGTTTTTTTATTATTAACCCATTTTAGATACAATGCGGACTAACTACATTCGGTCAATAGAGGGCAGTTTTCCAACGACTGTTCGGCCGAAAAATCATTGGAAAACGATAAAAACTCCACTTTTCTTGAAAATGACAGCACACCTGGTGCCATCATTTTTACAGGATGATTGAGATTACAATTAACTTACAGTCTATAATAATTCAGTAAAAAAAAACATTTGGAGGATTACTACATGTATTCGTGTACACTACATTTAATGAAAATTGAGGAATAGTCTGGGGAAACTACATGTAATCAAAATCAAATCAGAAAAGTATGTCAAAATAATATCAAACTTTCAAAGGTTCAGTTATATACATACATTTCTTGTAGCCATTACAGACAGGGAAATTGGGGGTCACAACAGAAGAATAAAGCTGTCCCGAATATACCTTATATATTCGATTGTCAACCAAATATTTGAATACCTTTTTTGCCGAATATTAAACAAAATATGTTTGCATATGTACTGATACGACTCTGATGCTATTTTAACCCTCCTATACTTATAACTATCACAGCCTATCAAAATCTCTAAACACCAACTCTGACAGTTTGTGTGTGTTTCAATCTGAAATTTGATAGGTTTTGATCTGTACAGCAGCTGGGTCGATTTTGGCCCTGAGAACAGGAGGGTTTTAATAGAAAAGTTACAGCACTTATCAAATATTCGAAAAAAATATGCACGTACAGATACATGTACGACTCTGATGCTATTCTAATAGAAAAGTTACGGCGCTTATCAAATATGCGGTCAAACTAAATTTCGAATTATCAAAAATGAACAGCCCGACAGAGGAAGGGAAGGAAAGCCAACCTGATTCCCGTGGAAGCCAAAAAAAACCAAAATAAATTAATAATTTATACGAAAACAATTTTTCGGCCTCTTTGCATAGAACAGCCCTGTGCACATTTTTGCATAGCGCGGCATAATACGTACATGTACCCCTTTTTGTAGAGTGGGTCACAATTTTCTATTAACCCTAACAGCCCAAGGCTTTTTACTAGAATCCTTCCCTAACCACACAAACTCCAACACTGTGTAGTAAACCAATGGCACATTCTTTGTACTTAGACAAAATCAGGGCATCAAGTCCCATGCAAAGTGATGGTGCCAAGGCTCTACAGTACCCAATCACACAAAATTCAACACAAATGGGGTGTTTGATTTTGGCAGGTTAGGGATGGTTAGGGTTAAAGAAACAATAATTTACCAAAAATGCAAAGAAAAAATTACAGTTTATATTAGACAAATAATGAATGTTTATGAGTGCGATGGTAAGAATAATTTCATGAGGTGACAGATTGATTGTTCCATTCCACAAGACGAAGCCGAGTGGAATGGGACATTCCATCTGTCACCGAATGAAATTATTCTTACCATTGCACAAATGTCCCAGTGGGCACACGACGTTGAAAAGACGTCTTTTTTCGGTCGTTATCTGGTCGTGCTTACTTGAGCGGTCGTGACCCAAAAACGACGTCTTAAAGACGTCTTTTTCCCTACCTGTAAACTCATCCCCACCCGCCAAAAAAATACCAAAAAAACCTGACGTCTTTACGACGTCGTTTTACGGTCGTTATTTAGTCGTGGGTTCTACAGCGGCGGTGACCAAAAAACGACGTCTTAAAGACGTCTTTCTCCCTACCCGAAAACTCATCCCCGTCCGCCCCCCTGAAAACAAAAATACGACGTCTTTATGACGTCGTTTTTTGGTCGTTATCTAGTCGTGTGTACTACAGTGGCCGTGACCAAAAAACGACGTCTTAAAGACGTCTTTTTCACTACCCGTAAACTCATCTCCACCCTCCAAAACTGAACAAAAACACTACGTCTTAAAGACGTCGTTTTACGGTCGTTATCTAATTGTGTGTACTACAGCGGCCGTGACCGACAAAAAACGACGTCTTAAAGACGTCTTTCTTCCCATCCGAAAACTCATCCCCACCCGCCCACCTGAAAAACAACAAAAACACGACGTCTTTATGACGTTGTTTTATGGTTGTTATCTAGTCGTGTGTACTACAGTGGCCGTAACCAAAAAACGACGTCTTAAAGACGTCTTTCTTCCTACCCGAAAACTCATCCCCACCCGCTCCCAACAAACAACAAAAACGCGACGTCTTTACGACGTCGTTTTGCGGTCGTTATCTAGTCGTGTGTGCTACAGTGGTTGTGACAAAAAAACGACGTCTTAAAGACGTCTTTCTTCCCATCCGAAAACTCATCCCCACCCGCCCACCTGAAAAACAACAAAAACACGACGTCTTTATGACGTTGTTTTATGGTTGTTATCTAGTCGTGTGTACTACAGTGGCCGTAACCAAAAAACGACGTCTTAAAGACGTCTTTCTTCCTACCCGAAAACTCATCCCCACCCGCTCCCAACAAACAACAAAAACGCGACGTCTTTACGACGTCGTTTTGCGGTCGTTATCTAGTCGTGTGTGCTACAGTGGTTGTGACAAAAAAACGACGTCTTAAAGACGTCTTTTTTACTACCCGTAAACTCATCTCCACCCTCCAAAACCGAACAAAAACACTACGTCTTAAAGACGTCGTTTTACGGTCGTTATTTAGTTGTGTGTACTACAGCGGCCGTGACCGAAAAACGACGTCTTTAAGACGTCTTTCTTCCTACCCGATGTTTCCTGCGTTATGTGAAAGGATGTGCTGACGGGTAACAGATGCTGAGCATAACATGTCACCGTGCAAACGACAGTTTACGCTTTAACGCGTTACGAAAATCAGTCAAGAAAAGGTGAGTAAAACCAACTTTCCACTTCGTGGAAAAAAGATTTTTAGTATTTTAATCAGTGATTTTTTTCCTTCGTGTTTTGAATTAAAATAAATCGTATTGCAATTACTTCTAGGTCAAAGCCTGTTTTGCCGTAAATTGGCCGGACTAATAGTCGTGTGTACTCCAGCTGCCGTGACAAAAAGACAACGAAAACTAAAAGCCATGAAATAAAACTAAAAGCCCAAGTTTTTTTGGCGGAAAAAAATGCAAGTGGCCACAGGGTGTCACGTCCGCGTGCACGCGCCTCGCGTAACCTTATTGGTTGCATGGCTGTGGCGCCCGGCCAGTGCAGGCCTTCATGCAACACGTGAACGTGCAGTTCTCTTTTGGACTTTCGACTTTGAGTGATGAGCGGTGACTTTTGAAATTGCGACGAATATTATTGTTTGTATTTATCGTAAAACAGGAGTCATTTCACTAGTATAGTTGTACACCAAATACCTCAATGTATATACGTAAATACGTAAATGAGGCCCCCTCATTTAGATCAGAAAATCCCCGTTCTCAAATTAAATCAACAGGTCTCATTCGTCCCATTGCCGTGGCAACCCCTACTTGAAAGTGGACTGACCCCCCCGAGTCCAGATAATCCTGGCTTGCCGGCCTACCATGCATTAGTGCCTGCGCCTGCCTATGCCGTTATTCCCATAATCTGTTCCTTGCAGCTTGCTGTTGTTCATCAACTACCACGGGCACTATATCTCTCTCCTTTCCAGGTAGGAAAAGTTACATTTATTTATAACTTTTGACATGCAAGCAGGAGTGGAAATGACATACATGTATAAGTTAATATAAATGCAAGTTTGTTTTACTTTGATTTCAGGAATTATTGTTTTACAGTGGACAAAGTTTTTTTATTTTTTATATTAAATTCCACTGTGAAACAATTGCACCGGTCCAAAATTGCTCGAGTCAAAAACTACCTGCATTTCAGTTCATGTGTATGTTATCCACAGAGTTTATAAGTTCCTTGTTCTTGCATGCTGCCATTTGTTTTCATTTTTTTCTACGTTTTTTGACTTGCTCTTTTCGACTACACATGTACATATACCATGCATATACATAGGTGTCCATACACATATGATACAGTTAGCACAGACCATGCCTTTGTCCTTGGTTCCTATTTTCCTACTTGAAGCAATACACATGCCAGAGGATTTGCATACCTAATGAGGCCCATATAGGACTGTGCAGTATCTTGTACTTTATGATGTAGTGCAGCACAGCATGGTTCCTTGCCATGGTGGTTCCTTGCCATGTCGTTTTGCAAGGTTAATGTAGGCCCACTGAAATACATGTACGCTGACTGGTTTGTTTACATCGCACGGGGTACAGGTACGGCATGTACATGTACAACCTCCATGCCTACCTCCATGCATAGACTAAGTACGAATGTTTACTTCCGAGGACCGATTTCAACAAAAGACTGACTTGCGAGGACTGAAAGTTTCCTTTGTATTTTCTGTCTCCTTTTGTCCTCGGACGTATATAAAGAACATGTACATGATCACACACACAAAACTGTGTAAACAAAGGCAATCTGGTACATTGTCCTTTTGTTTGTATACATTTTCGAAAGACCTCCTATATATTTTGTACACGAATCGCAATCAGGGACCTTTGGCAATGGGACCCTATTGTCCTCATTTTTTCAATGTCCCCTATTGCGCAAATGTCAGTGTTCTGCATGAGATTGGTGGTAAAAAGAGGGCAGTAGTTGCTTTTGCCATTGTCAATAAAGGTATTATCAATTATTATTTTGAATGCTATTTTTTAAAGGTTGCCTACTGCAGACGAAATGGAGGAAGCGATATGAGGGACATGGTACGGAATGTACTGAACAGGTATGTCTATTTTTACTGATAATAACAAGTATGGATGTCTATTTGAATAACTTACTGGACAGAGATTTGGATGTCTATTTTTTAACGCATATTTTGGTAACTTGCTGAACAGGTAGAGATGGCTCCTTTATGATGACATGTATTGACTTTTTTATCAAACATTTATATTAACAGGATGATGACTCCTACTCTCCAAACGGAGTTCAACATGAAAGGCCTCAACAAAAAGAAGCTGGCATTTCTTTTCTTCTGTATTTGAAAAGTTATGAATGTATCGTATTATTAATTATCCCCCGAGCGCGAGTGTAACTCGGAATAATGTAGTGCTCCTGTGTCCCATATGCAGAAGGCTAAGTGGTATATGGGAGACAGCCGCACTACATTTTCCGTGTTCCACGAGCACGAGCGGGAAAACAAATTTAACTTCAAGCAAACTTGACGCGATGTAATTAAAGAGGAAACATGCACAGCGCTGTGCGCGAAACTAAAACCGAAACCATGCACACGCGCACGCATCAATAACAGTCCTAAGATCTGGCAATTTTATTTGCTGATGAGTACTAAAATTATATTCTTCTTACTCAAGTCAATAAGAAGACAGTTTAATGAGGATTTTTTTTTTTTTTACATTTTTAATGAAACAAGTTAACATTCTCTAATTCCATGTATCCACATTTTCAACAGTATCACAGACAATAGCAGATGTTAGCCATGGATCAACCAATCAGCATCGAGGATTCAAGTTTGCTTGAAAATAAAATATGTTTAAAAGACACTAAACAAATGTGGAAGCTGATAATGATTTATTACTGAATATCATCTCATACATTCTGTCTCATATTCAGTAAAACAATTACAAAAACGATGGAATAACCAAAGAGAAATAAACGCCGGCGAAATTACAAGGAAAGTAAGCCTGGTGAAATAGGAATCTGAAGGAAGTTTTCTGGTTGAATGCTCCACTCTTATACACTTGACGAAATGCAAATACATTGTAACCCTAACCAATCTATTTTATCTAACTGTCATTTTGAACACCTTTGTCAATTCTTTCAGTTTGAGGGGTTTAGCCTATCCGTCATTTTTAACCTTTTTTAAAAACGTATCCGCCTTTTATTATAAGCCTGCTGGCCTAGCCCATTATGGCGTTATATCTATGTACATACCTGTACATCAAAAACGAATGCACGTGTACACATACAGGGTACCCCCCAAAAAAATTTCCCTCTCGAGGTGTATCGGGATTTTCGTAATTTATGAAAATTCTCAAATTCATTTATTGAATTGATGAGCCAGAACATTTTTTTCTTTCCTGTGAAGTTCAGTGGTTTCGGTTCAGTGGTTTTAAAACGAAGGCTATTGTGTAACACCAGTCCATTTTGCTTCATTCCAAGTTTGACAACGCATACGTACACAATGCTTATCTCTGTTTTCTCAGTCCCACCCCTGCCTGAATGACCTGAATCACTTTAAACTGTTGTAAATGGTGTTTGAAACGCTCCTTTATTACAATTAAAGATATCTTACTCAACAAACGGCCACAGTCATCAATGAGAAGTGTCAACAATAGAATTCCTCCTGTTTTTAGTTTAGAAATTTAATTAAAAAGCTGGTTTAATAAGCTGAATGTTAAACTTTATATACTGTGTTATTGTGAGGGCTCCAACATTTGTAATATTATACAACACCCGCAGCAACACACCTACCAAGCTTTTCAAAAGAAATGACTCTTCTATGCAAAAATACAGTCAAAGTTCTGGTGTAAGAACACGTGAATCAGAATGCCCAGCGTGCAGTCAAGACAAAGCACAAAAAACCTTGCCTAATGTAATCAGGTTACCGGCCAAAACTCCATGCGATGTATATATTGCTTGTGATTGGTATTATAAGCTGTTGTTTACTTAGCATAACAATCGCATGGAGGTTTTTTATGCTGCAGCAAATGTTGTGCTTAAGCAGCTCTACGAAATTGGCCCTGCAGAGCCTTATGGAGGTATTGCTTAAATGTAGTGTACACGATTGGTAATCCTCCAATTTTTTTTTACTGAATTATTACGAAATACCTTACTAGACTGTAAGTTAATAGTAGTCTCAATCATCCTGTGAAATTATGGCATCAGGTGTGCTGTCGTCAAGAAAAGTGGAAATTTATATCATTTTCCAACAATTTCCAGCTGGAAATCGTTGGGAAAACTGCCCTGTAGCCTTCAGTCAAGGCGCGCGTGGCTATACTGGATGAGTGGCACGCCCCTGACATGCTGGCATTAATCGGGGCGCGTCCCGCGTCCAGGTAGCCACCTGCGCCTTGACTAAAGGCTATCATCCGCCCGACGGTTAAAAACGAGCGCCGTTTTTCTCTTGTTTTTTTCGCCATCCAACAACGCAAAACTTTGAACAGGTCAGTGGAACGATATTTCCTAACCCCCAAATCCGCCCATTTCTGAAAATTGCAACAATGACCAATCATGTACACTACCTTTAATATTTAGGTATGAATGGAGTAGGAACTTGTGAATGGGGATTGTTGAGGAATGTGCATTATATACATGGTTGGGACCAATATGTTCATTATTTTTACCTACAGTTTCGTCTTATCCGAGTTTGTATTAACGAGAGTGTACTGTAATACTGTAATACGATATGTGAATGACTTCATGAATAAAAAGACACGTCATGAAATTATTGTTGTATGCAATCACTGAAATTATTTGAGTCTTTTCCCGAAAATATTGACGTCTTATTTTGGTCGTATATGCAAAACCAAAAGACGCCTTTTTTTCTGACGACTAAAAGACGTCTTTTCCTGACGACTAAAAGACGTCAAAAAAGACGTCGTTTAGTGGTCAGAAAAAGACGTCGTTTAGTCGTCAGAAAAAGACGTCTTTTGGTTTTGCATATACGACCAAAATAAGACATTTATAAGACGTCAATATTTTACGTCTACAAGACGTCTTTTAGTCGTCAGAAAAAGACGTCATTTGGTCGTCGAAAAAAAGACGTCGTTTGGTCGTCGGGAAAAAGACGTCGTTTAGTGTTTGAAAAAAGACGTCGTTTAGTCGTCGGAAAAAGACGTCTTTTTGTTTTGCATATACGACCAAAATAAGACATTTATAAGACGTCAATATTTTACGTCTACAAGACGTCTTTTAGTCGTCAGAAAAAGACGTCGTTTAGTCGTCAGAAAAAGACGTCGTTTAGTCGTCAGAAAAAGACGTCGTTTAGTCGTCAGAAAAAGACGTCTTTTGGTTTTGCATATACGACCAAAATGAGACATTTATAAGACGTCAATATTTTACATCTATAAGACGTCTAAAAGACGTCTTGTGCCCACTGGGGTAAAACATTCATTATTTGTTTTATACAACGCCTGAATAAATCCGACAGATTGCATGCATGGATTTCTTGGTGTAATGTTACAACGTGCCGTTTACCTTCTCAGTCCCGCATAAAACCACGACAACAAATTGTCAAGTTCCGAATCAGTTAAAGCTTTAATTGTTGTTCCTGCGTGTCTTGCAAATTCATCTAATCGTTTCACTGCATATTTGATTTGTCTCTTTGTATTTGGAGCGTCAGCATCGCCTACGAGTTCCAATATTTCGTCGTCTGTTTAGGAGAACAAACCGCGGCAGTTCGGAAAACTCGGCCGCCATGTTGTGTGAATGACAGCCCTGTTGTAGCGCCACCATCGTGACCATGAAATTAGGGAAGTTCTTTTGGTTCTATCAATGCGCGCGCACCGTTTGATAGAACCATGTGATAGAACGTTTTGGGCGGTGCAGGTTCGCGTCGTGTGATGGGTCGAATAATTCAATGCACGTGCTCGACGATCCACCAATCGGATGGCTGGGATTTATTCAGGTGTTGTATAATATGAAATATAACATGACAAGGTTTCATTATCTGAAGCAGTGGCAGCGCCAGTATCTACAATTAGGGGGAAAAGTTAGGGAAAAGTAAAACATTTTGGGGCAGTCAAAATATCAAATTTCTTAAAGTTAATACACTGTAAGGCGCAATTAAAATGTCCACTTTCGTGACAGAAAAACGTCTTTCAATACACGTTTTTCAACTGATTTAAATAAACATCTATGAATGTTTATATTTGTGTGCACAGAACCAAAATTTCACTCTTTACTTTTAACATTATAAGTTTATGAATTTGAACAGTGAAGGAAATAAACAGAATTAATCTCTTTGTACATAAAGTGGGCAAACTAGGGGTAAAGAGAAAACCTTTGGTAGGGGAAATTTCCCCCCCCCCCCCACCTACATGTACATGTATAGGGCCGCCACTGATCTGAAGTCAACTTATTTAGAATTATCAGTTTCGTGGAAATTTCGGGTTTTTTTTTTTCAATTATGAACTGACATGCAAGCACTGTGTGCACTACCCATTACAGCAAAGTCTAATGTTTGTTTTCAAAAACTGATATGGTCAATTAAACTAAGCATCTTGTAACACAATCAAGATTGTTTCAGCAGTTTAAGGGGACTGTTTGCTAAGCAAGTTGCTAAGAAATTATTTTTTAAAATAACGTCATAGGGTGCTCCTTTAAAGTATAGATTTTGTGAAAAGGGGCTCTGTACTAACTTAGATAATGTTTTAAACTTTAAATTACAGTTGATTGTATATAGAAAAGATGTTTTACTTTTCCCATAAAACGTGATTAACCCTAACCCTCCAGGGTATTTTGGCTAGAAACCCTGCCAGACGCATCAGATTGCATACTTTAGCCCCGTTCCCACTAGATCCACCAATTGGGGGATCTGATCCACTTTTTGCCAAATTGCCAGATCAGATCCCCCAATTGGAGGATCAGATCCTGCAATCGTGTGTAGTGGGAACGCTAATCGTTATAAGGTGGATCAGGATCTGATCCACCTTTCTTGATCCACCTTTAAACCAGGAAACAGATCCCCCAATTGGTGGATCAGATCCTGCAATTGGTGGATCACGATCAAGTGGGAACGCAAAAGGTGGATCTGATCCAGAAATTTGACCTTTCAATATCCGGCTGGTGCACGAGAGGCGCGAAAAGTTTGCGGTCTGATGAACGAAGAAATACGTTTAGGCGTGTAGCTCATGTGAAAATTTCCCACATGCACTACATGCACAATAAAAAACTACTGAACTACGGGCTGTATAAAAAAATGTATCACCACGGGTGCGCGATGCATGCGTGCATGCATGCATGTGCGCACATGTGTACGTCTTTAGGCCTTTTACAATTTTTGTTGCGTACTGGAAAGTCGTCCATTTCTAAACTTTTTTCATTCGTGTAATTCTACTTACTTTTCCATCCATAAATAATTCTGTGTTAGTGTATAGCCCCCAGCGTGTCGTAGAACAACCGTAGCAAAGTTTGAAGAAAATATGTTTTACTACATGTCAGTACTAATGTTTTAGTAATTTCCAAAAAATCTTGACACAATAAATATCTCGTAAAAACTAACTGACATCTTCTTTGCAGAAGTTAAATTTGTGTAAAAAGATTTGTGTAAAAATATTACTTTGGGAAGTGATATGCACGTCGCATGTGCGGCACGTACGATTGGTATTTGACAGCTGATACGCCTGAGAAATATTTTTGTCGATATTCTTGCTATAAAGTACACTTCTTCCTCCGTGTTGAAACTTCGAACATCAAAACATCGCACGTGTACATTGTATGTACATGTACACGTATGCGCAATTTGACCCGTCCCAGAATGCAACGCTGCCACAGAGCGCGCGCTCAGCAAGCAAGCGCATGCGTAATACCGAACTCAGTGACCTTTCGGACTCGACACTTCCGTTTGAAAAGGTGGATCAAGCATAAGTGGGAACACAACTTGCGGTTTTGTTGCGGTTTGACAACGATCACACCAAAATGCCGGATCTTGATCCACCTTTTTCCAATTCAAGTGGGAACGCCGTCTTTGTCACATTGACTTGTGTGCAGAGAGGTCAAGCTGTCACCACAGATGCACTGTGCTGCGTCTGGCAGGGTTAGGGTTAAGTAATTGTACTGAAACCAAATATGGCCGCCATTACCATGGCAACAGCGGATTTGCGGACAGTGTTTTTTCTTGTAAATTTTGAAGACAATATATTGGTGATAATACATTAAAAAAAAATTTAAAACAAAAAAAAGGAGTCTGCTTAATAGCTAACAGTCCCCTTAAGGATTTTTAGGTAAAATAATTCTATAACCACACAAGATAACAAATGGATTGCGCAAGTATTAATTTGTGTCAAATCTTTAAAAAAAAAAATCTGAATTGTATTTCTGCCACAGTGACCACTGGGTGACGTGGGTGTCAGTCGAGTATATTGAAAATGGTTTCTCATTGGTGTGGATCCTGTCGTGATACTTTCGGTACATGAAGCATTTGCATTGCAACAAATGCCGCATCCATACTGTTACATTTAGAAAGTTACTTCTGCATTTAATAAGCTTAAAATTATGCACACATTAAGAGCCTGCAATCTGGTTTAGGCCTGGATTAGGCACCCTTGAATATGCAGTACACAAGTCTTCAAATATTTTCCATGTACCTGCCGGCCTTAATCACTCCATAATATATTCCTTTTTTGAGGAGCATAGGCTGGGTTCAACTCCCATCACCGAGGGGTTACCCGGAGGCTTCTCTTTGCTGCTGTAGTGTTCTGTGTGTCGCTGCTACCCGTCATGTTTTGGTAGTAAAAACCAGAATGATTTAACCCTAACCCTGCCAGACACTCGAATATATTCAAATATTTGGTATATTCGGAACCGCCTTTATACCAACTTCTAAGACTTAATGGCTTACCATCTTCAGAGAGAGGTGATGGTCATCCTTGAACTTGAGTTCCAATATAGTTGGGATGTTGATCCCTTTGCGGTGGAGAAACCCAGTGCTGCATGTCATTTTGCTGTTCCTTTGAAATTCAATAAAGAAGTAAGAGAATAACAGTGGAATGCCGCTTTGAATTGGAATAAAAATAGCAGTTTGCAAGATTTATAAGGCAAACCAAATTTTTCACTTGTCCTCGACCAATGTTGAAAAATGCGAAAACAAATTGTTACTTTGCACAAAAATACCCACCCTAATTTTGAAAATTTCTGAATTATTTTTGACCAATTTTAACACTTTTTATTGATAAGCACTTATATTTAACAATTTTGACATCCTCCATAACCTTGGAAAAGATGGGGGGAAAATCTTAAAACAAATCCCTACCAACAGTAAAGGTTAGGGGTGTGCATTTACGGGTTGTAAAAGAACCGGGTACCCGATTGAAAAAATATGAGAACCCGGGTACCCGTTAAAGAAACCCAACCCAAAATTTCCAATCCTCTAAGTTGTAAAAATGTCTTTCTCTGAGATTCAAAAAGTCTTATTGCAGACAAAAGTCTGAAAAATCTCATGCCTGTTTAGTAAACATGATCACTTCTCTGCCTTTGCGTGTGCTGGCTCGTGCATGCGCCGACAATCACAAAAAGGGAAATAAAGCGTTCACGCACATGTTGATTTCTGCCTCATATTTTACAGATTTTGCTGACATAAATCTTGAAATAACTGGTTGTGCCACATGTTTTTTGTTATCAAGGAGGGTTGGTTATTTTGTAAGATTTTGCTGTTCCTGATCCATTTTGGTGACGGGTATTAAAGTAAAATCTTTCCAAAAATAGGTGTCCTAAAGGTAATGATTACCAGGTTATGGACCCTTGAAGCTTCATTCAGTTTTAATCATCAAAAGAGATGGATTATTTATTGCTAAATCCTCCAAAGTAAATGTTGTTCTTTCAATTGAATGGATGGAATGGCATTCCAATTGATACTGTCGAGCGCAATTAGAGTCCCGCGCGCGAGTTTAAACTTGCGCGCGCAAGTTTAAACTCGCGCGTGCTAGTTTAAACTCGTGCGCGGGATCAATTTCCTTGCTGCAAACTGCGCGGGCAAGTTTAAACTTGCGCACTACAAATCAGTCGGCTTTGTTGACATGAACTGCACGTTGCATTGCATTGCATGTGAACAATGCCTTGATCGAAATCGAGTTTTGGCGGAAAATGGCGGCGGTAGTCAACTTAGAGTTGTTTTCTAAGTTTTGCAACTCAAAATTCAGTTTCCGATTAGAGGGGTCACCACATTTTTTTCTTTCTAATTGATAGCATGGCGCTGTGTATCCCGTTCTTCCTGTTTATCATTTAGTGCAAAGGCCAATTTCATGGAGCTGTTCAGCACAAAAAATTGCTTAGCACAAAATGTCCTTAGTAAAAACAGGTTAACCAAATTAACACCCAGTTGCAAATTAGAAAATATAAGGTCACACACAGTAAAATAAAAACACACAAAGTTCCTTTCTCCATCATGTCCATAGGCAGCCATGGCTTTACAGTCACTTCGCCCAAAAACCACATCGCCCTCAACCACTTCGCCCTCAACCACTTCGCCCTCAACCACTTCGCCCTCAACCACTTCGCCCTCAACCACTTCGCCCTCAACCACTTCGCCCTCAACCACTTCGCCCTCAACCACTTCGCCCTCAACCACTTCGCCCTCAACCACTTCGCCCTCAACCACTTCGCCCAAACGCCACTTCGCCCAAACGCCACTTCGCCCAAACGCCACTTCGCCCAAACGCCACTTCGCCCAAACGCCACTTCGCCCAAACGCCACTTCGCCCAAACGCCACTTCGCCCAAACGCCACTTCGCCCAAACGCCACTTCGCCCAAACGCCACTTCGCCCAAACGCCACTTCGCCCAAACGCCACTTCGCCCAAACGCCACTTCGCCCAAACGCCACTTCGCCCAATTACCCCTTCGCCCAAATGCCACTTCGCCCAAAAACCACTTCGCCCATGCCCGATCCGTATGCCCTTTTTTCATTTCATTAGTTTGTTACATAATTGTACATCATCACTCATATCAGTTAAGATGTTAGAATATAAATGTTTGTAAAAAATTACGTTATAAATGTTAAGAATTTTTTATAAAAACCTCCGGAATACCGTACCAGCGCTCTATACTACCAACTAGTAATAAGCTATCTTGCCCTATGTTGGCGGTCTCCCAAATTGTCAGTATCTTTGTTTGGGTTGGGCGCTAGTCAGAAGTCATAAAATCGTAATAATTTGAATGACCACTTGATAAACATAATTGACCTATCGCGGTGGAATCGCGTCAACGCAGCTTATGAATTATTGTCCAATCACATCAATTAAAATTCCACGTGGAACGCGCAAAATCTGAGACAAACAAAAATTACCACACAAAAATCCCACAGGGTTGTCTAAGGGGCGTGGTTAACTCGTAAACGGCGACAGGTCAATTGCCTATAAACTAATAAGAAAAGAAAAGCATGGTCACAAATAGCTAGTGCATACTTCCAAAAATGTAAGGCTCTCCGTTAGCCTTACAAGGATATGTGATTTTGGTCCCCGTAACTCAATGGGATTTGCAATACGCTCTTGCGATATCATTTACAATGTTCCAGAATTCCACTTTCCCAAACCTTAATCTCCCCAGAAGGTTATCCAATCCCTCCTACATATCTTTTAGACTTTTGCGGAACATTGAAACGGACAATTTATTGAGTAATGGAGTTTTTACTCACCAAACGACGTATGCAGCCGAGATGAACATGGCGTCGCACAGCTGACTAATGCAGTCCTCCAGACTGCGCATGCGCGAGGATTTTTCGAAGAAATTTGGGGCTCGACCATTTTTTTAAGGAGGGGGGGCATCTTGTCTACATCGCGCAACGGTGATGTGTGCATGACGCGCTTTACACATCGTTTTGTGTGTTTGAACATTCGTTCTGTTTTAAAATGAACATTTACGGAATATTTTTGGTGCTGATTAATAGTCGGTATTGCAACATTATAACGTTCAAAATCTGCTGACATTCAGTTTTGCATAAAATAAAAGCTCGCATTGGCAAAACAAAAAATGACGAAATGCAAAATTTCACTACATTTAAAGTCAATGCAGCTAGGGTAAGTTGTTATAATTTGATTTGTTGCATCATCTATCTAAAAATAGCTACGTGGCTACCCGCCATGACATTTAGACGTATGGGCATAACAAACATTGTCAAGCCAAGGAACAACACTAGGTATAATAGCGCGCCAATAATTAATCACATTGCACACATCACCGTTGCGCGATGTAGACAAGATGCCCCCCCCCCTTAAAAAAATGGTCGAGCCCCAAATTTCTTCGAAAAATCCTCGCGCATGCGCAGTCTGGAGGACTGCATTAGTCAGCTGTGCGACGCCATGTTCATCTCGGCTGCATACGTCGTTTGGTGAGTAAAAACTCCATTACTCAATAAATTGTCCGTTTCAATGTTCCGCAAATGGGCCGCAAAAGTCTAAAAGATATGTAGGAGGGATTGGATAACCTTCTGGGGAGATTAAGGTTTGGGAAAGTGGAATTCTGGAACATTGTAAATGATATCGCAAGAGCGTATTGCAAATCCCATTGAGTTACGGGGACCAAAATCACATATCCTTGTAAGGCTAACGGAGAGCCTTACAATTTGGAAGTAGCTAGTGCACATCTCTTTCAGAACCATGTCCTTTGCAATATTTTCCTCGACACAGCGAGAACTGTCTTAAAACCTAGATAATAATAGTTGCTGAACTGTTTTCATCACTTGAATGATAAATAAAACCAGAAATATTAACTACTTACGTATATTTTGGCTAAAATTGAGGAGTCCTTTGTTACCAAAACGTCAACAAATCCGACTGTCTTTTCATTGCCTCATGCATACACATTTTCTTCCTGCTTTAAACATCGCCACCATGCGGTCATTTGAAGACATGTTGATCGTGTCCCCAATCCACAATACCATCGATATTGTATACGACTGTTTTATGTAATATTTAAGTATATATACTTTCATTGTTGATGCTTATCTCAACTAATGATATCAACACCAAACAGTCGTCTGGTATAGTATATATTGAACATGGAAAATAGAGGTGGTGGAAGTGTACCCGACCATTGCCAGGGGCTGGTAACAATGCGTGCTACTTAATGCAAAGTACCTGCATTGACCTGTGACATGTGTTTACACTCGGACAGTCATTTTGAGTGTGCTTCAGTGTGTGTTGACGAATCCAGACCTCCAAAAATTAGCTGTGAAAACGTGAGTTGGGCACAATTGCAGTATACCCCCCACTCGTATCTCCACCTCTTATCCGGATACGCGGATACGGGGTCACTGTTCATTGCCCTCAATAAACTATTCACAATTAGACTGGGCACCCCGTACACATGTATACGCGGATACGGGGTAAACATTAGACTGGGCACACGTACACACTCTCTCCCACCCCGTATCCGCGTATCCACCCCCGGTAGGTGGATTGGACTTTTTTTAGACCTTTTGTCAGAGCTTCCCATTCGCATTACGCATGCAAGTCAGATTCCAGCCCCCTCGGAGGATTTCTTTTTAAAAGGGAAAATGGCGCCCTCTATCGCCCCGCCACACTCTCTCCCACCCCGTATCACCGTATCCGCGTATCCACCTCCCGGTAGGTGGATTGGACTTAGACCTTTTGTCAGAGCTTCCCATTCCAATTAAGCACGCTGGTCAGATTCCAGCCCCCTCGGAGGATTTTTTTTTTAAAGGGAAAATGGCGCCCTCTATCGCCCCGCCACACTACATCCCACCCCGTATCACCGTATCCGCGTATCCACCTCCCGGTAGGTGGATTGGACTTAGACCTTTTGTCAGAGCTTCCCATTCCAATTACGCACGCTGGTCAGATTCCAGCCCCCTCGGAGGATTTCTTTTAAAGGAAAAATGGCGCCCTCTATCGCCACGCCACACTACATCCCACCCCGTATCACCGTATCCGCGTATCCACCTCCCGGTAGGTGGATTGGACTTAGACCTTTTGTCAGAGCTTCCCATTCCAATTACGCACGCTGGTCAGATTCCAGCCCCCTCGGAGGATTTCTTTTAAAGGAAAAATGGCGCCCTCTATCGCCACGCCACACTACATCCCACCCCGTATCACCGTATCCGCGTATCCACCTCCCGGTAGGTGGATTGGACTTAGACCGTTTGTCAGAGCTTCCCATTCGCATTGCAATTGCGCAGAAGTTATCCGCGTATACACCTCCGGGCCGCGGACATACATTGCACTTAAAAATTGCCCCCTTCGTCTTGTCAGACTCCATCCCACCCCGTATCCGCGTATCCGCGTTTTTTAGGGGGTTCTTCCGGGTGGCGGGGTATTCTGCAATTACTCCTACTTCAATATTGAATATATTATAAGATTTTTCGTATCTGAAAAAAAATTGCTATTTTTCCTAGTGCGTGTTTTCTAGCGTTATGTACAACCATAACGCTAGGAAGGATCATCCTAGCTAGGTCACAAAAAGGATGTCACAACGCAAATAAAGTTTTGAATGCACCATCAAAACGAAATAGAAAACGAAAACGAACACATTGGGAACAAAATCTTGGGTGCTTAAAAATTGGGCGAAGTGGTTTTTGGGCGAAGTGGTTTTGGGGCGAAGTGGTTTTTGGGCGAAGTAGTAATTGGGCGAAGTGGTTTTTGGGCAAAGTGGCGTTTGGGCGAAGTGGGATTTGGGCGAAGTGGCGTTTGGGCGAAGTGGTTGAGGGCGATGTGGTTTTTGGGCGAAGTGACCGACAACCCAGCCATGCATAGCCATGCATAAACCATAAACCAAATCTAGTCCGAGTAACTTGGACCCTTTAAATTATATCGCCTTTTTAAACATTTGGACATGATCTATCGCTAGTCCGAGTAACTTGGACCCTTCATATCGCCTTTTTTAACATTTGGACATGATCTGGCGATAGTAGGGTCCAATTAAGTACGCGTTTGACGATTTTCTATTCAGACAATACGTCTAAAAAGTAAAATCCAAACAAAACAATCAGAATTCAACCTTACAAGTTACAACGGCCACCAAAATACTAGATACGCCACCATCTGGATGAACAAGTGGAGTTCTATGTGACCATGATCAGATGAATGTACCAAGGTTTACTTAACATCCAAAAAAAAAGTGAAATTTACCGTTTAATTCCCAGAGACCCCCGCAGAACTAAACGTGTCTTTTCGCTTTCTTGTAGTTCAAATAGTGACCCCTCGACCTTGCATGACGTAACCCTGATGCGCAACGCCCGCATCCCCCATGCACTAGTCTTGGTTCAAGACGTTGTTACGTATAATACACGATAACCGGCCGCCACGAGAGGGCGTTATTAGCCGCGAACTATTAATAGCCACGAACCGCCAGTTGTTACTGGACGTTCGCGGCTATTAAGTTTGTCGTGATAACGCCCTCTCGCGGCGGCCGGTTATCGCGTATATACGTAACAACGTCTTGAACCAAGACTACCCATGCACTGACTGCGCGACAACCTGTTTATGCCGGCGACTGTTTCGTGAAGAATTCCCTCCCCTGGCCCCCATGACGCGCGCGCGTGCATGCCTCGAATCAATATACTACATGTATCTACACACGAACACGTACCGCGACCGTTATCAACGAAACACTCGCGAATATTATCTGAATCTGGTGACCCCTGCACATGACCCGCCCGGCAACAGTCGCATCGTGTGTGTGTGTGAGTTTGTATATGCCGGCAATCGTGGACCTAGGACAAAAGAATTTGGGCGTAGACAAAGGGGTCCACGTTTGACATAACGTCCACGATTGAAAATCGTGTACAAAACCAATGGGAGGCCTTCCAAAAAAGTTAGAGTATAAACAAAAGAGGAACAATGGGAGGTCCACGATTGCACCCCTTTACATGACTGTGTGCACGTGCACTGTATATATCTCCGAGGACAAGAGAAGAAAGGAAACACAAAGAAACCTTTCAGTCCTCGAACGTAGAGTCTTTTGTTGAAATCGGTCCTCGAACGTAAGGGTACGTGCTTAGTCTATGGGGTTTGGTTATATCAAGGGAACAAAAGGAAACACAAAGCTTTGTCCTCGGACGTATTAGGGAAGTACGACTGTGTGTGTGTGTTTGTGTGTGTGTGTCTGTCCGTCGGATCGGAGATTTGTGAATTTTTTTCTCGCAAATTGTCGTTATTTCCATTGTACCATTCTAAATGCCCAAAAATTCAGTTCCATTACTAAAAATGGGATTTTTGGTACAAAATATACAAAATTGATGGGAAAAGGTATTTCATCCAACCACATATAACCTGTCTGTCATGAACAGCACTCGCCCAGGTTGGACGATGTCTTCATTGATCTCCATTTTTTACCGGTTCCGCAAATGTTTGTTGGTTTCGCAAACAACGCCCTCTACCTATACTATTACGTGTTTACTGTAGGCCCTAACTGTTTAATAGCTATAATTTAAGTTTCTGCAGAATCCTGTCCCGTTAATGGCGCAAAGGACACTTATTTTGTGTCATACGCGCCATCTTCAACTAGTACTACTACTACTACTACATCCACTATCCAGCTAGCCTGAATTCAGGCCCGAAATTTAGGGCCAGGATCAGCCAGGTGTTGTGCAATGGAGGAAGGAATGACAAGGGATACACAGTTCATCCTTAAGCATTTGGGAGAACTTGAACAGCTCGCTGAAGAAGTTCTGGCAGATAAACAGCAGGTGTGATTATTTTGTACACAAATTCCATTTTTGTTTTTTTTACACTATTTGTCATACTTTTTGAAGTGTTTATTTTGCCGTGAATCGGTCTTGCCTTTTTACCGCTATTCAGCCGGGAAATCCTCCAAGCATGCACAGTCAGTCGTTTCTTGGGTATTCTGGTGCCCCGACCTGAAGATTACCTGACGTCTAAATCGTAGGTCAGGTTTTTATACCCACGGTTTAAAAATAGATCATGACGTGCAGTGTTTAGTCATCGTTCAAATTCAATATTCTTTGCAAAAATTTGGTCGGCAAAATACTGCAATGTCACATTATTAGCCAAACAGAATAGGATTTTACAACCATGACAACCAATATGACCAATCACATGCATTCTAAGTAGGCATGCTCTTCTAATGCCGTACGTTTGTCATCCAATTTCATGATGCATTGAGAATGTCGAAAAGATTCATAAACCCGCTCCAGCTGTCGAGTTGGCACATGGCTGGTGTCTCGTAAGTGACAGTGCAACTCTGTACGGGTTCCACGATCTCTGTAGTGCATTTTTTTTTTTTTTCCAAAAAAGTAAGAATTTCTCTTTTTTTGTACTGTTTTAAATCATATCCTGATTTAATTGCAGATAATAAGCATTTTCTTCTGATTCATGTCTCGATCTGGGGATCTTTTTTAAATTAAGGGAAATAAAGTCCGCAATTCAGGGTTGAGATTTCTCCGAATTTTTCCTGATTTTAGGATTTTTTGTAAGATGTCTTCCAGAGTTTCGGAGGATTTTTTGTCCTTAATTTGTTGGTCGCCTAAACGAATGTTTTAGGGGGACACTTATAATAGACGAGTTCGATAATTCAAAAGGTCAAAGGTCAGCTGTACCAATTCCGCCTCGTCGTATAGGCATTTTACGCTGTTTTGGTACAGCTGACCTGTGACCTTTTACCCACATTGCATTGCAAAAGTCAATTATCGAACTCGCTTATTCTGTATAAAACCGAAGCTCCGTATCCCCTTAATGTACATGTATGTTCAAGTTTCAGGTTAAGTTTTTGGGAGAAAGTTTATAACATTCTACATGCTTACGTGGATTTTGATGAAACTTATATGCAATATATGCAGTGACCCTTGGGTGGGAAGACACAATTCTTCTTCAGAATGCTGAGGTCAAAGGTTATGTAGGGGTCATTAATTAGAGGTCATTAGTATGTCGGTTTGTCTGTGGCATTTTGGTTAGTTTCGGAAAAATTGCAATCAAACTTAGGTCATAGGTGCATTACGTTAACCGTCATCAGATGGATATGTGAAAGGTCACTTAATTAGGTCAAAGGTCATTTAAGGTCAAATGTCATTTCGGGTCAAGGGTCATTCAAGGTCAAGGGTCATTCGAGGTCAGGTTATAAAATAGGCTTAAAATGTAAAATTAGTCTCATTTGAAATGTTGAAGTCAATTGCAAATTTGCATTTATAAATGCCTCAGCAAGTTTCACTATCCCTATTGGTCGAGAGCCTGTCATGTGGGTGTGTTTAATCGGTTGTTTAAACACGGCTGGAAGTTGTTTAAACACGTGCGGTTTAAAAAAAAAAATTCCGGTGTCACACGAAATGTAGAGTCCTACAAAATCTAGTCCATTTTATTGGTTGAACACTCGAGCGACCAGTCACTCTCCTAATAACACAAGCGCAATACTACCGATGCGTCCGTATTTTTAGAGTCCATAATTTCACACTACACCGGCACTGCTGCGTTCTGCACCACCTGGCAAGCGCGTCGCGCGCGCGTCAATTTCCATATAAGGACATGTTTACCACTACTCACGCGTGGCACGAACCATTAAATAGCTGAAGGGGTGTTTTACAAACCAAGGTAAAACAAATTAAACAAAATCATTGGAAATTTATAATTTTCGGTGTTTTTTTGCTTAATTATACAAAAAGGTATTTTATGAATGGGAATAAATATGTGCTGGGCCGGTTTTAAACGTATGTTTAAAACCGCCTTGGGGCCTGGACGCTGATAATGACCTTCGGCTCGGGTCATTATCAAGCGCCAGGCCCCAAGGCGGTTTTAAACGTACGTTTAAAACCGGCCCAGCACACATTTATTCCCTTAATCATTTATTCCCTGGTTGATTTTTAGGAAATAAGTCATTTGATAAAGCTTAAATGTGACCGGCTCAACAAAAATGGGTATTATGTCGCAAAATTTGAAAAATGAGTATACATGTAGTTGAATTTGTCACATCATAAGCTTTAATTTGGTGTAGGTTTGACCCCTGTGGCATTTTGTGTTCTCGAGATATCTTGACATTTGTATACTTATATTTTCCAATTTAACGGAAGTACATTTAGAGATATAGCCCTTTAACCCCTTGCGTCTGGATGAGGTCTATAGACATCTATAGAAAATTACTACCTGGCCGGATGTCTGTACACGCATTCTCTGCATTTTCAATCAATTCTTAGATTATTGTGCATGTTACACTTAGCTGCACAAGCCTCTTGTGTCTGTTTTGCTTGGCTGCACAGCTGGCATGGCACGGCACCCCGGCGCCCCATTATAACACCCGTACTCAAGGGGTTATAAACACAAAAAGTGCAAAGAAATGAGATAGAAGTAATTTCTATCAATTTATTTTTTCATCGTTATTCATCAATATTATTGTTTCTAAAAATGAATTATGAAAATATAGATATAATAGAAGCCAACAAACCAAAAACAAAAAAATCACTTATGTGAAGATTTGTTTGCCCGCTTCACATAGAACAATGAATTTTGGGTGAGGAATAATAGTTTGATTAGATTTATTTCTCTATAGTATTCATGCAGGCATGTATTCACATAAAACAGCCCCTTTTTTGTAGAGTGGGTCACAAATATATAGTATAATTGGCCTTTTACCTTGCAGATTGTTGACTTGGATAGGACACGTAATGGTAATAGGGAAGCATTGAGGGCTCTCATCAAACAAAACCAGCAGAGCCAAACTGGCCAAAGTAAGCTCTATGAATCTAACCAGGATCGGCTGATTTAAATTAACATGATTGAAATCAGCCAACCCTGATTTATTTTGCTAAAACAAGACTTTTATAAAGAAGTGATTTTAATCAGTGATTTAAAAAACAAATAATAATTTGATTTAAAGCGCGATTTAAATCAGTGATTTAAATCAACGTGATTTAAATCAGCCAACCCAAATGCCTTTTCACATCAGGGTTGGCTAATTTAAGTCAACGTGATTTAAATCTGCAAACCCTGAGTCCAACAAATGTTGTTGTACAGGTCATTATATGGTAATGGGTTTACACATTTTAGCATGTTTAGAGAAATATCTCTTTACATGTCAAAAATAAATTAACTTTGGGTGAGGAATAATATTTTGTTTCGATTTAATTATCCACAGTATTTATGCAGGCATGTACTATTTGAGTACTGGTCGGTGGTTTAGATAAGTTTCATTATACTTTTAACCAGTTCACGCCGGGATTATTTTTCACGAACCTCGATGCCAGCCGGGTTGAGGCGGAATCAGGCCGTAATCTGCGGGTAGCACACCCTGATATTTCTGGCCTCGCTCGCTGCGAGCAGGTCGCTGACAGATATTTCCGGCCTCGCTCACGTGCGTGTTTATCAGTCACCCGTTCCGAATGCCGCAAAACCTTTGCGTGTATACATGTCATCCGACGCGAACTGGTTAAAATGTATTCACCTTTTTTTCTCTTTTTGTATCCATTTATAGCCAAGTCTTGGGTTTGTTTTGGTGACATGTTTATCAAGCTTCCAGGACCCACTGCTCAGACCATGATAGAACAAGGTAAGAAGCAAATCTTGACAGATTTCCACCAACATCGAGCCTCTATTTTATACCCCTTCCCTATACTATGCACCCATCTCCTCCGCCACTGCCCTGCCCCACCTACTCGGACAGAAATTATTGTTTTTGCTTGATGGTTGTAAAAAAGAATGTCTGTTTTGGAATAGTTGATCTTTGGATTTTTCCTTTAACTGTTCAGGATTAGTTGAATATTGTGATCAATTACTTATGGTGTGAGACTTGCATGTAAAATGCCAGTCTTCGTAATGAACCTAGGCAGTAAATCCATGGATGTATATAAATAACCCGGACTGCCAATGCATTTATATTCAGCTAAAGGACTAATGAAGCCAACAGCTTCCATATTACTGTGACTCTAGTACAAAGTGCTTACTAACTCTATAAACTACCCCAAGCCTCACAAACTCCAACAGCAGGTTTTGTCTAATTTTGATGGGTTCAGTACTGCAAGGCCTTGGCAGCATTACTTTACATGGAGCTATGATGCCCCAATTTGTCAAGTCCAAAGAATGTGCCATAGGTTTATACTTCACAGTGTTGGATTTTGACGGGTTGAGGAAGCCTCCTAGTAAAAATGCCGAGGGTGTTAGGGTTAATGTGTACTGTTGAGAATGAGGATGAAACAAAGATTAAGTAAAACATGGGGACAAGGTTGTCAAACTTGTTGTTTTCGGCACTGTAAGATGGCTTCAACTGGGCTTCAACTCCATGGACATATTGCAAGTCCAGATTATGGTGTTTGTGTCCTTGAGCAAGGCACTTTACTACAATTGCTTCACTCATCCCAAGAGCAGTATTAATTTAAGGAAAGTGATTATCAACCCTGTCATATTTTCAAAAAACCAGTGGGAGGTTTTGGAGGCTTTTGAAGGGTCAAGGATAGTAGAGGTCCAGGAACTGTTACTTTACATGGGATTATATACATGTAAACTCCTCAAAACAAGTTCAGATACTCAAGTTTGACAGACGATTTCTCTCTTGTTTCCAACTCCTTTTCCTTGAATTTGGTATCATTGGAAAGCCCTGTTATTCTTCTTTACAATGATGTGTCATTTGTTATGATTAAGCAATTGGGGGATGTGCAGCACAGCTGAATATGGGGGTGGGTGTAAAGTGAAATGTTACAAAATGCATTGCTATTGTCATACAGTGCATTCCCCTTTTGCTTGGAGGATGGGAATGTGCAACAGATCTGCAACAGTATAAGGAGGAGGTTCCAGCTACCAGGCTGTTGTGGCTGCATTCGGATCGTCCACCCGCTACTGAGGCTCTTGACTTAACATTGTTAAATGAAGAAACTGTTCAATGATTAAACCAGAAAAAAAAGACTTTCCTTACGTCTTGTTTTTTCTTTTGTTTAGTGAAAGAGTGTTGCATTGCACTACTGTGAGAGAGACTTCTTGTTACTGATGGAGCATTACTGGGTGTTTGAGTGCAGAAAATGAGAAATTCTTTTACTCTGTTTGAAACGCAAGCACATTAACAACAGAGTTGCTATCCCGGAGGCTATTTTTTGTGACAGGCCATGTGGATTTCTAAACTTTTCCCGCACATTTATAGCTTACAACCTTTAAATATTGGTTTATTTTAAGCAGATAATCATTCCAGACACACCAATCCTCCAAACAGCTCCTAACGGCAAGAGTCAATACACTTTTTTGTAACATTTCACTTTACACCCACCCCCATATTCAGCTGTGCTGCACATCCCCCAATTGCTTAATCATAACAAATGACACATCATTGTAAAGAAGAATATTAACAGGGCTTTCCAATGATACCAAATTCAAGGAAACAAGAGAGAAATCGTCTGTCAAACTTACGTTTCCGAACTTTTTTTGAGGAGTTTAGATATCTCAGGGAATGGAATGTGCCATTTGGTTCCTGCACGGCATTGCATTTTAAAGGATTGAGGAATGTTCCTGGCAAGGAAATGCAGATGGGATTGGTTTTTGGTAAGGTTGATATAAACCAGAACCAATATAATAGTGAAATGAAGGCTCGTGTGTGTGCTCCCTGGGAAGTTGAGGTTAGGGGAAATGCTTTGGAGCATTGAATTCATGGTCTGCGGGTAATTATGCAGGTTGTGGGTTCGAGCCCAGTCCTGGGCTATAGCACTTCTACGCCTAATATGGGTAGAGGCATTATAAATGCCTTGCAGTGGACTACCCATCCCGACCCTAATCATACTGTGAAGAGATCAGATTATCTTTTCTTGTTTCAGTGTGAGGGGCTAGTTCTTCCACACTTTCCTCTGTGATGGGCGATTTTCATTAAAGAAAATTCTTGTTAAAGCATATAACTATTGTTTTATTAGTTCAAGGAATGTGTCAACTTTTTTTTTGCAACAGATCAGAAGAAATTGAATGCGGAAATTGATCAACTTCACAAAGAACTAAGACCTAAGGTGGCCAAGCTAAGAGACATGGAGGGTAAGACTACATCCATTCTGGGCAATTTCGTGAGTTGCGCAGCTGAAAAAAATACTTAGCAGAATTACTCTTTAAGCAACAATTAGCTGAAAACCAGTTACAGGCGATATACATATAATACAGGCTCCAGTTTTAACATCGATTTGAAACAGTGTTCTCGTAGTTGGGGGAGATCCAGCACTTTGACCTGGGTTGGAGAGAGGAACTAAAAGTTTTACAAATGAACCTGAAACCCTTACAGCTCACCTCAAAATCGCACAACCTTTGGTTCAGAATCTTGGCATGATTTTTGGAGGAGCTACTTAGCAAAAATATTGCTTAACCTTGTGAATATGGACGACAGCCACAGCTGTGGTTTGAAAAAGACCACCTGGCCGGTTGACATCCATATGTGCATGCCTGCGCATACTCAATCCATTAATGTTTCAGCTATTCTTGAATGGGAGAGTAATGAATAGATGGAGCTTTTTCAAACAAAGCTTTCATTCACACGAAAAAGGGGGGGGGGGGCCTCCAAGTGTGAAAAGGACCACTCTACCCAGTGTGGTGCCTACGCTTGGCTGCACAGCTCTGATATGGCATACCAGCACCCCGTCCGAAGCTTGGGGTTAACAATTTTATTCACCCGAACCCTTCAGGGCATTTTGGCTAGAACCCTGCCAGACACATCAGATTGCATACTTTGTCACATTGACTTGTGGGCAAAGTGGAGCTGTCACCACAGATGCACTGTGCTGCGTCTGGCAGGGTTAAGGGCTGGTCACACTGGCCGCGATAACAAAGACGATAACGAAAACGGTGAGAATAAACGACATTGATTGGTGGAATTGTTAGACGTGTAATACGAGCGCGTTCCATCCACCAATAGGGAGCGTTTATTTGCATCGTTTTTGTTGCCGGTGTGACCGGCCCTTTAGGGTTAAAACTAAAATTGGCCGAGATTAATACTTCACGTGACATTTTAGCCGGTAAACTTCAAAACTTGTGCTAATAAAACAAATTGATTGGTCAAACATCTGTCAATGTAAGCTGAGGCACACTGTCCAATGAATTGCCCTTACACTGACCAACAAAACTCCCCTTACACAAAGCAACACACTACCCACCAATTGGCATTTTTTCATTTCAATATAAGAATGGTCTTGAATACTTATACGGTGTCGTCCATTCCTTCCTTTACTCAAACAGGTCAGAAGGCGGCCAAGGGGTTTGATCTGACCGCGCTGTCCAAAGATGAAATCAAGGCTGTCCAAAGATGACAAGATGCTAGCCTTAGAAGTACTTCATGGGAGGAAAATGTCTTGGACTTGAACTGTTTAAAATGTTTTCAAGTAGCACCACCTTATAAATGACATGGTTTGACGCATTGAATTTGTGGGTAATTCTGCAAGTTGTGGGTTCGAGCCCAGTCCTGGGCTATAGCACTTCTACGCTTAATATGGATAGAGGCATTATTAATGCCTTGCAGTGGACTAGTTACCCATCCCGATTCTATTCATACTGTGAAGAGATCATATTATCTTGTTTCAGTGTGAGGGGCTGGTTCTTCCACACTTTCCTCTGTAGCCCACACCTCGATTGGCCATTGGCCTTTAGTCCGAGAGCCCAGAGAGGTTTAATTAGAATATCGAGCACAAAAGGTTTGATGGTGTGTGTGACTGTGTTAACCGTCATTCTTAAAGTGTCGCACCCCGTGTCTCCACAATGCTTTGTGGTTCCTTTAATTAAAACCCCAACTCCCTAGGGTGTATGGAAAATCATATTGAAATTGGAGGATTCAGGACCGTTAGGGTTAATATAAACTAAGCACGTATTTCTACTTGCGAGGACCGGTTTCTTTGTATTTCCTTTCTCCTCTCTTGTCCTCGGAAGTATATATAGAACATGTACATACATGTACTTACATGCACTTTCATAGTGAAAATCATGGATCTGCTTTCGACAGTGGAGACATGATTTGTATCATATTACTGGTGGCGCAGCTGTATCTCTGGCTGGCTCATTCATCTGTAATGGCCGTGTGTGTGAGGAGTCCCGTAAAAATATAACATTATATAAAATAATGCCGTTCTTAAGTAGACTTTGCACGGGAATTTCCATTCTTAAGTTGAAATACTGCAAAAACCTACTCCTACACTCCTGTTGGAATCATCGTTGTGCTCAACATTCTAATTAAACACAAACGTAACGATTCCTCATCGCGCGCGGCTAATTAGTTATTTTAACCTGTTCTTAAGCACAGAATGCACGGGATATGTCATTCTTAAGTTAGTGATAATTAATCAATTAACCAAAGGCTATTTTGTCGCATTGGAACGGTGCTTGTGCGCGATACTCTAATTAACGGTCATTTTTAGGGGTCTTCCTGTGCTGCCCCCTCCCAAACGCACGGGGTGTGACACTTTAAGAATGACGGTTCACACAGTCAGACACCCCCACCTATTCACACACACACCATCAAACCTCTCTGGGCTCTCGGACTACTTGTGATGGGCGACTGATTGAAACAGATTCTGTCAACATTCTAAGGCTGTTTGAGCAGACAGCATTCTTGACTTTGTCATGTACCATGAATTAAAGCATTGTGATAACCATGGAAATGCTCAAAGGTGCCAACCTATTTTGCTGAAATGCCTTGAAGAGTTAGAAGAATTGGAGGGTTACTGCAAGGTTTTGTATGTAAATGGGTGACAGAAAACACAATTGTTTAATCCAATCTGTGAAACTGGGCTCTAAAGTTGTGGTGAGACTAGGCTGCAAATTTTTTGCGACAGGGTTCCCAGTACTTTGTCATGATAAATTTTCAAAATTCCACGAGAAATATTTTCACTTTTAACGAGGTTGCTGCAAAATAACTAAGATAATAGGCAGGCGATGGCCTCCCTACTCTCCTTATATGCATGCAATTTACTGTAACTTGTATCAATGATGGTTCACTGAATTTGTACTGACAAATTGTTTTTACTTTGCTTCATTTATTTTAGAAAAATTCTTTCAAAAGGTATATACATGTACAAAAACCAACTGTTAATGAGGATATTTAATAACAAAAAAGTGACTTGAGAGCTATTTTTTATAAAGTCGTCGCTGCAGGCAGCACACGGACTGCCTAGTGCTAGACAAAAAAGGTGCAAGGTGTCAGATTTGTTTGCTGCCGCAGCGACGACTTGATAAAAATAGCTCTCAAGTCACTTTTTTTGTTATTTCATGGCAGAAATAATTTGCTGGTTTTTTACAATGAGCAATCTACAAAATGATGCAGACTCCATTCAACAATCACCATACTCTTTGAAGAATTAACAGGGAGGGACAGGTCTAATTACATCATACGCATAAGAGGTAGCAAAATGACTATTATACCAAATAGAGTTGAGAATCAACCTGTATAAGAACCGTACATTTCTCCCAAATTTTTGTGATCTCATAAAATCAGGGGATCGCATACATGGGTAAAACTCAACTGATGCAGAGAGTATGCATTTGTGACGTTCCACCAATAGTCACCGTCAGGCCATTGAGTACATACATGTGTAGATGGTATATAGCCACCGAGCTCCATTAAATTACTAAGGCACAAACACACTATATAGAGTGAAGCCTGCTGGGTGCGTCCATGTTTGCATACAAACTTATGAAAAGCTCAAAATTTGGAGGATATTTGCATATCTGTACCGATTTCCATGTGTTAACCCCTTGTAGCCGGACGACTGGCATGGGCCAGTCAGTGGCGTAGCTAAGGGGGTGTGGACCCCCCCCCCCCCCCCTTGAACATTTCGCAAACGCAGAAAATAATAGCATTATAAAGAAAAATCACTAGTTTTCCCAGCATTTGCTAGCAGCCTATAAAATACTAACCCCCAAATCCATTTATATCTGACAAATACAGCAAAATCAAATGATGTGTACTACCTTTAAATAACACCAGCTTTTTAATTTCATAAACGCACCAACTATTAACGTACGTTCATACCTTAAAGGGTGGCTGCAATGGAATTTCTATTGTGTATATCGATGAAATAAAGTTTTTGAAACAACTGTGTTTGTATCTTTTTATTTCGCGTAAGCATTTGAAAATAATTTTTTTAAGGAGGGAGGGGGTCAGCTCTGCCCATCAAGCGGGAACCCGGCTGGCTGGTCGGCCATGACTAGACATGTACATGTTTTGTTCGAGGACAAAGAACACACAAACAATCTTTCTTGTCCTCGAGAGACGGTCCTCTAACGTAAGGATACGTGCTAATAGTCTATGGGGTTGGGTAATATTAAAGGAAGAATAGGAAACACAAAGCATTGTCCTCGCGAGTATAGCAAAAAATGACCGTGCGTTTTTGCTGTGGAAAGCTTTCAGTGTTTCCTCTTTGCGAATGTTTTTCGTCGATAATACCGTGTCGTTGTGTTGCTGTCAGTCTTCACCCCTTTCCCTTCGTATTTGGACTCGGAGAGTGTTATTTAGCCCAGCAAGTTTTCAAGTCTTTCACCGCGGTCCGCATCGGGAGTCCGATTCGGAGTCTTCAGTAGTTTCGCTAAAAATTAAACACCAAAAATGGGCAGAAACACGGAAAACACATTTTAATCACATTTCTTATATTGTAAATAAGTTATACAACACAAAATAATTTGTTTTGTACAATTTCATTGCAGCCACCCTTTAAGTACACAAATAGAGCAACACACGTTTGGTGGATAGTTGTGGATGTTTACAGACGCATGTAGAACGACCACAGAATGACATTTCGGTTACTTTAAAGTGCTCTTCAGTCACGCACACACATCCTCCAAGGATGGCTTCAAATTGGGTTGCGTAAAAGAATGAGGGAGTGAGCGCTCTTGTGCTTTAACATAGCTCTATGCATACAGCCTGCTTGGACCGGCCATGTTAGGAAAATCGAGATGATACAGTGACTTGGATGCCGTCACGTCTTCCTGGTTGCTGCCAGGGGCTTGAAGAGCTCTCTCAGTTGCCTCTTCCTGTCGTTGTAGCATCCTGCAAGAAATGGGAGGAAAACGGAAATGCAAGTCAACATAATTGAAATATTCCGTGACAGGGGTGTGCATTTAAGGGTAGTACGAAAATCAGGTACCTGATTGAAAAAAAGCAGGTACCTGCGTACCTGTTAAAGAAAGCCAGCCCCCCCCCCCCAAGAGGTTTTCAATTTATTTTTGTATTTTCTGAAAAACGAAGATACAATATACATATAATTTTAAACTACTAGCTCTGATATTTAACAATTGTTGACTGCTGTGATGTGGGATATGACGTTTTTAACATTTGAGGGACGCATAGCACAAGAGGCGAAGCCGAGGGTGCTAAAAAAAACGTTATATCGCCAAACGCAGTTTTTGTTTAGTTCAACTTGCCTTGCTCGGTGGAAAGTAACTCAAAAACAAATCACGCGATCAAAACAGCTGATCGTCTGCTCGTTCGCTGCTCCCATTATAGTTTACTATCGTCAACAGTGTAGGTGAAAATTGCATGGGTACCAATGATACAGCTCAATAGCTAGCTGGCTGATGTGTGATATCATGCTTGGAGTGTGCCAGTCGTTTTTATAGACCGGACACGTGATCATTCTAGGCCAATCACAATACAGTATCTAAGACGGAGATATAACAAAGCCGTACATCCCAGTCCCCTGTGGCGCAACCGGTGTGCTGTAACCAGGCGAACTTTGACCAACTCGAGGAGGCTTTTCAGCTTTTCAGCTATCCAGTCTGAAGCCATTGTGAGGGGAGAGTATGACATTTGGCGTACAAGATGGGCCAAAGCCGAAGGAGACCTCCCAGCGACACCTACGGAAACATTGTCTGCGGTGACAGGAATGGCCGAGTTATATCCCAATATCACCACACTCATCTCATATTTGCCGTCATCCCTGCTACCACTGCTGAGCGCACATTCAGCACCCTTCGCCGTCTGAAAACCTACCTAAATTCTACCATGGGCAACCAGCGTTTGACAGGACTCGCCCTTATGTCAATACACAGGGCTATGGATATCAGCATTGATGACGTCATCGACAGGATGGCCATCATGGGACATTCAGTAAGTTGTGTCAGCCAGCCCCCTCCAACGGCAAATCCTGGGTGCGCCACTGCCCTGGTTTTCATTGTCTGAAGTAATATTTTTATTTCGGTACCAATTTCACATTCCATAATCTGGAACCGGTTCCTGACATTAGCAGCGGGGTACGTACTCGGGTACCCGGTTAGGATGCACAGCCCTATTATGTTATCAAATGAAATCTGGCACGGGGCGCCCAGGGTGCGCCAATTTCTGGGTGAAATACAATAGGCTTATTTTGTTTGCACAACTGCAATCTCATCTATGGTTGCTCTTCCTCCATGCTCTTACCCAGGAAGGTATTGGTTGAGTAGGAGGGAGGGCTGACGCAGTCCATGCCCCCCTCCTCTGCCATGACTGGTCCGTCGTCCCACATTAAGTCAAACCCACCAACTCGCTTCTCCTTCCCCGTCAATCTGCCAAATCAAAATGAAAACAGGAAATTACTGCCATTGCTATACATAAAGGAGCTTTGGTTTTACAAAAAGCGTTATTTTAGTGGTTTGAAATCATAGCAAATTCCTTAGGCAATGTCTGCAGAATCAGGAGCAAAAATAAATCACTGATCTTGTCCAAATGCAATAAATAACTGAACCCCTTTCACTGTACTGTTTTCTCAAGCCTCTCATTCAGTACATTTTGGGCTACACAAGCTACAAAAATAGAACTAAATTTTTTAAATATTTTGTTTGTTTGCAAATCGCCCTAGGGCAATCGAGGTGTGAGCTACAGAGGAATATGTGGAAGAACCAGCCCCTCAGTATGAATAGGGTCGGGATGGGTAACTAGTCCACTGCAAGACATAAATAATGCCTCTACCCATATTATGCGTAGAAGTGCTATAGCCCAGGACTGGGCTTAACTCACAACGTGCAGAATTACCCACAGACCTTGATTTCAATGTGCCAAACCACTAGGCAGATACATAGTCTTTCTGTGGGGCTGGTATGCCAAGAACAGGCTGTGCAGCCAAGCGTAAATGCAAACAATAGGCACCACACTGAATAGAGTGGTCCTATTAATTACACTCCCATTCAATATACTTGAAAAAATGAATGGATTGAGTATGTGCATGATATGCGCATCTAAATAAAAACCGGCCAGGTGGTCATTGGCTGTGGTCGTTGTCCGTATTCAAGAGGCCATGATGACTGTACTCTCTACCTGTTCTCCATGTCGATGATGTGTAGCATATCCTCCAGAAGACCAAACTTGAGGTTGTAATCATCCGGACTGCTGGCTGTCAGAGACGGTGATGCATTCACCTCGATCAGCCAGCTGTAATCACACCAAAAAAAAGACCCATTGCACAGTTCTCAGCAAGTGAAATTAGGAATACTGGCTTGTATGTTAACCCCTTTTATACAACACCTGAATAAATCCCAGCTATCCGATTGGTGGATCGTCGATCACGTGCATTGAATTATTCGACCCATCACACGACGCGAACCCGCACCGCCCAAAACGTTCTATCACATGGTTCTATCAAACGGTGCGCGCGCATTGATAGAACCAAAAGAACTTCCCTAATTTCACGGTCACTATGGTGGCGCTACAACAGGGTGTCATTCACACAACATGGCGGCCGAGTTTCCCGAACTGCCGCGGTTTGTTCTCCTAACAGACGACGAAATATTGGAACTCGTAGGCGATGCTGACGCTCCGAATACAAAGAGACAAATCAAATATGCAGTGAAACGATTAGATGAATTTGCAAGACACGCAGGAACAACAATTGAAGTTTTAACCGATTCGGAACTCGACAATTTTTTGTCGCGGTTTTATGCGGGACTGAGATGGTAAACGGCACGTTGTAACGTTACACCAAGAAATCCATGCATGCAATCTGTCAGATTTATTCAGGCGTTGTATAAAACAAATAATGAATGTTTCACATTCGTGCAATGGTAAGAATAATTTCATTCGGTGACAGATGGAATGTCCCATTCCACGAGGCGAAGCCTCAGTCGTGGAATGGAACATTCAATCTGTCACCTCATGAAATTATTCTTACCATCGCACTCATAAACATTCATTATTTGTATACTGTCTGGCTGTTATTAATGGGGTGCTGGTATGCCAAGCGTAATGCACACAATAGATTGAGTATTGGGACAAATGCAAACGGTGGTCTTTTTTTCTCAAACCGCGGCTACGGCCGTTGTCATGTATTTGAGAGGTTAAAATGTTCACTAAAAAACACACAGAACAACATGAAAACACCATCTAATATAGCACCCAAGAAGGGTAACAGAAAAGTCAACTAAATCTCTATCCAATTACAATGTACATGTACTATCCTGAAGACACACGAAATACAAATTCACAAACACCAAAAAAAAAACTCTCTTACAAAAATAAATTTCAAAAGGAGCGGGATTCGAAACCTGTGACCTTGGGAACAACGTACCGGAGGTCGCAGGTTTTCTTTGTTCACTTTGAAAATTCATTCAAATTGACCTAGTCAGTTTCCCTTGTGGTTTGTTTGACCAAAAATAAACTGCAACATTTTCTGCTCTGACAATACGCACCACTCTTGGCAACAACAAAAAAGCTACAATCACTTTCTGCAAACAAGTGAAATTAGTTTTCAAAGATGTAAAGGTCCTATCCTGTCACTGAAATGCAAGACTGAAAGCCATAACTATCAAACATATGGCAACTCACGGTTTGAGTTCCTCTCCAATCAGAATATCATAGCCGTACAGCTCAAAGCAATGCTTGTCATTGATCATGACCTTCTGAACGCTGTGTAAACTCTTGATGAAGACATCAGTCATGTTGCGGAACATTTCCTCAATCTAAAATGATACATCAACCTGTCCAATTAGAACTTTACCTTTTTTTTCAGTACATGAACAATATACAGAGACTGCTATGAACAGCTTGCCAACTGGAATAAGCCGATATAACTGATAAAAAATATGAGGGCATGGCATTTCATTCTTTGCATGTTTCTCAAGATATCTTGACTTTTCCTCATATGATTAACAATTTATTCTGAAACACTGGTATGGCATGAAACTACATTTCTGATCTGGCACCACAAAACGGATGGAAAGCAGCAAAAGTTGAAAATTGAGATAATGGTATTTCTTGAAAATATACTGAAAAGTGCTACCTTTAATATTGATCTGAAAATACAAGGTGTCCCAAAAAAATTCCCAGGCCAAACCAGGCAACCTCAGAATCTAGATTTCGACAGATCCTGATGGGGGAACTTCTTACATGAAAAATAGTCTCTATTTCATCAAAATCAGTCAAGCCGGTCAGAAGTTATGTCATTTTTTGTGCAGCAAGTTCAGCCGCAGGGTGGGGGTAGGGAGTAGGGGTAGGAGGCCTAGGGAGGGGGTGGGGGACGGGTTTCAGGCTCGTGACTGGCGAGGAACTGCATCAATGGGACTTCCTTGAATACACTGATTGACTTACATCTTGAGCTCCATGCTTGGCTGTCATGTATTGCCTCAGCTGTTGCATGGACCACTTACAGCCTTTCTCTGGATCGTAATCTGGTGCTGTCTTCTGCACGGCAACGTTGGTCAGGTGTACAACTGTCGGGGACTTGTTAAGGGAAAAATCTTTCACAAAAACCTGTGTGCCTTAAGGTACTTTCCTACAATTACAATGAAACCAAATCTTTTTCTGAGGCTGATATTTGTAAGAAATGGGGAATAAGGACAACAACAAAATTACATTGAAAAATACCATTTTCAAATGCATTTTTCTTGCAACATAATTTTGAATAAACATGGGATTTTTGAACAAAATATTTTCACTATTTTTCATCAATAGATTTTTCTTAATTTTGTGTTATTGTATAAAGCAGAAACATTGTTGTAATCCAATGACAGTCCCAGTAAATACAATTTTTAGAAGCAATGCCCTAAATATCCACTTTATTCGTCAAATCTCACACTTTTTTCATGTTTTTGAAAACAACTTTTTAACAGTTGGTAATATTGACAATTACAGAATGTCATTGGATTGTTGCTTTAAACCCTAACTCCCTAGTATGTGTGGAAATTCGTATTGATATGTGTGGATTCAGCAGTGTTAGGGTTAATAAGTTTTAATTCGATTGACCATGGTAGGTGCTATGGTTGCCTAGCTACACTTTGAAAACAATATACTCCATTACGAGCTTGTTAATTAATTTGTCTAATTAACCCAAATGAGGTAAAAATTGTAAAAAGTGTTTCACAAGTGATAAACAGTAAAACATTTTTAAAAATTTAAGAAATGGTGAATTAAATAAAAAGACCCTAATTGTAGGAAATTACCTTAACAGCAGGTTTTGTCAAGTTTTGATGGGTTCAGTACTGCAGGACCTTGCAATTGGCACCATTACTTTACATCAGTGATGTAGTCCAGTCCATCACAAGTCCCTGCAAGTCCATCACAAGCCCTCCAGTCCTAACCCCAATCACAAGCTATGCAAATGAGCTTTGACAAAGGCATTCCTTTGTCATTGTGTATTTACATGTAAGTGCTTGTCAACACAAACATTTTTAATTGATATTTAAAAAATGTTTTTTTATATTTTGTGTTTTAATTGTTAATGTTCATAGTTTGTAATGTTTATATCAGAGGGCTCCTTTGGAAAGCATGTTTTTCTTTTACTGAAATGGACTACCCTCTTTAAAGATTACATTAAATAAATAAAATAAATTGTTCATCCAGTTACCTGTGACTGGCTTTATGAAAGGACTTCTGACTGAACTTGTGAACAGACTTGTGAAAGGACTTGCAGGGACTCGACTACAACTGTGCTAAGCTATGATGCCCCAATTTGTCCAAGTCCAAAGAATGTGCCATAGGTATACTACACAGTGTTGGATTTTGACTCTGAACACTTCCTGGTAAAAATGCCTAGGGGGTTAGGGTTAAGGTGAATGGTCTTTCTTTTTTTTTGGGGGGGGGGGGGACGAACACACTATTTTCTTACTCGACAACAGCCTCAGGAACCAACACCACTGGGAAACTAGACTAGCGATGGTGACAAAGGATACAGGCATCATCGATAGAATCCAGCGAGAATCGAGAGTTGGAGAATCTTGCAAATCCATTCCTATACAGCCATGCTTTCAATGGAATATACTGCAACAGAAATACACAACAATGTACAATCTCAAGTGCTCCAGAATTCAGTTGAAATGGTTACAGATGTTCACATATTAATCATATGTGACAAACAAATCTTAACCCGTTGTAGCCGGAGGACGGTCATAACCGCGGTGTGAGGCAAGACACCTGGGCCGGTTGACATGAGTAGCCGCATTCCTGCTCATACACAATCCATTCATTTTTCAACTATATTGTTCTTGAATGGTTGTGTAATGAATAGAGTTTTTTTAAAAACATTTAAACGAGGGAAGGAGCTCAGGTGCGATGAATAGGGCCACTCTTTTTAGTGTGGTGCCTATTGTTTACATATTTACACTTGGAGCAAGTTCGATCAGGGACCAATGGTTAACTAGTGGTTGGTTCGTGACGTACGTAGCGCATGAGCACTGCAGTTAAAGTGCGAACGACTCTAGTCGAACTATTGTCATGTCAACGCGACCATGAGGAAATGGCGGTGGCTAGTTTTTTTACGTTTTTGGACGAGTTCATAGATGAAAGCGACACGGACGATATTTGCTCAGTATATCAACAATGTCACAAGTGGTAACGTGTGCATTATTTCAACATGTTGAAAGAAAGACAAAGTAACAAAAAATGATCGTTCACTGCTGCTGAATATTTACGTTTTTTTGCCATTTTTCTGATAACTGGTCCTCTCTGCACTGTGCTATTAAAACGGCTATTGGTAACCAGCGATGCGACCAACCTCGGTAGGCTGGTCGCAAATCGTTGCCTAGACTAGTCCAACCACCGCCGACTAGCGTGCGTTCGATCAGGGTTAGTCGAACCATGGTTAACTATAGTCCTTGATCGAACTTGCTCTTGGCTGCACAGCCCTTTCAGTGAGAGCCTGGCACCCCAGCATTCCTTCAATGCATTCCTCAACAGCCGACCATAAAGGGTTAAGGCATTTTTTAGGCGATAATTTGTTCATGTGCATATCGTGCATTTTCATGTGCATATTAAAAGAAAGCATATACAGCTCTTCATTTTGATACCAGTTTGACATCCTGATGAATTTGGACATTACGTATTATTGAAAACATTGACAGTTCCAATTGATTTCTATTATTAGTGTTGGAGTACTCGTACTCGAGTACAACTCGAGTACCAAACTCGGACCAAACTCCATTTCCAGTACTCAAAGTGCTTTTTGCACTCGGACTCGTACCCAGACTCGGCATTTTGTACTCGGTACTCGATACCTGTACTCGGGAATACAATCGATTATTTTCTCTTGATATTGCACCTTGGGACTCGAAAGTAGACAAACAGTTCTTAGGTTGTTGGGTAAATTTTCTGGCTTAATCACATGTGAAGTACATATTTTTGGGTATATTCATCTTGTGTAAAAAGTAAATAAAAACATGGAAGTAAAATGAAATAGTGAGTCTCCTGAATTGGTGTTTAGACTCTTGATGATGCAGGCACATTATAATAATGTTCAAAACATAACTTGGTATTTTTGTTTCTTATGGTGTACTCGTACTCGGCCTGTACTCGACTGTTTATGTACTCATACTTGGCCCTGTACTCAGAACCTGAAAAATTTGAACTCAAATTTTTGGCCCAGGACTCGATCATCAATGTACTCAGCTCTAAATGTACTCGGAGAACTTGGTACTCGGATTGTAGGACTCGACTCCAACACTATGAAAGTTTTTTGTTTGAGGGCCTGGGACTGAAAAGTAGTTTTGGTGACTTTACACTCATTTTGTTATATTGAGTAACATATACTCTAATTTCAAAGAAAGTTACAAAGTCATCCTCATTGAGTGATCCCCACAATGTCACTTCCCAGGTTAATTGTATCGTAAAATTGGGCATGATCCCTGGCTATACAGCATTATGGGGTTATGACTTCTGACTAGTGCCCCCCAAACAAAGACACTGACAATTTGGGAGACCGCCAACATTGGACAAGATAGCTTAGTTGGTAGAGAACCGGTACGGTATTCCGGAGGTCGCAGGTTCAAATCCCACTCATGCCAGTTTTCATTGTTCACTTTCAACAACTAATTTCAAAGAGTTAAGATTGACATAAATGAAATGAAAGATGAAAATGAAGACATTAATATACCGATGTGACAAGGACGTAGACTCTAAGATCAAATTTTCGTCCTCCAATGAGGTAAGGACGCTCGATGTATCTTGAGACAATGTAGGTTTCTGGTTGTTCCTTTTCATCATCTTTACTGTCTCTTGGCCGATAACTGTCACTCTAAAAAATAGAAAAACAACAAACATCTTGTTGAACTTTCTGTCAAACTTTGTGGACATGAACCTTTGACAACTGACCATTATTCACTGATCTGTACCCACAACCTTGGACATTCTTGGGGAATTGTGTGGGGTAGATTTTATGTCAGATTTGACATTGATTTGTGCTTCTGAATGTTGTGCAAAAAGGGCAAAAATCTCCTATAATTAATATCGCCCTTGATGCAAATACCATGTTCACGTTGTTCCACAGTGAATTAGAGTCGAGTTGATTGGACAATATTTTAAGAGGTGCATGCATGCTATTCTTCTGTGATTCCCAAGAAACCCTGCATTTTTTGGCAGTCTGAACCAAAAACTGGTTCTGTTGTTTCTCTTTGGTTAATCATTTCGGGTATTTGAGTATTCCATTATGGTGCGTAATTCGCGCCTATTTAAAATTCCCAAAGATATTCACCGACAAGAAACAACCGATCCAAGTCTTGGTTAGGACCGTTAATGACGGCCAAAACGGACCCCAGTTTAGGAATTCCAACAGCAGGATGGAGTGTAACCATCCCCACCGGCGATCGTGGCTTTTGTGTTCTTAGGCAAGACACTTTACTACAATTGCTTCTCTCCACCCAGGAGTATACAGGGGTTCCTGTGAGGGTGAAGAACAGAATGCGCTGATCTTGAATTGTTGCATGGAAAACTGATCTCATGGTCTGATGACCAGGGGTAAAAAATTACAAAGTCTATATAAGCACCACATTACAATGTTACATAGACCACAAGGGAGACGTTTTAGTGTCTAAATAGGGTTATTTTGGGAGACATGGTGACTTAGAGAGACTTTTAAATATCAACCTAATGCCTCAACCACCCTTTCTGGGAGGAAATGTTGCCCTCTGCGACCGACCCTAAAAGTTACGAAAGTCAGGTCCTTTTTTCTTCAAAATCTTACCTTTTCCTGCACAAAACGAACAAGTTTTATTAAAATAATTGTCTTTACATAAAGCGACGACAGCACAAATCGTGCATTTTGCCGTGAATCTCACTTTTAAATAAGCTTACTTTTTGCCTCCTAACTTCCGAGTTATACGACTAGTAAAAAAAAGGGGCAACACAATTTTAGATTCTGCAAGTTTCAAGTTAATGGGTTAGATGGTCATTCCAGAACAGGCACGTAAAGTATTGTACACATCTCTATAGGAATGTCTCCCTATTGCATAATTTTTAGTCATTATTAATACTATTATTTTTCAAATTCATAAAAATTTGACATGCACTAATTAACTCAAGGATAAATGACAAACCTTACTATTCCCAATCATCATTATACAGTACATTGCAAAAAATGGGAAATTTTGTGAAAAGAATTCCTATTCACATTCACATTCACATTTCACGGGTTGCAATCAAGTCACTTCTCAAGTCACTTCACAAGTCACTGGTTCCAAGCCATTTAAGAAGCTATTTAAACACACTATATAACAAAATCATTCCTTTGTCATTGTTCATCCCATGTAGCTTGTGATCTGCCTTTTGATCTGAATTGTGATTGACTTGATTACAACTCTGCACATTTCTCACACAACTTTTCCCACCTGTGAATTCAAGTTTGAAATTATTTTCCCACTTGTGTGAAAAGGCGTGGAAATGTTTTCCCACTTGTGTGAAAAGGCGTGGAAATGTTTTCCCACTTGTGTGAAAAGGCGTGGAAATGTTTTCCTACTTGTGTGAAAAGGCGTGGAAATGTTTTCCCACTTGTGTGAAAAGGCGTGGAAATGTTTTCCCACTTTCGGGAAAAAATGTTCACATTTTGTGAAATGAAAATGAATTATCTGGGAAGAGAAAAAGTGTTTAGAGAAATTCCCATTTTGAGGTTAACTTTCAATTGCAATGTACTGCAAGTACAATGGAGTTACATACATCCTCATAGAGTACAGTGGAATGCCGCTATAACGAACATTGTGAGATCCACAGATTTTGCTCGGTATAGCGATCGTTCAGTATAGCGATTTTCAGCTGCCAGTCCGCCACAACATGGCACCGTTCTTTTAAATAGCGCCCTCTTGCGTCGTATTTGAAGTGCACCCTCTTTTGATTGTAATTGAACATGTGCCGGCCATTGGATCATGTAATTGCATGTTCATACTTTCTAAGCTTACCTAATTCTAAAGCAACAGTTGGGAATTACAAACAGCCCAAATACCTGATACATTTTTTTAATTCGTTGCCTTTTTTTCAACAACAATGTTCGGTAAGTTTTGTACACAAAATTTGGGAGCCAAGGATGGTGTTCGGTACAGCCGAATGTTCAGTATAGTGGTGTTTGGTATAGCGGCGTTCCACTGTAGTTACAATTGTACGTCCAATAAAGATGAGCTGAGTTACCAAGTGACACCCCAACATACCTTCTTCCACTCCATGATATCCTTGAGTTTCTTGAAGAGGAAGATGCCTTTGCCCTGAGACTTGGCCACGGGCTTCATGATCCAGATAGAGCCAGGGTTTCTCTTGAATTCGTCCACGAACATGTGATACTCAGACTAGGATATGAGCAGTCAGACATAACAGCAAATAATATATTTTGTCACAATGAACATCTCAACTGCTAATTTCCTGTAAAATTGTAAAATTGCTATTTTCAGGCTTTTCAGAACCAGGTGGAAATGTTGGAAATAGTAGGCTCAAATGTTTACAAAAGAACAAAAAGTAGGACTTTGGAGGACAGAATCAGGATTTTTAGGAGTAGTTTTTGTTGATACTTACCCATGTCCACAGCATCACAAGCCTCATTTGGCATGTTCTGTACTCATAATACTTGTGTTCTATCCTCAACTTAGCTCTTGGAAGTAAAAGTTGCAGTACTCCTGTACCCAAGCCCTTCATTGTGTGATTTTCATATGACAGTGTCTTACATTGTTATGAAAAATATTCAAATGAGATTTCATTTTTCTTAGTTGTGGGGGAAAAAAGTAGGGAAAAAGAGAAAAGTAGGAAAAAAAACAGTACTTTCAAGAAAAAAGTAGGAAAAGTAGGAGCAAGGTAAACAATTAGGAAAGAGTAAGAAAAAGAGAAATACTTGAAAGCTTATATTTTACAGTCTCAACTTACTGGCAATTCAAACGTCATCGGGAAGAAATCGCATCTGGACGCCTCTATCTTACTGACTTCCCGTTCCAGTAGCTTGCGATATCGCTTCAGGTTCTTCACCATTAGGTTTTTGCGGGTCAGCTGCCGATCAGAATAATGAACCCATTTTAATCAATTATTGCTGTGAAGGAAATGGTCGAACAGATTTGTTGCTCAGAGGATACATTAAAAAAGACTGCATTTGTTGAATATTGCAATCATTTTTGGAAGTTTTTTTCATAGCTGTGCTGACCAGAGTTCCACGATTATGATTACCATTCTGTGCTCACAGCACTAGCAATTTCTTTTTGAGACAAGTTTATTTCTATTAAGTGGGCACACTGAAATTTACAAAATTAAAGCAAACCATGTGCTTTTTTATGCATGTTGAGAAAAAAAAGGTATTTCTTTCAAATTAATACTGCTGGTATCATGATTGGCATTATACCTAAACTAAAACAAAATAAATGGTATGGTGGAATGAGAAAAAAAAATGAAAGTTTCGATGATTAGGTTAATATAATACTTGATTTTCAGAAACTATATGGTACTTGTACAGGTACAATATTTTCATTCACTGAAAGGTGAAAAACATTTCAGCCAGGTTGCTTATCAAGTCAAGAATTTCAGGTATTGCAATGTTGTAAGTTATTTCAATTAGAAAGCTCTTATGCATGTGCTCGCTAGAAAAATAGATTTCTTTTTCAAAGAACGAATTATCAAAGATTACTTTTTGGAATGAAAAATATATTCACTACAGTCTGGAATATCTTCCGTGTTCCTGAATATCGGATGATATCACACTGTTGTTGCTATAGATTGGCCAATCAGGACAAAGATTCAAGTTTACTCAACTTTACTTAAAGATATTTTTCTATTATGAATGCGTTTTTCTTCTACTGCTAATATTCTTTAAACTAAAGATACTGACAATTTGGGAGACCGCCAACATAGGGCAAGATAGCTCAGTTGGTAGAGCGCCGGTACGGTATTCCGGAGGTCGCAGGTTCGAATCCCACTCCTGCCAGTTTCTTTGTTCACTTTGAAAATGTATTCTTTAAACTAAGTAGATTAAAGACAAAGACTTCACAGCTTTTCAAAAAAAAATCTTTGAATTGTCCTTTTCAAAACTTTTCCGTTGCCAACCATGAGGTGAGTTTGTATAATTTGCTCTGGTTTCTATAATTTTAAAGGAGACGTGGGTGAGAACATCACTTGAAAATCGCATGCATGGACATTGAATAATGTACTGCCCAGCTGAATAGGAGTGGGACACTCACAATTTTAATTAATTAATTAATTAATTAATTAATTAATTAATTAATTAATTAATTAATTAATTAATTAATTAATTAATTAATTAATTAATTAATTAATTAATTAATTAATTAATTAATTAATTAATTAATTAATTAATTAATTAATTAATTAATTAATTAATTATAATTGACACATTTTTTTCGTTCAATACCCACTGGAAACCTAATATCTTTGGTAATACTAGCAAATTGGCAATTCTATTTTTAAATTTATTTTTCAGGGTGCCACGCCCAAAAAGCACAAGGATAGCAACTTTTTAACAATGACAGATTTCTGCACTTCTCGCATTAGACTAATAGTTGAACCTTACCTCATAGTGATTTCGAAAGTGGTTGATGCGTACATGGTCCTCCATGTAGCACGTGTCAAAGTATTCACGCATCCAAACCCGGTCCGCCCAGAAAAAGTCTAAATCAAATTCATCCCTACATGCAAGTTGAAGGGGGGGGGGGGGTAGCATAATGTAGACAAAAATAAAATAATGATTGGAACAAACAAAATGGAATTAATAGAAATTGGATTGAAAGTCAGTGAAAAACATTGCCAAAATGGGGGAAAAAATTATCAGTGCTTTTGTTTGCTTATTTTATATTTCAATTGATCAATTCACCTCTCAATGTTGATTTTTAAAGGTAAAATCATGGACCCTCTTACTCAGAACAGTCTTCTTTTTATTATTGTTTTTTTTTGCTTCATCATCAGTTTTGCTGGTCCAAAATTTACTGATACTCGAGTCCCTGCAAGTCTTTTCACAAGTCCTTTCACAAGTCCAGTCAGAAGTCCTTTCATAAAGCCAGTCACAAGTAACTGGATGAACAATGACAAAGGAATGCCTTTGTCAAAGCTCATTTGAATAGCTTGCGATTGGAATTAGGACTGGAGCGCTTGTGATGGACTTGCAGGGACTTGTGATGGACTTGACTACAGCCCTGCCGGTCATATACATGTATGGTGGCATTATGTGAGCCGTGATGACTAAAAGGTCAAATTTTTTACAACTTTACAAACTTAAGAGATTCGGTCTTCAGGAAGTTTTTTTGACAAAGAAGGTTAGATTCCCCCCTAAAATATAAGCTTAACTTTGAAGACTTTGTGCAGAACAGCCGCATTTCCCTGTAAGATACTTGGCCCCGATTTCGTATCAAAGCATATATGCATACCGACAAGTAATTTCATACCCCTTTTCCCAATGTTTAGCCATATTTTTGTTGTCACCGACTTTCTACCCAATTGGTTCAATAAATGCTTCCGACATTCTGAACCATGAAGGAAACAATCTTGGATTTGATTGGCTGAAAGTTGTCATAGTTACAACTGTCAATAACCAGTGATGCCTCGACAATTTGAATTCCCTTCTTAAATTAAAAACAATTGTTCAAGTCTTCAGTCAAAAATTTGAAATCTCAGTTGGTAGATAAAATTCTACATTTGTGACCAGGCAGAACAAAATGAGCGGAAAGTCGCACTATGGTTTTTTGAGATTACAAGCAGAAACAACAATTTTTTCACGGAAAAGTCGATTTTGGGATTTTAACAACTGTATGTATGAAAAACCCTATTCTATCCTATCCAAAGTTTTTAAACTGAATCTATTCTCAAAATATTTTTTTGGGGGGGATTTTGTTTTTGAACTCGGGTTAAAGTGTGCACAGATCACAAACTTTGAGCTATATTTTCTCAAAACAACGGGTCAAGACTCTGACAACTCCAAAAGGTTGTATGGGGGGGGGGGGGGGGCTAGGAATGAGATACCACAACACACAATATATAAAATTAAAAGTTTTAACCTGTACTTTCAGGAAATACCATAATCTTGATTTTCAAATTTCATTACTTTCCATCCATTTCCCGGGAACAGGTCACATTTAATATCACTCCTTATTCGTGATTGGCCATTGAGTCATTCTATAAATTTGGGGTCCAAAAGTGTGACATTTTTTTGGTGTCCCCGTTACACCAGACCTGCGTAATTTCCCAATCAAGTATCATTAAAATTGACTTAACACTTTTCTTTACTTGTTTGGCAGGTACTTTGCTTTACATAATCACTCTTTGAGATAGAAGGCATTAAAGAATGTGTCCTGAATTGCAAAATCTTACACATGTCAGATGTAACACCAAAATTGGACCCCAAATTTATGGAATTACCCCATTACCATTATGTGAACAATCCAAGATGGCTGCCTTCATGGTTCAGATTGCCTGTGCAAAGTGCAATGTGAGAAGGCCCTCTAACCTCGTAGTGATTCCTAAAGTGATTAATCCGGATATGCTCCTGCATGTAGAAGTGATCAAAGTATTCCTTCATCCAGCCCACGTCGGCCCAATTGAAATCAAACTCCGCATCTCTGGAGCGAGCACAGACACAACACATACACGATGCCACCATTACTGAATGCAGTATTTATGGGTTAGTGAAAGCAGGATGAACCATTTGATGGGGAGGGGGTTAGATGTGAAGTTTTGGGAGCTGCAAGTTTGGAAAGCAGGGGTGGGATTGGCCAAAAATTAAAAATCCATGAAATCCAAGAAAAATCCACAAGGACCCCAGATCAACATATAGTTTGTATTTGCCTCAAAAGGCACCCCCCTTAAAATACCCGTTTTTATTGGTCTACAGGTAAAAACACCTTTTTGAAAACACCTCAGGAATTCCAGATTGCAAAAGAGATTCTTTAAAAATTCTGAAATCCCGAAATAAAATCCTGAAATCAGGAAAAATCCTGACAAATCTCACCCCTGGGAAAGGAATGAATCTGATTGATGAGGGTGGGTGTTTTGGTGCACATTGATATATGACTATTAGTGGGTAGTTGGAGGATTTGCCGCAATATGACACTCCTAGAAATTAAAGTTCAAGTTCAATAACAGTTATTTTCATACGTCCCAAAACCTAATAATGGATAATCCGATGAAAACATCCAAAGCCCCCATCGTGGGGACTATAAGGGCTGTCCCAAATATACCGAATATTCGATCGTCAACCGAATATTCGAGTAACTTTTTGCCAGTTCTAATATTCAGTGATATTCTAAAAATATACATGTATACATGCACATACAGATATGACTGATGCTTTTTCAGCAGTGTCATGTCAAGGGCCACATTTTTGTCAACGATAACTTTTTGTGGACGAAGGTTTATTGTTCCCGTCCATGAAAAACCTTGACACTTATAAAATAATTACTGCAAAAATGCAGGCTGTTTGGTTTCTTGTTATCAGAACATTATTTACGTATCTGTAGGGCCAATGATTTTCCGTTTTAGTGGAAACCAAACAGAATTAACGGAATTGGCCTCTTTCATTGTGCATTCATTTACATGTATGAAATAATGTCAAATGGAAATGAAACAGATTTTTGTACACTTGTTCTAATGGGCGAAACGGAAAATTGACTTTTCTGAAACGGAAAATCATTGGCTCTATATCTGTAATGATCTTGATACCACAGGTATATATGCAAAAATGTTGATCGGGCGGTCCATAATATGCAGTTGCAGCTGACGCGTGAAACACTTGATCGGCGAGTATTGAATATTCAAATATTCGGTTAAACCCATTTTTGAATAATCAAATACTAAATTATTCGCAAATGAACAGTCCTTGTGACTATAACCTGAAGAACAAGCAAGCCACATTCCAGTCTTTGTCAAAGTATTATTGAAGGATCTAATGTGATCGTTGGGAGAGCAGAATGTGACTTTTTTTTGTGGGGGGGGGGGGGTGTAATGCATTATTTTTGTTATCTATATTAACATATGACATCCTCCTATCTCCTTCTGCAGCATGAATGGGTGATGGGTTGGCAAATCGGTAGGGTTCCCCCTTCTAATTTGAACAGTAACATCTATATCTACCAGGTGGGGGGATGAGGCAGGGGGAGAGAGGGAGAATTGGGGTTATATATTGTGGGTACGTTTGAGTAGCTCACCCGGGTCGACTCGGGTTAGCCAAGTGCCGTTCGATTAGCTCAGACATCATACCCGGGGCTCACTTGGGACAGCCACCACAGACCCTGCTCGCAGAGCAGGGTCACTGGTGGAATTACGTCACACGCATGTGTAGTTCAGTGTGATTAATTTTGGGTGGGAAATTTTGGGGTAAAACGACAACGAAGATGACAAAACGCAACACGAAAATAAAGATGGTGAATACCGAACTGATTCGCAAGACGGCAACCGAAAAATAAGTAAGAAAATTGCATTTTCTACCGCAAGAAACTGTTCAAAATTACCACAAAAATTATGTCATTAGAATTGAGAGAAGTAGACTTTAGGTCGATAAATTCATTTTAGAATGATTAAAACAACCTTGACTCGAAATGGATCAAATAACTACACAATCGCCGACTCAAGTGCTAGGTGACATCAACAGGAGAGGGCGTTTGACCGTTCTATTAGCCCAGCTCTCGTGGCTGACCCATCTGCCTTCACCCGAGTCGATCTGGGTAAGCTACTCGAACGCACCCAAAAAAGGGTAGGAAGATGGATGGGTGATTTGGTAAAAGGGAAGTTGATGCAGGGGCAAAGAAAGACACAAATAAAGGCCAAGTAAAAAATAAACAAGTTTTTTGAAGCCGCACCTTTTTTTCCCCTTTTTCATGTATTTCGCTTTTTTTTATCTAGGCACCATTCTTTCAATGATCGGTTTTATTTCCCAATATTTTAGACTTCTACAAAGCCAGCAAGGGCAGTCATTCATTGGCATTCGCGATATGCGAGCTGTGTATGTCGTCTAGTAGATAGTCCTATGATCCCTGAACCATGTGCGTGAAAATGGAGAATTTACCAGCCACTTTATATTCTCAGAGTCCACAAAATGCGACTGAACTGACAATTTGGCGACCATTTTCAATTTAAATGCTTGCCGGCCATCTTGGAAAAAGAAACAATAAAAAGACTATCAACTGGTGTGTTTTCTTATTTGGCCTAATGAGTACACAATAGTTTCACATTTAAACCTGGTAGAGTTCATCACAATATTATAAAAAGAAGTTACAATTACATATTGGACTGGAAGTAAAATAGTAAATAGCTGTGACACATTACAACAGAAGTGGCCTGGCTGAAAATAAAGAAGCAAAGCAACTTGCGTGAGAAAGTGCATTAGGTGAACACAAAGACACCAATGTATGAATGACACTTCTAGACAAGTCTGTCAAGTTTTTTTTTTTTTAAGATGTGCAGAACGGATTAAAGAGTGCAACCTTACTTCATGCAATGCACCTGGAAATGACAAATCTAGCTTTTCTTTTTTTTGGGGGGGGGGGGGTCAATTGCAGTTCCTTGAACACCAAGGATTTTTAGTGCTTCTAAAGAATTACCCAAGGCATTTTCACCATGTTTAAATTAACATAAAATTAGTGGTACGTGGAAGCTTTGATCCAACTGCAATACTTTCCACCAACAAGGTGACTCTGATTCTGACTTTACAGACAAGTAACCTCAAAATGTGGTTGCAAACTTTGGGGTTTTAATGTCATTGATAGGATGTGGGCAATGATTGGTTGCAGTCATTTTCTTTTCTTTTTTCCTTTTTTATTTATATTGAAAACTCAATTTTGATTTTCAATCAGTTTTCTTAACCCACCCACCCACACACATTGAAAAAAATTATCTTTTTCAAATTAATATACAAAAGAAAAGGATTGATAGGTCTTTTATACCTTGCATCTCAAAATCTGCATCCTTTTGAAAGAGGAGTTACTTTTTTCCCTTGAATAAAAAGCAGAAAAGTGACTTACTCTTTGACCTCGACCCAGTTCTTGGATCGCAGCACATCAAGGATGGTGTTCTGTAATGAGCATTTGAATCGGATGGGACGGTCGCTGGAAAGACACACGGAAACAAATGGGGTCACATTAGGCCAATAAAAATTGATGATTGTTTTTTTGCGTACAAGCAAAAAATAAATAAATAAATAAATAAAAAATAATAATAAAAAAGATTTAAAAATAAATTTTTAAAATTAAAAACAAAGAATCAAACAAAACTGAAGAAAAACAAAACAAAAACTAAACAAATAAAAAGACACAAAAAACACACGTCAAATGGAATCTTAAAAAGTCTTACCCAATTCCCTTACGTACCACCTGCCTGTAGTTCTGTAGGTTTGCCTGTCATACAAAAAGGATATTAGAGCAAAATGTATCATAATTTTAAATGGAAGAAACATTTCCAAATATTTAAACAATATTCAGAATAAATAATTGGACTATGACAAAAAAAATATAAAAGAGTTAGGATCACGTGAATGGAGTGAGCTCGACCAGTTGAGATGTGGCTGTGCAATGTGATACCCACACAATGTTATTAACCATGTTCGGTGCAAATTTTGACACTCGTGCAAAACAATTGTCCCGAGTTCTCTCATGAATTATTCCGAGTATTAAACTTAGACCCTTTATCGCCTTTCGCCAGATCATATCCAAATGTTAAAAAAGGTGATTAAAAAAAGGGTCCAAGTTACTCGGACTACTCATGAATGAGGTCTATTATTCTCGCAGTCGGCATGACGTCTATTACATTGTAATTTATACACGGCGGGTGTTTTTGTTTCCCTCCCCCCCCCCCCCCCATGCTGCATAGCAACTAGGGCTGTGCGTTCACGGGTAATTTTGGATCCGGGTACCCGAACGCCACACTGGTTCGGTTCTCGGGTACCCGGAAGTGGACCGTAAAAAAAAAACAAAAAAAAAACAAACAAACAAACAAACAAACAAACAAACAAAACAAAACAAACAAACAAACAAACAAACACTGTCTAATCATAGAGCAAGGTTTGTAATGTCCTTGTGTGCACCGTGCAGCCGCTAAAAGGCCCCCGCAAAAATAGTTTTGCTTCCGGTTACCCGATCTACCCTAATTTTACGGCTGCGACCCTAAAATTTGTATCGGCAAGTAAAAACAAAACATTAAAAAATCAATAAAAAAATAGTCCTGTTGTATTTTCCGTCTTCACAAAACGCCTCTCAATAACATATTTCCGTCAAAAACGCTTGTAATTTGTTTGCCTACTTACATTCGCTATTTTTTTTAAAGAAACCTCCGTTGTTTGTACAAGTTCCCTTCGCGATTACAAGTTCCTTTCGGTGCGTGATTTCCTATCACCATGATGAAAACACGTGTGTCATGCTCAATGCAGCAATGCTGTACTGGTTCCCGCCGCGCCTCCCACTAAGTGCCAAAGAAGGCATGATGGAAATGCGGCAACCAGTCTATGCATGCACTGCATGCCGCACGTGCACTGCACACAGGGCCGGGGCCGGGGAGCGAGTGCCGTGTGCTGATTGGACAGCACGTGTGCGAGGTGGACTCACTGAACTGCGTGATTGGTCTACTATGGCTCTTCATATGGACTTATTGGTTGTTCGGCGCCGGCCAGATATCACAACGTTCGTAATAGCCTGTGATTGGGCGACTGCACGGAGCGTGCCACTATCTTCTTGGTAAAAAAAGAGGTAAGCCTTGTCCAAAGCGATTTTATACTGGGGCGGTTCTTCTGTCGCAGGGACGGCGAAAAATATCCAGCACAAGAACAAAAATGGGGGGTCATGTAGTGTAACCGCCTTATTAAGGCAAAGTTACGATCTTGGCTTTGTGTTTATTACTGATTTCAATTATTTCAGGGACACCAGGACCTTTGAAGTTGAACATTAATTATGTTAAATTTGACCTATTATATAAGACATTCTCCATTGAAGACGTTTTCACATCTGCAGTCATTACCTGTCGTCCAGTCTCTATAAAAATATCGTTTAGAAGGTTCAGATATTTGAAAAGACCTCGAGTACAGTTATTTACAGGAGGCGCCGGGGTGTCGCGCCGGCCTTTGCTTGTGCAGTCAAGCGTAACATACACAATAATCCAACAATGGATTGAAATTGCACAAATAGCGGCAAATGGCGTCATCCGGCCTGGTGGTACTGTTTTTTGTTTTTTGCGCCATTTTGGCGTCTTCCGTACGCAAGGGGTTAAATATTAAATCATCCACAGAGTACGAGTTAACCTGGCATGCCTGGGTACGAGTTAACCTGGGTACGAGTTGACTCGGGTACGAGTTGACAGGGCACATGTACATGTAGTCGGACACCAAAATAATCACACACCATAAAACAAATTTAATACTCCAAGCAAAGCCTCCTCCAAGCAAAGCCTTGTATTGTTTTTGTTTTAACGTATACCCGTAGGCCTAAATACGGAGAGCGCTTCCCATTCCCGCTGCCCCAGTGTCTGAGCAACGTTCACTCTCTCAAGATCAATATTACTCCCGCCCGCTCTTTGATCATACCGCGGAGCTAGTTTAGCCCCAGCGTAAACCGCAGTTCACTTCCATTGACAGACTATAATAAGCAACAAGATAGCTATAGATAAGATACAAACAGCGTTGGCCGACCACATTATTGATACTTTCCATTCACTGCATTTTTGTTGACGCATTGTTTTCAAAACACCGCCGGACGGTTCGGGTCTTTCGAGTCGGAACAGAGTTTGAAATAGATCGAATTCTCTGTATTTATTTATTTATTTTTGGTATGAAACCTTACATTGAATTTTTCACCGTAAGTTTCGGGTACCCGAACCGGAAAAATGGAACCGGATATTGACGCCGGCATTCGGGTATCCGGGTACCCGGATACCCGGAACAGGCCTAATAGCAACCCATTGATCTCTGTACTATGAAGTTCAAGCGAAGTTCCCGGATGTCCGACTGCGAGAATCCCAAGTTGTCTTATGAATGAGTTCAGTCATTTGAAGTGCGCATGCTTTATAAGTAAGGAAAATAAATTTGCACAAGGGTCTAAATTTGCGCTCAGCAAACCCTAACCCTGCTAAATCCAACAAATTAAATATTATTTTGCATGCACCCGGTTTACGGTTCATGATCAGTTCATCCATTAACCCTAACCTTCCCAAATCCTCCAAAATCCTCTTTGCAAAATGGAGGAATTTGGAGGATTGAGGGCACTTGGAAGTTGATGCATCGGAGGATTTTGCAGGATTGAGGTTACTAGGGGTTTTTAACCCTGCAGGAATATGGAGGATCCAGGTTATCAGGCTCAATGTGATACATGAGGATTTTGGAGGATTGAGGTTACTAGGGGTATGCAAAAAACCCCTAGAGGATTTTGGAGGATTCGTGCTATGGTCCCCATAAGAGGATTTTGGAGGATTCAGGTTATATGGAGTTTTAACGCTTTGAAATCAGAGGATGTTGGAGGATTCAGGTTACATGGGGGGAAAATGATGTAGGGAGTTAGGGTTAACTAAAAAGACTATTGTTAGCTCGTGGTACGTCTGCGTACATCCAGAAACCTCAATCTTCTCTCTCTCTCAAAATTCCATCCTCAAAAACTAGGGCTGTCCCGAATATACCGAATATTCAAATATTCGATCGTCAACCGAATATTCGAATACCTTTTTGCCAGTTCGAATATTCGAAAAAATATATATGCACGTACAGATATGACTCTGATGCTATTTTAATAGAAAAGATACGGCGCTTAGCAGTGTCAAATGAGGCATTTATGTCAACTGTAACTTTTTTGGACGGGGGTTTATTACTCCCATCCGTAAATCCCTTGACACATATAAAATAATTACTGCAAAAACGCAGGCTGGAGTTTGGATTCTTGTTATCAGAATGTATGTAGGCCTAACCGTAATAATAATTGATACAACAGGCACATTATATGCAGAAGAATGCCGATCAAGCGGTTTATAATATTGTGACAAAAATCGCTTCTTTTTATTATAACTTTCCCACAAGTGAAATAGATCCGGCTAAAGCCTGCTGCACACGAGAGCTATCTGCTGAGCAAAAATTCATTCGAGGCCGTTTGCTCAGCACGTAGCTCACCGTGTGCGGTCAATTTTTGGTGCGTTTTCTGCCTCGCGAGGCTGTGAGGCAAATATCTGTCATGTTTGATTTGTTTCGCCTCGTGGGGCGAAAAACTCACCGTGTGCGGGTAACCTGAGCTACGTGCCGAGCAACAAAAAAACGAACTAGCCAATGAAAGCGCACACTCTGTTCACGTGGGGCGTAATCATACATGCAGCCTTTATATTACGTGTTTGAGTCAAGGGGATGGAACTTTTGGTTCAGGGCCTTGGCCAACGAATTCTTAATTTTTGGTTGAACTTTGTGTTCTTTTTCTAAAGAAAAGGATGAAGTGCTTTTTAATTGAAAAAATAGCAAGGAAGAACCGGTATGTGCAGGCAAAGTTCAGGGAAAGATCAGTTAATTTTAGTTGTTGTTTTATTATTTCAAAAAAATAGCCGCAGTGAGTCAGAATTTGTTTGAAGGGAAGGGGAAAGTGGGAGTTGTTATTTACAGCATCGACAGAGTCATTCCTCTTTCTTTCCATAAGTTTTCTTATTTGCGGGAAAGGTTGGAAGACTAAGGTCTGGACTCACACTATAAGAAGTTGCCACACTCATGCTACCCAAACTACAGATTCCACATACGCTCTCTGGCAGATATCACAGAGCAAAATACGGACTGCGTATAATACATTAAGTATGCCTGAGCATAGCGAGGAAATCAATGAAAGCCAAAAACACGACAAAACGAAGGAAGGCAAAGAAAGATCTGTCCGGTCTCGCAAAATCTACAGAAAGTGAAAAATGTGACAAGGATGATCTCTCTTGAGCCAACCTATCTTGGCATACAAACGGCATAAAACATAAAAAGATGACCTGCTTCGGTCTGGGATTCAAACATCTCCACAATCCAACCAAGAAAAAAATCTGGATAAGGAGAACGTGCAAATCCCATTGGGACTACTGGAAGAACAAAATAATGATCAGTAAGGAATGGATTTCAAGACCAAAATAATATCAATAACTCTAAATCCCCTTACTTCAATCATTAAAAGAAGTACCGGCAATATCTAAGATTTTTTTGCCATCAGTAGCAAGTAAACATTTATAAACATTGTTCACTTTGAAAATGTATTCAAATTTACCTAGTCAGTTTCCCTTGTGGATTGTTTGATGAATAATTTTAAAAAAAGATGGTGACTGATGAAGTGCGGAAAAAGGCACAGAAAATATGCTCTGCTTCCCCTTCCAAAAAAGAAAAGAAAAGCATGGGGGCAGCATATTATCACCGGTTAAAATCAATCATTGAGTAAATGAAAACAAAGAGCCACTGTCTTTATACACAAACCAGTCCTTGCGTAGCCAAGACCAGAGACGAGTTTTGAAACCCCCGCTCTCTGGGAATGACGTACAATTGGCCCGCGGACGTTTGATATTGACGAGGCCACGAACCTAACCTACTGACTGTCATCTTGCAGAAAAAGTGGCCAGAACTGATTCCCAAGAGCCAGAAGAGGCGTATTTCACAGAAGAAAAAGTAAAAAGAAATTACGCTCCGGGTGGGTCACTCACACCATGGAGGAAGGAACACACGGCTGGCATACCCACCAGCTTATTAATTATTCGTAGATTGCAGACCAGTCACTAACATAAACCTATCATTCGCTCAACAGAATCCTTCGTCCTCTATAAAACCTTTCCCACAAATAAAAAAATAAAGGAAAGAAAGAGGAATTACTCTGTTGATGCCGTTAACAACTCCCACTTTCCCCTTCGGAGTTCCCCTCAAACGAGTTCTGACTCACTGCGGCTATTTCTTAAAAAAAAAAAAAATAAAATCAACTGATCATTCTCTGAACTTTGCCTGCACATACATACCGGTTCTTCCTTGCTATTTTCTCAATTAAAAAGCACTTCATCCTTTTTTTTTTAAAAAGAACACAAAGTTTAACCGAAGGAGCCGATCAATTACACAATCAAGATCAAGATCACTCAGCTCAGTTCCAGGTCGATTTGTAACTAGACAAATCATTCAATACTTACCCTTCCACCTTTATTCATTGTAAAATGTGGAATTCTCACAAACGAGGCCAAACCATTTCGACTTGCCGGCGGGTCAATCTTTTGCCTTCGCTTCCGCTTCTCCGGTCGCCATAGTGCCAATTAAACAGCGCCCTCTCGTGACGGTCGAGGCGCAAAACGATCTGAAACCCGAAAGGGTTTTTATTAATACAAGCATGGAGACACAAAGCGAAATCTTTTAATTTAAACTAAACGTATGTCCCAATACTCGGGTTTTTCTTTTTCTTTTTCATGAAAATTTAGTAAAATAGTGCACCTATCAATTGTTTGCCCTACACCCCATCCCCACCCCAATGTGGGGAGTATCCTTTCAGAAGTGCCTAATTAACCCCCACCCTTGGGGGCACCATTCGCCTGGGTGCAAAAGTATGGGGGTCTATCTTTATTTCCACTAAAGCAGGACGAAAGTACCCATAGTCACTATGAACATGGAGGAAGAAAACACATTCTTCCTCCATGCTATGAACATCTTTATCCCTTAAAAATTCGTTAAAGAGCCACTTTTCCCTTGATTTACCGTGAACCAACATTTTCCCGGATTTTTCAACATATTAAGGGAGATTAGAAGTCCGTGAAAACACCCTTAGAAAAGTCCTTTGTTTAGCCGTCCATGAAAATCCATTGACTTCAGCCACTAGCGCCAGATTGTGTAGTGGAATCCATGAAAACTCCAGTATTACATGTATAATCTTGTGGTTGAGCTTGGCAAGTCTGGCAAGTCTGGCCCTCCAGAGTGTTTAGAATGTTTACAATAAAGAGTTTATTGACCATTATGTATGACCAATGATAATCCTCAGTGGCCAGGGTCATTAAAAAACCGTGAAAAAACCCTTACGGGATGAGTGCTATAAGCCCCAGGTAAATATCCATGAAACATCCCTTAGGGATTAATTTCACGGCAAAGGACTTTTAATGGGAATTTAAGGGATTAGATGTTCATACTACAGTGCACCCTTTGGGCACAAAAATTATTGATTCAGACATGCAGAGGTGGGCAGTAACCTCGGCAGAGAGGATCAAGTGCGGAGACAGGAAACAATATATAGGTTCATAATTCAGTTTAGTCCGCGAGTTTTTCAAGTTATAGTAAATGCCACTACAATTTTCTCCATATCTATATATACCTTTATTTCTTTTTTACATAAATTTCACCAGTTAAAATAACAACAGACAATTGAGCAATCTATTTATTGCAACTTTAACAAAACTTTATTATCATTCAAAACCTTCAATACCTATTGATGTACAGTTATTTAGAAAGGGGTACAAAGTCTTTGAATATGAAGTTATAAAAAAACGAGCTTTATTCAAAACATTCTTTCCTAAAAGCTTACATTATATTTTAGCACAAAAAGTTCAATCATAGCTGATATTAGCCCTCAAAAATTTCCCAAAAAATTTGGACGCCCTTACTTAACCAAGGAAACCAGCCCTGGTAAAAATGTATATTTGATTCTTTGTAAATAATTCATTTAATCACTTTCAGAAAACGGAGGCAACTTTCAGCCCACTAAGTCCTTCAATAAGCTCAGTCTGTACGTCATAGAACATATGCAAAACTTACTACTATTTTAACATTTTTTTACGCTCCATGGTGCCAGCCAAACTTTATAAATCATTAAGGATTTTTTTGGCAATCACCCCCACAAATTTTCCACCTGAAAAACATTCCCAAACAGGGATGGGGGGAACTAATCAAAACTGATTATATAAATGAGCTATAAATGTACACACAACTTTGCAAATTTACATTTTGGCATTTTTGTTTGGAAACAGGCTTACCGTTTTGTATGGTAATGATACTTTTACTTAATACACAAATCAGGGGTGAGATTTGCCAAAAATGAAAAATCCACAAAATCCACACAAAAAACCACAAAAAATCCACGAGGAACACAGATCAACATATAGTTTGTATTTGCCTAAAGGCACCCCCTAAAAATATCCGTTTTTATATCCACTTTTACAGGTAAAAACACCTTTAGGACAACACCTCAGGAATTCAAGATTGTAAAGGGAGATTCTGAAATCCCGACAAAAATCCTGAAATCGGGAAAAAACATGAAAAATCTCACCTGGACAAATATGGTGAGCAAAACTAGTTCCTAAGCCCAAAACAGGTTACCAGCCAAAATGCATTGTGATTTCTCTTGTCACTGGTTCTCACACAGCTGATTTTCACTTTACAAGTAAATTTGCTATAAACGGTACCTTCTTCTCCTCTGCAGCTTCGAGACACTGAATGAATATGCCGATTTCTACAAAGTCAGCATCTTTGGTATTAAATGTGATGCGGTCTGGGAAAACCCTTCACTTGGTGAAATTTATCATTCCTGTGTTAACTGTTCATGACTCTAGGATGTCTGTTAATTGAGTTATGTTGTCAGGAATTTAAGAAACCCAGCTGACTTCATTTTGAGTTATCACAAAAAGTGACTGAAAATTGCAAATTGTTATATTTAAAATGATGGAATTTGTTAAAAATATTTTCAGGAATGATAATTTAGATATTAATAATTAAATTGGTAGCAGAAACTCAAATTGTCCCCCCAAAAAATCTAGGGAACTATTGTGCCATTATCTTCAATGCAGGTTCGGCGACATGTGAAGGGTTTCCCAGATCACATCACAAATCTTTAGAGTTGAAATCCGATTTCTCTGCCGTCATGATTTGGAGCTCGCGTTTGTTCCTTCAAGTATTCTCCGCTTCCACTCTTCGTAGTCGCTGTTACCACTCCCGACACCGTTTTGCTTCTCAGTTTGGTGCTTCTTTGGTGGACTGCACTCTTCTGAGGAAATACGAAAAGGCATTTTTAATGTTTAAATTTTGATGGCTTGGATACAACTATACCGTATATTTTAAACTTTTCCTAACTTATTTTAAACTTTTCTGAATACGGACGACGGCCATAGCTGCGGTTTGAAAAATACTACCTGGCTGGTTGTCATCTATATGCACATTCCTGTGCATACTCACTCCATTGTTTGCCTATTTTGTGCATTACACTTGGCTGCACAAGCCTGTATGATTATACTAGAAAGCCATGAATAACAGGCAGACAGAGTGGGTTAATATCTCTAAGTTTCAAAAATAATGGTATAAATTACAGAAGTTCAGTTGAATGAAGGAACAACGGAGACAACTGACAACTTGAGATGTGAAGCTTTACAGCAGCATGGTGTTAATGAGAGATTTTGTTTTGTTTAGAAAGCCAAATTAAAATTGTCAAATTATGTCAGCTTTTAGTAATATTTGCACAAACAGGTACTTCACGAATGCAGCACTATTTTATAGCGAACTGGGAAAATGAGAACATGACACTACCCCTTTGTATTGTATAGCTCCGCCTCTAGCTATCAAGGGCAGCGGTGATGCAATATAAACATAAAAACTGAAAGCGGATTTGATTTTGTGGAAAGGACACCTTACCTTCGAATGAGCGTTCCAGATCTAACCAGTAAGTCTGCTGCTTTGATTTGCCTTTTTTTCTGTCCCCTGTCAAGTTGCGAAACAAACAAAAAATGATTGAACCCTCCCTCTCCAGGTGCCAAATTGGAGTCGACAACCCTATCTATCAAAACCTATCGAGTGACAGGTTGAGACACACAAGCTGTGGGAGAGGAGAGGATTTGGTTTTTCGATAGGTTGTGATAGTTATAATAATAGGAGGGTTAAACTGCTGCAAACTACCAACTGGATTGACCTGAAATATCCGACTGGCTCTACACAAATGGGTATTATGTCGCAAAATTTGAAAAAATGAGTTATATACATTGTTGAATTTGTCACATCCTAAGCTTTAATTGGATGTAGGTTTGACCCCTGTGGCATTTTGTGTTCTTGAGATACCTTGACATATTTTCAAAATTAACGGAAGTGTGTTTAGAGATATAGCCCTTTAAACACAAAAAGTGCAAAGAAATGACATAGAAGTAATTTTATTTTTTCATCTTTATTCATCAATATTAATGTTTCTGAAAATAAATTATGAAAATATAGATATAACAGAAGCCAAAAAACCAACAAAAAAAAATCAATTATGTGAAGATTTGTTTGCCTGCTTCACATAGAACAGCCCTGTGTGTGTGTAGTGCGACATAATAACCTTTTTTGTAGAGCGGGTCACATATACAAATCAATACTAATAATTAATTTTTTTTTTTTTTCATTTTTAGTTTATGTTTTTACAAATAACAGCCTCAGACGGGACCCATTTGCCAACCTTTTTTGTATTATTACATGTATTTGTGATGTGTTTTTTGCTTTTAAATGCCTGAACAAATTCCTGGATCCCTTCGTCCTCTTGATTTGCTTCTGGGACACGCCCACCTGATTGAAATATACTTGCAATCCGAAATTATTCAATTAGGCCACTCCTACATCCCAAGGTAACCTTTACCAGACTTATTCACATATCTTCCAATAAAAATAACAGTCCACTTATTCCGGACAGAAAGACATTTCTCTCACCTATGACAGCGGCTGCGTGTTTTGTGAGCTCCGTACACAGTCTGTCAAACGTGGACCTCCTCACGCCAGCGATTGATGAGAATTTAGCCTTCTCAGCCTTCATTTTGAGATGTCTATAAAAAAACAAAAAAACACAATGACGTTTGCAGTAAATCAAAGTAGTATTATTAATTTTGGTCAAACAATCCACAAGGGAAACTTACTAGGTATTATTTGGGTTATGATGTTTTTAAGAAAGCCAATTTTTTTACTCGATATTTTGTATAATGGACTATGTTCTTTTTCAAAAGAATAGGGCTGCCGTCATTCATAAGTATTAGCCAATCATACATTCCGTTCAATTTCAAATACAGAGAAAAATGTTGGAAACTGCTTGAAATCCGTCAAATGTAAAAGTCATAGCTATAATAGAGTACCGAAGTGATGGCATCAATGCAATGTTTGAACCCAGAATACTTTTGTTATTTTGTGTCAATGTGTTTGCATGACTGGCTGGTAACAAAGGAACAGTCAAAATCTCCATTTGTTTGGAGCCAGTTGTGCCAACTGACGTCAGACTTCGGTACTCTATGACCATGCATTTTATAGATAGAAAGACTTACAATAATGTGCCTGATTTCAATTAAACAATTTCAATAGCAGGATTGCAATGAGATTTAAGGATTGCACACAAATTTAAGCCCCCTGGGTGCACCCTGGGTGCATCCTGGGTGCACCCTGGGTGCATCCTGGGAGCCCCATGGGTACCCCCGGGTACCCCCTGGGTGTCCCACTGCATGGGTGCCAATTCTCCCCTCAAAATGAACCCTAGTAAAGCCCGGTTCATACTTCATCGGAATGCATATGCGAAGCGAATTCGTTAAGGTAATGGAGAACGTCACAATGAAACTTCATTTGTTGACGTCATGAATTTCGCTTCGCATTCGCAATCTCATGAAGTATGATCCGGGCTTTACGCCATTGAGCAAGACACCATTTAGCTCCCTTAACCCTACCCCACCTCAATCATCCTAAATCCTAGCAGTTTTGGAGAATTTTGGAGGATTGAGGATAAATGGTATTTCAAGAAAAAGAGGATTTTGGAGGATTGAGGATGAATGGTGTTTCAAGTGAGGAGGATTTTCGAGGATTGAGGATGAATGGTGTTTAAAGCACAGGAGGATTTTGGAGGATTGAGGATGAATGCATTCTTTGGGGCAGGGCAATCGGAGGATTTTGGAGGATTGAGGATGGTTCCTACTTCCTAGGGTTAAACCCCAATTAGCCCTTCATGGCATTTGGGCTAGAACCCTGCCAGACGCATCAGATTGCATACTTTGTCACATTGACTTGCGTGGAGAGTGCAGCAAAGTGAAGCTGTCAGCACAGATGCACTGTGCTGCGTCCAGCTTTAGGGTGAATCACTAAAAATGGGGTGGGGAAAGCTGCAAGTCAGGGAGTCAGGTTGACCTAGTGGCACTTTCCTTGCCTTCCATCTATGGCGGCCCGTGTTGGAGTACCGCCCAGTATCAACATGTGGAGTGGGTTTTCAGTCCTTGCTTCATTCAGCGGGTTTTCTCCTGAATATACATGTAATTATTGTGTTTTTCTCCCACCTCTGAATCTAAACATTCCTTCGTCTTCTTCCTACAGGTTTCTTCAGGCTTTTGAGCTACAGTGCGATCATATGCACTTTTGAGGAATTCATAGTTTTATTAGCACAAACAATTAGGGGCTATTCAAAATGTTCATTGTTTTGAAATTTTGTTTTCTACAATGTGGGTGGGTGGGTCAAGGAAAATTATTAATAAATCGAAATTCACTTTTCAAAAAAAAAGAAACGAAAAAAAAAAAAAAGCTCTTTTGACTTGCCAATTCTACTCCCATGTTCCCGTTCGGGAAGACCCACAGCTGCATCACTGAACTGGACATTTTATTATTTTTGTTTAATTGAATGGCAAATCAATATTTTAAGATTGAAAATTGGGGTGGGTGGTTGGGTTTAAACAAAAAAATATTGAAATTTAAAAACACTGAAAATGTTGATTGGCCCCTTAAAATATAAATAGAAGAACAAATTAACAGAGATGCATTTTTCTTCATTGCTATAAAAAAAACTTTCAGATACAGTACCTGCATGCTACGTAGAGGCTACCAGTAGTGAACAATGGACCATTGAAATTGACATCTTCTCTGGCCGATGCGGTCATCTTCCCATCAAATTCCTTCTTGTACCTAAAGAAAATACAAAACAAAGGGCACTCTAAAACTTGCACTTAACCCCTTGAGTACAGTTATTATCAGGGGTGCCGGGGTGGCAAAAAATAAATACAGTATGAATAAGTGTGACATCCCAAAACTGCTGTTAACAACAAATAATAAAAAATAACAATTACGATATAATAATCCATTTCAAAGTAATTCATTTTACATGGGCTTCCGAAAGATTTTGCTTTAATAATACCCGCCAACAAAATGGGTCAGAAACAGGGAAATCTTGGAAAATATCCAATCCTCCTTGATAACTGTTTAAAGATGTGGCACAACCTGCTATTTCAAGATTCACGTCAGATTTTAACATTTAATGTATGTGAACACTATGACTAGCCATACAGTGTGCCAGAAACATCTAGCATAGTCAACACAAACTTTTGATCTTCAACTTTATTGCATGGAAACAAAAGTCTCAAACATAAGCATGATAAAGTGAGTGCCCTAGCAGTGGCCATGTGTGTGTATATATATTTCTGGATGGTTATTTCCTAAGATTTTGCTGTTCCTGACCCATTTTTATGTTATTTTATTTTATTTATTTCATCATTATTATTACTATTACTATTATTATTTTTTTTTGGCGGGGGGGGGGGGGGGGGGGGTGTATTGAAGTAAAATCTTTCCCAGGTTTCCTAATAAGAAATTTACAGTGAAAATAGCCATTGCCTTTCTGCTTATGGGCATGAGAAAGAATTCATATAATAGTGCAAAGAAGTGTCACCTAGAAGATGGATGTGTCACCTAGAAGATGGATATATCACCTTGCCAAAATCTCCAGAGCTGGGTTTACAGCAGGCAGACATCCAAACTGTACCGCAAGGTCCCTGACGCTGATGTTCTGTTTCATTTCAAGGATGTTCTCCAATGTCTTGTAAAGAGTGGTGTAGACTTTTCTTGTCACCCCCGAAGTCCTGATAACTGCATTCTACAAACAAAATACGAAGACAACACACTAATCCACGTAAAATGATCTTTTGGATAACATGCACGTTGGACAGAAATATTGCTTTGATGAGGTCACAATGTGTTGGTGATGTTTGTAATGATGCCACTGGCTATGAAATAATTCGGCTATAGATACCGAACACCATCCTTGGCTCCCAAATTTTTGTGTACAAAACTTACCGAACATTGTTGCTGAAAAAAAGGCAAGGGATTAAACAAATGTACTGGGTATTTGGGCTGTTTGTAATTCCAAAACGGCCGCAGCTTTATGTTGAAGAGTGACAGGTGGCTATTATTTCCCCAAGGAATAGATGGGGAAAGCCAACTGTTGCTTTAGAATTCGGTAAGCTTAGAAAGTATGAATATGTAATTACAATGATTCAATGGCCGTCACATGTTCAGAGTGGGGGAGAATATTACATTTTCAGGCGGCAACATTTGAGGAAATATGTAGTACAATTGAATAAAACCTTCAATTACACTTTAAATACGACGCAAGAGGGCGCTTTTTATAAGGATGGACGCCATGGGCACGCGGCGGACCGGCGGCTGAAAATCGCTATACCGAATGATCGCTATACCGAACAAAATCTTTGGATCCCGCGATGTTCGTTATAGCGGCGTTCCACTGTAGTGGTGATTTTCTTTGATAGGTATAGCCTAACACAATGCTAAAACGCCACTCAAGGTGTAGGCTACAAAAGATGAAAGAAATCACAGGGATAGATGGTATCTGTTCACATTTTGTTTGAATTGGGAAAGATTACAGGTTGAAGGGAAGCAGGTTACAGGTGAGGAGTTCCAAAGAGTCAGTACAAGGGAAAAACTTGAGTATCTCAAAGTACAAGCCTTTGGAACAGTGAAAGGATGTGATGAGACAGCCAGTCGAGTAGCGTGTCTGATCGTTCGGGTAAGGGAAACTACTGATGAAAGGCCACTGGAACACCTTCCATGACAGTATCGATAAAAGAGGCTCAATGAAGCAACAGAGCGTCGGGCATGAGGGTTACAGGGAAGATGCAAAGTCCTGACCAACGAGATTTGAAACACGCCGCCGACTCTTATCAAAGAGGGACAAATAGCAGGCCGGGGCACCAGACATGGCGGCGGTATATCACCACAGAACGCATAGTTGCCTTATATAGGTGGAGAATTGCAGATGGAGGAAGGTACCATTATGCTCGAGCAGCCAAGTCACTGAGAGACTCTTCTGGCAGTGTTGGAAATACATGTGTCTCGGCTAAGTTTTGATGTGGCGTCCAGTCCAAGCAGACGTACAGTGTTTATGTTCCTGCAACTGTGTGGAATTCATAAGCACATCAGATTTTGACAGTCTTGTTGACTTGACTTGCTGACTTGACTTTAATCGGACTCGAGTCACAATTTTTTTGACTTGAGACTTGACTTGACTTGGAAAAACATGACTTGTGACTCGACTTGACTAAATTTGACTTGCTGACATTAACACTTCTGTTAAAATACACACAAACATACAGGTATCAGTTAAAAAACAAACCTATAGCGCATATATAGCAAGCTGGGTGTCCAGTGCGTATGCAGGGCTGCAGCGCTGGCCGAGCTGCATGGAGAATTGTCAAAATGGCACACCAGGTTGATTTTGTACAGTGCATGCGTGCTAGCCTATGCATTGTCATTTTGTCATTGGAATTTTTATTTACTAACAATTGACTCGAGACTTGGTACTTGACTTGAACAAAATTGACTTGGGACTTGACTTGACTTGGAAAAAATTGACTTGGGACTTGACTTGGGAAAATTTGACTTGTGACTTGACTTGGGAAAATTTGACTTGCGACTTGACTTGACTTGAGAAAAAATGACTTGATTACAAGACTGCATTTTGATCTGGTCAGAGATGGTGAAAATTAGATTGATGAGGATGATACTAAATATGAGAGGTTGATGAGGTAGAAATATTTGATAAAGACAACAACGATGTTTTCCAGATTTGGTGAGAGCCTGTGACAAAAATGGATCAATGTTGATGAAAGGACAGCTTTAACATTTCAGTACCACATTGTTTATTGTCTTATCTTCCCCCAGTACCACATTCTTTGTTCAGTCAAGCGTGAACTACTCGAGCAGAAAAAGCAGCCAACTGCTTGCTACATGCAAATTGTTGTATTTTTAACCACAGATTTCACCCTCAAGAGTTGATTGAAATGGAAAATGTTGTGTGCAAAGTTTGTTCCATGAAAATGACTCTTTGATATGGCGTAAAAATGAAAGTCACAGCTGCTAAAATAGCAAAGTTATGGTGGTTTCTTGTTTCTTGTTTGTCCCACAAACAAATGGCACTCCATACAATAGACTGTGGAAGAAACTATGGATACAGTCTTCTCAAAATATTGTAACGGTGACACATAAATTTGATAGAACCATTAGAAAGAGCTGAAAAAGCTCTTTCCTTTGGTTATGAGGATGAAGTACGGACAGCAAAAAACACAAACACTGGAGTTTATTGAAACATGGTGAGCATATCTGTTGTTTGGATACTCTGGTGTGTCGTTTCCTTGTCGAGTAAACTCGACATTGGTAAGGAAAGTACGGAAGCTTAAAGTGACCATCCACGTTTCCGTGTTTCTCTGATAGATTTTCACAGAAAGATGGAATACTGAGATATTTCAGACGTCATTTCACGATATGGTATCTCAGAAAGACGTCTTTCCATGATATTGTATCTGGGGAAAACTTCTTTCCAAGAAAATCGTACCTCGGAGAGACTTCTTTCCATGATATCGTATCTCGGAAAGACGTCTTTCCGAGATACGATTATCGTCAGGGGAGGATCTAGCCTTTCATTTAGGGAGGAGTTGTACCTGCCTATACCGGCACAGTGTACAATGTATGGACCAGCGCTATACTGGTAACAAGGATGTGGTTTAGCATTGCTTATCACAACTTTGCTCAGCAGCCCAAGGGGGGGGGGGGGGGGGGGGGTGGAGTTGCAACCCCCACAACCCCCCTCTAGATTCGCCCCTGATCGTGGAAAGAAGTTTCCGCGTTACGATACCATGGAAAGACGCCTTTCCGAGATACGATTATCATAGAAAGACGTCTGAAATATCTCAGTATTCCATCTTTCCGTGAAAATCTATCAGAGAAACGCGGAAACTCGGATGGTCACTTTAAGCTTCCGTAGTAAAGGGTTAACTGATTTACTTTATCTATTGGCTGATCCATTGAGGTTGCTGCGAGTTCGATGCAGATGACTGCCTTGCAGGTACTATTTGGCCCCAGGGCTGTCCCTGAAGTACACCGCACCGCGCAGATTCTCAGCAATTCCTCAGCTTTTCTGTATTTAAAGACAAAGACAAACAGTGTGAAGGCAATTTCAGCATCACCTACATGTATCGTCACCAACACCACGAACTGACACTCTCTAGCGCGTGAGTGCCAGGGCGCGCGCGTATTTTACAGAACAGAGTCATTTTCGTTTTCACGAACTGACACCCAAGTAGAGGAGCGCGCGCTAACCACATTTTCATTTTCACGAACTGAAACCATTCTTAATTTCACGAGTTTAGAGGTTTTCAGTTCAATGTTTCTGTAAACCCACAAGTATACAGATGGAGTAGATTCGTGTCAAAGCTTTTAAAGCGTTTTTCTTGAAATGGTATTTCCGCTACATGCTTGCGTGTCAATTCGTGAAAACGAAGTCTTCTCTAGCAAGTCAGTGCACAATGTGCGCGCGCACACCTGGGTGTCGGTTCGTAAAACCGAAATTTACTCAGTACGCGGTTTCACGAACTGACACCCAGGTGCGCGTGAGTGTCAGTTCGTGAAAACGGTGACAGGGTATCAGCAGCTGTGTAGCTGTTTTATGCAAAGGCATTCTGTATTGTACCTGCACAGTATTCTTAACCTCTTCTGTCTAGCTGTTATTGATGGGGTTTTGGTATGTCAAAAAACGAGGCTGTGCAACCAAGTGTCAACACAAACGATAGGCACCACACTGAATAAAGTGATCCTATTGCAATTGGAGCCACCCCCCCCCCCCCCCCCCTTCATGGGAATGAAAGCTTTGGTTGAAAAAGCTTCATCTATTCATTACACTCCAATTCAAGAACAATATAGTTGAAACACGAATGGATTGAGTATGTGCAGCAATGTGCATATATTGATGACAACCGGCCAGGTTAATATAAAACTAAAAACAAAAACAATTGCCCTCCCCAGCCCTGCAGAAGGCTGCAAGTTTCCGGTTATATAATTATCCGTGTAACTGTACATGTATGTTTTGCGGTTATGGTTAACCCCTTGGGCACGGTATTTTACGGGAGACGTCGGGGTGTCGCGGCGGTTCTGGCAGCCAAATCGAACCGCTACAATGTGTTTGTGCAGTCAAGCGTATCATAAACAATAATCCAACAATGGATTGAAACTGCACAAACAGCGGCCAGTGGCGTCATCTGGCCTGGTGACTGTTATTTTTGCGCCCACAGGCGTCATCCGTACGCAAGGGGTTAACCGTAACCGCTGTTCTTTTGCGTAAACAAAGAAAAACAAAGAGAATTGTGGAAGTCGGTTCATAAGCTGATTATGTTACCACATGATCGGCAGCCTAGAAATCGATCAGACATCGCTAATTAAGATGGTAATCTCAACCAACTTTCCCCCACAATGCCGACAACGATGGCAAATAAATTCACTCAGGAGTACGTTACTGACGAGCAGACGTGAGAAATATTATTGATGCGTCCCAGCCCAATTGGCCCTTATATCGTAGATGGCCTGTGTCCAAATCCAACCAATTATGATGCATCATGACGGATTGGATTACGGTTAACCGAAATGGAAAAATGCGACTGTGTAACGGTTTAAACGGTCGGTTAATAGTGTAAATGTTTCCAAACGGCAGCCTTAGATACACCATGGAGGAAGGATATCCTTCCTCCATGGATACACCATGGAGGAAGGATGGATACACTTTGCAAACACTGAGGTAAATCAAATGGGTTTTTATAGTACAGACAGATGCAGATATAGTTTTTTAGGCCTACTTTTTTATACTTGGCCTGGCCGAACAGACTGAGTCAACTGTATTTTCAAAAATAAGCCGCTTTGATTTCATTTTCACATTAGGCATTTTGTTTTAAATTAATACTTTTTTGACTGTGATAATTTGATAAATGTGACAAATTTTGAAATTACACGAAAATTACTAATCCATCAAAACACATTACGCAACATTATTTCTCCATGTATAAACCATGGACATGATGGAGGAAGGAACACGTACTCCTTGGTTGTCGGTCACTTCGCCCAAAAACCACATCGCCCTCAACCACTTCGCCCTCAACCACTTCGCCCAAACGCCACTTCGCCCAAACCCCACTTCGCCCAATTACCCCTTCGCCCAAACGCCACTTCGCCCAAAAACCACTTCGCCCAATTACTACTTCGCCCATAAACCACTTCGCCCCAAAACCACTTCGCCCAAAAAACACTTTACCAGTGTATTTATCAGTTCTAACTGAATGTTACTGAGACTTTAAAAAAAAAATGCACCGCCACTGCCCTGGAAGAGTTTTAAGCCAAAAAAGGATAAGGCCTATCCGTGTTTTTCGAAAGTACAAAATGACTTTCGCGGGTTTTTTTTTCGCCCTTCCCGCCCGTACGGTAAAGCAGGAATCACGACAATACTGGAATAAGTTAAAACCTAAGTTATTGTATATATGCAGATTTAATTTATTTGTGTGGGTACTTGTATGCGTGTAAATATTAATGCCATATATAGTCGTGTTTGTAATATAGGTTTTCCTGGCGGGCAATTTGCCGTTTTCGTTTATTTGGTCATTCAAATTATGGTGCATTCAAGATTTGCGTTCTTAAATTGAGTTTTGTGACATCCTTTTTGTGACCATGCTTTTCTTTTCTTATTAGTAATATGCCTTATATATGGGCAATTATTTTCATCAAGCAGTGGCGGATCTACTGGGGGGGGGGGGGGGTTTTGGGGTTTAAACCCTCACCTTGGGCTGAGAAAAAAAAAAAAAATAACCAGTGACGGGTGTCGAAAATTCGGCACGCTGGGGTGTGTAGGCCAATCACCTCAGGTAAACCCCCCCCCCCCCCTTTAGTGAAAACCTAGATCCGCCCCTGTCAAGTGGTCATTCAAATTATTACGATTTTTTAAATTGATATATTTTCCAAGAGGTTTTTATAAAAATTGCGTGAAATTTATAATGTAATTTTTTACAAACATTTATAATGTAACATCTTAACCGATATGAGGGATTATGATGTATGTAACAAACTAATAAAATGAAAATAAGGCATACGGATCGATCGGGCATGGGCGAAGTGGTTTTTGGGCGAAGTGGTTTTTGGGCGAAGTGGTTTTTGGGCGAAGTGGTTTTTGGGCGAAGTGGTTTTTGGGCGAAGTGGTTTTTGGGCGAAGTGGTTTTTGGGCGAAGTGGTTTTTGGGCGAAGTGGTTTTTGGGCGAAGTGGTTTTTGGGCGAAGTGGTTTTTGGGCGAAGTGGTTTTTGGGCGAAGTGGTTTTTGGGCGAAGTGGTTTTTGGGCGAAGTGGTTTTTGGGCGAAGTGGTTTTTGGGCGAAGTGGTTTTTGGGCGAAGTGGTTTTTGGGCGAAGTGGTTTTTGGGCGAAGTGGCTTTTGGGCGAAGTGGTTTTTGGGCGAAGTGGTTTTTGGGCGAAGTGGGGTTTGGGCGAAGTGGCGTTTGGGCGAAG